>JANJGN010000277.1:0-660000 GCA_026770705.1 Isurus oxyrinchus | reverse complement strand
AACCGAATTACAGAAGAACCGACACACACACGCACACCCCGAATTACACAGGAACCGACACACACACACTCACACACAACTGAATTACACAGGAACTGACACACACACACAAACCGAATTACACAGGAACCGACACACACAGAAAGCGAATTACACAGGAACCAGCACACACACACACACACACACACACACACACACACACACACACACACACACACACAAGCCGATTTACACAGAAACCGACACACACACAAACCGAATTACACAGTTACCGACACACACACACAAACCGAATTACACAGGAACCGATACACACACACATACACACACACACGAACCAAATTACGCAGGAACCAACACACACACACGCACACAAACTGAATTACACAGGAACCGACACACACACACAAACTGACTTACACAGGAACCGACACACACACACACACACACACACAAACCGAATTACACAGGATCCGACACACACACACAAACGGAATTACACAGGAACCAACACACACACACAAATCGAATTACACAGGAACCGACACACACACATAAACCGAATTACACAGGAACCGTTACACACACACACACACACACACACACAAACCGAATAACACAGGAAGTGACACACACACACACACACACACACACACACACACACAATCCGAATTACACAGGAACCGACACACACACACACAAACCGAATTACACAGGAACTGACACACACACACAAACCATATTACACAGGAACCGACACACACACATACACACACACAAACCGAATTACACAGGAACCGACACACACACACTCACCTAATTACACAGGAACCGACACACACACACACACCAAATTACACAGGAACCGACACACACACACACACAGACACACAAACCGAATTACAAAGGAACTGACCCACACACACAAACCGAATTACACAGGAACTGACCCACACACACAAACCGAATTACACAGGAACCGACACACACACACACACACACATCCCGAATTACTCAGGATCCGACACACAAACAGACACACACACAAACAAACTGAATTACACCGGAGCCAACACACACGCACACACACCGAATTACACAGGAACCGATACACACACACACACACACTGAATTTCACAGGAACCGACACACACACACAAACCGAATTACACAGGAACTGACACACACACACACACACACACACACCGAATTACGCAGGAACCGACACACGCACACACACACACCGAATTACACAGAAACCGACACACACACACAGCCGAATTACACAGGAACTGACACACACACACACAGACACACTGAATTACACAGTAACCGACACACACACACACCAAATTACACAGGAACCGACACACACACACACTGAATTACACAGGAACCAACACACATACGCACACACACACAAACCCAATTACACAGGAAACGACACACACACACACACACACACACACACACACACACACACACACACAAAGCGAATTACACAGGATCCAACACACACACACGCACAAACCAATTTACACAGGAGCCAACACACACACACACACACACACACAAACCCAATTACACAGGAACCGACACACACACACACACACAAACCGAATTACAGCGGAACCGCTACACACACACACACACACAAACCGGATTACACAGGAACCAACACACAGACACACACACACACACACACACACACAGACACACCAACCGAATTACACAGGAACCGACACCCACACACAAACCGAATTACACAGGAACCGACATGCACACACAAACCGAATTACACAGGAACCGACACACACAAACCGAATTACGCAGGAACCGACACACACACACAAACGGAATTACACAGGAACTGACACAGACACACACACTCACACACAAACCAAACTGCACAGGAACCGACACACACACACACACACACACACACACACACACGCAAACTGAATTACACAGGAACCGACACACACACACACACACACACACACACACACACACACACACACACAAACCGAATTACACAGGAACCGACACACACACACAAACCGAATTGCACAGGAACTGACATGCACACACGAATCGAATTACACAGGTACCAACACACACACAAACCGAATTACACAGGAACCCAAACACACAGAAACGGAATTACACAGGAACCGACACAGGCACACACACTCACACACAAACCGAATTGCACAGGAACCGACACACACACACACACACAAACTGAATTACACAGGAACCGACACACACACACAAACCGAATTACACAGGAACCGACACACACACACACACCCCGAATTACACAGGAACCGACACACACACACACACACACACACACTCAAACCGAATTACACAGGAACCGACACACACACACGCAATCCGAATTACACGGGAACCAGCACACACACACAAACCGAATTACACAGGAACCGACACCCACACACACACACACACACACAAACCGAGTTACACAGGAACCGATACAAACAGACACACACACACACAAACCGAATTACACAGGAACCGACACACACACACACACCGAATTATACAGGAACCGATACACACACACAAACGGAATTACACAGGAACCGATACACACACACAAACCCATTTATACAAAAATCCATATACACATAAAAACCATATATACACCCACACAGAAATGTACGCTGATACCGTGAGTTTGAGAATATGAATTCAGTTTTGGGCAGTGAGGGATGTGTCTTCCTCAGGTAACTATAAACAAGGACTGATGGGTAATAAATAATGGCCAAGCAAGCAAAACCCAGATCGCAATACTGAATAAAGTCATGTATATGCGTGCGCACACAATCATGGGCATGTACACAAACACAAGCTTGCCTCCATGCATACTCACACACACGTGCGTTCAGACACACCCTAGACATAAGTACATACATTTGGTTACGCAAACACAGCAGTGCAGATGGTGGGTAATGAGTTGAACATGGTCATTTCCTGAACAATAAAACGTTTTACATGATGTCAGGATGGGCCAGCAGGCGTGTTTTGAAAATTCAATTCAAAAGCAATTAAAATAGTCATTCTCCATTCAGAGAGAAAGAGACAGATTAACAAAGAGACAGAGTGGGATGGAAAAGAGCGAGAGACACAGATGGGGAAAAAGACAGAAGAAAGTAACAGGAATGGAGAAATGCAACAAGCAGTTAGAATGGGGAGAAGCAGAGTGAGAAACAGGCTAAGTTGCAGCCTACCCACCAAGAAAGCAGAGTAGCATTTCAAACCGGGAGAATCAGAATACATTTCAGAGAGAAAGGAGATGGAAAAGCGTCTGGGGTGGGGGGTGGGGAAGGAGTTACTGATGCACTGTACAATGGATCGGGGAGGGTCAGGAAGTACTCTCTTCCAACCATTCCTAGGACAGGTACAGCACGGGGTTAGATACAGAGTAAAGCTCCCTCTACACTGTCGCCATCAAACACTCCCAGGACAGGTACAGCACGGGGTTAGATACAGAATAAAGCTCCCTCTACACTGGCCCCAACAAACACTCCCAGGTAAGGTACAGCACGGGGTTAGATACAGAGTAAAGCTCCCTCTACACTGTCCCCATCAAACACTCCCAGGACAGGTTATGCACAGGGTTAGATACAGAGTAAATCTCCCTCTACACTGTCCCCATCAAAAACTCCCAGGACAGGTACAGCACGGGGTTAGATACAGAGTAAAGTTCCCTCTACACTGTCCCCATCAAACACTCCCAGGACAGGTACAGCACGGGGTTAGATACAGAGTAAAGCTCCCCCTACACTGTCCCCATCAAACAGTCCAAGGACAGGTACAGCACGGGGTTAGATACAGAGTAAAGCTCCCTCTACACTGTCCCCAACAAACACTCCCAGGACAGGTACAGCACGGGGTTAGATACAGAGTAAAGCTCCCTCTAGAGTGTCCACAACAAACACTCCCAGGACAGGCACAGCTCGGGGTTAGATACAGAGTAAAGCTCCCTCTACACTCTCCCCATCAAACACTCCCAGGACAGGTACAGCATGGGGTTACATACAGAGTAAATCTCCCTCTGCACCGTCCCCATCAAACACTCCCAGGACAGGTAGAGCACGGGGTTAGATACAGAGTAAAGCTCCCTCTACATTGTCCCCACCAAACACTCCCAGGGCAGATACAGCACAGGGTTAGATACAGAGTAAAGCTCCCTCTAAACTCTCCCCATCAAAAAGTCCCAGGACAGGTACAGCACGGGGCTTGATACAGAGTAAAGCTCCATCTACACTGTCCCCATCAAACACTCCCAGGACAGGTACAGCACGGGGTTAGATACAGAGTAAAGTTCCCTCTACATTGTCCCCATCAAACACTCCCAACACAGGTACAGCGCGGGGTTAGATACAGAGTATATCTCCCTCTACACTGTCCCCATCAAACAATTCCTGGACAGGTTATGCACAGGGTAAGATACAGAGTAAATCTCCCTCTACACTGTCCCCATCAAAAACTCCCAGGACAGGTACAGCACGGGGTTAGATACAGAGTAAAGCTCCCTCTACACTGTCTCCATCAAACACTCCCAGGACAGGTACAGCACGGGGTTAGATACAGAGTAAAGCTCCCCCTACACTGTCTCCATCAAACACTCCCAGGACAGGTACAGCACGGGGTTAGATACAGAGTAAATCTCCCTCCACACTGTCCCCATCAAACACTCCCAGGACAGGTACAGCACGAGATTAGATACAGAGTAAATCTCCCTCTGCACCGTCCCCATCAAACACTCCCAGGAGAGGTACAGCACGGGGTTAGATACAGAGTAAAGCTCCCTCTACACTGTCCCCATCAAACACTACCAGGACAGGTACAGCACGGGGTTATTTACAGGGTAAATCTCCTTTATACTGTACTCATCAAACACTCCCAGGACAGGTACAGCATGGGGTTAGATACAGAGTAAAGCTGCCTCTACACTGTCCCCATCAAACACAGCCAGGACAGGTACAGCACGGGGTTAGATACAGAGTAAAGTTCCCTCCACACTCTCCCCATCAAAAAGCCCCAGGACAGGTACAGCACGGGGTTAGATACAGAGTAAAGCTCCCTCTACACTGTCCCCATCAAAAACACCCAGGACAGGTACAGGACGTGGTTAGATACAGAGTAAATCTCCCTCTACACTGTCCCCATCAAACACTCCCAGGACAGGTTATGCACAGGGGTAGATACAGAGTAAAACGCCCTCTACACTGTCTCCATCAAAAACTCCCAGGACAGGTACAGCACGGGGTTAGATACAGAGTAAAGCTGCCTCTGCACTGTCCCCATCAAAGACTCCCAGGACAGGTAGAGGACGGGGTTAGATACAGAGTAAATCTCCCTCTACATTGTCCCCATCAAACACTCCCAGGACAGGTACAGCACAGGGTTAGATACAGAGTAAAGATCCCTCTACACTGTCCCCATCGAACACTCCACGGAAAGGTACAGCCCGGGGTCAGATACAGAGTAAAGCTCCCTCTACACTGTCCCCATCAAAAAATCCCAGGACATGTACAGCACGGGGTTACATACTGAGTAAAGCTCGCTCAACACCGTCCCCATCAAAAACTCCCAGGAGAGGTACAGCACGGGGTTAGATACAGAGTAAAGCTCCCTCTACACTGTCCCCATCAAACACTCCCAGGACAGGTACAGCACTGGGTTAGATACAGAGTAAAGCTCCCCCTACACTGTCTCCATCAAACACTCCCAGGACAGGTATAGCACGGGGTTAGATACAGAGTAAAGCTCCCTCTACACTGTCTCCATCAAACACTCCCAGGACAGGTACAGCACGGGGTTAGATACAGAGTAAAGCTCCATCCACACTTTCCCCATCAAACACTCCCAGGACAGGTACAGCACGGGGTTAGATACAGAGTAAATCTCCCTCTACACTGTCCCCATCAAACAGTCCAAGGACAGGTACAGCACGGGGTAAGATACAGAGTAAAGCTCCCTCTACACTGTCCCCAACAAACAGTCCCAGGACAGCTACAGCACGGGGTTAGATACAGAGTAAAGCTCCCTCTACAGTGTCCACAACAAACACTCCCAGGACAGGTACAGCACGGAGTAAGATACAGAGTAAAGCTCCCTCTACACTCTGCCCATCAAACACTCCCAGGCCAGGTACAGCACGGGGCAAGATACAGAGTAAATCTCCCTCTGCACTGCCCCCATCAAACACTCCCAGGACAGGTAGAGCACGGGGTTAGATACAGAGTAAAGCTCCCTCTACATTGTCCCCATCAAACACTCCCAGGACAGGTACAGCACAGGGTTCGATACAGAGTAAAGCTCCCTCTACACTGTCCCCATCAAACACTCACAGGAAAGGTACAGCCTGGGGTCAGATTCAGAGTAAAGCTCCCTCTACACTGTCCCAATCAAAAAATCCCAGGACATGTACAGCACGGGGTTACATACTGAGTCAAGCCCGCTCCACACCGTCCCCATCAAACACTCCCAGGAGAGGCACAGCACGGGGTTAGATACAGAGTAAAGCTCCCTCTACACTGTTCCCATCAAACACTCCCAGGACAGGTACAGCACGGGGTAATTTACAGGGTAAATCACCTTTATACTATACTCATCAAACACTCCCAGGACAGGTACAGCGTGGGGTTAGATACAGAGTAAAGTTCCCTCTACTCTCTCCCCATCAAAAAGTCGCAGGACAGGTACAGCACGGGGTTAGATACAGAGTAAAGCTCCCTCTACACTGTCCCCAACAAACACTCCCAGGACAGGTACAGCACGGGGTTAGATACGAAGTAAATCTCCCTCTACACTGTCCCCATCAAACACACCCAGGACAGGTACAGCACGGGGGTTAGATACAGAGTAAATCTCCCTCTACACTGTCCCCATCAAACACTCCCAGGACAGGTACAGCACGGGGTTAGATACAGAGTAAAGCTCCCTCTACATTGTCCCAATCAAACACTCCCAGCACAGGTACAACACGGGGTTAGTTCCAGAGTAACGCTCCCCCTACACTCACCCAACAAACACTCCCAGGACAGATACAGCACGGGGTTAGGTAGAGAATAAAGCTCCCTCTACACTGGCCCCAACAAACACTCCCAGGTCAGGTACAGCACAGGGTTAGATACAGAGTAAAGCTCCGTCTACACTGTCCCCATCAAACACTCCCAGGACAGGTACCGCACGTGGTTAGATACAGAGTAAAGCTCCCCCTACACTGTCTCCATCAAACACTCCCCGGTCAGGTACTGCACGGGGTTAGATACAGAGTAAAGCTCCCTCTACAGTGTCCACAACAAACACTCCCAGGACAGTTACAGCACGGGGTTGGATACAGAGTAAAGCTCCCTCTACAGTGTCCACAACAAACACTCCCAGGACAGTTACAGCACGGGGTTAGATACAGAGTAAATCTCCCTCTGCACTGTCCCCATCAAACAATCCCAGGACAGGTAGAGCACGGGGTTAGATACAGAGTAAAGCTACCTCTACATTGTCCCCATCAAACACTCCCAGGACAGGTACAGCACAGGGTTAGATACAGAGTAAAGCTCCCTCTACACTGTCACCATCAAACACTCCCAGGAAAGGTACAGCCCGGGGTTAGATACAGAGTAAAGCTCCCTCTACACATTCCCCATCAAAAAATCCCAGGACATGTACAGCACGGGTTTACATACTGAGTAAAGCCCGCTCCACACCGTCCCCATCAAACACTCCCAGGAGAGATACAGCACGGGGTTAGATCCAGAGTAAAGCTCCCTCTACACTGTCACCATCAAACACTCCCTGGAAAGGTACAGCCCGGGGACAGATATAGAGTAAAGCTCCCTCTACACTTTCCCCATCAAAAAATCCCAGGACATGTACAGCACGGGTTTACATACTGAGTAAAGCCCGCTCCACACTGTCCCCATCAAACACTCCCAGGACAGGTACAGCACGGGGTTATTTACAGGGTAACTCTCCTTTATACTGTCCTCATCGAACACTCCCAGGACAGGTACAGAACGGGGTTATTTAAAGGGTAAATCTCCTTTATACTGTCCTCATCAAACACTCCCAGGTCGGGTACAGCATGGGGTTAGATAGAGAGTAAAGCTGCCTCTACACTGTCCCGATCAAACACAGCCAGGACAGGTACAGCACGGGGTGAGATGCAGAGTAAAGTTCCCTCTACACTCTCCCCATAAAAAAGTCCCAGGACAGGTACAGCATGGGGTTAGATACAGAGTAAAGCTCCCTCTACAATGTCCGCATCAAACACTCCCAGGACAGGTACAGCACGGGGTTAGATACAGAGTAAATCTCCCTCTACACTGTCCCCATCAAAGACTCGCAACACAGGTACAGCACGGGGTTAGATACAGAGTAAAGCTCCCTCTACATTGGCCCCATCTAACACTCCCAGGACAGGTACAGCACGGGGTTAGCTACAGAGTAAAGCACCCCCTACACTGTCTCCATCAAACACTCCCAGGTCAGGTACAGCACGGGGTTAGATACAGAGTAAAGCTCCCTCTACAGTGTCCCTATCAAACACCCCCAGGACAGGTACACCACGGGGTTAGATACAGAGTAAAGCTCCCCCTACACTGTCTCCATCAAACACTCCCACGACAGGTACAGCACGGTGTTAGAAACAGAGTAAAGCTCCCCCTACACTGGCCCCATCAAACAGTCCAAGGACAGGCACAGCACGGGGTTGGATACAGAGTAAAGCTGCCTCTTCACTTTCACCATCAAACACTACCAGGAAAGGAACAGCCCGGTGTCAGATACAGAGTAAAGCTCCCTCTACACTGTCACAATCAAGAAATCCCAGGAAATGTACAGCACGGGGTCACATACTGAGTAAAGCCCGCTCTACACCGTCCCCATCAAACACTCCCAGGAGAGGGACAGCACGGAGTTAGATACAGAGTAAAGCTCCCTCTACACTGTCCCCATCAAACACTCCCAGGACAGGTACAGCACGGGGTTATTTACAGGGTAAATCTCCTTTATACTGTCCTCATCAAACACTCCCAGGACAGGTACAGCATGGGGTTAGATACAGAGTAAAGCTGCCTCTACACTGTCCCCATCAAACACAGCCAGGACAGGACAGCACGGGGTTAGATACAGAGTAAAGTTCCCTCTACACTCTCCCCATCAAAAAGTCCCAGGACAGGTACAGCACGGGGTTAGATACAGAGTAAAGCTCCCTCTACACTGTTCCCATCAAACACTCCCAGAACAGGTACAGCACGGGGTTAGATACAGAGTAAATCTCCCTCTACACTGTCCCCATCAAACACTCCCAGGACAGGTACAGCACGGGGTTAGATACAGAGTAAATCTCCCTCTACACTGTCCCCATCAAACACTCCCAACACAGGTACAGCACGGGGTTAGATACAGAGTAAAGCACCCTCTACACTGTCCCCAACAAACACTCCCAGGTCAGGAACAGCACAGGGTTAGATACAGAGTAAAGCTCCCTCTACACTGTCCCCATCAAACACTCCCAGGAAAGGTTATGCACAGGGTTAGATAGAGAGTAAATCTCCCTCTACACTGGCCCCATCAAAAACTCCCAGGACAGGTACAGCACGGGGTTATATACAGAGTAAATTTCCCTCTACAATGTCCCCATCAAAAACTCCAAGGACAGGAACAGCACGGGGTTAGATACAGAGTAAAACTCCCTCTACACTCTCCCCATCAAACACTCCCAGGACAGGTACAGCACGGGGTTAGATACAGAGTAAATCTCCCTCTACACTGTCCCCATCAAACACTCCCAGGACAGGTACAGCACGGGGTTAGATACAGAGTAAAGCTCCCCCTACACTGTCTCCATCAAACACTCCCAGGTCAGGTACAGCACGGGGTTAGATACAGAGTAAAGCTTCCTCTACACTGTCCCTATCAAACACTCCCAGAGCAGGTACAGCACGGGGTTAGTTACAGAGTAAAGCTACCCCTACACTGTCTCGATCAAACACTCCCAGGACAGGTACAGCACGGGGTTAGATACAGAGTAAAGCTCCCTCTACACTGTCTCCATCAAACACTCCCATGTCAGGAACAGCACAGGGTTAGATACAGAGTAAAGCTCCCTCTACACTGTCTCCATCAAACACTCCCAGGACAGGTACAGCACGGGTTTAGATACAGAGTAAATCTCTCTCTACACTGCCCCCATCGAACAGTCCAAGGACAGGTACAGCACGCGGTTAGATACAGAGAAAAGCTTCCTCTACTCTGTCCCCATCAAACACTCACAGGGTAGGTACAGCACGGGGTTATATACAGAGTAAAGCTCCCAATACATTGTCCCCATCAAACACTCCCAGGACAGGTACAGCACGGGGTTAGATACAGAGTAAAGCTCCATCTACACTGTACCCATCAAACACTCCAAGGAAAGGTACAGCACGGGGTTAGATATAGAGTAAAGCTCTCCCTAAACTGTCTCCATCAAACACTCCCAGGATAGGAACAGCACGGGGTTAGATACAGAGTAAAGCTCCCTCTACACTGTCTCCATCAAACACTCCCAGGTAAGGTACAGCACGGGGTTAGATACAGAGTAAAGCTCCCTCTACACTCTCCCCATCAAACACTCCCAGGACAGGTACAGCACGGTGTTAGATACAGAGTAAATCTCCCTCTACACTGTCCCCATCAAACAGTCCAAGGACAGGTACAGCACGCGATGAGATACAGAGGAAATCTCCCTCTACACTGTCCCCATCAAACACTCCCAGGACAGGTACAGCACGGGGTTAGATACAGAGTAAAGCTCCCTCTGCATTGTCCCCATCAAACACTCCCAGCACAGGTACGGCACGGGGTTAGATACAGAGTAAAGCTCCCTCTACGCTATCCCCAACGAACACTCCCAGGACAGATACAGCAAGGGGTTAGATACAGAATAAAGCTCCCTCACACTGGCCCCAACAAACACTCCCAGGTCAGGTACAGCACAGGGTTAGATACAGAGTAAAGCTCCCTCTACACTGTCCCCATCAAACACTCCCAGGACAGGTTATGCACAGGGTTAGATACAGAGTAAATCTCCCTCTACACTGTCCCCATCAAAAACTCCCAGGACAGTTACAGCACAGGGTTAGATACAGAGTAAATCTCCCTCTACAATGTCCCCATCAAACACTCCAAGGACAGGAACAGCACGGGGTTAGATACAGAGTAAAACTCCCTCTACACAGTCCCCATCAAACACTCCCAGGAAAGGTACAGCACGGGGTTAGATACAGAGTAAAGCTCCCCCTACACTGTCTCCATCAAACACTCCCAGGTCAGGTACAGCACGGGGTTAGATACAGAGTAAAGCTCCCTCTACATTGTCTCCATCAAAAACTCCCAGTACAGGTACAGCACGGGATTATTTACAGCGTAAATCTCCTTGATACTGTACTCATCAAACACTCCCAGGACAGGTACAGCATTTGGTTAGACACAGAGTAAAGCTGCCTCTACACTGTCCCCATCAAACACAGCCACGACATGTGCAGCAAGGGGTTAGATACAGAGTAAAGTTCCCTCTACACTGTCCCCATCAAACACTCCCAGGACAGGTACAGCACGGTGTTAGATACAGAGTAAAGCTCCCTCTACACTGTCCCCATAAAACACTCCCAGGACAGGTACAGCACGGGGTTAGATATAGAGTAAATCTCCCTCTACACTGTCCCCATCAAACACACCCAGGACAGGTACAGCACGGGGGTTAGATACAGAGTAAATCTCCCTCTACACTGTCCCCATCAAACACTCCCAGGACAGGTACAGCACGAAGTTAGATACAGAGTAAAGCGCCCTCTACATTGTCCCCATCAAACAATCCCAGGACAGGTACAGCACGGGGTTAGATACAGAGTAAAGCTCCCTCTACATTGTCCCCATCAAACACTCCCAGCACAGGTACAACACGGGTTTAGATACAGAGTAAAGCTCCCCCTAAAGTGTCCCCAACAAACACTCCCAGGACAGATACAGCACGGGGTTAGATACAGAATAAAGCTCCCTCTACACTGGCCCCAACAAACACTCCCAGGTCAGGTGCAGCACAGTGTTAGATACAGGGTAAAGCTCCCTCTACAATATCCCCATCAAACACTCCCAGGACAGGTTATGCACAGGGTTAGAAACAGAGTAAATCTCCCTCTACACTGTCCCCATCAAAAACTCCCAGGACAGGTACAGCACGGGGATAGATACAGAGTAAATCTCCCTCTACAATGTCCCCATCAAACACTCCAAGGACAGGTACAGCACGGGGTTAGATACAGAGTAAAGCTCTCCCTACACTGTCTCCATCAAACACTCCCAGGATAGGTACAGCACGGGGTTAGATACAGAGTAAAGCTCCCTCTACACAGTCTCCATCAAACACTCCCAGGACAGGTACAGCACGGGGTTAGATACAGAGTAAAGCTAACTCTACACTGGCCCCAACAAACACTCCCAGGTCTGGTACAGCAAAGGGTTAGATACAGAGTAAAGCTCCCTCTACACTGTCCCCATCAAACACTCCCAGGACAGGTACAGCACGGGGTTAGATACAGACTAAATTTCCCTCTACAATGTCCCCATCAAACACTCCAAGGACAGGTACAGCACGGGGTTAGATACAGAGTAAAACTCACTCTACACTGTCCCCATCAAACACTCCCAGGACAGGTACAGCACGGGGTTAGATACAGAGTAAAG
Source organism: Isurus oxyrinchus (assembly GCA_026770705.1). Classification (NCBI taxonomy): domain Eukaryota; kingdom Metazoa; phylum Chordata; class Chondrichthyes; order Lamniformes; family Lamnidae; genus Isurus; species Isurus oxyrinchus. The sequence goes on along the minus strand of JANJGN010000277.1, from coordinate 647,232 downwards.
CTCCCCCTACACTGTCTCCATCAAACACTCCCAGGTCAGGTACAGCACGGGGTTAGATACAGAGTAAAGCTTCCTCTACACTGTCCCTATCAAACAATCCCAGAGCAGGTACAGCACGGGGTTAGTTACAGAGTAAAGCTACTCCTACACTGTCTCGATCAAACACTCCCAGGACAGGAACAGCACAGGTTTAGATACAGAGTAAATCTCCCTCTACACTGTGTCCATCAAACACTCCCAGGACAGGTACAGCACGGGTTTAGATACAGAGTAAATCTCTCTCTACACTGCCCCCATCAAACAGTCCAAGGACAGGTACAGCACGCGGTTAGATACAGAGTAAAGCTACCTCTACACTGTCCCCATCAAACACTCACAGGGTAGGTACAGCACGGGGTTATTTACATGGTAAAGCTCCCTATACATTGTCCCCATCAAACACTCCCAGGACAGGTACAGCACGGGGTTAGATACAGAATAAAGCTCCCTCTACACTGTCCCCATCAAACACTCCAAGGACAGGTACAGCACGGGGTTAGATATAGAGTAAAGCTCTCCCTACACTGTCTCCATCAAACACTCCCAGCTTAGGAACAGCACGGGGTTAGATACAGAGTAAAGCTCCCTCTACACAGTATCCATCAAACACTCCCAGGTAAGTTACAGCACGGGGTTAGATACAGAGTAAAGCTCCCTCTACACTGTCTCCATCAAACACTCCCAGGATAGGAACAGCACGGGGTTAGATACAGAGTAAAGCTCCCTCTACACTGTCTCCATCAAACACTCCCAGGTAAGGTACAGCACGGGGTTAGATACAGAGTAAAGCTCCCTCTACACTCTCCCCATCAAACACTCCCAGGACAGGTACAGCACGGTGTTAGATACAGAGTAAATCTCCCTCTACACTGCCCCCATCAAACAGTCCAAGGACAGGTACAGAACGCGATGAGATACAGAGGAAATCTCCCTCTACACTGACCCCATCAAACACTCCCAGGACAGGTACAGCACGGGGTTAGATACAGAGTAAAGCTCCCTCTGCATTGTCCCCATCAAACACTCCCAGCACAGGTACGGCACGAGGTTAGATACAGAGTAAAGCTCCCTCTACGCTATCCCCAACGAACACTCCCAGGACAGATACAGCAAGGGGTTAGATACAGAATAATGCTCCCTCACACTGGCCCCAGCAAACACTCCCAGGTCAGGTTCAGCACAGGGTTAGATACAGAGTAAAGCTCCCTCTACACTGTCCCCATCAAACTCTCCCAGGACAGGTTATGCACAGGGTTAGATACAGAGTAAATCTCCCTCTACACTGTCCCCATCAAAAACTCCCAGGACAGTTACAGCACAGGGTTAGATACAGAGTAAATCTCCCTCTACAATGTCCCCATCAAACACTCCAAGGACAGGAACAGCACGGGGTTAGATACAGAGTAAAACTCCCTCTACACAGTCCCCATCAAACACTCCCAGGAAAGGTACAGCACGGAGTTAGATACAGAGTAAAGCTCCCCCTACACTGTCTCCATCAAACACTCCCAGGTCAGGTACAGCACGGGGTTAGATACAGAGTAAAGCTGCCCCTACACTGTCTCCATCAAACACTCCCAGGTCAGGTACAGCACGGGGTTAGATACAGAGTAAAGCTCCCTCTACATTGTCTCCATCAAAAACTCCCAGTACAGGTACAGCACGGGGTTATTTACAGGGTAAATCTCCTTGATACTGTACTCATCAAACACTCCCAGGACAGGTACAGCATTTGGTTAGACACAGAGTAAAGCTGCCTATACACTGTCCCCATCAAACACAGCCACGACATGTGCAGCACGGGGTTAGATACAGAGTAAAGTTCCCTCCACACTGTCCCCATCAAACACTCCCAGGACAGGTACAGCACGGTGTTAGATACAGAGTAAAGCTCCCTCTACACTGTCCCCATCAAACACTCCCAGGACAGGTACAGCACGGGGTTAGATATAGAGTAAATCTCCCTCTACACTGTCCCCATCAAACACACCCAGGACAGGTACAGCACGGGGGTTAGATACAGAGTAAATCTCCCTCTACACTGTCCCCATCAAACACTCCCAGGACAGGTACAGCACGAAGTTAGATACAGAGTAAAGCGCCCTCTACATTGTCCCCATCAAACAATCCCAGGACAGGTACAGCACGGGGTTAGATACAGAGTAAAGCTCCCTCTACATTGTCCCCATCAAACACTCCCAGCACAGGTACAACACGGGTTTAGATACAGAGTAAAGCTCCCCCTAAAGTGTCCCCAACAAACACTCCCAGGACAGATACAGCACGGGGTTAGATACAGAATAAAGCTCCCTCTACACTGGCCCCAACAAACACTCCCAGGTCAGGTGCAGCACAGTGTTAGATACAGGGTAAAGCTCTCCCTACACTGTCTCCATCAAACACTCCCAGGATAGGTACAGCACGGGGTTAGATACAGAGTAAAGCTCCCTCTACACAGTCTCCATCAAACACTCCCAGGACAGGTACAGCACGGGGTTAGATACAGAGTAAAGCTAACTCTACACTGGCCCCAACAAACACTCCCAGGTCTGGTACAGCAAAGGGTTAGATACAGAGTAAAGCTCCCTCTACACTGTCCCCATCAAACACTCCCAGGACAGGTACAGCACGGGGTTAGATAGAGAGTAAATCTCCCTCTACACTGTCCCCATCAAAAACTCCCAGGACAGGTACAGCACGGGGTTAGATACAGACTAAATCTCCCTCTACAATGTCCCCATCAAACACTCCAAGGACAGGTACAGCACGGGGTTAGATACAGAGTAAAACTCACTCTACGCTGTCCCCATCAAACACTCCCAGGACAGGTACAGCACGGGGTTAGATACAGAGTAAAGCTCCCCCTACACTGTCTCCATCAAACACTCCCAGGTCAAGTACAGCACGGGGTTAGATACAGAGTAAAGCTTCCTCTACACTGTCCCTATCAAACAATCCCAGAGCAGGTACAGCACGGGGTTAGTTACAGAGTAAAGCTACCCCTACACTGTCTCGATCAAACACTCCCAGGACAGGTACAGCACGGGGTTAGATACAGAGTAAAGCTCCCTCTACACTGTCTCCATCAAACACTCCCATGTCAGGAACAGCACAGGTTTAGATACAGAGTAAATCTCCCTCTACACTGTGTCCATCAAACACTCCCAGGACAGGTACAGCACGGGTTTAGATACAGAGTAAATCTCTCTCTACACTGCCCCCATCAAACAGTCCAAGGACAGGTACAGCACGCGGTTAGATACAGAGTAAAGCTACCTCTACACTGTCCCCATCAAACACTCACAGGGTAGGTACAGCACGGGGTTATTTACAGAGTAAAGCTCCCTATACATTGTCCCCATCAAACACTCCCAGGACAGGTACAGCACGGGGTTAGATACAGAATAAAGCTCCCTCTACACTGTCCCCATCAAACACTCCAAGGACAGGTACAGCACGGGGTTAGATATAGAGTAAAGCTCTCCCTACACTGTCTCCATCAAACACTCCCAGCTTAGGAACAGCACGGGGTTAGATACAGAGTAAAGCTCCCTCTACACAGTATCCATCAAACACTCCCAGGTAAGTTACAGCACGGGGTTAGATACAGAGTAAAGCTCCCTCTACACTGTCCCCATCAAACACTCCCAGGACAGGTACAGCACGGGGTTAGATACAGAGTAAATCTCCCTCTTCACTGTCCCCATCAAACAGTCCAAGGACAGATACAGCAAGGGGTTAGATACAGAATAAAGCTCCCTCTACACTGGCCCCAACAAACACTCCCAGGTCAGGTACAGCACAGGGTTAGATACAGAGTAAAGCTCCCTCTACACTGTCCCCATCAAACACTCCCAGGACAGGTTATGCACAGGGTTAGATACAGAGTAAATCTCCCTCTACACTGTCCCCATCAAAAACTCCCAGGACAGTTACAGCACGGGATTAGATACAGAGTAAAGCTCCATCTACAATGTCCCCATCAAACACTCCAAGGACAGGAACAGCACGGTGTTAGATACAGAGTAAAACTCCCTCTACACAGTCCCCATCAAACACTCCCAGGAAATGTACAGCACGGGGTTAGATACAGAGTAAAGCTCCCCCTACACTGTCTCCATCAAACACTCCCAGGTCAGATACAGCACGGGGTTAGATACAGAGTAAAGCTCCCTCTACACAGTCTCCATCAAAAACTCCCAGGACAGGTACAGCACGGGGTTAGATACAGAGTAAAGCTCCCTCTACATTGTCCCCATCAAACACTCCCAGCACAGGTACTGCACGGGGTTAGATACAGAGTAAAGCTCCCTCTACCTTGTCCCCATCAAACACTCCCAGCACAGGTACAGCACGGGGTTAGATACAGAGTAAAGCTCCCTCTACACTGTCTCCAACAAACACTCCAAGGACAGATACAGCACGGGGTTAGATACAGAGTAAAGCTCCCTCTACACTGTCCCCATCAAACACTCCCAGGACAGGTTATGCACAGGGTTAGATACAGAGTAAATCTCCCTCTACACTGTCCCCATCAAAAACTCCCAGGACAGTTACAGCACGGGGTTAGATACAGAGTAAATCTCCATCTACAATGTCCCCATCAAACACTCCAACGACAGGAACAGCACGGGGTTAGATACAGAGTAAAACTCCCTCTACACAGTCCCCATCAAACACTCCCAGGAAACGTACAGCACGGGGTTAGATACAGAGTAAAGCTCCCCCTACACTGTCTCCATCAAACACTCCCAGGTCAGGTACAGCACGGGGTTAGATACAGAGTAAAGCTCCCTCCACGTTGTCTCCATCAAAAACTCCCAGGACAGGTACAGCACGTGGTTAGATACAGAGTAAAGCTCCCTCTACATTGTCCCCATCAAACACTCCCAGCACAGGTATGGCACTGGGTTCAATACAGAGTAAAGCTCCCTCTACACTGTCCCCAACAAACACTCCCAGGACAGATACAGCAAGGGGTTAGATACAGAATAAAGCTCCCTCTACACTGGCCCCAACAAACACTCCCAGGTCAGGTACAGCACGGGGTTAGATACAGAGTAAAGTTCCCTCTACACAGTCCCCATCAAACACTCCCAGTACAGGTACAGCACGGGGTTACTTACAGGGTAAATCTCCTTTATACTGTACTCATCAAACAATCTCAGGACAGGTACAGCATTTGGTTAAACTCAGAGTAAAGCTGCCTCTACACTGTCCCCATCAAACACAGCCACGACATGTACAGCACGGGGTTAGATACAGAGTAAAGTTCCCTCTACACTCTCCCCATCAAAAAGTCCCAGGAGAGGTATAGCACGGTGTTAGATACAGAGTAAAGCTCCCTCTACACTGTCCCCATCAAACACTCCCAGGACAGGTACAGCACGGGGTTAGATACAGAGTAAATCTCCCTCTACACTGTCCCCATCAAACACACCCAGGACAGGTACAGCACGGGGGTTAGATACAGAGTAAATCTCCCTCTACACTGGCCCCAACAAACACTCCCAGGTCAGGTACAGCACAGGGTTAGATACAGAGTAAATCTCCCTCAACACTATCCCCATCAAACACTCCCAGGACAGGTTATGCAGAGGGTTAGATACAGAGTAAATCTCCCTCTACACTGTCCCCATCAAAAACTCCCAGGACAGGTACAGCACAGGGTTAGATACAGATTAAATCTCCCTCTACAATGTCCCCATCAAACACTCCAAGGACATGAACATCACAGGGTTAGATACAGAGTAAAACTCGCTCTACATTGTCCCCATCAAACACTCCCAGGACAGGTACAGCACAGGGTTCGATACAGAGTAAAGCACCCCCTACACTGTCTACATCAAACACTCCCAGGTCAGGAACAGCACGGGGTTAGATACAGAATAAAGCTCCCGCTACACTGGCCCCAACAAACACTCCCAGGTCAGGAACAGCACAGGGTTAGATGCAGAGTAAAGCTCCCTCTACACTGTCTCCATCAAACACTCCCAGGACAGGTTATGCAAAGGGTAAGATACAGAGTAAATCTCTCTCTACACTGTCCCCATCAAACACTCCCAGGACAGGTATAGCACGGGGTTAGATACAGAGTAAAGCTCCCTCTACACTGTCCCCATCAAACACTCCCAGGACAGGTACAGCACGGGGTTAGATACAGAGTATAGCTCCCCGTACACTGTCTCCATCAAGCACTCCCAGGACAGGTACAGCACGGGGTTAGATACAGAGTAAAGCTCCCTCTACACTGTCTCCATCAAACACTCCCAGGTCAGGTACAGCACGGGGTTAGATACAGAGTAAAGCTCCCTCTACACTGTCCCCATCAAACACTCCCAGGACAGGTACAGCACGGGGTTAGGATACAGAGTAAATATCCCTCTACACTGTCCCCATCAAACAGTCCAAGGACAGGTACAGCACGGGGTTAGATACAGAGTAAAGATTCCTCTACACTGTCCCCAACAAATACTCCCAGGACAGGCACAGCACGGGGTTAGATACAGAGTAAAGCTCCCTCGACTGAGTCCACAACAAACACTCACAGGACAGGTACAGCACGGGGTTAGATACAGAGTAAAGCTCCCTCTACATTGTTGCAATCAAACACTCCCAGGACAGGTACAGCACAGGGTTAGATACAGAGTAAAGCTCCCTCTACACTGTCACCATCAAACACTCCCAGGAAAGGTACAGCCCGTGGTCAGATACAGAATAAAGGTCCCTCGAAACTGTCACAATCAAAAAATCACAGGACATGTACAGCACGGGGTTACATACTGAGTAAAGCCCGCTCCACACTGTCCCCATCAAACACTCCCAGGAGAGGTACAGCACGGGGTTAGATACAGGGTAAATCTCCTTTATACTGTCCTCATCAAACACTCCCAGGACAGGTACAGCACGGGGTTAGATACAGAGTAAAGCTGCCTCTACACTGTCCCCATAAAACACAGCCAGGACAGGTACAGCACGGGTTTAGATACAGAGTAAAGTTCCCTCTACACTCTCCTCATCCAAAAGTCCCAGGACAGGTACAGCACGGGGTTAGTTACAGAGTAAAGCTCCCTCTACACTGTCCCCATCAAACACTCCCAGGACAGGTACAGCACGGGGTTAGATACAGAGTAAAGCTCCCTCTACACAGTCCCCATCAAAAGTCCCAGGACAAGTACAGGACTGGGTAAGATACAGTGTAAATCTCCCTCTACACTGTCCCCATCAAACACTCCCAGGACAGGTACAGCACGGGATTAGATACAGAGTAAAGCTCCCTCTACCTTGTCCCCATCAAACACTCCCAGCACAGGTACAGCACGGGGTTAGATACAGAGTAAAGCTCCCTCTACACTGTCTCCAACAAACACTCCAAGGACAGATACAGCACGGGGTTAGGTACAGAATAAAGCTCCCTCTACACTGGCCCCAACAAACACTCCCATGTCAGGTACAGCACAGGGTTAGATACAGAGTAAAGCTCCCTCTACACTGTCCCCATCAAACACTCCCAGGACAGGTTATGCACAGGGTTAGATGCGGAGTAAATCTCCCTCTACAATGTCCCCTTCAAAAACTCCCAGGACAGGTACAGCACGGGGTTAGATACAGAGTAAATCTCCCTCTACACTGTCTCCATCAAATACTCCCAGGTCAGGTACAGCACAGGGTTAGATACAGAGTAAAGCTCCCTCTACACTGTCCCGAACAAACACTCCCAGGACAGGTACAGCACGGGGTTAGATACAGCGTAAAGCTCCCTCTACATTGTCCCCATCAAACACTCCCAGCACAGGTACGGCACGGGGTTCAATACAGAGTAAAGCTCCCTCTACACTGTCCCCAACAAACACTCCCAGGACAGATACAGCAAGGGGTTAGATACAGAATAAAGCTCCCTCTACACTGGCCCCAACAAACACTCCCAGGTCAGGTACAGCACGGGGTTAGATACAGAGTAAAGTTCCCTCTACACTGTCCCCATCAAACACTCCCAGTACAGGTACAGCACGGGGTTACTTACAGGGTAAATCTCCTTTATACTGTACTCATCAAACACTCCCAGGACAGGTACAGCATTTGGTTAGACACAGAGTAAAGCTGCCTCTACACTGTCCCCATCAAACACAGCCACGACATGTACAGCACGGGGTTAGATACAGAGTAAAGTTCCCTCTACACTCTCCCCATCAAAAAGTCCCAGGAGAGGTACAGCACGGTGTTAGATAAAGAGTAAAGCTCCCTCTACACTGTCCCCATCAAACACTCCCAGGACAGGTACAGCACGGGGTTAGATATAGAGTAAATCTCCCTCTACACTGTCCCCATCAAACACACCCAGGACAGGTACAGCACGGGGGTTAGATACAGAGTAAATCTCCCTCTACACTGGCCCCAACAAACACTCCCAGGTCAGGTACAGCACAGGGTTAGATACAGAGTAAAGCTCCCTCTACACTATCCCCATCAAACACTCCCAGGACAGGTTATGCAGAGGGTTAGATACAGAGTAAATCTCCCTCTACACTGTCCCCATCAAAAATTCCCAAAACAGGTACAGCACAGGGTTAGATACAGAGTAAATCTCCCTCTACAATGTCCCCATCAAACACTCCAAGGACATGAACAGCACAGGGTTAGATACAGGGTAAAACTCGCTCTACAATGTCCCCATCAAACACTCCCAGGACAGGTACAGCACAGGGTTAGATACAGAGTAAAGCACCCCCTACACTGTCTCCATCAAACACTCCCAGGTCAGGAACAGCACGGGGTTAGATACAGAATAAAGCTCCCGCTACACTGGCCCCAACAAACACTCCAAGGTCAGGAACAGCACAGGGTTAGATGCAGAATAAAGCTCCCTCTACACTGTCTCTATCAAACACTCCCAGGACAGTTTATGCAAAGGGTAAGATACAGAGTAAATCTCCCTCTACACTGTCCCCATCAAACACTCCCAGGACAGGTATAGCACGGGTTTAGATACAGAGTAAAGCTCCCTCTACACTGTCCCCATCAAACACTCCCAGGACAGGTACAGCACGGGGTTAGATACAGAGTATAGCTCCCCGTACACTGTCTCCATCAAGCACTCCCAGGACAGGTACAGCACGGGGTTAGATACAGAGTAAATCTCCCTCTACACTGTCCCCATCAAAAACTCCCAGGACAGGTACTGCACGGGGTTAGATACAGAGTAATGCTCCCTCTACACTGTCCCCATCAAACACTCCAAGGACAGATACAGCACGGGGTTAGATACATAGTAAAGCTCTCCCTACAATGTCTACATCAAACACTGCCAGGATAGGTACAGCACGGGGTTAGATACAGAGTAAAGCTCCCTCTACACTGTCTCCATCAAACACTCCCAGGTCAGGTACTGCACGGGGTTAGATACAGAGTAAAGCTCCCTCTACGCTGTCCCCATCAAACACTCCCAGGACAGGTACAGCACGGGTTTAGATACAGAGTAAATCTCCCTCTACACTCTGCCCATCAAACAGTCCAAGGACAGGTACAGCACGCGGTTAGATACAGAGGATAGCTCCCTCTACACTGTCCCCATCAAACACTCCCAGGACAGGTACAGCACGGGGTAAGATACAGAGTAAAGCTCCCTCTACACTGTCCTCAACAAACAGTCCCAGGACAGGTACAGCATGGGGTTAGATGCAGAGTAAGGCTGCCTCTACACTGTCCCCATCAAACACAGCCAGGACAGGTACAGCACGGGGTTAGATACAGATTAAAGTTCCCTCTACACTCTCCCCATCAAAAAGTCCCAGGACAGGTACTGCACGGGGTTAGATACAGAGTAAAGCACCCTCTACACAGTCCCCATCAAACACTCCCAGGACAGGTACAGCACGGGGTTAGATACAGAGTAAAGCTCCCTCTACATTGTCCCCATCAAACACTCCCAGGACAGGTACAGCACGGGGTTAGATACAGAGTAAAGCTCCCTCTACACTGTCCCTATCAAACACTCCCAGGGCAGGTACAGCACGGGGTTAGTTACAGAGTAAAGCTACCCCTACACTGTCTCCATCAAACACTCCCAGGACAGGTACAGCACTGGGTTATATACAGAGTAAAGCTCCCTCTACACTGTCTCCATCAAACAATCCCATGTCAGGAACAGCACAGGGTTAGATGCAGAGGAAAGCTCCCTCGACACTGTCTCCTTCAAACACTCCCAGGACAGGTACAGCACGGGTTTAGATACAGAGTAAATCTCTCTCTACACTGCCCCCATCAAACAGTCCAAGGACAGGTACAGCACGCGTTTAGATACAGAGTAAAGCTCCCTCTACACTGTCCCCATCAAACACTCCCAGGACAGGTACAGCACGGGGTTTATTACAGAGTAAATCTCCCTCTACACTGTCCCCATCAAACAGTCCAAGGTCAGGTACAGCACGGGGTTAGATACAGAGTAAAGCTCCCTCTACACTGTCCCCATCAAACACTCCCAGGACAGATACAGCACGGGGTTAGATACAGAGTAAATCTCCCTCTACACTGTCCCCATCAAAAACTCCCAGGACAGGTACAGCACGGGGTTAGATACAGAGTAAAGCTCCCTCTACACTGTCCCGAACAAACACTCCCAGGACAGGTACAGCACGGGGTTAGATACAGAGTAAAGCTCCCCCTACACAGTCTCCATCAAACACTCCCAGGACAGGTACAGCACGGGGTTAGATATAGAGTAAACCTCCCTCTACACTGTCTCCATCAAACACTCCCAGGACAGGTACAGCACTGGTTTAGATACAGAGTAAATCTCCCTCTACAATGCCCCCATCAAACAGTCCAAAGACAGGTACAGCACGCGGTAAGATACAGAGTAAAGCTCCCACTACACTGTTCCCATCAAACACTCACAGGGTAGGTACAGCACTGGGTTATATACAAAGTTAAGCTCCCTATACATTGTCCCCATCAAACACTCCCAGGACTGGTACAGCACGGGGTTAGATACAGACTAAATCTCCCTCTACACTGTCCCCATCAAAAACTCCCAGGATAGGTACAGCACGGGGTTAGATACAGAGTAAAGCTCCCTCTACACTGTCCCCATCAAACACTCCAAGGACAGGAATAGCACGGGCTAAGATACAGAGTAAAGCTCTCCCTACACTGTCTCCATCAAACACTCCAAGGACAGGTACAGCACGGGGTTAGATACATAGTAAAGCTCTATCTACACTGTCCCCATCAAGCACTCCCATGTCAGGAACAGCACAGGGTTAGATACAGAGTAAAGTTCCCTCTACACTGTCTCCATCAAACACTCCCAGGACAGGTACAGCACGGGTTTAGATACAGAGTAAATCTCCCTCTACACTGCCGCCATCAAACAGTCCAAGGGCAGGTACAGCACGGGGTTTGATACAGAGTAAAGCTCCCTCTACACTTTCACCATCAAACACTCCCAGGAAAGGTACAGCCCGGGGTCAGATACAGAGTAAAGCTCCCTCTACACTGTCACAATCATAAAATCCCAGGACATGTACAGCACGGGGTGATTTACAGGGTAAATCTCCTTTATACTGTCCTCATCAACACTCCCAGGACTGGTAGAGCATGGGGTTAGATACAGAGTAAAGCTGCCTCTACACTGTCCCCATCAAACACAGCCAGGACTGGTACAGGACGGGGTTAGATACAGAGTAAAGTTCCCTCTACACTCTCCCCATCAAAAAGTCCCAGGACAGGTACAGCACGGGGTTAGATACAGAGTAAAGCTCCCTCTACACTGTCCCCATCAAACACTCCCAGGACAGGTACAGCACGGGGTTAGATACACAGTAAATCTCCCTCTACACTGTCCCCATCAAACACACCCAGGACAGGTACAGCACGGGGGTTAGATACAGAGTAAAGCACCCTCTACACTGTCCCGATCAGCAGTCCCAGGACAGGTACTGCACGGGGTTAGATACAGAGTAAATCTCCCTCTACACTGTCCCCATCAAACACTCCCAACACAGGTACAGCACAGGGTTAGATACAGAGTAAAGCTCCCTCTGCATTGTCCCCAACAAACACTCCCAGGTCAGGTACAGCACAGGCTTAGATACAGAGTAAAGCTCCCTCTACACTGTCCCCATCAAACACTCCCAGGACAGGTTATGCACAGGGTTCGATGCAGAGTAAATCTCCCTCTACACTGTCCCCATCAAAAACTCCCAGGACAGGTACAGCACGGGGTTAGATACAGAGTAAATCTCCCTCTACAATGTACCCATCAAACACTCCAAGGACAGGTACAGCACGGGGTTAGATACAGAGTAAAACTCCCTCTACACTGTCCCCATCAAACACTCCCAGGACAGGTACAGCACGCGGTTAGATAAAGAGTAAAGCTCCCCCTACACTGTCTCCATCAAACACTCCCAGGTCAGTTACAGCACAGGGTTAGATACAGAGTAAAGCTCCCTCTACAATGTCCCGATCAAACACTCCCAGGACTGGTACAGCACGGGGTTAGATACAGACTAAATCTCCCTCTACACTGTCCCCATCAAAAACTCCCAGGATAGGTACAGCACGGGGTTAGATACAGAGTAAAGCTCCCTCTACACTGTCCCCATCAAACACTCCAAGGACAGGAATAGCACGGGCTAAGATACAGAGTAAAGCTCTCCCTACACTGTCTCCATCAAACACTCCAAGGACAGGTACAGCACGGGGTTAGATACATAGTAAAGCTCTATCTACACTGTCCCCATCAAGCACTCCCATGTCAGGAACAGCACAGAGTTAGATACAGAGTAAAGTTCCCTCTACACTGTCTCCATCAAACACTCCCAGGACAGGTACAGCACGGGTTTAGATACAGAGTAAATCTCCCTCTACACTGCCGCCATCAAACAGTCCAAGGGCAGGTACAGCACGGGGTTTGATACAGAGTAAAGCTCCCTCTACACTTTCACCATCAAACACTCCCAGGAAAGGTACAGCCCGGGGTCAGATACAGAGTAAAGCTCCCTCTACACTGTCACAATCATAAAATCCCAGGACATGTACAGCACGGGGTGATTTACAGGGTAAATCTCCTTTATACTGTCCTCATCAACACTCCCAGGACTGGTAGAGCATGGGGTTAGATACAGAGTAAAGCTGCCTCTACACTGTCCCCATCAAACACAGCCAGGACTGGTACAGGACGGGGTTAGATACAGAGTAAAGTTCCCTCTACACTCTCCCCATCAAAAAGTCCCAGGACAGGTACAGCACGGGGTTAGATACAGAGTAAAGCTCCCTCTACACTGTCCCCATCAAACACTCCCAGGACAGGTACAGCACGGGGTTAGATACACAGTAAATCTCCCTCTACACTGTCCCCATCAAACACACCCAGGACAGGTACAGCACGGGGGTTAGATACAGAGTAAAGCACCCTCTACACTGTCCCGATCAGCAGTCCCAGGACAGGTACTGCACGGGGTTAGATACAGAGTAAATCTCCCTCTACACTGTCCCCATCAAACACTCCCAACACAGGTACAGCACAGGGTTAGATACAGAGTAAAGCTCCCTCTGCATTGTCCCCAACAAACACTCCCAGGTCAGGTACAGCACAGGCTTAGATACAGAGTAAAGCTCCCTCTACACTGTCCCCATCAAACACTCCCAGGACAGGTGATGCACAGGGTTCGATGCAGAGTAAATCTCCCTCTACACTGTCCCCATCAAAAACTCCCAGGACAGGTACAGCACGGGGTTAGATACAGAGTAAATCTCCCTCTACAATGTACCCATCAAACACTCCAAGGACAGGTACAGCACGGGGTTAGATACAGAGTAAAACTCCCTCTACACTGTCCCCATCAAACACTCCCAGGACAGGTACAGCACGCGGTTAGATAAAGAGTAAAGCTCCCCCTACACTGTCTCCATCAAACACTCCCAGGTCAGTTACAGCACAGGGTTAGATACAGAGTAAAGCTCCCTCTACAATGTCCCGATCAAACACTCCCAGGACAGGTACAGAACGGGGTTAGATACAGAGTAAAGCTCCCCCTACACTGTCTCCATCAAACACTCCCAGGAAAGGAACAGCATGGGGTTAGATACAGAGTAAAGCTCCCTCTACACTGTCCCCATCAAACACTCCCAGGACAGGTACAGCACCGGTTTAGATACAGAGTAAATCTCCCTCTACACTGCCCCCATCAAACAGTCCAAGGACAGGTACAGCACGCGGTAAGATACAGAGTAAAGCTCCCTCTACACTGTCCCCATCAAACACTCACAGGGTAGGTACAGCACGGGGTTATATACAGAGTTAAGCTCCCTATACATTGTCCCCATGAAACACTCCCAGGACAGGTACAGCACGGGGTTAGATACAGAGTAAAGCTGCCTCTACACTGTCCCCATAAAACACAGCCAGGACAGGTACAGCACGGGTTTAGATACAGAGTAAAGTTCCCTCTACACTCTCCTCATCCAAAAGTCCCAGGACAGGTACAGCACGGGGTTAGTTACAGAGTAAAGCTCCCTCTACACTGTCCCCATCAAACACTCCCAGGACAGGTACAGCACGGGGTTAGATACAGAGTAAAGCTCCCTCTACACTGTCCCCATCAAAAGTCCCAGGACAAGTACAGGACTAGGTAAGATACAGTGTAAATCTCCCTCTACACTGTCCCCATCAAACACTCCCAGGACAGGTACAGCACGGGATTAGATACAGAGTAAAGCTCCCTCTACCTTGTCCCCATCAAACACTCCCAGCACAGGTACAGCACGGGGTTAGATACAGAGTAAAGCTCCCTCTACACTGTCTCCAACAAACACTCCAAGGACAGATACAGCACGGGGTTAGGTACAGAATAAAGCTCCCTCTACACTGGCCCCAACAAACACTCCCATGTCAGGTACAGCACAGGGTTAGATACAGAGTAAAGCTCCCTCTACACTGTCCCCATCAAACACTCCCAGGACAGGTTATGCACAGGGTTAGATGCGGAGTAAATCTCCCTCTACAATGTCCCCTTCAAAAACTCCCAGGACAGGTACAGCACGGGGTTAGATACAGAGTAAATCTCCCTCTACACTGTCTCCATCAAATACTCCCAGGTCAGGTACAGCACAGGGTTAGATACAGAGTAAAGCTCCCTCTACACTGTCCCGAACAAACACTCCCAGGACAGGTACAGCACGGGGTTAGATACAGCGTAAAGCTCCCTCTACATTGTCCCCATCAAACACTCCCAGCACAGGTACGGCACGGGGTTCAATACAGAGTAAAGCTCCCTCTACACTGTCCCCAACAAACACTCCCAGGACAGATACAGCAAGGGGTTAGATACAGAATAAAGCTCCCTCTACACTGGCCCCAACAAACACTCCCAGGTCAGGTACAGCACGGGGTTAGATACAGAGTAAAGTTCCCTCTACACTGTCCCCATCAAACACTCCCAGTACAGGTACAGCACGGGGTTACTTACAGGGTAAATCTCCTTTATACTGTACTCATCAAACACTCCCAGGACAGGTACAGCATTTGGTTAGACACAGAGTAAAGCTGCCTCTACACTGTCCCCATCAAACACAGCCACGACATGTACAGCACGGGGTTAGATACAGAGTAAAGTTCCCTCTACACTCTCCCCATCAAAAAGTCCCAGGAGAGGTACAGCACGGTGTTAGATAAAGAGTAAAGCTCCCTCTACACTGTCCCCATCAAACACTCCCAGGACAGGTACAGCACGGGGTTAGATATAGAGTAAATCTCCCTCTACACTGTCCCCATCAAACACACCCAGGACAGGTACAGCACGGGGGTTAGATACAGAGTAAATCTCCCTCTACACTGGCCCCAACAAACACTCCCAGGTCAGGTACAGCACAGGGTTAGATACAGAGTAAAGCTCCCTCTACACTATCCCCATCAAACACTCCCAGGACAGGTTATGCAGAGGGTTAGATACAGAGTAAATCTCCCTCTACACTGTCCCCATCAAAAATTCCCAAAACAGGTACAGCACAGGGTTAGATACAGAGTAAATCTCCCTCTACAATGTCCCCATCAAACACTCCAAGGACATGAACAGCACAGGGTTAGATACAGAGTAAAACTCGCTCTACAATGTCCCCATCAAACACTCCCAGGACAGGTACAGCACAGGGTTAGATACAGAGTAAAGCACCCCCTACACTGTCTCCATCAAACACTCCCAGGTCAGGAACAGCACGGGGTTAGATACAGAATAAAGCTCCCGCTACACTGGCCCCAACAAACACTCCAAGGTCAGGAACAGCACAGGGTTAGATGCAGAGTAAAGCTCCCTCTACACTGTCTCTATCAAACACTCCCAGGACAGTTTATGCAAAGGGTAAGATACAGAGTAAATCTCCCTCTACACTGTCCCCATCAAACACTCCCAGGACAGGTATAGCACGGGTTTAGATACAGAGTAAAGCTCCCTCTACACTGTCCCCATCAAACACTCCCAGGACAGGTACAGCACGGGGTTAGATACAGAGTATAGCTCCCCGTACACTGTCTCCATCAAGCACTCCCAGGACAGGTACAGCACGGGGTTAGATACAGAGTAAATCTCCCTCTACACTGTCCCCATCAAAAACTCCCAGGACAGGTACTGCACGGGGTTAGATACAGAGTAATGCTCCCTCTACACTGTCCCCATCAAACACTCCAAGGACAGATACAGCACGGGGTTAGATACATAGTAAAGCTCTCCCTACAATGTCTACATCAAACACTGCCAGGATAGGTACAGCACGGGGTTAGATACAGAGTAAAGCTCCCTCTACACTGTCTCCATCAAACACTCCCAGGTCAGGTACTGCACGGGGTTAGATACAGAGTAAAGCTCCCTCTACGCTGTCCCCATCAAACACTCCCAGGACAGGTACAGCACGGGTTTAGATACAGAGTAAATCTCCCTCTACACTCTGCCCATCAAACAGTCCAAGGACAGGTACAGCACGCGGTTAGATACAGAGGATAGCTCCCTCTACACTGTCCCCATCAAACACTCCCAGGACAGGTACAGCACGGGGTAAGATACAGAGTAAAGCTCCCTCTACACTGTCCTCAACAAACAGTCCCAGGACAGGTACAGCATGGGGTTAGATGCAGAGTAAGGCTGCCTCTACACTGTCCCCATCAAACACAGCCAGGACAGGTACAGCAAGGGGTTAGATACAGATTAAAGTTCCCTCTACACTCTCCCCATCAAAAAGTCCCAGGACAGGTACTGCACGGGGTTAGATACAGAGTAAAGCACCCTCTACACAGTCCCCATCAAACACTCCCAGGACAGGTACAGCACGGGGTTAGATACAGAGTAAAGCTCCCTCTACATTGTCCCCATCAAACACTCCCAGGACAGGTACAGCACGGGGTTAGATACAGAGTAAAGCTCCCGCTACACTGTCCCTATCAAACACTCCCAGGGCAGGTACAGCACGGGGTTAGTTACAGAGTAAAGCTACCCCTACACTGTCTCCATCAAACACTCCCAGGACAGGTACAGCACTGGGTTATATACAGAGTAAAGCTCCCTCTACACTGTCTCCATCAAACAATCCCATGTCAGGAACAGCACGGGGTTAGATGCAGAGGAAAGCTCCCTCGACACTGTCTCCTTCAAACACTCCCAGGACAGGTACAGCACGGGTTTAGATACAGAGTAAATCTCTCTCTACACTGCCCCCATCAAACAGTCCAAGGACAGGTACAGCACGCGTTTAGATACAGAGTAAAGCTCCCTCTACACTGTCCCCATCAAACACTCCCAGGACAGGTACAGCACGGGGTTTATTACAGAGTAAATCTCCCTCTACACTGTCCCCATCAAACAGTCCAAGGACAGGTACAGCACGGGGTTAGATACAGAGTAAAGCTCCCTCAACACTGTCCCCATCAAACACTCCCAGGACAGATACAGCACGGGGTTAGATACAGAGTAAATCTCCCTCTACACTGTCCCCATCAAAAACTCCCAGGACAGGTACAGCACGGGGTTAGATACAGAGTAAAGCTCCCTCTACACTGTCCCGAACAAACACTCCCAGGACAGGTACAGCACGGGGTTAGATACAGAGTAAAGCTCCCCCTACACAGTCTCCATCAAACACTCCCAGGACAGGTACAGCACGGGGTTAGATATAGAGTAAACCTCCCTCTACACTGTCTCCATCAAACACTCCCAGGACAGGTACAGCACTGGTTTAGATACAGAGTAAATCTCCCTCTACAATGCCCCCATCAAACAGTCCAAAGACAGGTACAGCACGCGGTAAGATACAGAGTAAAGCTCCCACTACACTGTTCCCATCAAACACTCACAGGGTAGGTACAGCACTGGGTTATATACAAAGTTAAGCTCCCTATACATTGTCCCCATCAAACACTCCCAGGACTGGTACAGCACGGGGTTAGATACAGACTAAATCTCCCTCTACACTGTCCCCATCAAAAACTCCCAGGATAGGTACAGCACGGGGTTAGATACAGAGTAAAGCTCCCTCTACACTGTCCCCATCAAACACTCCAAGGACAGGAATAGCACGGGCTAAGATACAGAGTAAAGCTCTCCCTACACTGTCTCCATCAAACACTCCAAGGACAGGTACAGCACGGGGTTAGATACATAGTAAAGCTCTATCTACACTGTCCCCATCAAGCACTCCCATGTCAGGAACAGCACAGGGTTAGATACAGAGTAAAGTTCCCTCTACACTGTCTCCATCAAACACTCCCAGGACAGGTACAGCACGGGTTTAGATACAGAGTAAATCTCCCTCTACACTGCCGCCATCAAACAGTCCAAGGGCAGGTACAGCACGGGGTTTGATACAGAGTAAAGCTCCCTCTACACTTTCACCATCAAACACTCCCAGGAAAGGTACAGCCCGGGGTCAGATACAGAGTAAAGCTCCCTCTACACTGCCACAATCATAAAATCCCAGGACATGTACAGCACGGGGTGATTTACAGGGTAAATCTCCTTTATACTGTCCTCATCAACACTCCCAGGACTGGTAGAGCATGGGGTTAGATACAGAGTAAAGCTCCCTCTACGCTGTCCCCATCAAACACTCCCAGGACAGGTACAGCACGGGTTTAGATACAGAGTAAATCTCCCTCTACACTCTGCCCATCAAACAGTCCAAGGACAGGTACAGCACGCGGTTAGATACAGAGGATAGCTCCCTCTACACTGTCCCCATCAAACACTCCCAGGACAGGTACAGCACGGGGTAAGATACAGAGTAAAGCTCCCTCTACACTGTCCTCAACAAACAGTCCCAGGACAGGTACAGCATGGGGTTAGATGCAGAGTAAGGCTGCCTCTACACTGTCCCCATCAAACACAGCCAGGACAGGTACAGCACGGGGTTAGATACAGATTAAAGTTCCCTCTACACTCTCCCCATCAAAAAGTCCCAGGACAGGTACTGCACGGGGTTAGATACAGAGTAAAGCACCCTCTACACAGTCCCCATCAAACACTCCCAGGACAGGTACAGCACGGGGTTAGATACAGAGTAAAGCTCCCTCTACATTGTCCCCATCAAACACTCCCAGGACAGGTACAGCACGGGGTTAGATACAGAGTAAAGCTCCCTCTACACTGTCCCTATCAAACACTCCCAGGGCAGGTACAGCACGGGGTTAGTTACAGAGTAAAGCTACCCCTACACTGTCTCCATCAAACACTCCCAGGACAGGTACAGCACTGGGTTATATACAGAGTAAAGCTCCCTCTACACTGTCTCCATCAAACAATCCCATGTCAGGAACAGCACAGGGTTAGATGCAGAGGAAAGCTCCCTCGACACTGTCTCCTTCAAACACTCCCAGGACAGGTACAGCACGGGTTTAGATACAGAGTAAATCTCTCTCTACACTGCCCCCATCAAACAGTCCAAGGACAGGTACAGCACGCGTTTAGATACAGAGTAAAGCTCCCTCTACACTGTCCCCATCAAACACTCCCAGGACAGGTACAGCACGGGGTTTATTACAGAGTAAATCTCCCTCTACACTGTCCCCATCAAACAGTCCAAGGACAGGTACAGCACGGGGTTAGATACAGAGTAAAGCTCCCTCTACACTGTCCCCATCAAACACTCCCAGGACAGATACAGCACGGGGTTAGATACAGAGTAAATCTCCCTCTACACTGTCCCCATCAAAAACTCCCAGGACAGGTACAGCACGGGGTTAGATACAGAGTAAAGCTCCCTCTACACTGTCCCGAACAAACACTCCCAGGACAGGTACAGCACGGGGTTAGATACAGAGTAAAGCTCCCCCTACACAGTCTCCATCAAACACTCCCAGGACAGGTACAGCACGGGGTTAGATATAGAGTAAACCTCCCTCTACACTGTCTCCATCAAACACTCCCAGGACAGGTACAGCACTGGTTTAGATACAGAGTAAATCTCCCTCTACAATGCCCCCATCAAACAGTCCAAAGACAGGTACAGCACGCGGTAAGATACAGAGTAAAGCTCCCACTACACTGTTCCCATCAAACACTCACAGGGTAGGTACAGCACTGGGTTATATACAAAGTTAAGCTCCCTATACATTGTCCCCATCAAACACTCCCAGGACTGGTACAGCACGGGGTTAGATACAGACTAAATCTCCCTCTACACTGTCCCCATCAAAAACTCCCAGGATAGGTACAGCACGGGGTTAGATACAGAGTAAAGCTCCCTCTACACTGTCCCCATCAAACACTCCAAGGACAGGAATAGCACGGGCTAAGATACAGAGTAAAGCTCTCCCTACACTGTCTCCATCAAACACTCCAAGGACAGGTACAGCACGGGGTTAGATACATAGTAAAGCTCTATCTACACTGTCCCCATCAAGCACTCCCATGTCAGGAACAGCACAGGGTTAGATACAGAGTAAAGTTCCCTCTACACTGTCTCCATCAAACACTCCCAGGACAGGTACAGCACGGGTTTAGATACAGAGTAAATCTCCCTCTACACTGCCGCCATCAAACAGTCCAAGGGCAGGTACAGCACGGGGTTTGATACAGAGTAAAGCTCCCTCTACACTTTCACCATCAAACACTCCCAGGAAAGGTACAGCCCGGGGTCAGATACAGAGTAAAGCTCCCTCTACACTGTCACAATCATAAAATCCCAGGACATGTACAGCACGGGGTGATTTACAGGGTAAATCTCCTTTATACTGTCCTCATCAACACTCCCAGGACTGGTAGAGCATGGGGTTAGATACAGAGTAAAGCTGCCTCTACACTGTCCCCATCAAACACAGCCAGGACTGGTACAGGACGGGGTTAGATACAGAGTAAAGTTCCCTCTACACTCTCCCCATCAAAAAGTCCCAGGACAGGTACAGCACGGGGTTAGATACAGAGTAAAGCTCCCTCTACACTGTCCCCATCAAACACTCCCAGGACAGGTACAGCACGGGGTTAGATACACAGTAAATCTCCCTCTACACTGTCCCCATCAAACACACCCAGGACAGGTACAGCACGGGGGTTAGATACAGAGTAAAGCACCCTCTACACTGTCCCGATCAGCAGTCCCAGGACAGGTACTGCACGGGGTTAGATACAGAGTAAATCTCCCTCTACACTGTCCCCATCAAACACTCCCAACACAGGTACAGCACAGGGTTAGATACAGAGTAAAGCTCCCTCTGCATTGTCCCCAACAAACACTCCCAGGTCAGGTACAGCACAGGCTTAGATACAGAGTAAAGCTCCCTCTACACTGTCCCCATCAAACACTCCCAGGACAGGTTATGCACAGGGTTCGATGCAGAGTAAATCTCCCTCTACACTGTCCCCATCAAAAACTCCCAGGACAGGTACAGCACGGGGTTAGATACAGAGTAAATCTCCCTCTACAATGTACCCATCAAACACTCCAAGGACAGGTACAGCACGGGGTTAGATACAGAGTAAAACTCCCTCTACACTGTCCCCATCAAACACTCCCAGGACAGGTACAGCACGCGGTTAGATAAAGAGTAAAGCTCCCCCTACACTGTCTCCATCAAACACTCCCAGGTCAGTTACAGCACAGGGTTAGATACAGAGTAAAGCTCCCTCTACAATGTCCCGATCAAACACTCCCAGGACTGGTACAGCACGGGGTTAGATACAGACTAAATCTCCCTCTACACTGTCCCCATCAAAAACTCCCAGGATAGGTACAGCACGGGGTTAGATACAGAGTAAAGCTCCCTCTACACTGTCCCCATCAAACACTCCAAGGACAGGAATAGCACGGGCTAAGATACAGAGTAAAGCTCTCCCTACACTGTCTCCATCAAACACTCCAAGGACAGGTACAGCACGGGGTTAGATACATAGTAAAGCTCTATCTACACTGTCCCCATCAAGCACTCCCATGTCAGGAACAGCACAGGGTTAGATACAGAGTAAAGTTCCCTCTACACTGTCTCCATCAAACACTCCCAGGACAGGTACAGCACGGGTTTAGATACAGAGTAAATCTCCCTCTACACTGCCGCCATCAAACAGTCCAAGGGCAGGTACAGCACGGGGTTTGATACAGAGTAAAGCTCCCTCTACACTTTCACCATCAAACACTCCCAGGAAAGGTACAGCCCGGGGTCAGATACAGAGTAAAGCTCCCTCTACACTGTCACAATCATAAAATCCCAGGACATGTACAGCACGGGGTGATTTACAGGGTAAATCTCCTTTATACTGTCCTCATCAACACTCCCAGGACTGGTAGAGCATGGGGTTAGATACAGAGTAAAGCTGCCTCTACACTGTCCCCATCAAACACAGCCAGGACTGGTACAGGACGGGGTTAGATACAGAGTAAAGTTCCCTCTACACTCTCCCCATCAAAAAGTCCCAGGACAGGTACAGCACGGGGTTAGATACAGAGTAAAGCTCCCTCTACACTGTCCCCATCAAACACTCCCAGGACAGGTACAGCACGGGGTTAGATACACAGTAAATCTCCCTCTACACTGTCCCCATCAAACACACCCAGGACAGGTACAGCACGGGGGTTAGATACAGAGTAAAGCACCCTCTACACTGTCCCGATCAGCAGTCCCAGGACAGGTACTGCACGGGGTTAGATACAGAGTAAATCTCCCTCTACACTGTCCCCATCAAACACTCCCAACACAGGTACAGCACAGGGTTAGATACAGAGTAAAGCTCCCTCTGCATTGTCCCCAACAAACACTCCCAGGTCAGGTACAGCACAGGCTTAGATACAGAGTAAAGCTCCCTCTACACTGTCCCCATCAAACACTCCCAGGACAGGTTATGCACAGGGTTCGATGCAGAGTAAATCTCCCTCTACACTGTCCCCATCAAAAACTCCCAGGACAGGTACAGCACGGGGTTAGATACAGAGTAAATCTCCCTCTACAATGTACCCATCAAACACTCCAAGGACAGGTACAGCACGGGGTTAGATACAGAGTAAAACTCCCTCTACACTGTCCCCATCAAACACTCCCAGGACAGGTACAGCACGCGGTTAGATAAAGAGTAAAGCTCCCCCTACACTGTCTCCATCAAACACTCCCAGGTCAGTTACAGCACAGGGTTAGATACAGAGTAAAGCTCCCTCTACAATGTCCCGATCAAACACTCCCAGGACAGGTACAGAACGGGGTTAGATACAGAGTAAAGCTCCCCCTACACTGTCTCCATCAAACACTCCCAGGAAAGGAACAGCATGGGGTTAGATACAGAGTAAAGCTCCCTCTACACTGTCCCCATCAAACACTCCCAGGACAGGTACAGCACCGGTTTAGATACAGAGTAAATCTCCCTCTACACTGCCCCCATCAAACAGTCCAAGGACAGGTACAGCACGCGGTAAGATACAGAGTAAAGCTCCCTCTACACTGTCCCCATCAAACACTCACAGGGTAGGTACAGCACGGGGTTATATACAGAGTTAAGCTCCCTATACATTGTCCCCATGAAACACTCCCAGGACAGGTACAGCACGGGGTTAGATACAGAGTAAATCTCCCTCTACACTGTCCCCATCAAAAACTCCCAGGACAGGTACTGCACGGGGTTAGATACAGAGTAATGCTCCCTCTACACTGTCCCCATCAAACACTCCAAGGACAGATACAGCACGGGGTTAGATACATAGTAAAGCTCTCCCTACAATGTCTACATCAAACACTGCCAGGATAAGTACAGCACGGGGTTAGATACAGAGTAAAGCTCCCTCTACACTGTCTCCATCAAACACTCCCAGGTCAGGTACTGCAGGGGGTTAGATACAGAGTAAAGCTCCCTCTACGCTGTCCCCATCAAACACTCCCAGGACAGGTACAGCACGGATTTAGATACAGAGTAAATCTCCCTCTACACTCTGCCCATCAAACAGTCCAAGGACAGGTACAGCACGCGGTTAGATACAGAGGATAGCTCCCTCTACACTGTCCCCATCAAACACTCCCAGGACAGGTACAGCCCGGGGTTAGATACAGAGTAAAGCTCCCTCTACACTGTCCTCAACAAACAGTCCCAGGACAGGTACAGCATGGGGTTAGATGCAGAGTAAGGCTGCCTCTACACTGTCCCCATCAGCACAGCCAGGACAGGTACAGCATGGGGTTAGATACAGATTAAAGTTCCCTCTACACTCTCCCCATCAAAAAGTCCCAGGACAGGTACTGCACGGGGTTAGATACAGAGTAAAGCACCCTCTACACTGTCCCCATCAAACACTCCCAGGACAGGTACAGCACGGGGTTAGATACAGAGTAAAGCTCCCTCTACACTGTCCCTATCAAACACTCCCAGGGCAGGTACAGCACGGGGTTAGTTACAGAGTAAAGCTACCCGTACACTGTCTCCATCAAACACTCCCAGGACAGGTACAGCACTGGGTTAGATACAGAGTAAAGCTCCCTCTACACTGTCTCCATCAAACACTCCCATGTCAGGAACAGCACAGGGTTAGATGCAGAGGAAAGCTCCCTCGACACTGTCTCCATCAAACACTCCCAGGACAGGTACAGCACGGGTTTAGATACAGAGTAAATCTCTCTCTACACTGCCCCCATCAAACAGTCCAAGGACAGGTACAGCACGCGTATAGATACAGAGTAAAGCTCCCTCTACACTGTCCCCATCAAACACTCCCAGGACAGGTACAGCACGGGGTTTATTACAGAGTAAATCTCCCTCTACACTGTCCCCATCAAACAGTCCAAGGACAGGTACAGCACGGGGTTAGATACAGAGTAAAGCTCCCTCTACACTGTCCCCATCAAACACTCCCAGGACAGATACAGCACGGGGTTAGATACAGAGTAAATCTCCCTCTACACTGTCCCCATCAAAAACTCCCAGGACAGGTACAGCACGGGGTTAGATACAGAGTAAAGCTCCCTCTACATTGTCCCCATCAAATACTCCCAGCACAGGTACGGCACGGTGTTCAATACAGAGTAAAGCTCCCTCTACACTGTCCCCAACAAACACTCCCAGGACAGATACAGCAAGGGGTTAGATACAGAATAAATCTCCCTCTTCAATGGCCCCAACAAACACTCCCAGGTCAGGTACAGCACAGGGTTAGATACAGAGTAAATCTCCATCTACACTGTCCCCTTCAAACACACCCAGGACAGGTACAGCACGGGGGTTAGATACAGAGTAAATCTCCCTCTACACTGTCCCCATCAAACACTCCCAGGACAGGTACAGCACGGGGTTAGATACAGAGTAAAGCTCCCGCTACGTTGTCCCCATCAAACAATCCCAGGACAGGTACAGCACGAGGTTAGATACAGAGTAAAGCCCCCCCTACAGTGTCCCCAACAAACACTCCCAGGACAGATACAGCACGGGGTTAGATACAGAATAAAGCTCCCTCTACACTGGCCCCAGCAAACACTCCCAGGTCAGGTACAGCACAGGGTTAGATACAGAGTAAAGCTCCATCTACACTATCCCCATCAAACACTCCCAGGACTGGTACAGCACGGGGTTAGATACAGAGTAAAGCTCCCTCTACATTGTCCTCATCAAACACTCCCAGCACAGGTACAACACGGGGTTAGATACAGAGTAAAGCCCCCCCTACAGTGTCCCCAACAAACACTCCCAGGACAGATACAGCACGGGGTTAGATACAGAATAAAGCTCCCTCTACAATGGCCCCAACAAACACTCCCAGGTCAGGTACAGCACCGGGTTAGATACAGAGTAAATCTCCCTCTACACTGTCCCCATCAAAAACTCCCAGGACAGGTACAGCACGGGGTTAAATACAGAGTAAATCTCCCTCTACAATGTCCCCATCAAACACTCCAAGGACGTGAACAGCACAGGGTTAGATACAGAGTAAAACTCGCTCTACAATGTCCCCATCAAACACTCCCAGGACAGGTAGAGCACGGGGTTAGATACAGAGTAAAGCTCCCCCTACACTGTCTCCATCAAACACTCGCAGGTAAGGTACAGCACGGGGTTAGATACAGAATAAAGCTCCCGCTACACTGGCCCCAACAAACACTCCCAGGTCAGGTACAGCACAGGGTTAGATGTAGAGTAAAGCTCCCTCTACACTGTCTCCATCAAACACTCCCAGGACAGGTACAGCACGGGGTTAGATACAGAGTAAAGCTCCCTCTACACTGTCTCCATCAAACAGTCCCAGGTCAGGTACAGCATGGGGTTAGATACAGAGTAAAGCTCCCTCTACATTGTCCCCATCAAACACTCCCAGCACAGGTACAGCACGGGGTTAGATACAGAGTAAAGCTCCCTCTACACTGTCTCCAACAAACACTCCAAGGACAGATACAGCACGGGGTTAGATACAGAATAAAGCTCCCTCTACACTGGCCCCAACAAACACTCCCATGTCACGTACAGCACAGGGTTAGATACAGAGTAAAGCTCCCTCTACACTGTCCCCATCAAACACTCCCAGGACAGGTTATGCACAGGGTTAGATGCGGAGTAAATCTCCCTCTACACTGTCCCCTTCAAAAATTCCCAGGACAGGTACAGCACGGGGTTAGATACAGAGTAAATCTCCCTCTACACTGTCTCCATCAAATACTCCCAGGTCAGGTACAGCACAGGGTTAGATACAGAGTAAAGCTCCCTCTACACTGTCCCGAACAAACACTCCCAGGACAGGTACAGCACGGTGTTAGATACAGAGTAAAGCTCCCCCTACACAGTCTCCAACAAACACTCCCAGGACAGGAACAGCACGGGGTTAGATATAGAGTAAACCTGCCTCTACACTGTCTCCATCAAACACTCCCAGGACAGGTACAGCACTGGTTTAGATACAGAGTAAATCTCCCTCTACACTGCCCCCATCAAACAGTCCAAAGACAGGTACAGCACGCGGTAAGATACAGGGTAAAGCTCCCACTACACTGTTCCCATCAAACACTCACAGGGTAGGTACAGCACTGGGTTATATACAAAGTTAAGCTCCCTATACATTGTCCCCATCAAACACTCCCAGGACTGGTACAGCACGGGGTTAGATACAGACTAAATCTCCCTCTACACTGTCCCCATCAAAAACTCCCAGGACAGGTACAGCACGGGGTTAGATACAGAGTAAAGCTCCCTCTACACTGTCCCCATCAAACACTCCAAGGACAGGTACAGCACGGGGTTAGATACAGAGTAAAGCTCTATCTACACTGTCCCCATCAAGCACTCCCATGTCAGGAACAGCACAGGGTTAGATACAGAGTAAAGTTCGCTCTACACTGTCTCCATCAAACACTCCCAGGACAGGTACATCACGGGTTTAGATACAGAGTAAATCTCCCTCTACACTGCCCCCATCAAACAGTCCAAGGGCAGGTACAGCACGGGGTTTGATACAGAGTAAAGCTCCCTCTACACTTTCACCATCAAACACTCCCTGGAAAGGTACAGCCCGGGGTCAGATACAGAGTAAAGCTCCCTCTACACTGTCACAATCATAAAATTCCAGGACATGTACAGCACGGGGTTACATACTGCTTAAAGCCCACTCCACTCCGTCGCTATCAAACACTCCCAGGACAGGTACAGCACGGGGTGATTTACAGGATAAATCTCCTTTATACTGTCATCATCAACACTCCCAGGACAGGTAGAGCATGGGGTTAGATACAGAGTAAAGCTGCCTCTACACTGTCCCCATCAAACACAGCCAGGACAGGTACAGGACGGTGATAGATACAGAGTAAAGTTCCCTCTACACTCTCCCCATCAAAAAGTCCCAGGACAGGTACAGCACGGGGTTAGATACAGAGTAAAGCTCCCTCTACACTGTCCCCATCAAACACTCCCAGGACAGGTACAGCACGGGGTTAGATACACAGTAAATCTCCCTCTACACTGGCCCCATCAAACACACCCAGGACAGGTACAGCACGGGGGTTAGATACAGAGTAAAGCACCCTCTACACTGTCCCGATCAGCAGTCCCAGGACAGGTACATCCCGGGGTTAGATACAGAGTAAATCTCCCTCTACACTGTCCCCATCAAACACTCCCATCACAGGTACAGCACAGGGTTAGATACAGAGTAAAGCTCCCTCTGCATTGTCCCCAACAAACACTCCCAGGTCAGGTACAGCACAAGGTTAGATACAGAGTAAAGCTCCCTCTACACTGTCCCCATCAAACACTCCCAGGACAGGTTATGCACAGGGTTCGATGCAGAGTAAATCTCCCTGTACACTGTCCCCATCAAAAACTCCCAGGACAGGTACAGCACGGGGTTAGATACAGAGTAAATCTCCCTCTACAATGTACCCATCAAACACTCCAAGGACAGGTACAGCACGGGGTTAGATACAGAGTAAAACTCCCTCTACACTGTCCCCATCAAACACTCCCAGGACAGGTACAGCACGCGGTTAGATAAAGAGTAAAGCTCCCCCTACACTGTCTCCATCAAACACTCACAGGTCAGGTACAGCACAGGGTTAGATACAGAGTAAAGCTCCCTCTACAATGTCCCGATCAAACACTCCCAGGACAGGTACAGCACGGAGTTAGATACAGAGTAAAGCTCCCCCTACACTGTCCCGATCAAACACTCCCAGGAAAGGTACAGCACTGGGATAGATACAGAGTAAAGCTCCCTCTACACTGTCTCCATCAAACACTCCCAGGACAGGTACAGCACCGGTTTAGATACAGAGTAAATCTCCCTCTACACAGCCCCCATCAAACAGTCCAAGGACAGGTACAGCACACGGTAAGATACAGAGTAAAGCTCCCTCTACACTGTCCCCATCAAACACTCACAGGGTAGGTACAGCACGGGGTTATATACAGAGTTAAGCTCCCTATACATTGTCCCCATGAAACACTCCCAGGACAGGTACAGCACGGGGTTAGATACAGAGTAAATCTCCCTCTACACTGTCCCCATCAAAAACTCCCAGGACAGGTTCTGCACGGGGTTAGATACAGAGTAATGCTCCCTCTTCACTGTCCCCATCAAACACTCCAAGGACAGATACAGCACGGGGTTAGATACATAGTAAAGCTCTCCCTACAATGTCTACATCAAACACTGCCAGGATAGGTACAGCACGGGGTTAGATACAGAGTAAAGCTCCCTCTACACTGTCTCCATCAAACACTCCCAGGTCAGGTACTGCACGGGGTTAGATACAGAGTAAAGCTCCCTCTACGCTGTCCCCATCAAACACTCCCAGGACAGGTACAGCACGGGTTTAGATACAGAGTAAATCTCCCTCTACACTCTGCCCATCAAACAGTCCAAGGACAGGTACAGCACGCGGTTAGATACAGAGGATAGCTCCCTCTACACTGTCCCCATCAAACACTCCCAGGACAGGTACAGCACGGGGTTAGATACAGAGTAAAGCTCCCTCTACACTGTCCTCAACAAACACTCCCAGGACAGGTACAGCATGGGGTTAGATGCAGAGTAAGGCTGCCTCTACACTGTCCCCATCAAACACAGCCAGGACAGGTACAGCACGGGGTTAGATACAGATTAAAGTTCCCTCTACACTCTCCCCATCAAAAAGTCCCTGGACAGGTACTGCACGGGGTTAGATACAGAGTAAAGCACCCTCTACACTGTCCCCATCAAACACTCCCAGGACAGGTACAGCACGGGGTTAGATACAGAGTAAAGCTCCCTCTACATTGTCCCCATCAAACACTCCCAGGACAGGTACAGCACGGGGTTAGATACAGAGTAAAGCTCCCGCTACACTGTCCCTATCAAACACTCCCAGGGCAGGTACAGCACGGGGTTAGTTACAGAGTAAAGCTACCCCTACACTGTCTCCATCAAACACTCCCAGGACAGGTACAGCACTGGGTTAGATACAGTGTAAAGCTCCCTCTACACTGTCTCCATCAAACACTCCCATGTCAGGAACAGCACAGGGTTAGATGCAGAGGAAAGCTCCCTCGACACTGTCTCCAGCAAACACTCCCAGGACAGGTACAGCACGGGGTTAGATACAGAGTAAAGCTCCCTCTTCATTGTCCCCATCAAATACTCCCAGCACAGGTACGGCACGGTGTTCAATACAGAGTAAAGCTCCCTCTACACTGTCCCCAACAAACACTCCCAGGACAGATACAGCAAGGGGTTAGATACAGAATAAATCTCCCTCTTCACTGGCCCCAACAAACAATCCCAGGTCAGGTACAGCACAGGGTTAGATACAGAGTAAATCTCCATCTACACTGTCCCCTTCAAACACACCCAGGACAGGTACAGCACGGGGGTTAGATACAGAGTAAATCTCCCTCTACACTGTCCCCATCAAACACTCCCAGGACAGGTACAGCATGGGGTTAGATACAGAGTAAAGCTCCCGCTACGTTGTCCCCATCAAACAATCCCAGGACAGGTACAGCACGAGGTTAGATACAGAGTAAAGCTCCCTCTACATTGTCCCCATCAAACACTCCCAGCACAGGTACAACACGGGGTTAGATACAGAGTAAAGCCCCCCCTACAGTGTCCCCAACAAACACTCCCAGGACAGATACAGCACGGGTTTAGATACAGAATAAAGCTCCCTCTACACTGGCCCCAGCAAACACTCCCAGGTCAGGTACAGCACAGGGTTAGATACAGAGTAAAGCTCCATCTACACTATCCCCATCAAACACTCCCAGGACAGGTACAGCACGGGGTTAGATACAGAGTAAAGCTCCCTCAACATTGTCCCCATCAAACACTCCCAGCACAGGTACAACACGGGGTTAGATACAGAGTAAAGCCCCCCCTACAGTGTCCCCAACAAACACTCCCAGGACAGATACAGCACGGGGTTAGATACAGAATAAAGCTCCCTCTACACTGGCCCCAACAAACACTCCCAGGTCAGTTACAGCACAGGGTTAGATACAGAGTAAATCTCCCTCTACACTGTCCCCATCAAAAACTCCCAGGACAGGTACAGCACGGGGTTAGATACAGAGTAAATCTCCCTCTACAATGTCCCCATCAAACACTCCAAGGACATGAACAGCACTGGGTTAGATACAGAGTAAAACTCGCTCTACAATGTCCCCATCAAACACTCCCAGGTCAGGTACAGCACAGGGTTAGATGCAGAGTAAAGCTCCCTCTACACTGTCTCCATCAAACACTCCCAGGACATGTTATGCACAGGGTAAGATACAGAGTAAAGCTCCCTCTACACTGACCCATCAAAAACTCCCAGGACAGGAACAGCACGGGGTTAGATACAGAGTAAAGCTCCCTCTACACTGTCCCCAACAAACACTCCCAGGACAGGTCCAGCAGGGGGTTAGATACAGAGTAAAGCTCCCCGTACACTGTCTCCATCAAGCACTCCCAGGACAGGTACAGCACGGGGTTAGATACAGAGTAAAGCTCCCTCTACACTGTCTCCATCAAACAGTCCCAGGTCAGGTACAGCATGGGGTTAGATACAGAGTAAAGCTCCCTCTACCTTGTCCCCATCAAACACTCCCAGCACAGGTACAGCACCGGGTTAGATACAGAGTAAAGCTCCCTCTACACTGTCTCCAACAAACACTCCAAGGACAGATACAGCACGGGGTTAGATACAGAATAAAGCTCCCTCTACACTGGCCCCAACAAACACTCCCATGTCAGGTACAAGACAGGGTTAGATACAGAGTAAAGCTCCCTCTACACTGTCCCCATCAAACACTCCCAGGACAGGGTATGCACAGGGTTAGATGCGGAGTAAATCTCCCTCTACACTGTCCCCTTCAAAAACTCCCAGGACAGGTACAGCACGGGGTTAGATACAGAGTAAATCTCCCTCTACACTGTCTCCATCAAATACTCCCAGGTCAGGTACAGCACAGGGTTAGATACAGAGTAAAGCTCCCTCTACACTGTCGCGAACAAACACTCCCAGGACAGGTACAGCACCGTGTTAGATACAGAGTAAAGCTCCCCCTACACAGTCTCCATCAAACACTCCCAGGACAGGTACAGCACGGGGTTAGATATAGAGTAAACCTCCCTCTACACTGTCTCCATCAAACACTCCCAGGACAGGTACAGCACTGGTTTAGATACAGAGTAAATCTCCCTCTACACTGCCCCCATCACACAGTCCAAAGACAGGTACAGCACGCGGTAAGATACAGAGTAAAGCTCCCACTACACTGTTCCCATCAAACACTCACAGGGTAGGTACAGCACTGGGTTATATACAAAGTTAAGCTCCCTATACATTGTCCCCATCAAACACTCCCAGGACTGGTACAGCACGGGGTTAGATACAGAGTAAATCTCCCTCTACACTGTCCCCATCAAAAACTCCCAGGATAGGTACAGCACGGGGTTAGATACAGAGTAAAGCTCCCTCTACACTGTCCCCATCAAACACTCCAAGGACAGGTACAGCACGGGGTTAGATACAGAGTAAAGCTCTATCTACACTGTCCCCATCAAGCACTCCCATGTCAGGAACAGCACAGGGTTAGAT
Source organism: Isurus oxyrinchus (assembly GCA_026770705.1). Classification (NCBI taxonomy): domain Eukaryota; kingdom Metazoa; phylum Chordata; class Chondrichthyes; order Lamniformes; family Lamnidae; genus Isurus; species Isurus oxyrinchus. The sequence continues at coordinate 614,207 of JANJGN010000277.1, read as the reverse complement.
ACAGAGTAAAGTTCCCTCTACACTGTCTCCATCAAACACTCCCAGGACAGGTACAGCACGGGTTTAGATACAGAGTAAATCTCCCTCTACACTGCCCCCATCAAACAGTCCAAGGGCAGGTACAGCACGGGGTTTGATACAGAGTAAAGCTCCCTCTACACTTTCACCATCAAACACTCCCAGGACAGGTACAGCCCGGGGTCAGATACAGAGTAAAGCTCCCTCTACAATGTCACAATCATAAAATCCCAGGACATGTACAGCACGGGGTTACATACTGCTTAAAGCCCACTCCACACCGTCGCTATCAAACACTCCCAGGACAGGTACAGCACGGGGTAATTTACAGGGTAAATCTCCTTTATACTGTCCTCATCAACACTCCCAGGACAGGTAGAGCATGGGGTTAGATACAGAGTAAAGCTGCCTCTACACTGTCCCCATCAAACACAGCCAGGACAGGTACAGGACGGTGTTAGATACAGAGTAAAGATCCCTCTACACTCTCCCCATCAAAAAGTCCCAGGACAGGTACAGCACGGGGTTAGATACAGAGTAAAGCTCCCTCTACACTGTCCCCATCAAACACACCCAGGACAGGTATAGCACGGGGGTTAGATACAAAGTAAAGCACCCTCTACACTGTCCCGATCAGCAGTCCCAGGACAGGTACAGCACGGGGTTAGATACAGAGTAAATCTCCCTCTACACTGTCCCCATCAAACACTCCCAACACAGGTACAGCACGGGGTTAGATACAGAGTAAAGCTCCCTCTGCATTGTCCCCAACAAACACTCCCAGGTCAGGTACAGCACAGGGTTAGATACAGAGTAAAGCTCCCTCTACACTGTCCCCATCAAACACTCCCAGGACAGGTTATGCACAGGGTTCGATGCAGAGTAAATCTTCCTCTACACTGTCCCCATCAAAAACTCCCAGGACAGGTACAGCACGGGGTTAGATACAGAGTAAATCTCCCTCTACAATGTACCCATCAAACACTCCAAGGACAGGTACAGCACGGGGTTAGATACAGAGTAAAACTCCCTCTACACTGTCCCCATCAAACACTCCCAGGACAGGTACAGCACGCGGTTAGATAAAGAGTAAAGCTCCCCCTACTCTGTCTCCATCAAACACTCACAGGTCAGGTACAGCACAGGGTTAGATACAGAGTAAAGCTCCCGCTACAATATCCCGATCAAACACTCCCAGGACAGGTACAGCACGGGGTTAGATACAGAGTAAAGCTCCCTCTACACTGTCCCCATCAAACACTCACATGGTAGGTACAGCACGGGGTTATATACAGAGTTAAGCTCCCTATACATTGTCCCCATGAAACACTCCCAGGACAGGTACAGCACGGGGTTAGATACAGAGTAAATCTCCCTCTACACTGTCCCCATCAAAAACTCCCAGGACAGGTACTGCACGGGGTTAGATACATAGTAAAGCTCTCCCTACAATGCCTACATCAAACACTGCCAGAATAGGTACAGCACGGGGTTAGATACAGAGTAAAGCTCCCTCTACACTGTCTCCATCAAACACTCCCAGGTCAGGTACTGCACGGGGTTAGATACAGAGTAAAGCTCCCTCTACGCTGTCCCCATCAAACACTCCCAGGACAGGTACAGCACGGGTTTAGATACAGAGTAAATCTCCCTCTACACTCTGCCCATCAAACAGTCCAAGGACAGGTACAGCACGCGGTTAGATACAGAGGACAGCTCCCTCTACACTGTCCCCATCAAACACTCCCAGGACAGGTACAGCACGGGGTTAGATACAGAGTAAAGCTCCCTCTACACTGTCCTCAACAAACACTCCCAGGACAGGTACAGCATGGGGTTAGATACAGAGTAAGGCTGCCTCTACACTGTCCCCATCAAACACAGCCAGGACAGGTACAGCACGGGGTTAGATACAGATTAAAGTTCCCTCTACACTCTCCCCATCAAAAAGTCCAAGGACAGGTACTGCACGGGGTTAGATACAGAGTAAAGCACCCTCTACACTGTCCCCATCAAACACTCCCAGGACAGGTACAGCACGGGGTTAGATACAGAGTAAAGCTCCCTCTACATTGTCCCCATCAAACACTCCCAGGACAGGTACAGCACGGGGTTAGATACAGAGTAAAGCTCCCTCTACACTGTCCCTATCAAACACTCCCAGGGCAGGTACAGCACGGGGTTAGTTACAGAGTAAAGCTACCCCTACACTGTCTCCATCAAACACTCCCAGGACAGGTACAGCACTGGGTTAGATACAGAGTAAAGCTCCCACTACACTGTCTCCATCAAACACTCCCATGTCAGGAACAGCACAGGGTTAGATGCAGAGGAAAGCTCCCTCGACACTGTCTCCATCAAACACTCCCAGGACAGGTACAGCACGGGTTTAGATACAGAGTAAATCTCTATCTACACTGCCCCCATCAAACAGTCCAAGGACAGGTACAGCACGCGTTTAGATACAGAGTAAAGCTCCCTCTACACTGTCCCCATCAAACACTCCCAGGTCAGGTACAGCACGGGGTAAGATACAGAGTAAAGCTCGCTCTACACTGTCCCCATCAAACACTCCCAGGACAGGTACAGCACGGGGTTTATTACAGAGTAAATCTCCCTCTACACTGTCCCCATCAAACAGTCCAAGGACAGGTACAGCACGGGGTTAGATACAGAGTAAAGCTCCCTCTACACTGTCCCCATCAAACACTCCCAGGACAGATACAGCACGGGGTTAGATACAGAGTATATCTCCCTCTACACTGTCCCCATCAAAAACTCCCAGGACAGGTACAGCACGGGGTTAGATACAGAGTAAAGCTCCCTCTACATTGTCCCCATCAAATACTCCCAGCACAGGTACGGCACGGTGTTAAAATACAGAGTAAAGCTCCCTCTACACTGTCCCCAACAAACACTCCCAGGACAGATACAGCAAGGGGTTAGATACAGAATAAATCTCCCTCTTCACTGGCCCCAACAAACACTCCCAGGTCAGGTACAGCACAGGGTTAGATACAGAGTAAATCTCCATCTACACTGTCCCCTTCAAACACACCCAGGACAGGTACAGCACGGGGGTTAGATACAGAGTAAATCTCCCTCTATACTGTCCCCATCAAACACTCCCAGGACAGGTACAGCACGGGGTTAGATACAGAGTAAAGCTCCCGCTACGTTGTCCCGATCAAACAATCCCAGGACAGGTACAGCACGAGGTTAGATACAGAGTAAAGCTCCCTCTACATTGTCCCCATCAAACACTCCCAGCACAGGTACAACACGGGGTTAGATACAGAGTAAAGCCCCCCCTACAGTGTCCCCAACAAACATTCCCAGGACAGATACAGCACGGGGTTAGATACAGAATAAAGCTCCCTCTACAATGTCCCCATCAAACACTCCAAGGACATGAACAGCACAGGGTTAGATACAGAGTAAAACTCGCTCTACAATGTCCCCATCAAACACTCCCAGGACAGGTAGAGCACGGGTTTAGATACAGAGTAAAGCTCCCCCTACACTGTCTCCATCAAACACTCGCAGGTCAGGTACAGCACGGGGTTAGATACAGAATAAAGCTCCCGCTACACTGGCCCCAACAAACACTCCCAGGTCAGGTACAGCACAGTGTAAGATGCAGAGTAAAGCTCCCTCTACACTGTCTCCATCAAACACTCCCAGGACAGGTTATGCACAGGGTAAGATACAGAGTAAAGCTCCCTCTACACTGACCCATCAAAAACTCCCAGGACAGGAACAGCACGGGGTTAGATACAGAGTAAAGCTCCCTCTACACTGTCCCCAACAAACACTCCCAGGACAGGTCCAGCAGGGGGTTAGATACAGAGTAAAGCTCCCTCTACACTGACCCATCAAAAACTCCCAGGACAGGAACAGCACGGGGTTAGATACAGAGTAAAGCTCCCTCTACACTGTCCCCATCAAACACTCACATGGTAGGTACAGCACGGGGTTATATACAGAGTTAAGCTCCCTATACATTGTCCCCATGAAACACTCCCAGGACAGGTACAGCACGGGGTTAGATACAGAGTAAATCTCCCTCTACACTGTCCCCATCAAAAACTCCCAGGACAGGTACTGCACGGGGTTAGATACATAGTAAAGCTCTCCCTACAATGCCTACATCAAACACTGCCAGAATAGGTACAGCACGGGGTTAGATACAGAGTAAAGCTCCCTCTACACTGTCTCCATCAAACACTCCCAGGTCAGGTACTGCACGGGGTTAGATACAGAGTAAAGCTCCCTCTACGCTGTCCCCATCAAACACTCCCAGGACAGGTACAGCACGGGTTTAGATACAGAGTAAATCTCCCTCTACACTCTGCCCATCAAACAGTCCAAGGACAGGTACAGCACGCGGTTAGATACAGAGGACAGCTCCCTCTACACTGTCCCCATCAAACACTCCCAGGACAGGTACAGCACGGGGTTAGATACAGAGTAAAGCTCCCTCTACACTGTCCTCAACAAACACTCCCAGGACAGGTACAGCATGGGGTTAGATACAGAGTAAGGCTGCCTCTACACTGTCCCCATCAAACACAGCCAGGACAGGTACAGCACGGGGTTAGATACAGATTAAAGTTCCCTCTACACTCTCCCCATCAAAAAGTCCAAGGACAGGTACTGCACGGGGTTAGATACAGAGTAAAGCACCCTCTACACTGTCCCCATCAAACACTCCCAGGACAGGTACAGCACGGGGTTAGATACAGAGTAAAGCTCCCTCTACATTGTCCCCATCAAACACTCCCAGGACAGGTACAGCACGGGGTTAGATACAGAGTAAAGCTCCCTCTACACTGTCCCTATCAAACACTCCCAGGGCAGGTACAGCACGGGGTTAGTTACAGAGTAAAGCTACCCCTACACTGTCTCCATCAAACACTCCCAGGACAGGTACAGCACTGGGTTAGATACAGAGTAAAGCTCCCACTACACTGTCTCCATCAAACACTCCCATGTCAGGAACAGCACAGGGTTAGATGCAGAGGAAAGCTCCCTCGACACTGTCTCCATCAAACACTCCCAGGACAGGTACAGCACGGGTTTAGATACAGAGTAAATCTCTATCTACACTGCCCCCATCAAACAGTCCAAGGACAGGTACAGCACGCGTTTAGATACAGAGTAAAGCTCCCTCTACACTGTCCCCATCAAACACTCCCAGGTCAGGTACAGCACGGGGTAAGATACAGAGTAAAGCTCGCTCTACACTGTCCCCATCAAACACTCCCAGGACAGGTACAGCACGGGGTTTATTACAGAGTAAATCTCCCTCTACACTGTCCCCATCAAACAGTCCAAGGACAGGTACAGCACGGGGTTAGATACAGAGTAAAGCTCCCTCTACACTGTCCCCATCAAACACTCCCAGGACAGATACAGCACGGGGTTAGATACAGAGTATATCTCCCTCTACACTGTCCCCATCAAAAACTCCCAGGACAGGTACAGCACGGGGTTAGATACAGAGTAAAGCTCCCTCTACATTGTCCCCATCAAATACTCCCAGCACAGGTACGGCACGGTGTTAAAATACAGAGTAAAGCTCCCTCTACACTGTCCCCAACAAACACTCCCAGGACAGATACAGCAAGGGGTTAGATACAGAATAAATCTCCCTCTTCACTGGCCCCAACAAACACTCCCAGGTCAGGTACAGCACAGGGTTAGATACAGAGTAAATCTCCATCTACACTGTCCCCTTCAAACACACCCAGGACAGGTACAGCACGGGGGTTAGATACAGAGTAAATCTCCCTCTATACTGTCCCCATCAAACACTCCCAGGACAGGTACAGCACGGGGTTAGATACAGAGTAAAGCTCCCGCTACGTTGTCCCGATCAAACAATCCCAGGACAGGTACAGCACGAGGTTAGATACAGAGTAAAGCTCCCTCTACATTGTCCCCATCAAACACTCCCAGCACAGGTACAACACGGGGTTAGATACAGAGTAAAGCCCCCCCTACAGTGTCCCCAACAAACATTCCCAGGACAGATACAGCACGGGGTTAGATACAGAATAAAGCTCCCTCTACAATGTCCCCATCAAACACTCCAAGGACATGAACAGCACAGGGTTAGATACAGAGTAAAACTCGCTCTACAATGTCCCCATCAAACACTCCCAGGACAGGTAGAGCACGGGTTTAGATACAGAGTAAAGCTCCCCCTACACTGTCTCCATCAAACACTCGCAGGTCAGGTACAGCACGGGGTTAGATACAGAATAAAGCTCCCGCTACACTGGCCCCAACAAACACTCCCAGGTCAGGTACAGCACAGGGTAAGATGCAGAGTAAAGCTCCCTCTACACTGTCTCCATCAAACACTCCCAGGACAGGTTATGCACAGGGTAAGATACAGAGTAAAGCTCCCTCTACACTGACCCATCAAAAACTCCCAGGACAGGAACAGCACGGGGTTAGATACAGAGTAAAGCTCCCTCTACACTGTCCCCAACAAACACTCCCAGGACAGGTCCAGCAGGGGGTTAGATACAGAGTAAAGCTCCCCGTACACTGTCTCCATCAAGCACTCCCAGGACAGGTACAGCACGGGGTTAGATACAGAGTAAAGCTCCGTCTACACTGTCTCCATCAAACAGTCCCAGGTCAGGTACAGCATGGGGTTAGATACAGAGTAAAGCTCCCTCTACACTGTCCCCATCAAACACTCCCAGGACAGGTACAGCATGGGGTTAGGATACAGAGTGAATCTCCCTCTAGACTGTCCCCATCAAACAGTCCAAGGAGAGGTACAGCACGCGGTTAGATACAGAGTAAAGCTTCCTCTACACTGTCCCCAACAAACACTCCCAGGACAGGCACAGCACGGGGTTAAATGTAGAGTAAAGCTCCCTCTACAGTGTCCACAACAAACACTCCCAGGACAGGTACAGCACGGGGTTAGATACAGAGTAAATCTCCCTCTGCACTGTACCCATCAAACACTCCCAGGACAGGTAGAGCACGTGGTTAGATACAGAGTAAAGCTCCCTCTACATTGTCCCCATCAAACACTCCCAGGACAGGTACAGCACAGGGTTAGATACAGAGTAAAGCTCCCTCTACACTGTCACCATCAAACACTCCCAGGAAAGGTACAGCCCGGCGTCAGATACAGAGTAAAGCTCCCTCTACACTGTCACAATCAAAAAATCCCTGGACATGTACAGCACGGGGTTACATACTGAGTAAAGCCCGCTCCACAACGTCCCCATCAAACACTCCCAGGAGAGGTACAGCACGGGGTTAGATACAGAGTAAATCTCCCTCTACACAGTCCCCATCAAACACTCCCAGGACAGGTACAGCACGGGGTTAGATACAGAGTAAAGTTCCCTCACACTCTCCTCATCAAAAAGTCCCAGTACAGGTACAGCACGGGGTTAGATACAGAGTAAAGCTCCCTCTACACTGTCCCCATCAAACACTCCCAGGACAGGTACAGCACGGGGTTAGATGCAGAGTATATCGCCCTCTACACAGTCCCCATCAAACACTCCCAGGACAGGTACAGCACGGGGTTAGATACAGAGTAAAGCTCCCTCTACATTGTCCCCATCAAACACTCCCAAGACAGGTACAGCACGGGGTTAAATACAGAATAAAGCTCCCTTTTCCTTGTCCCCATCAAACACTCCCAGCACAGGTACAGCACGGGGTTAGATACAGAGTAAAGCTCCCTTTACACTGTCTCCAACAAACATTCCAAGGACAGATACAGCACGGGGTTAGATAAAGAATAAAGCTCCCTCTACACTGGCCCCAACAAACACTCCCTGGTCAGGTACAGCACAGGGTTAGATACAGAGTAAAGCTCCCTCTACACTGTCCCCATCAAACACTCCCAGGACAGGTTATGCACAGGGTTCGATGCAGAGTAAATCTCCCTCTACACTGTCCACATCAAAAACTCCCAGGACAGGTACAGCACGGGGTTAGATACAGAGTAAATCTCCCTCTACAATGACCCCATCAAACACTCCAAGGACAGGAACAGCACGGGTTAAGATACAGAGTAAAGCTCCCCCAACACTGTCTCCATCAAACACTCCCAGGTCAGGTACAGCACAGGGTTAGATACAGAGTAAATCTCCCTCTACAATGTCCCGATCAAACACTCCCAGGACAGGTACAGCACGAGGTTAGATACAGAGTAAAGCTCCCTCTACATTGTCGCCATCAAACACTCCCAGGTCAGGTACAGCACAGGGTTAGATACAGAGTAAAGCTCCCTCTACAATGTCCCGATCAAACACTCCCAGGACAGGTACAGCACGGGGTTAGATACAGAGTAAAGCTCCCTCTACATTGTCTCCATCAAACACTCCCAGGTCAGGTACAGCACAGGGTTAGATACAGAGTAATGCTCCCTCTACACTGTCCCCATCAAACACTCCAAGGACAGATACAGCACGGGGTTAGATACATAGTAAAGCTCTCACTACAATGTCTACATCAAACACTCCCAGGATAGGTACAGCACGGGGTTAGATACAGAGTAAAGCTCCCTCTACACTGTCTCCATCAAACACTCCCAGGTCAGGTACTGCACGGGGTTAGATACAGAGTAAAGCTCCCTCTACACTGTCCCCATCAAACACTCCCAGGACAGGTACAGCACGGGTTTAGATACAGAGTAAATCTCCCTCTACACTCTGCCCATCAAACAGTCCAAGGACAGGTACAGCACGCGTTTAGATACAGAGTATAGCTCCCTCTACACTGTCCCCATCAAACACTGCCAGACAGGTACAGCACGGGGTTAGATACAGAGTAAAGCTCCCTCTACACTGTCCTCAACAAACACTCCCAGGACAGGTACAGCATGGGGTTAGATAAAGAGTAAGGCTGCCTCTACACTGTCCCCATCAAACAAAGCCAGGACAGGTACACCACGGGGTTAGATAGAGATTAAAGTTCCCTCTACACTCTCCCCATCAAAAAGTCCCAGGACAGGTACAGCACGGTGTTAGATACAGAGTAAAGCACCCTCTACACTGTCCCCATCAAACACTCCCAGGACAGGGACAGCACGGGGTTAGATACAGAGTAAAGCTCCCTCTACACTGTCCCTATCAAACACTCCCAGGACAGGTACAGCACGGGGTTAGTTACAGAGTAAAGCTACCCCTACACTGTCTCCATCAAACACTCCCTGGACAGGTACAGCACTGGGTTAGATACAGAGTAAAGCTCCCTCTAAACTGTCTCTATCAAACACTCCCATGTCAGGAACAGCACAGGGTTAGATACAGAGGAAAGCTCCCTCGACACTGTCTCCATCAAACACTCCCAGGACAGGTACAGCACGGGTTTAGATACAGAGTAAATCTCTCTCTACACTGCCCCCATCAAACAGTCCAAGGACAGGTACAGCACGCGTTTAGATACAGAGTAAAGCTCCCTCTACACTGTCCCCATCAAACACTCCCAGGTCAGGTACAGCACGGGGTTAGATACAGAGTAAAGCTCCCTCTACACTGTCCCCATCAAACACTCCCAGGACAGGTACAGCACGGGGTTTATTACAGAGTAAATCTCCCTCTACACTGTCCCCATCAAACAGTCCAAGGACAGGTACAGCACGGTGTTAGATACAGAGTAAAGCTCCCTCTACACTGTCCCCATCAAACACTCCCAGGACAGATACAGCACGGGGTTAGATACAGAGTAAATCTCCCTCTACACTGTCCCCATCAAAAACTCCCAGGACAGGTACAGCACGGGGTTAGGTACAGAGTAAAGCTCCCTCTACATTGTCCCCATCAAACACTCCCAGCACAGGTACGGCACGGTGTTCAATACAGAGTAAAGCTCCCTCTACACTGTCCCCAACAAACACTCCCAGGACAGATACAGCATGGGGTTAGATACAGAATAAATCTCCCTCTACACTGGCCCCAACAAACACTCCCAGGTCAGGTACAGCACAGGGTTAGATACAGAGTAAACCTCCCTCTACACTGTCCCGTTCAAACACTCCCAGGACAGGATATGCACAGGGTTAGATACAGAGTAAATCTCCCTCAACACTGTCACCATCAAAAATCCCAGGACAGTTACAGCACGGGTTTAGATACAGAGTAAATCTCCCTCTACAATGTCCCCATCAAACACTCCCAGGACAGGTACAGCACGGGGTTAGATACAGAGTAAAGCTCCCTCTACACTGTCTCCATCAAACACTCCCAAGTCAGGTACTGCACGGGGTTAGATACAGAGTAAAGCTCCCTCTACACTGTCCCCATCAAACACTCCCAGGACAGGTACAGCACGGGGTTAGATACAGAGTAAATCTCCCTCTACACTCTGCCCATCAAACAGTCCAAGGACAGGTACAGCACGCGGTTAGATACAGAGGATAGCTCCCTCTACACTGTCCCCATCAAACACTCCCAGGACAGGTACAGCACGGGGTTAGATACAGAGTAAAGCTCCCTCTACACTGTCCTCAACAAACACTCCCAGGACAGGTACAGCATGGGGTTAGATACAGAGTAAGGCTGCCTCTACACTGTCCCCATCAAACACAGCCAGGACAGGTACAGCACGTGGTTAGTTACAGATTAAAGTTCCCTCTACACTCTCCCCATCAAAAAGTCCCAGGACAGGTACAGCACGGGGTTAGATACAGAGTAAAGCACCCTCTACACTGTCCCCATCAAACACTCCCAGGACAGGTACAGCACGGGGTTAGATACAGAGTAAAGCTCCCTCTACATTGTCCCCATCAAACACTCCCAGGACAGGTACAGCATGGGGTTAGATACAGAGTAAAGCTCCCTCTTCCTTGTCCCCATCAAACACTCCCAGCACAATACAGCACGGGGTTAGATACAGAGTAAAACTCCCTTTACACTGTCTCCAAAAACACTCCAAGGACAGATACAGCACGGGGTTAGATAAAGAATAAAGCTCCCTCTACACTGGCCCCAACAAACACTCCCTGGTCAGGTACAGCACAGGGTTAGATACAGAGTAAAGCTCCCTCTACACTGTCCCCATCAAACACTCCCAGGACAGGTTATGCACAGGGTTCGATGCAGACTAAATCTCCCTCTACACTGTCCCCATCAAAAACTCCCATAACAGGTACAGCACGGGGTTAGATACAGAGTAAATCTCCCTCTACAATGTCCCCATCAAACACTCCAAGGACAGGTACAGCACGGGGTTAGATACAGAGTAAAGCTTCCTCTACACTGTCCCCAACAAACACTCCCAGGACAGGCACAGCACGGGGTTAGATACTGAGTAAACCTCCCTCTACATTGTCCCCATCAAACACTCCCAGGACAGGTACAGCACAGGGTTAGATACAGAGTAAAGCTCCCTCTACACTGTCACCATCAAACACTCCCAGGACAGGTACAGCACGGGGTTAGATACAGAGTAAAGCTCCCGCTACGTTGTCCCCATCAAACAATCCCAGGACGGGTACAGCAAGAGGTTAGATACAGAGTAAATCTCCCTCTACAATGTCCCCATCAAACACTCCCAGCACAGGTACAACACGGGGTTAGATACAGAGTAAAGCCCCCCCTACAGTGTCCCCAACAAACAGTCCCAGGACAGATACAGCACGGGGTTAGATACAGAATAAAGCTCCCTCTACACTGGCCCCAACAAACACTCCCAGGTCAGGTACAGCACAGGGTTAGATAGAGAGTAAAGCTCCCTCTACACTATCCCCATCAAACACTCCCAGGAAAGGTTATGCACAGGGTTAGATACAGAGTAAATCTCCCTCTACACTGTCCCCATCAAAAACTCCCACGACAGGTACAGCACGGGGTTAGATACAGAGTAAATCTCCCTCTACAATGTCCCCATCAAACACTCCAAGGACATGAACAGCACAGGGTTAGATACAGAGTAAAACTCGCTCTACAATGTCCCCATCAAACACTCCCAGGACAGGTACAGCACGGGGTTAGATACAGAGTAAAGCTCCCCCTAAACTGTTTAAATCAAACACTCCCAGGTCAGGTACAGCACGGGGTTAGATACAGAATAAAGCACCCGCTACACTGGCCCCAACAAACACTCCCAGGTCAGTTACAGCACGGGGTTAGATGCAGAGTAAAGCTCCCTCTACACTGTCTCCATCAAACACTCCCAGGACAGGTTATGCACAGGGTAAGATACAGAGTAAAGCTCCCTCTACACTGACCCATCAAAAACTCCCAGGACAGGAACAGCACGGGGTTAGATACAGAGTAAAGCTCCCTCTACACTGTCCCCATGAAACACTCCCAGGACAGGTCCAGCACGGGGCTAGATAGAGAGTAAAGCTCCCCGTACACTGTCTCCATCAAGCACTCCCAGGTCAGATACAGCACGGGGTTAGATACAGAGTAAAGCTCCCTCTACACTGTCTCCATCAAACACTCCCAGGTCAGGTACAGCACGGGGTTAGATACAGAGTAAAGCTCCCTCTACACTGTCCCCATCAAACACTCCCAGGACAGGTACAGCACGGGGTTAGGTTACAGAGTGAATCTCCCTCTACACTGTCCCCATCAAACAGTCCAAGGAGAGGTACAGCACGGGGTTAGATACAGAGTAAAGCTTCCTCTACACTGTCACCATCAAACACTCCCAGGAGAGGCACAGCCCGGGGTCAGATACAGAGTAAAGCTCCCTCTACACTGTCACAATCAAAAAATCCCTGGACATGTAAAGCACGGGGTTACATACTGAGTAAGCCCGCTCCACACCGTCCCCATCAAACACTCCCAGGAGAGGTACAGCACGGGGTTAGATACAGAGTAAATCTCCCTCTACAATGTCCCCATCAAACACTCCCAGGACAGGTACAGCAAGGGGTTAGATACAGAGTAAAGTCCCTCACACTCTCCTCATCAAAAAGTCCCAGTACAGGTACAGCACGGGGTTAGATACAGAGTAAAGCTCCCTCTACACTGTCCCCATCAACCACTCCCAGGACAGGTACAGCACGGGGTTAGATTAAGAATAAAGCTCCCTCTACACTGTCCCCATCAAACACTCCCATTTGAGGTACAGCACAGGGTTAGATACAGAGTAAAGCTCCTTCTACACTGTCTCCATCAAACAGTCCAAGGACAGGTACAGCACGCGGTAACATACAGAGTAAAGCTCCCTCTACACTCTCCCCATCAAACACTCACAGGGTAGGTACAGCACGGGGTTATATACAGAGTTAAGCTCCCTATACATTGTCCCCATGAAACACTCCCAGGAAAGGTACAGCACGGGGTTAGATACAGAGTAAATCTCCCTCTACACTGTCCCCATCAAAAGCTCCCAGGACAGGTACTGCACGGGGTTAGATACAGAGTAATGCTCCCTCTACACTGTCCCCATCAAACACTCCAAGGACAGATACAGCACGGGGTTAGATACAGAGTAAAGCTCTCCCTACAATGTCTACATCAAACACTCCCAGAATAGGTACAGCACGGGGTTAGATACAGAGTAAAGCTCCCTCTACACTGTCTCCATCAAACACTCCCTGGTCAGGTACAGCACATGGTTAGATACAGAGTAAAGCTCCCTCTACACTGTCCCCATCAAACACTCCCAGGACAGGTACAGCACCGGGTTAGATACAGAGTAAATCTCCCTCTACACTCTGCCCATCAAACAGTCCAAGGACAGGTACAGCACGCGGTTAGATACAGAGGATGGCTCCCTCTACACTGTCCCTATCAAACACTCCCAGGAGAGGTACAGCACGGGGTCAGATACAGAGTAAAGCTCCCTCTACACTGTCCTCAACAAACACTCCCAGGACAGGTACAGCATGGGGTTAGATACAGAGTAAGGCTGCCTCTACACTGTCCCCATCAAACACAGCCAGGACAGGTACAGCACGGGGTTAAATACAGATTAAAGTTCCCTCTACACTCTCCCCATCAAAAAGTCCCAGGACAGGTACAGCACGGGGTTAGATACAGAGTAAAGCACCCTCTACACTGTCCCCATCAAACACTCCCAGGACAGGTACAGCACGGGGTTAGATACAGAGTAAAGCTCCCTCTACACTGTCCCCATCAAACACTCCCAGGACAGGTACAGCACGGGGTTAGATACAGAGTAAAGCTCCCTCTACATTGTCCCCATCAAACACTCCCAGGACAGGTATAGCACGGGGTTAGATACAGAGTAAAGCTCCCTTTACACTGTCTCCAACAAACACTCCAAGGACAGATACAGCACGGGGTTAGATAAAGAATAAAGCTCCCTCTACACTGGCCCCAACAAACACTCCCTGGTCAGATACAGCACAGGGTTAGATACAGAGTAAAGCTCCCTCTACGCTGTCCCCATCAAACACTCCCAGGACATGTTATGCACAGGGTTCGATGCAGACTAAATCTGCCTCAATACTGTCCCCATCAAAAACTCCCATAACAGGTACAGCACGGGGTTAGATACAGAGTAAATCTCCCTCTACAATGTCCCCATCAAACACTCCAAGGACAGGTACAGCACGGGGTTAGATACAGAGTAAAGCTCCCTCTACATTGTCCCCATCAAACACTCCCAGGACAGGTACAGCACAGGGTTAGATACAGAGTAAAGCTCCCTCTACATTGTCACCATCAAACACTCCCAGGAAAGGTACAGCCCAGGGTCAGATACAGAGTAAAGCTCCCTCTACACTGTCACAATCAAAAAATCCCTGGACATGTACAGCACGGGGTTACATACTGAGTAAAGCCCGCTCCACACCTTCCCCATCAAACACTCCCAGGAGAGGTACAGCATGGGGTTAGATACAGAGTAAATCTCCCTCTACACAGTCCCCATCAAACACTCCCAGGACAGGTACAGCACGGGGTTAGATACAGAGTAAAGTTCCCTCACACTCTCCTCATCAAAAAGTCCCAGTACAGGTTAAGCAGGGGTTAGATACAGAGTAAAGCTCCCTCTACACTGTCCCCATCAAACACTCCCAGGACAGGTACAGCACGGGTTTAGATACAGAGTAAATCGCCCTCTACACAGTCCCCATCAAACACTCCCAGGACAGGTACAGCACGGGGTTAAATACAGAGTAAAGCTCCCTCTACAGTGTCCACAACAAACACTCCCAGGACAGGTACAGCACGGGGTTAGTTACAGAGTAAATCTCCCTCTGCACTGTACCCATCAAACACTCCCAGGACAGGTAGAGCACGGGGTTAG
Source organism: Isurus oxyrinchus (assembly GCA_026770705.1). Lineage (NCBI taxonomy): Eukaryota > Metazoa > Chordata > Chondrichthyes > Lamniformes > Lamnidae > Isurus > Isurus oxyrinchus. The sequence goes on along the minus strand of JANJGN010000277.1, from coordinate 598,970 downwards.
AAACAGAGTAAAGCTCCCTCTACATTGTCCCCATCAAACACTCCCAGGACAGGTACAGCACAGGGTTAGATACAGAGTAAAGCTCCCTCTACACTGTCACCATCAAACACTCCCAGGAAAGGTACAGCCCAGGGTCAGATACAGAGTAAAGCTCCCTCTACACTGTCACAATCAACAAATCCCTGGACATGTACAGCACGGGGTTACATACTGAGTAAAGCCCGCTCCACACCGTCCCCATCAAACACTCCCAGGAGAGGTACAGCACGGGGTTAGATACAGAGTAAATCTCCCTCTACACAGTTCTCATCAAACACTCCCAGAACAGGTACAGCACGGGGTTACATACAGAGTAAAGTTCCCTCTACATTGTCCCCATCAAACACTCCCAAGACAGGTACAGCATGGGGTTAGATACAGAGTAAAGCTCCCTCTTCCTTGTCCCCATCAAACACTCCAAGCACAGGTACAGCACGGGGTTAGATACAGAGTAAAGCTCCCTTTACACTGTCTCCAACAAACACTCCAAGGACAGATACAGCACGGGGTTAGATAAAGAATAAAGCTCCCTCTACACTGGCCCCAACAAACACTCCCTGGTCAGGTACAGCACAGGGTTAGATACAGAGTAAAGCTCCCTCTACACTGTCTCCATCAAACACTCCCAGGACAGGTACAGCACCGGTTTAGATACAGAGTAAATCTCCCTCTACACTGCCCCCATCAAACAGTCCAAGGACAGGTACAGCACGCGGTAAGATACAGAGTAAAGCTCCCTCTACACTGTCCCCATCAAACACTCACAGGGTAGGTACAGCACGGGGTTATATACAGAGTTAAGCTCCCTATACATTGTCCCCATAAAACACTCCCAGGACAGGTACAGCACGGAGTTAGATACAGAGTAAATCTCCCTCTACACTGTCCCCATCAAAAACTGCCAGGACAGGTACAGGACGGGGTTAGATACAGAGTAAAGCTCCCTCTACACTGTCTCCATCAAACACTCCCAGGTCAGGTACAGCACGGGGTAGGATACAGAGTAAAGCTCCCTCTACACTGTCCCCATCAAACACTCCCAGGACAGGTACAGCACGGGGTTAGATACAGAGTAAATCTCCCTCTACACTCTGCCCATTAAACAGTCCAAGGACAGGTACAGCACGCGGTTAGATACAGAGGATGGCTCCCTCTACACTGTCCCCATCAAACACTCCCAGGACAGGTACAGCACGGGGTTAGATACAGAGTAAAGCTCCCTCTACACTGTCCTCAACAAACACTCCCAGGACAGGTACAGCATGGGGTTAGATACAGAGTATGGCTGCCTCTACACTGTCCCCATCAAACACAGCCGGGACAGGTACAGCACGGGGTTAGATACAGATTAAAGTTCCCTTTACACTCTCCCCGTCAAAAAGTCCCAGGACAGGTACAGCACGGGGTTAGATACAGAGTAAAGCACCCTCTACACTGTCCCCATCAAACACTCCCAGGACAGGTTATGTACAGGGTTCGATGCAGACTAAATCTCCCTCTACACTGTCCCCATCAAAAACTCCCATAACAGGTACAGCACGGGGTTAGATACAGAGTAAATCTCCCTCTACAATGTCCCCATCAAACACTGCAAGGACAGGTACAGCACGGGGTTAGATAGAGAGTAAAGCTTCCTCTACACTGTCCCCAACAAACACTATCAGGACAGGTACAGCACGTGGTTAGATAGAGAGTAAGTCTCCCTCTACACTCTGCCCATCAAACAGTCCAAGGACAAGTACAGCACGGGGTTAGATACAGATTAAAGTTCCCTCTACACTGTCCCCATCAAACACTCCCAGGACAGGTACAGCACGGGGTTAGATACAGAGTAAATCTCCCTCTACACTCTGCCCATTAAACAGTCCAAGGACAGGTACAGCACGCGGTTAGATACAGAGGATGGCTCCCTCTACACTGTCCCCATCAAACACTCCCAGGACAGGTACAGCACGGGGTTAGATACAGAGTAAAGCTCCCTCTACACTGTCCTCAACAAACACTCCCAGGACAGGTACAGCATGGGGTTAGATACAGAGTATGGCTGCCTCTACACTCTCCCCATCAAACACAGCCGGGACAGGTACAGCACGGGGTTAGATACAGATTAAAGTTCCCTTTACACTCTCCCCGTCAAAAAGTCCCAGGACAGGTACAGCACGGGGTTAGATACAGAGTAAAGCACCCTCTACACTGTCCCCATCAAACACTCCCAGGACAGGTACAGCACGGGGTTAGATACAGAGTAAAGCTCCCTCTACATTGTCCCCATCAAACACTCCCAGGACAGGTACAGCACGGGGTTAGATACAGAGTAAAGCTCCCTCTTCCTTGTCCCCATCAAACACTCCCAGCACAATACAGCACGGGGTTAGATACAGAGTAAAGCTCCCTTTGCACTGTCTCCAACAAACACTCCAAGGGCAGATACAGCACGGGGTTAAATAAAGAATAAAGCTCCCTCTACACTGGCCCCAACATACACTCCCTGGTCAGGTACAGCACAGGGTTAAATACAGAGTAAATCTCCCTCTACACTGTCCCCATCAAACACTCCCAGGACAGGTTATGTACAGGGTTCGATGCAGACTAAATCTCCCTCTACACTGTCCCCATCAAAAACTCCCATAACAGGTACAGCACGGGGTTAGATACAGAGTAAATCTCCCTCTACAATGTCCCCATCAAACACTGCAAGGACAGGTACAGCACGGGGTTAGATAGAGAGTAAAGCTTCCTCTACACTGTCCCCAACAAACACTATCAGGACAGGTACAGCACGTGGTTAGATAGAGAGTAAGTCTCCCTCTACACTCTGCCCATCAAACAGTCCAAGGACAAGTACAGCACGGGGTTAGATACAGATTAAAGTTCCCTCTACACTCTCCCCATCAAAAATTCCCAGGACAGGTACAGCACGGGGTTAGATACAGAGTAAAGCACCCTCTACACTGTCCCCATCAAACACTCCCAGGACAGGTACAGCACGGGGTTAGATACAGAGTAAAGCTCCCTCTATACTGTCCCCAACAAACAGTCCCAGGACAAGTACAGCACGGGGTTAGATACAGAGTAAATCTCCCTCTACACTGTCCCCATCAAACACACCCAGGACAGGTACAGCACGGGGTTAGATACAGAGTAAAGCTCCCTCTACATTGTCCCCATCAAACACTCCCAGGACAGGTACAGCACAGGGTTAGATACAGAGTAAAGCTCCCTCTTCCTTGTCCCCATCAAAGACTCCCAGGGCAGATACAGCACGGGATTAGATACAGAGTAAATCTCCCTCTACACTGTCCCCATCAAAAACTCCCAGGACAGGTACAGCACGGGGATAGATACAGAGTAAAGCTCCCTCTACACTGTCCCCATCAAACACTCCCAGGACAGGATATGAACAGGGTTAGATACAGAGTAAATCTCCCTCTACACTGTCACCATCAAAACTCCCAGGACAGTTACAGCACGGGGTTAGATACAGAGTAAATCTCCCTCTACAATGTCCCCATCAAACTCTCCAAGGACAGGAACAGCACGGGGTTAGATATAGAGTAAAACTCCCTCTACACTGTCCCCTATCAAACACTCCCAGGACAGGTACAGCACGGGGTTAGATACAGAGTAAAGCTCCCCCTACACTGTCTCCATCAAACACTCCCAGGTCAGGTGCAGAACGGGGTTAGATACAGAGTAAAGCTCCATCGACACTGTCCCCATCAAACACTCCCAGGACAGGTACAGCACGGGGTTATTTACAGGGTAAATCTCCTTTATACTGTACTCATCAAGCACTCCCAGCACATGTACAGCATGGGGTTACATACAGAGTAAAGCTGCATCTACACTGTCCCCATCAAACACAGCCAGGAGATGTAAAGCACAGGGTTAGATACAGAGTAAAGTTCCCTCTACACTCTCCCCATCAAAAAGTCCCAGGAGAGGTACAGCACGGTGTTAGATACAGAGTAAAGCTCCGTCTACACTGTCCCCATCAAACACTCCCAAGACAGGTACAGCACGGGGTTAGATACAGAGTAAATCTCCCTCTACACTGTCCCCATCAAACACACCCAGGACAGGTACAGCACGGGGGTTAGATACAGAGTAAATCTCCCTCTACACTGTCCCCATCAAACACTCCCAGGACAGGTACAGCACGGGGTTAGATACAGAGTAAAGCTCCCTCTACGTTGTCCCCATCAAACAATCCCAAGACAGGTAGAGCACGAGTTTAGATACAGAGTAAAGCTCCCTCTACATTGTCCCCATCAAACACTCCCAGCACAGGTACAACACAGGGTTAGATACAGAGTAAAGCTCCCCCTACAGTGTCCCCAACAAACACTCCCAGGACAGATACAGCACGGGGTTAGATACAGAATAAATCTCCCTCTACACTGGCCCCAATAAACACTCCCAGGTCAGGTACAGCACAGGGTTAGATACAGAGTAAAGCTCCCTCTACACTATCCCCATCAAACACACCCAGGACAGGTTATGCACAGGGTTAGATACAGAGTAAATCTCCCTCTACACTGTCCCCATCAAAAACTCCCAGGACAGGTACAGCACGGGGTTAGATACAGAGTAAAGCTCCCTCTACATTGTCCCCATCAAACACTCCCAGGACAGGTACAGCACAGGGTTAGATACAGAGTAAAGCTCCCTCTACACTGTCACCATCAAACACTCCCAGGAAAGGTACAGCCCGGGGTCAGATACAGAGTAAAGCTCCCTCTACACTGTCACAATCAACAAATCCCTGGACATGTACAGCACGGGGTTACATACTGAGTAAAGCCCGCTCCACACCGTCCCCATCAAACACTCCCAGGAGAGGTACAGCACGGGGTTAGATACAGAGTAAATCTCCCTCTACACAGTTCTCATCAAACACTCCCAGGACAGGTACAGCACGGGGTTACATACAGAGTAAAGTTCCCTCACACTCTCCTCATCAAAAAGTCCCAGTACAGGTAAAGCACGGGGTTAGATACAGAGTAAAGCTCCCTCTACACTGTCCCCATCAAACACTCCCAGGACAGATACAGCACGGGGTTAGATACAGAGTAAAGCTCCCTCTACATTGTCCCCATCAAACACTCCCAAGACAGGTACAGCATGGGGTTAGATACAGAGTAAAGCTCCCTCTTCCTTGTCCCCATCAAACACTCCAAGCACAGGTACAGCACGGGGTTAGATACAGAGTAAAGCTCCCTTTACACTGTCTCCAACAAACACTCCAAGGACAGATACAGCACGGGTTTAGATAAAGAATAAAGCTCCCTCTACACTGGCCCCAACATACACTCCCTGGTCAGGTACAGCACAGGGTTAGATACAGAGTAAAGCTCCCTCTACACTGTCCCCATCAAACACTCCCAGGACAGGTTATGCACAGTTTCGATTGAGAGTAAATCTCCCTCTACACTGTCCCCATCAAACACTCCCAGGACAGGTACAGCACGGGGTTAGATACAGAATAAAGCTCCCCCTACACTGTCTCCATCAAACACTCCCAGGTCAGGTACAGCACAGGGTTAGATACAGAGTAATGCTCCCTCTACAATGTCCCGATCAAACACTCCCAGGACAGGTACAGCATGGGGTTAGATACAGAGTAAAGCTCCCTCTACACTGTCCCCATCAAACACTACCATGTGAGGTACAGCACAGGGTTAGATACAGAGTAAAGCTCCCTCTACACTGTCTCCATCAAACACTCCCAGGACAAGTACAGCACCGGTTTAGATACAGAGTAAATCTCCCTCTACACTGCCCCCATCAAACAGTCCAAGGACAGGTACAGCACGCGGTAAGATACAGAGTAAAGCTCCCTCTACACTGTCCCCATCAAACACTCACAGGGTAGGTACAGCACGGGGTTATATACAGAGTTAAGCTCCCTATACATTGTCCCCATAAAACACTCCCAGGACAGGTACAGCACGGGGTCAGATACAGAGTAAATCTCCCTCTACACTGTCCCCATCAAAAACTGCCAGGACAGGTACAGGACGGGGTTAGATACAGAGTAAAGCTCCCTCTACACTGTCTCCATCAAACACTCCCAGGTCAGGTACAGCACGGGGTAGGATACAGAGTAAAGCTCCCTCTACACTGTCCCCATCAAACACTCCCAGGACAGGTACAGCACGGGGTTAGATACAGAGTAAATCTCCCTCTACACTCTGCCCATTAAACAGTCCAAGGACAGGTACAGCACGCGGTTAGATACAGAGGATGGCTCCCTCTACACTGTCCCCATCAAACACTCCCAGGACAGGTACAGCACGGGGTTAGATACAGAGTAAAGCTCCCTCTACACTGTCCTCAACAAACACTCCCAGGACAGGTACAGCATGGGGTTAGATACAGAGTATGGCTGCCTCTACACTGTCCCCATCAAACACAGCCGGGACAGGTACAGCACGGGGTTAGATACAGATTAAAGTTCCCTTTACACTCTCCCCGTCAAAAAGTCCCAGGACAGGTACAGCACGGGGTTAGATACAGAGTAAAGCACCCTCTACACTGTCCCCATCAAACACTCCCAGGACAGGTACAGCACGGGGTTAGATACAGAGTAAAGCTCCCTCTACATTGTCCCCATCAAACACTCCCAGGACAGGTACAGCACGGGGTTAGATACAGAGTAAAGCTCCCTCTTCCTTGTCCCCATCAAACACTCCCAGCACAATACAGCACGGGTTTAGATACAGAGTAAAGCTCCCTTTGCACTGTCTCCAACAAACACTCCAAGGGCAGATACAGCACGGGGTTAAATAAAGAATAAAGCTCCCTCTACACTGGCCCCAACATACACTCCCTGGTCAGGTACAGCACAGGGTTAGATACAGAGTAAATCTCCCTCTACACTGTCCCCATCAAACACTCCCAGGACAGGTTATGTACAGGGTTCGATGCAGACTAAATCTCCCTCTACACTGTCCCCATCAAAAACTCCCATAACAGGTACAGCACGGGGTTAGATACAGAGTAAATCTCCCTCTACAATGTCCCCATCAAACACTGCAAGGACAGGTACAGCACGGGGTTAGATAGAGAGTAAAGCTTCCTCTACACTGTCCCCAACAAACACTATCAGGACAGGTACAGCACGTGGTTAGATAGAGAGTAAGTCTCCCTCTACACTCTGCCCATCAAACAGTCCAAGGACAAGTACAGCACGGGGTTAGATACAGATTAAAGTTCCCTCTACACTCTCCCCATCAAAAATTCCCAGGACAGGTACAGCACGGGGTTAGATACAGAGTAAAGCACCCTCTACACTGTCCCCATCAAACACTCCCAGGACAGGTACAGCACGGGGTTAGATACAGAGTAAAGCTCCCTCTATACTGTCACCAACAAACAGTCCCAGGACAAGTACAGCACGGGGTTAGATACAGAGTAAATCTCCCTCTACACTGTCCCCATCAAACACACCCAGGACAGGTACAGCACGGCGTTAGATACAGAGTAAAGCTCCCTCTACATTGTCCCCATCAAACACTCCCAGGACAGGTACAGCACAGGGTTAGATACAGAGTAAAGCTCCCTCTTCCTTGTCCCCATCAAACACTCCAAGCACAATACAGCACGGGGTTAGATACAGAGTAAAGCTCCCTCTACATTGTCTCCATCAAACACTCCCAGGACAGGTACAGCACGGTGTTAGATACAGAGTAAAGCTCCCTCTACACTGTCCCCATCAAACACTCCCAGGACAGATACAGCACGGGATTAGATACAGAGTAAATCTCCCTCTACACTGTCCCCATCAAAAACTCCCAGGACAGGTACAGCACGGGGATAGATACAGAGTAAAGCTCCCTCTACACTGTCCCCATCAAACACTCCCAGGACAGGATATGAACAGGGTTAGATACAGAGTAAATCTCCCTCTACACTGTCACCATCAAAACTCCCAGGACAGTTACAGCACGGGGTTAGATACAGAGTAAATCTCCCTCTACAATGTCCCCATCAAACGCTCCAAGGACAGGAACAGCACGGGGTTAGATATAGAGTAAAACTCCCTCTACACTGTCCCCTATCAAACACTCCCAGGACAGGTACAGCACGGGGTTAGATACATAGTAAAGCTCCCCCTACACTGTCTCCATCAAACACTCCCAGGTCAGGTGCAGAACGGGGTTAGATACAGAGTAAAGCTCCATCGACACTGTCCCCATCAAACACTCCCAGGACAGGTACAGCACGGGGTTATTTACAGGGTAAATCTCCTTTATACTGTACTCATCAAGCACTCCCAGCACATGTACAGCATGGGGTTACATACAGAGTAAAGCTGCATCTACACTGTCCCCATCAAACACAGCCAGGAGATGTAAAGCACGGGGTTAGATACAGAGTAAAGTTCCCTCTACACTCTCCCCATCAAAAAGTCCCAGGAGAGTTACAGCACGGTGTTAGATACAGAGTAAAGCTCCGTCTACACTGTCCCCATCAAACACTCCCAAGACAGGTACAGCACGGGGTTAGATACAGAGTAAATCTCCCTCTACACTGTCCCCATCAAACACACCCAGGACAGGTACAGCACGGGGGTTAGATACAGAGTAAATCTCCCTCTACACTGTCCCCATCAAACACTCCCAGGACAGGTACAGCACGGGGTTAGATACAGAGTAAAGCTCCCTCTACGTTGTCCCCATCAAACAATCCCAAGACAGGTAGAGCACGAGTTTAGATACAGAGTAAAGCTCCCTCTACATTGTCCCCATCAAACACTCCCAGCACAGGTACAACACAGGGTTAGATACAGAGTAAAGCTCCCCCTACATTGTCCCCAAAAAACACTCCCAGGACAGATACAGCACGGGGTTAGATACAGAATAAATCTCCCTCTACACCGGCCCCAATAAACACTCCCAGGTCAGGTACAGCACAGGGTTAGATACAGAGTAAAGCTCCCTCTACACTATCCCCATCAAACACACCCAGGACAGGTTATGCACAGGGTTAGATACAGAGTAAATCTCCCTCTACACTGTCCCCATCAAAAACTCCCAGGACAGGTACAGCACGGGGTTAGATACAGAGTAAAGCTCCCTCTACATTGTCCCCATCAAACACTCCCAGGACAGGTACAGCACAGGGTTAGATACAGAGTAAAGCTCCCTCTACATTGTCACCATCAAACACTCCCAGGAAAGGTACAGCCCAGGGTCAGATACAGAGTAAAGCTCCCTCTACACTGTCACAATCAAAAAATCCCTGGACATGTACAGCACGGGGTTACATACTGAGTAAAGCCCGCTCCACACCTTCCCCATCAAACACTCCCAGGAGAGGTACAGCATGGGGTTAGATACAGAGTAAATCTCCCTCTACACAGTCCCCATCAAACACTCCCAGGACAGGTACAGCACGGGGTAATATACAGAGTAAAGTTCCCTCACACTCTCCTCATCAAAAAGTCCCAGTACAGGTTAAGCACGGGGTTAGATACAGAGTAAAGCTCCCTCTACACTGTCCCCATCAAACACTCCCAGGACAGGTACAGCACGGGGTTAGATACAGAGTAAATCGCCCTCTACACAGTACCCATCAAACACTCCCAGGACAGGTACAGCACGGGGTTAAATACAGAGTAAAGCTCCCTCTACAGTGTCCACAACAAACACTCCCAGGACAGGTACAGCACGGGGTTAGTTACAGAGTAAATCTCCCTCTGCACTGTACCCATCAAACACTCCCAGGACAGGTAGAGCACGGGGCTAGAAACAGAGTAAAGCTCCCTCTACATTGTCCCCATCAAACACTCCCAGGACAGGTACAGCACAGGGTTAGATACAGAGTAAAGCTCCCTCTACACTGTCAACATCAAACACTCCCAGGAAAGGTACAGCCCGGGGTCAGATACAGAGTAAAGCTCCCTCTACACTGTCACAATCAACAAATCCCTGGACATGTACAGCACGGGGTTACATACTGAGTAAAGCCCGCTCCACACCGTCCCCATCAAACACTCCCAGGAGAGGTACAGCACGGGGTTAGATACAGAGTAAATCTCCCTCTACACAGTTCTCGTCAAACACTCCCAGGACAGGTACAGCACGGGATTACATACAGAGTAAAGTTCCCTCACACTCTCCTCATCAAAAAGTCCCAGTACAGGTAAAGCACGGGGTTAGATACAGAGTAAAGCTCCCTCTACACTGTCCCCATCAAACACTCCCAGGACAGATACAGCACGGGGTTAGATACAGAGTAAAGCTCCCTCTACATTGTCCCCATCAAACACTCCCAAGACAGGTACAGCATGGGGTTAGATACAGAGTAAAGCTCCCTCTTCCTTGTCCCCATCAAACACTCCAAGCACAGGTACAGCACGGGGTTAGATACAGAGTAAAGCTCCCTTTACACTGTCTCCAACAAACACTCCAAGGACAGATACAGCACGGGGTTAGATAAAGAAAAAAGCTCCCTCTACACTGGCCCCAACAAACACTCCCTGGTCAGGTACAGCACAGGGTTAGATACAGAGTAAAGCTCCCTCTACACTGTCCCCATCAAACACTCCCAGGACAGGTTATGCACAGTTTCGATTGAGAGTAAATCTCCCTCTACACTGTCCCCATCAAACACTCCCAGGACAGGTACAGCACGGGGTTAGATACAGAGTAAAGCTCCCCCTACACTGTCTCCATCAAACACTCCCAGGTCAGGTACAGCACAGGGTTAGATACAGTGTAATGCTCCCTCTACAATGTCCCGATCAAACACTCCCAGGACAGGTACAGCATGGGGTTAGATACAGAGTAAAGCTCCCTCTACACTGTCCCCATCAAACACTACCATGTGAGGTACAGCATAGGGTTAGATACAGAGTAAATCTCCCTCTACACTGCCCCCATCAAACAGTCCAAGGACAGGTACAGCACGCGGTAAGATACAGAGTAAAGCTCCCTCTACACTGTCCCCATCAAACACTCACAGGGTAGGTACAGCACGGGGTTATATACAGAGTTAAGCTCCCTATACATTGTCCCCATAAAACACTCCCTGGACAGGTACAGCACGGAGTTAGATACAGAGTAAATCTCCCTCTACACTGTCCCCATCAAAAACTGCCAGGACAGGTACAGGACGGGGTTAGATACAGAATAAAGCTCCCTCTACACTGTCTCCATCAAACACTCCCAGGTCAGGTACAGCACGGGGTAGGATACAGAGTAAAGCTCCCTCTACACTGTCCCCATCAAACACTCCCAGGGCAGGTACAGCACGGGGTTAGATACAGAGTAAATCTCCCTCTACACTCTGCCCATTAAACAGTCCAAGGACAGGTACAGCACACGGTTAGATACAGAGGATGGCTCCCTCTACACTATCCCCATCAAACACTCCCAGGACAGGTACAGCACGGGGTTAGATACAGAGTAAAGCTCCCTCTACACTGTCCTCAACAAACACTCCCAGGACAGGTACAGCATGGGGTTAGATACAGAGTATGGCTGCCTCTACACTGTCCCCATCAAACACAGCCGGGACAGGTACAGCACGGGGTTAGATACAGATTAAAGTTCCCTTTACACTCTCCCCGTCAAAAAGTCCCAGGACAGGTACAGCACGGGGTTAGATACAGAGGAAAGCACCCTCTACACTGTCCCCATCAAACACTCCCAGGACAGGTACAGCACGGGGTTAGATACAGAGTAAAGCTCCCTCTACATTGTCACCATCAAACACTCCCAGGACAGGTACAGCACGGGGTTAGATACAGAGTAAAGCTCCCTCTTCCTTGTCCCCATCAAACACTCCCAGCACAATACAGCACGGGGTTAGATACAGAGTAAAGCTCCCTTTGCACTGTCTCCAACAAACACTCCAAGGGCAGATACAGCACGGGGTTAGATAAAGAATAAAGCTCCCTCTACACTGGCACCAACATACACTCCCTGGTCAGGTACAGCACAGGGTTAGATACAGAGTAAATCTCCCTCTACACTGTCCCCATCAAACACTCCCAGGACAGGTTATGTACAGGGTTCGATGCAGACTAAATCTCCCTCTACACTGTCCCCATCAAAAACTCCCATAACAGGTACAGCACGGGGTTAGATACAGAGTAAATCTCCCTCTACAATGTCCCCATCAAACACTGCAAGGACAGGTACAGCACGGGGTTAGATAGAGAGTAAAGCTTCCTCTACACTGTCCCCAACAAACACTATCAGGACAGGTACAGCACGTGGTTAGATAGAGAGTAAGTCTCCCTCTACACTCTGCCCATCAAACAGTCCAAGGACAAGTACAGCACGGGGTTAGATACAGATTAAAGTTCCCTCTACACTCTCCCCATCAAAAATTCCCAGGACAGGTACAGCACGGGGTTAGATACAGAGTAAAGCACCCTCTACACTGTCCCCATCAAACACTCCCAGGACAGGTACAGCACGGGGTTAGATACAGAGTAAAGCTCCCTCTATACTGTCCCCAACAAACAGTCCCAGGACAAGTACAGCACGGGGTTAGATACAGAGTAAATCTCCCTCTACACTGTCCCCATCAAACACACCCAGGACAGGTACAGCACGGGGTTAGATACAGAGTAAAGCTCCCTCTACATTGTCCCCATCAAACACTCCCAGGACAGGTACAGCACAGGGTTAGATACAGAGTAAAGCTCCCTCTTCCTTGTCCCCATCAAACACTCCAAGCACAATACAGCACGGGGTTAGATACAGAGTAAAGCTCCCTCTACATTGTCTCCATCAAACACTCCCAGGACAGGTACAGCACGGTGTTAGATACAGAGTAAAGCTCCCTCTACACTGTCCCCATCAAACACTCCCAGGACAGATACAGCACGGGATTAGATACAGAGTAAATCTCCCTCTACACTGTCCCCATCAAAAACTCCCAGGACAGGTACAGCACGGGGATATATACAGAGTAAAGCTCCCTCTACACTGTCCCCATCAAACACTCCCAGGACAGGATATGAACAGGGTTAGATACAGAGTAAATCTCCCTCTACACTGTCACCATCAAAACTCCCAGGACAGTTACAGCACGGGGTTAGATACAGAGTAAATCTCCCTCTACAATGTCCCCATCAAACGCTCCAAGGACAGGAACAGCACGGGGTTAGATATAGAGTAAAACTCCCTCTACACTGTCCCCTATCAAACACTCCCAGGACAGGTACAGCACGGGGTTAGATACAGAGTAAAGCTCCCCCTACACTGTCTCCATCAAACACTCCCAGGTCAGGTGCAGAACGGGGTTAGATACAGAGTAAAGCTCCATCGACACTGTCCCCATCAAACACTCCCAGGACAGGTACAGCACGGGGTTATTTACAGGGTAAATCTCCTTTATACTGTACTCATCAAGCACTCCCAGCACATGTACAGCACGGGGGTTAGATACAGAGTAAATCTCCCTCTACACTGTCCCCATCAAACACTCCCAGGACAGGTACAGCACGGGGTTAGATACAGAGTAAAGCTCCCTCTACGTTGTCCCCATCAAACAATCCCAGGACAGGTAGAGCACGAGTTTAGATACAGAGTAAAGCTCCCTCTACATTGTCCCCATCAAACACTCCCAGCACAGGTACAACACAGGGTTAGATACAGAGTAAAGCTCCCCCTACAGTGTCCCCAACAAACACTCCCAGGACAGATACAGCACGGGGTTAGATACAGAATAAATCTCCCTCTACACTGGCCCCAATAAACACTCCCAGGTCAGGTACAGCACAGGGTTAGATACAGAGTAAAGCTCCCTCTACACTATCCCCATCAAACACACCCAGGACAGGTTATGCACAGGGTTAGATACAGAGTAAATCTCCCTCTACACTGTCCCCATCAAAAACTCCCAGGACAGGTACAGCACGGGGTTAGATACAGAGTAAATCTCCCTCTACAATTTCCCCATCAAACACTCCAAGGACATGAACAGCAGAGGGTTAGATAGAGAGTAAAACTCGCTCTACAATGTCATCATCAAACACTCCCAGGACAGGTACAGCACGGGGTTAGATACAGAGTAAAGGTCCCCCTACACTGTCTCCATCAAACACTCCCAGGTCAGGTACAGCACGGGGTTAGTTACAGAATAAAGCTCCCGCTACACTATCCCCAACAAACACTCCCATGTCAGGTACAGCACAGGGTTAGATGCAGAGTAAAGCTCCCTCTACACTGTCTGCATCAAACACTCCCAAGAAAGGTTATGCACAGGGTAAGATACAGAGTAAATCTCCCTCTACACTGACCCATCAAAAACTCCCAGGACAGGTACAGCACGGGGTTAGATACAGAGTAAATCTCCCTCTACACTGTCCCCATCAAACACTCCCAGGACAAGTACAGCACGGGGTTAGATACAGAGTAAAGCTCCCCGTACACTGTCTCCATCAAGCACTCCAAGGACAGGTACAGCACGGGGTTAGATACAGAGTAAAGCTCCCTCTACACTGTCTCCATCAAACACTCCCAGGTCAGGTACAGCACGGGGTTAGATACAGAGTAAATCGCCCTCTACACAGTCCCCATCAAACACTCCCAGGACAGGTACAGCACGGGGTTAAATACAGAGTAAAGCTCCCTCTACACTGTCTCCATCAAACACTCCCAGGTCAGGTACAGCACGGGGTTAGATACAGAGTAAAGCTCCCTCTACACTGTCCCCATCAAACACTCCCAGGACAGGTACAGCACGGGTTAGATACAGAGTAAAGCTCCCTCTACATTGTCCCCATCAAACACTCCCAGGACAGGTACAGCACAGGGTTAGATACAGAGTAAAGCTCCCTCTACACTGTCAACATCAAACACTCCCAGGAAAGGTACAGCCCGGGGTCAGATACAGAGTAAAGCTCCCTCTACACTGTCACAATCAAAAAATCCCTGGACATGTACAGCACGGGGTTACATACTGAGTAAAGCCCGCTCTACACCGTCCCCATCAAACACTCCCAGGAGAGGTACAGCACGGGGTTAGATACAGAGTAAAGCTCCATCTACACTGTCCCCATCAAACACTCCCAGGACAGGTACAGCACGGGGTTATTTACAGGGTAAATCTCCTTTATAATGTCCCCATCAAACACTCCCAGGACAGGTACAGCATGGGGTTAGATACAGAGTAAAGCTGCCTCTACACTGTCCCCATCAAACTCAGCCAGGAAAGGTACAGCACGGGTTTAGATACAGAGTAAAGTTCCCTCACACTCTCCTCATCAAAAAGTCCCAGGAGAGGTACAGCACGGGGTTAGATACAGAGTAAAGCTCCCTCTACACTGTCCCCATCAAACACTCCCAGGACAGGTACAGCACGGGGTTAGATACAGAGTAATGCTCCCTCTACACTGTCCCCATCAAACAGTCCTAGGACAAGTACAGCACGGGGTTAGATACAGAGTAATGCTCCCCCTACACTGTTTCCATCAAACACTCCCAGGACAGGAACAGCACGGGGTTAGATACAGAGTAAAGATCCTGCTACACTGTCTCCATCAAACACTCCCATGTCAGGTACAGCACAGGGTTAGATAAAGAGTAAAGCTCCCTCTACACTGTCTCCATCAAACACTCCCAGGACAGGTACAGCACGGGTTTAGATACAGAGTAAATCTCCCTCTACACTGCCCCCATCAAACAGTCCAAGGACAGGTACAGCACGCGGTAAGATACAGAGTAAAGCCCCCACTACACTGTCCCCATCAAACACTCACAGGGTAGGTACAGCACGGGGTTATATACAGAGTTAAGCTCCCTATACATTGTCCCCATCAAACACTCCCAGGACAGGTACAGCACGGGGTTAGATACAGAGTAAATCTACCTCTACACTGTCCCCATCAAAAACTCCCAGGACAGGTACAGCACGGGGTTAGATACAGAGTAAAGCTCCCTCTACACTGTCCCCATCAAACACTCCAAGGACAGGTACAGCACGGGGTTAGATACAGAGTAAAGCTCTCCCTACACTGTCTCCATCAAACACTCCCAGGATAGGAACAGCATGGGGTTAGATACAGAGTAAAGCTCCCTCTACACTGTCTCTATCAAACACTCCCAGGTCAGGTACAGCACGGGGTTAGATACAGAGTAAATCTCCCTCTACACTGTCCCCATCCAACAGTCCAAGGACAGGTACAGCACGGTGTTAGATACAGAGGATATCTCCCTCTACACTGTCCCATTCAAACACTCCCAGGACAGGTACAGCACGGGGCTGGATACAGAGTAAAGCTCCCTCTACACTGTCCTCAACAAACACTCCCAAGACAGGTACAGCATGGGGTTAGATACAGCATAAAGCTGCCTCTACAATGTCCCCATCAAACACAGCCAGGACAGGTACAGCACGGGGTTAGATTCAGAGTAAAGTTCACTCTAGACTGTCCCCATCAAACACGCCCTGGACAGGTACAGCACGGGGTTAGATACAGAGTAAAGCTCCCTCTACACTGTCCCCATCAAACACTCCAAGGACAGGTACAGCACGGGGTTAGATACAGAGTAAAGATCCTGCTACACTGTCTCCATCAAACACTCCCATGTCAGGTACAGCACAGGGTTAGATAAAGAGTAAAGCTCCCTCTACACTGTCTCCATCAAACACTCCCAGGACAGGTACAGCACGGGTTTAGATACAGAGTAAATCTCCCTCTACACTGCCCCCATCAAACAGTCCAAGGACAGGTACAGCACGCGGTAAGATACAGAGTAAAGCCCCCACTACACTGTCCCCATCAAACACTCACAGGGTAGGTACAGCACGGGGTTATATACAGAGTACAGCTCCCTATACATTGTCCCCATCAAACACTCCCAGGACAGGTACAGCACGGGGTTAGATACAGAGTAAATCTCCCTCTACACTGTCCCCATCAAACACTCCCAGGACAGGTACAGCACGGGGTTAGATACAGAGTAATGCTCCCTCTACACTGTCCCCATCAAACAGTCCTAGGACAAGTACAGCACGGGGTTAGATACAGAGTAATGCTCCCCCTACACTGTTTCCATCAAACACTCCCAGGACAGGAACAGCACGGGGTTAGATACAGAGTAAAGATCCTGCTACACTGTCTCCATCAAACACTCCCATGTCAGGTACAGCACAGGGTTAGATAAAGAGTAAAGCTCCCTCTACACTGTCTCCATCAAACACTCCCAGGACAGGTACAGCACGGGTTTAGATACAGAGTAAATCTCCCTCTACACTGCCCCCATCAAACAGTCCAAGGACAGGTACAGCACGCGGTAAGATACAGAGTAAAGCCCCCACTACACTGTCCCCATCAAACACTCACAGGGTAGGTACAGCACGGGGTTATATACAGAGTTAAGCTCCCTATACATTGTCCCCATCAAACACTCCCAGGACAGGTACAGCACGGGGTTAGATACAGAGTAAATCTACCTCTACACTGTCCCCATCAAAAACTCCCAGGACAGGTACAGCACGGGGTTAGATACAGAGTAAAGCTCCCTCTACACTGTCCCCATCAAACACTCCAAGGACAGGTACAGCACGGGGTTAGATACAGAGTAAAGCTCTCCCTACACTGTCTCCATCAAACACTCCCAGGATAGGAACAGCATGGGGTTAGATACAGAGTAAAGCTCCCTCTACACTGTCTCTATCAAACACTCCCAGGTCAGGTACAGCACGGGGTTAGATACAGAGTAAATCTCCCTCTACACTGTCCCCATCCAACAGTCCAAGGACAGGTACAGCACGGTGTTAGATACAGAGGATATCTCCCTCTACACTGTCCCATTCAAACACTCCCAGGACAGGTACAGCACGGGGCTGGATACAGAGTAAAGCTCCCTCTACACTGTCCTCAACAAACACTCCCAAGACAGGTACAGCATGGGGTTAGATACAGCATAAAGCTGCCTCTACAATGTCCCCATCAAACACAGCCAGGACAGGTACAGCACGGGGTTAGATTCAGAGTAAAGTTCACTCTAGACTGTCCCCATCAAACACGCCCTGGACAGGTACAGCACGGGGTTAGATACAGAGTAAAGCTCCCTCTACACTGTCCCCATCAAACACTCCAAGGACAGGTACAGCACGGGGTTAGATACAGAGTAAAGATCCTGCTACACTGTCTCCATCAAACACTCCCATGTCAGGTACAGCACAGGGTTAGATAAAGAGTAAATCTCCCTCTACACTGTCTCCATCAAACACTCCCAGGACAGGTACAGCACGGGTTTAGATACAGAGTAAATCTCCCTCTACACTGCCCCCATCAAACAGTCCAAGGACAGGTACAGCACGCGGTAAGATACAGAGTAAAGCCCCCACTACACTGTCCCCATCAAACACTCACAGGGTAGGTACAGCACGGGGTTATATACAGAGTACAGCTCCCTATACATTGTCCCCATCAAACACTCCCAGGACAGGTACAGCACGGGGTTAGATACAGAGTAAATCTCCCTCTACACTGTCCCCATCAAAAACTCCCAGGACAGGTACAGCACGGGGTTAGATACAGAGTAAAGCTCCCTCTACACTGGCCCCATCAAACACTCCAAGGACAGGTACAGCACGGGGTTAGATACAGAGTAAAGCTCTCCCTACACTGTCTCCATCAAACACTCCCAGGATAGGAACAGCATGGGGTTAGATACAGAGTAAAGCTCCCTCTACACTCTCCCCATCAAAAATTCCCAGGACAGGTACAGCACGGGGTTAGATACAGAGTAAAGCACCCTCTACACTGTCCCCATCAAACACTCCCAGGACAGGTACAGCACGGGGTTAGATACAGAGTAAAGCTCCCTCTATACTGTCCCCAACAAACAGTCCCAGGACAAGTACAGCACGGGGTTAGATACAGAGTAAATCTCCCTCTACACTGTCCCCATCAAACACTCCCAGGACAGGTTATGTACAGGGTTCGATGCAGACTAAATCTCCCTCTACACTGTCCCCATCAAACACACCCAGGACAGGTACAGCACGGGGTTAGATACAGAGTAAAGCTCCCTCTACATTGTCACCATCAAACACTCCCAGGACAGGTACAGCACTTGGTTAGATACAGAGTAAAGCTCCCTCTTCCTTGTCCCCATCAAACACTCCCAGCACAATACAGCACGGGGTTAGATACAGAGTAAAGCTCCCTTTGCACTGTCTCCAACAAACACTCCAAGGGCAGATACAGCACGGGGTTAGATAAAGAATAAAGCTCCCTCTACACTGGCCCCAACATACACTCCCTGGTCAGGTACAGCACAGGGTTAGATACAGAGTAAATCTCCCTCTACACTGTCCCCATCAAACACTCCCAGGACAGGTTATGTACAGGGTTCGATGCAGACTAAATCTCCCTCTACACTGTCCCCATCAAAAACTCCCATAACAGGTACAGCACGGGGTTAGATACAGAGTAAATCTCCCTCTACAATGTCCCCATCAAACACTGCAAGGACAGGTACAGCACGGGGTTAAATAGAGAGTAAATCTTCCTCTACACTGTCCCCAACAAACACTATCAGGACAGGTACAGCACGTGGTTAGATAGAGAGTAAGTCTCCCTCTACACTCTGCCCATCAAACAGTCCAAGGACAAGTACAGCACGGGGTTAGATACAGATTAAAGT
This sequence comes from Isurus oxyrinchus, assembly GCA_026770705.1. Lineage (NCBI taxonomy): Eukaryota > Metazoa > Chordata > Chondrichthyes > Lamniformes > Lamnidae > Isurus > Isurus oxyrinchus. The sequence continues at coordinate 579,306 of JANJGN010000277.1, read as the reverse complement.
TCCCTCTACACTCTCCCCATCAAAAATTCCCAGGACAGGTACAGCACGGGGTTAGATACAGAGTAAAGCACCCTCTACACTGTCCCCATCAAACACTCCCAGGACAGGTACAGCACGGGGTTAGATACAGAGTAAAGCTCCCTCTATACTGTCCCCAACAAACAGTCCCAGGACAAGTACAGCACGGGGTTAGATACAGAGTAAATCTCCCTCTACAATGTCCCCATCAAACACTGCAAGGACAGGTACAGCACGGGGTTAGATAGAGAGTAAATCTTCCTCTACACTGTCCCCAATAAACACTATCAGGACAGGTACAGCACGTGGTTAGATAGAGAGTAAGTCTCCCTCTACACTCTGCCCATCAAACAGTCCAAGGACAAGTACAGCACGGGGTTAGATACAGAGTAAAGCTCCCCCTACACTGTCTCCATCCAACAGTCCAAGGACAGGTACAGCACGGTGTTAGATACAGAGGATATCTCCCTCTACACTGTCCCCATCAAACACTCCCAGGACAGGTACAGCACGGGGCTGGATACAGAGTAAAGCTCCCTCTACACTGTCCTCAACAAACACTCCCAAGACAGGTACAGCATGGGGTTAGATACAGCATAAAGCTGCCTCTACAATGTCCCCATCAAACACAGCCAGGACAGGTACAGCACGGGGTTAGATACAGAGTAAAGTTCACTCTAGACTGTCCCCATCAAACACGCCCTGGACAGGTACAGCACGGGGTTAGATACAGAGTAAAGCTCCCTCTACACTGTCCCCATCAAACACTCCAAGGACAGGTACAGCACGGGGTTAGATACAGAGTAAAGCTCTCCCTACACTGTCTCCATCAAACACTCCCAGGATAGGAACAGCATGGGGTTAGATAGAGAGTAAAGCTCCCTCTACACTGTCTCCATCAAACACTCCCAGGTCAGGTACAGCACGGGGTTAGATACAGAGTAAAGCTCCCTCTACACTGTCCCCATCAAACACTCCCAGGACAGGTATAGCACGGGCTTAGATACAGAGTAAATCTCCCTCTACACTGTCCCCATCCAACAGTCCAAGGACAGGTACAGCACGGTGTTAGATACTGAGGATATCTCCCTCTACACTGTCCCCATCAAACACTCCCAGGACAGGTACAGCACGGGGCTGGATACAGAGTAAAGCTCCCTCTACACTGTCCTCAACAAACACTCCCAAGACAGGTACAGCATGGGGTTAGATACAGCATAAAGCTGCCTCTACAATGTCCCATCAAACATAGCTAGGACAGGTACAGCACGGGGTTAGATACAGAGTAAAGTTCACTCTAGACTGTCCCCATCTAACACGCCCTGGACAGGTACAGCACGGGGTTAGATACAGAGTAAAGCTCCCCCTACACTGTCTCCATCAAACACTCCCAGGACAGCTACAGCACGGGGTTAGATACAGAGTAAATCTCCCTCTACACTATCTCCATCAAACACTGCCAGGTCAGGTACAGCACGGGGTTAGATACAGAGTAAATCTCCCTCTACACTGTCCCCATCAAACACTCCCAGGACAGGTACAGCACGGGGTTAGATACAGAGTAAAGCTCCCTCTACGTTGTCCCCATCAAACAATCCCAGGACAGGTAGAGCACGAGTTTAGATACAGAGTAAAGCTCCCTCTACATTGTCCCCATCAAACACTCCCAGCACAGGTACAACACTTGGTTAGATACAGATTGAAGCTCCCCCTACAGTGTCCCCAACAAACACTCCCAGGACAGATACAGCACGGGGTTCGATACAGAATAAATCTCCCTCTACACTGGCCCCAAAAAACACTCCCAGGTCAGGTACAGCACAGGGTTAGATACAGAGTAAATCTCCCTCTACACTGTCCCCATCAAAAACTCCCAGGACAGGTACAGCACGGGGTTAGATACAGAGTAAATCTCCCTCTACAATTTCCCCATCAAACACTCCAAGGACATGAACAGCACAGGGTTAGATAGAGAGTAAAACGCGCTCTACAATGTCCCCATCAAACACTCCCAGGACAGGTACAGCACGGGGTTAGATACAGAGTAAATCTCCCTCTACACTGTCCCCATCAAACACTCCCAGGACAAGTACAGCACGGGGTTAGATACAGAGTAAAGCTCCCTCTACACTGTCTCCATCAAACACTCCCAGGTCAGGTACAGCACGGGGTAAGATACAGAGTAAATCTCCCTCTACAGAGTTCACAACAAACACTCCCAGGACAGGTACAGCACGGGGTTAGATACAGAGTAAATCTCCCTCTGCACTGCACCCATCAAACACTCCCAGGACAGGTAGAGCACGGGTTAGATACAGAGTAAAGCTCCCTCTACATTGTCCCCATCAAACACTCCCAGGACAGGTACAGCACAGGGTTAGGTACAGAGTAAAGCTCCCTCTACACTGTCACCATCAAACACTCCCAGGAAAGATACAGCCCGGGGTCAGATACAGAGTAAAGCTCCCTCTACACTGTCACAATCAAAAAATCCCTGGATATGTACAGCACGGGGTTACATACTGAGTAAAGCCCGCTCTACACCGTCCCCATCAAACACTCCCAGGAGAGGTACAGCACGGGGTTAGATACAGAGTAAAGCTCCATCTACACTGTCCCCATCAAACACTCCCAGGACAGGTACAGCACGGGGTTATTTACAGGGTAAATCTCCTTTATAATGTCCCCATCAAACACTCCCAGGACAGGTACAGCATGGGGTTAGATACAGAGTAAAGCTGCCTCTACACTGTCCCCATCAAACTCAGCCAGGAAAGGTACAGCACGGGTTTAGATACAGAGTAAAGTTCCCTCACACTCTCCTCATCAAAAAGTCCCAGGAGAGGTACAGCACGGGGTTAGATACAGAGTAAAGCTCCCTCTACACTGTCCCCATCAAACACTCCAAGGACAGGTACAGCACGGGGTTAGATACAGAGTAATGCTCCCTCTACACTGTCCCCATCAAACAGTCCTAGGACATGTACAGCACGGGGTTAGATACAGAGTAAAGCTCCCCCTACACTGTCTCCATCAAACACTCCCAGGACAGGAACAGCACGGGGTTAGATACAGAGTAAAGATCCTGCTACACTGTCTCCATCAAACACTCCCATGTCAGGTACAGCACAGGGTTAGATAAAGAGTAAAGCTCCCTCTACACTGTCTCCATCAAACACTCCCAGGACAGGTACAGCACGGGTTTAGATACAGAGTAAATCTCCCTCTACACTGCCCCCATCAAACAGTCCAAGGACAGGTACAGCACGCGGTAAGATACAGAGTAAAGCCCCCACTACACTGTCCCCATCAAACACTCACAGGGTAGGTACAGCACGGGGTTATATACAGAGTACAGCTCCCTATACATTGTCCCCATCAAACACTCCCAGGACAGGTACAGCACGGGGTTAGATACAGAGTAAATCTCCCTCTACACTGTCCCCATCAAAAACTCCCAGGACAGGTACAGCACGGGGTTAGATACAGAGTAAAGCTCCCTCTACACTGTCCCCATCAAACACTCCAAGGACAGGTACAGCACGGGGTTAGATACAGAGTAAAGCTCTCCCTACACTGTCTCCATCAAACACTCCCAGGATAGGAACAGCATGGGGTTAGATAGAGAGTAAAGCTCCCTCTACACTGTCTCCATCAAACACTCCCAGGTCAGGTACAGCACGGGGTTAGATACAGAGTAAAGCTCCCTCTACACTGTCCCCATCAAACACTCCCAGGACAGGTACAGCACGGGCTTAGATACAGAGTAAATCTCCCTCTACACTGTCCCCATCCAACAGTCCAAGGACAGGTACAGCACGGTGTTAGATACAGAGGATATCTCCCTCTACACTGTCCCCATCAAACACTCCCAGGACAGGTACAGCGCGGGGCTGGATACAGAGTAAAGCTCCCTCTACACTGTCCTCAACAAACACTCCCAAGACAGGTACAGCATGGGGTTAGAGACAGCATAAAGCTGCCTCTACAATGTCCCCATCAAACATAGCCAGGACAGGTACAGCACGGGGTTAGATACAGAGTAAAGTTCACTCTAGACTGTCCCCATCTAACACGCCCTCGACAGGTACAGCACGGGGTTAGATACAGAGTAAAGCTCCCCCTACACTGTCTCCATCAAACACTCCCAGGACAGCTACAGCACGGGGTTAGATACAGAGTAAATCTCCCTCTACACTATCTCCATCAAACACTCCCAGGTCAGGTACAGCACGGGGTTAGATACAGAGTAAATCTCCCTCTACACTGGCCCCATCAAACACTCCAAGGACAGGTACAGCACGGGGTTAGATACAGAGTAAAGCTCTCCCTACACTGTCTCCATCAAACACTCCCAGGATAGGAAAAGCATGGGGTTAGATACAGAGTAAAGCTCCCTCTACACTGTCTCCATCAAACACTCCCAGGTCAGGTACAGCACGGGGTTAGATACAGAGTAAATCTCCCTCTACACTGTCCCCATCCAACAGTCCAAGGACAGGTACAGCACGGTGTTAGATACAGAGGATATCTCCCTCTACACTGTCCCCATCAAACACTCCCAGGACAGGTACAGCACGGGGCTGGATACAGAGTAAAGCTCCCTCTACACTGTCCTCAACAAACACTCCCAAGACAGGTACAGCATGGGGTTAGATACAGCATAAAGCTGCCTCTACAATGTCCCCATCAAACACAGCCAGGACAGGTACAGCAGGGGGTTAGATACAGAGTAAAGTTCACTCTAGACTGTCCCCATCAAACACGCCCTGGACAGGTACAGCACGGGGTTAGATACAGAGTAAAGCTCCCTCTACACTGTCCCCATCAAACACTCCAAGGACAGGTACAGCACGGGGTTAGATACAGAGTAAAGCTCTCCCGACACTGTCTCCATCAAACACTCCCAGGATAGGAACAGCATGGGGTTAGATAGAGAGTAAAGCTCCCTCTACACTGTCTCCATCAAACACTCCCAGGTCAGGTACAGCACGGGGTTAGAAACAGAGTAAAGCTCCCTCTACACTGTCCCCATCAAACACTCCCAGGACAGGTATAGCACGGGTTAGATACAGAGTAAATCTCCCTCTACACTGTCCCCATCCAACAGTCCAAGGACAGGTACAGCACGGTGTTAGATACTGAGGATATCTCCCTCTACACTGTCCCCATCAAACACTCCCAGGACAGGTACAGCACGGGGCTGGATACAGAGTAAAGCTCCCTCTACACTGTCCTCAACAAACACTCCCAAGACAGGTACAGCATGGGGTTAGATACAGCATAAAGCTGCCTCTACAATGTCCCATCAAACATAGCTAGGACAGGTACAGCACGGGGTTAGATACAGAGTAAAGTTCACTCTAGACTGTCCCCATCTAACACGCCCTGGACAGGTACAGCACGGGGTTAGATACAGAGTAAAGCTCCCCCTACACTGTCTCCATCAAACACTCCCAGGACAGCTACAGCACGGGGTTAGATACAGAGTAAATCTCCCTCTACACTATCTCCATCAAACACTGCCAGGTCAGGTACAGCACGGGGTTAGATACAGAGTAAATCTCCCTCTACACTGTCCCCATCAAACACTCCCAGGACAGGTACAGCACGGGGTTAGATACAGAGTAAAGCTCCCTCTACGTTGTCCCCATCAAACAATCCCAGGACAGGTACAGCACGAGTTTAGATACAGAGTAAAGCTCCCTCTACATTGTCCCCATCAAACACTCCCAGCACAGGTACAACACTTGGTTAGATACAGATTGAACCTCCCCCTACAGTGTCCCCAACAAACACTCCCAGGACAGATACAGCACGGGGTTCGATACAGAATAAATCTCCCTCTACACTGGCCCCAAAAAACACTCCCAGGTCAGGTACAGCACAGGGTTAGATACAGAGTAAATCTCCCTCTACACTGTCCCCATCAAAAACTCCCAGGACAGGTACAGCACGGGGTTAGATACAGAGTAAATCTCCCTCTACAATTTCCCCATCAAACACTCCAAGGACATGAACAGCACAGGGTTAGATAGAGAGTAAAACTCGCTCTACAATGTCCCCATCAAACACTCCCAGGACAGGTACAGCACGGGGTTAGATAAAGAGTAAATCTCCCTCTACACTGTCCCCATCAAACACTCCCAGGACAAGTACAGCACGGGGTTAGATACAGAGTAAAGCTCCCTCTACACTGTCTCCATCAAACACTCCCAGGTCAGGTACAGCACGGGGTTAGATACAGAGTAAATCTCCCTCTACAGTGTTCACAACAAACACTCCCAGGACAGGTACAGCACGGGGTTAGATACAGAGTAAATCTCCCTCTGCACTGCACCCATCAAACACTCCCAGGACAGGTAGAGCACGGGTTAGATACAGAGTAAAGCTCCCTCTACATTGTCCCCATCAAACACTCCCAGGACAGGTACAGCACAGGGTTAGGTACAGAATAAAGCTCCCTCTACACTGTCACCATCAAACACTCCCAGGAAAGATACAGCCCGGGGTCAGATACAGAGTAAAGCTCCCTCTACACTGTCACAATCAAAAAATCCCTGGATATGTACAGCACGGGGTTACATACTGAGTAAAGCCCGCTCTACACCGTCCCCATCAAACACTCCCAGGAGAGGTACAGCACGGGGTTAGATACAGAGTAAAGCTCCATCTACACTGTCCCCATCAAACACTCCCAGGACAGGTACAGCACGGGGTTATTTACAGGGTAAATCTCCTTTATAATGTCCCCATCAAACACTCCCAGGACAGGTACAGCATGGGGTTAGATACAGAGTAAAGCTGCCTCTACACTGTTCCCATCAAACTCAGCCAGGAAAGGTACAGCACGGGTTTAGATACAGAGTAAAGTTCCCTCACACTCTCCTCATCAAAAAGTCCCAGGAGAGGTACAGCACGGGGTTAGATACAGAGTAAAGCTCCCTCTACACTGTCCCCATCAAACACTCCCAGGACAGGTACAGCACGGGGTTAGATACAGAGTAATGCTCCCTCTACACTGTCCCCAGCAAACAGTCCTAGGACATGTACAGCACGGGGTTAGATACAGAGTAAAGCTCCCCCTACACTGTCTCCATCAAACACTCCCAGGACAGGAACAGCACGGGGTTAGTTACAGAGTAAAGATCCTGCTACACTGTCTCCATCAAACACTCCCATGTCAGGTACAGCACAGGGTGAGATAAAGAGTAAAGCTCCCTCTACACTGTCTCCATCAAACACTCCCAGGACAGGTACAGCACGGGTTTAGATACAGAGTAAATCTCCCTCTACACTGCCCCCATCAAACAGTCGAAGGACAGGTACAGCACGCGGTAAGATACAGAGTAAAGCCCCCACTACACTGTCCCCATCAAACACTCACAGGGTAGGTACAGCACGGGGTTATATACAGAGTACAGCTCCCTATACATTGTCCCCATCAAACACTCCCAGGACAGGTACAGCACGGGGTTAGATACAGAGTAAATCTCCCTCTACACTGTCCCCATCAAAAACTCCCAGGACAGGTACAGAACGGGGTTAGATACAGAGTAAAGCTCCCTCTACACTGTCCCCATCAAACACTCCAAGGACAGGTACAGCACGGGGTTAGATACAGAGTAAAGCTCTCCCTACACTGTCTCCATCAAACACTCCCAGGATAGGAACAGCATGGGGTTAGATAGAGAGTAAAGCTCCCTCTACACTGTCTCCATCAAACACTCCCAGGTCAGGTACAGCACGGGGTTAGATACAGAGTAAAGCTCCCTCTACACTGTCCCCATCAAACACTCCCAGGACAGGTACAGCACGGGCTTAGATACAGAGTAAATCTCCCTCTACCCTGTCCCCATCCAACAGTCCAAGGACAGGTACAGCACGGTGTTAGATACAGAGGATATCTCCCTCTACACTGTCCCCATCAAACACTCCCAGGACAGGTACAGCGCGGGGCTGGATACAGAGTAAAGCTCCCTCTACACTGTCCTCAACAAACACTCCCAAGACAGGTACAGCATGGGGTTAGAGACAGCATAAAGCTGCCTCTACAATGTCCCCATCAAACATAGCCAGGACAGGTACAGCACGGGGTTAGATACAGAGTAAAGTTCACTCTAGACTGTCCCCATCTAACACGCCCTCGACAGGTACAGCACGGGGTTAGATACAGAGTAAAGCTCCCCCTACACTGTCTCCATCAAACACTCCCAGGACAGCTACAGCACGGGGTTAGATACAGAGTAAATCTCCCTCTACACTATCTCCATCAAACACTCCCAGTTCAGGTACAGTACGGGGTTAGATACAGAGTAAATCTCCCTCTGCACTGTCCCCACCAAACACTCCCAGGACAGGTACAGTACGGGTTTAGAAACAGAATAAAGTTCCCTCTACTTTGGCCCCAACAAACACTCCCAGGTCAGGTACAGCACAGGGTTAGATACAGACTAAAACTCCCTCTGCACTTTCCCCATCAAACACTCCCAGGACAGGTACAGTACGGGGTTAGATACAGAGTAAAGCTCCCTCTACATTGTCCCCATCAAACACTCCCAGCACAGGTACGGCACGGGGTTAGATACAGATTAAAGATCCCTATTCCCTGTCCACAACAAACACTCCCAGGACAGATACAGCAAGGGGTGAGATACAGAATAAAGCTCTCCCTACACTGTCCCCATCAAACACGCCCTGGACAGGTACAGCACGGCTTTGATACAGAGTAAAGCTCCCACTACACTGTCTCCATCAAAAACTCCTAGGACAGCTACAGCACGGGGTTAGATACAGAGTAAATCTCCCTCTACACTATCTCCATCAAACACTCCCAGGTCAGGTACAGCACGGGGTTAGATACAGAGTAAAGCTCCCTCTGCACTGTCCCCATCAAACACTCCCAGGACAGGTACAGCACGGGGTTAGATACAGAGTAAAGCTCCCTCTACACTGTCCCCATCAAACACTCCCAGGACAGGTACAGCACGGGCTTAGATACAGAGTAAATCTCCCTCTACACTGTCCCCATCCAACAGTCCAAGGACAGGTACAGCACGGTGTTAGATACAGAGGATATCTCCCTTTACACTGTCCCCATCAAACACTCCCAGGACAGGTACAGCGCGGGGCTGGATACAGAGTAAAGCTCCCTCTACACTGTCCTCAACAAACACTCCCAAGACAGGTACAGCATGGGGTTAGAGACATCATAAAGCTGCCTCTACAATGTCCCCATCAAACATAGCCAGGACAGGTACAGCACGGGGTTAGATACAGAGTAAAGTTCACTCTAGACTGTCCCCATCTAACACGCCCTCGACAGGTACAGCACGGGGTTAGATACAGAGTAAAGCTCCCCCTACACTGTCTCCATCAAACACTCCCAGGACAGCTACAGCACGGGGTTAGATACAGAGTAAATCTCCCTCTACACTATCTCCATCAAACACTCCCAGGTCAGGTACAGCACGGGGTTAGATACAGAGTAAATCTCCCTCTGCACTGTCCCCATCAAACACTCCCAGGACAGGTACAGCACGGGGTTAGATACAGAGTAAAGCTCCCCCTACAGTGTCCCCAACAAACACTACCAGGACAGATACAGCACGGGGTTAGATACAGAATAAATCTCCCTCTACACTGGCCCCAAAAAACACTCCCAGGTCAGGTACAGCACAGGGTTAGATACAGAGTAAAGCTCCCTCTACACTATCCCCATCAAACACACCCAGGACAGGTTATGCACAGGGTTAGATACAGAGTAAATCTCCCTCTACACTGTCCACATCAAAAGCTCCCAGGACAGGTACAGCACGGGGTTAGATACAGAGTAAATCTCCCTCTACAATTTCCCCATCAAACACTCCAAGGACATGAACAGCACAGGGTTAGATAGAGAGTAAAACTCGCTCTACAATGTCCCCATCAAACACTCCCAGGACAGGTACAGCACGGGGTTCGATACAGAGTAAAGCTCCCCCTACACTGTCTCCATCAAAAACTCCCAGGTCAGGTACAGCACGGGGTTAGTTACAGAATAAAGCTCCCGCTACACTATCCCCAACAAACACTCCCAGGTCAGGTACAGCACAGGGTTAGATGCAGAGTAAAGCTCCCTCTACACTGTCTGCATCAAACACTCCCAAGAAAGGTTATGCACAGGGTAAGATACAGAGTAAATCTCCCTCTACACTGACCCATCAAAAACTCCCAGGACAGGTACAGCACGGGGTTAGATACAGAGTAAATCTCCCTCTACACTGTCCCCATCAAACACTCCCAGGACAAGTACAGCACGGGGTTAGATACAGAGTAAAGCTCCCCGTACACTGTCTCCATCAAGCACTCCAAGGACAGGTACAGCACGGGGTTAGATAAAGAGTAAAGCTCCCTCTACACTGTCTCCATCAAACACTCCCAGGTCAGGTACCGCACGGGGTTAGATACAGAGTAAAGCTCCCTCTACACTGTCCCCATCAAACACTCCCAGGACAGGTACAGCACGGGGTTAGGATACACAGTAAATCTCCCTCTACACTGTCCCCATCAAACAGTCCAAGGACAGGTACAGCACGGGGTTAGATACAGAGTAAAGCTTCCTCTACACTGTCCCCAACAAACACTCCCAGGTCAGGCACAATACGGGGTTAAATACATAGTAAAGCTCCCTCTACAGTGTTCACAACAAACACTCCCAGGACAGGTACAGCACGGGGTTAGATACAGAGTAAATCTCCCTCTGCACTGCACCCATCAAACACTCCCAGGACAGGTAGAGCACGGCTTAGATACAGAGTAAAGCTCCCTCTACATTGTCCCCATCAAACACTCCCAGGACAGGTACAGCACAGGGTTAGATACAGAGTAAAGCTCCCTCTACACTGTCACAATCAAAAAATCCCTGGACATGTACAGCACGGGGTTACATACTGAGTAAAGCCCGCTCTACACCGTCCCCATCAAACACTCCCAGGAGAGGTACAGCACGGGGTTAGATACAGAGTAAAGCTCCATCTACACTGTCCCCATCAAACACTCCCAGGACAGGTACAGCACGGGGTTATTTACAGGGTAAATCTCCTTTATAATGTCCCCATCAAACACTCCCAGGACAGGTACAGCATGGGGTTAGATACAGAGTAAAGCTGCCTCTACACTGTCCCCATCAAACTCAGCCAGGAAAGGTACAGCACGGGTTTAGATACAGAGTAAAGTTCCCTCACACTCTCCTCATCAAAAAGTCCCAGGAGAGGTACAGCACGGGGTTAGATACAGAGTAAAGCTCCCTCTACACTGTCCCCATCAAACACTCCCAGGACAGGTACAGCACGGGGTTAGATACAGAGTAATGCTCCCTCTACACTGTCCCCATCAAACAGTCCTAGGACAAGTACAGCACGGGGTTAGATACAGAGTAAAGCTCCCCCTACACTGTCTCCATCAAACACTCCCAGGACAGGAACAGCACGGGGTTAGATACAGAGTAAAGATCCTGCTACACTGTCTCCATCAAACACTCCCATGTCAGGTACAGCACAGGGTTAGATAAAGAGTAAAGCTCCCTCTACACTGTCTCCATCAAACACTCCCAGGACAGGTACAGCACGGGTTTAGATACAGAGTAAATCTCCCTCTACACTGCCCCCATCAAACAGTCCAAGGACAGGTACAGCACGCGGTAAGATACAGAGTAAAGCCCCCACTACACTGTCCCTATCAAACACTCACAGGGTAGGTACAGCACGGGGTTATATACAGAGTTAAGCTCCCTATACATTGTCCCCATCAAACACTCCCAGGACAGGTACAGCACGGGGTTAGATACAGAGTAAATCTCCCTCTACACTGTCCCCATCAAAAACTCCCAGGACAGGTACAGCACGGGGTTAGATACAGAGTAAAGCTCCCTCTACACTGTCCCCATCAAACACTCCAAGGACAGGTACAGCACGGGGTTAGATACAGAGTAAAGCTCTCCCTACACTGTCTCCATCAAACACTCCCAGGATAGGAACAGCATGGGGTTAGATACAGAGTAAAGCTCCCTCTACACTGTCTCCATCAAACACTCCCAGGTCAGGTACAGCACGGGGTTAGATACAGAGTAAAGCTCCCTCTACACTGTCCCCATCAAACTCTCCCAGGACAGGTACAGCACGGGCTTAGATACAGAGTAAATCTCCCTCTACACTGTCCCCATCCAACAGTCCAAGGACAGGTACAGCACGGGGTTAGATACAGAGGATATCTCCCTCTACACTGTCCCCATCAAACACTCCCAGGACAGGTACAGCACGGGGCTGGATACAGAGTAAAGCTCCCTCTTACACTGTCCTCAGCAAACACTCCCAAGACAGGTACAGCATGGGGTTAGATACAGCATAAAGCTGCCTCTACAATGTCCCCATCAAACACAGCCAGGACAGGTACAGCACGGGGTTAGATACAGAGTAAAGTTCACTCTAGACTGTCCCCATCAAACACGCCCTGGACAGGTACAGCACGGGGTTAGATACAGAGTAAAGCTCCCTCTACACTGGCCCCATCAAACACTCCAAGGACAGGTACAGCACGGGGTTAGATACAGAGTAAAGCTCTCCCTACACTGTCTCCATCAAACACTCCCAGGATGGGAACAGCATGTGGTTAGATACAGAGTAAAGCTCCCTCTACACTGTCTCCATCAAACACTCCCAGGTCAGGTACAGCACGGGGTTAGATACAGAGTAAAGCTCCCTCTACACTGTCCCCATCAAACACTCCCAGGACAGGTACAGCACGGGCTTAGATACAAAGGAAATCTCCCTCTACACTGTCCCCATCCAACAGTCCAAGGACAGGTACAGCACGGTGTTAGATTCAGAGGATATCTCCCTCTACACTGTCCCCATCAAACACTCCCAGGACAGGTACAGCACGGGGCTGGATACAGAGTAACGCTCCCTCTACACTGTCCTCAACCAACACTCCCAAGACAGGTACAGCATGGGGTTAGATACAGCATAAAGCTGCCTCTACAATGTCCCCATCAAACACAGCCAGGACAGGTACAGCACGGGGTGAGATACAGAGTAAAGTTCACTCTAGACTGTCCCCATCAAACACGCCCTGGACAGGTACAGCACGGAGTTAGATACAGAGTAAAGCTCCCCCTACACTGTCTCCATCAAACACTCCCAGGAAAGCTACAGCACGGGGTTAGATACAGAGTAAATCTCCCTCTACACTATCTCCATCAAACACTCCCAGGTCAGGTACAGCACGGGGTTAGATACAGAGTAAATCTCCCTCTACACTGTCCCCATCAAACACTCCCAGGACAGGTACAGCACGGGGTTAGATACAGAGTAAAGCTCCCTCTACGTTGTCCCCATCAAACAATCCCAGGACAGGTAGAGCACGAGTTTAGATACAGAGTAAAGCCCCCTCTACATTGTCCCCATCAAACACTCCGAGCACAGGTACAACACAGGGTTAGATACAGAGTAAAGCTCCCCCTACAGTGTCCCCAACAAACACTCCCAGGACAGATACAGCACGGGGTTAGATACAGAATAAATCTCCCTCTACACAGGCCCCAAAAAACACTCCCAGGTCAGGTACAGCACAGGGTTAGATACAGAGTAAAGCTCCCTCTACACTATCCCCATCAAACACACCCAGGACAGGTTATGCACAGGGTTAGATACAGAGTAAATCTCCCTCTACACTGTCCCCATCAAAAGCTCCCAGGACAGGTACAGCACGGGGTTAGATACAGAGTAAATCTCCCTCTACAATTTCCCCATCAAACACTCCAAGGACATGAACAGCACAGGGTTAGATAGAGAGTAAAACTCGCTCTACAATGTCCCCATCAAACACTCCCAGGACAGGTACAGCACGGGGTTCGATACAGAGTAAAGCTCCCCCTACACTGTCTCCATCAAACACTCCCAGGTCAGGTACAGCACGGGGTTAGTTACAGAATAAAGCTCCCGCTACACTATCCCCAACAAACACTCCCAGGTCTGGTACAGCACAGGGTTAGATGCAGAGTAAAGCTCCCTCTACACTGTCTGCATCAAACACTCCCAAGAAAGGTTATGCACAGGGTAAGATACAGAGTAAATCTCCCTCTACACTGACCCATCAAAAACTCCCAGGACAGGTACAGCACGGGGTTAGATACAGAGTAAATCTCCCTCTACACTGTCCCAATCAAACACTCCCAGGACAAGTACAGCACGGGGTTAGATACAGAGTAAAGCTCCCCGTACACTGTCTCCATCAAGCACTCCAAGGACAGGTACAGCACGGGGTTAGATACAGAGTAAAGCTCCCTCTACACTGTCTCCATCAAACACTCCCAGGTCAGGTACAGCACGGGGTTAGATACAGAGTAAAGCTCCCTCTACACTGTCCCCATCAAACACTCCCAGGACAGGTACAGCACGGGGTTAGGATACACAGTAAATCTCCCTCTACACTGTCCCCATCAAACAGTCCAAGGACAGGTACAGCACGGGGTTAGATACAGAGTAAAGCTTCCTCTACACTGTCCCCAACAAACACTCCCAGGTCAGGCACAATACGGGGTTAAATACATAGTAAAGCTCCCTCTACAGTGTTCACAACAAACACTCCCAGGACAGGTACAGCACGGGGTTAGATACAGAGTAAATCTCCCTCTGCACTGCACCCATCAAACACTCCCAGGACAGGTAGAGCACGGGTTAGATACAGAGTAAAGCTCCCTCTACATTGTCCCCATCAAACACTCCCAGGACAGGTACAGCACAGGGTTAGATACAGAGTAAAGCTCCCTCTACACTGTCACAATCAAAAAATCCCTGGACATGTACAGCACGGGGTTACATACTGAGTAAAGCCCGCTCTACACCGTCCCCATCAAACACTCCCAGGAGAGGTACAGCACGGGGTTAGATACAGAGTAAAGCTCCATCTACACTGTCCCCATCAAACACTCCCAGGACAGGTACAGCACGGGGTTATTTACAGGGTAAATCTCCTTTATAATGTCCCCATCAAACACTCCCAGGACAGGTACAGCATGGGGTTAGATACAGAGTAAAGCTGCCTCTACACTGTTCCCATCAAACTCAGCCAGGAAAGGTACAGCACGGGTTTAGATACAGAGTAAAGTTCCCTCACACTCTCCTCATCAAAAAGTCCCAGGAGAGGTACAGCACGGGGTTAGATACAGAGTAAAGCTCCCTCTACACTGTCCCCATCAAACACTCCCAGGACAGGTACAGCACGGGGTTAGATACAGAGTAATGCTCCCTCTACACTGTCCCCATCAAACAGTCCTAGGACAAGTACAGCACGGGGTTAGATACAGAGTAAAGCTCCCCCTACACTGTCTCCACCAAACACTCCCAGGACAGGAACAGCACGGGGTTAGATACAGAGTAAAGATCCTGCTACACTGTCTCCATCAAACACTCCCATGTCAGGTACAGCACAGGGTTAGATAAAGAGTCAAGCTCCCTCTACACTGTCTCCATCAAACACTCCCAGGACAGGTACAGCACGGGTTTAGATACAGAGTAAATCTCCCTCTACACTGCCCCCATCAAACAGTCCAAGGACAGGTACAGCACGCGGTAAGATACAGAGTAAAGCCCCCACTACACTGTCCCCATCAAACACTCACAGGGTAGGTACAGCACGGGGTTATATACAGAGTTAAGCTCCCTATACATTGTCCCCATCAAACACTCCCAGGACAGGTACAGCACGGGGTTAGATACAGAGTACATCTCCCTCTACACTGTCCCCATCAAAAACTCCCAGGACAGGTACAGCACGGGGTTAGATACAGAGTAAAGCTCCCTCTACACTGTCCCCATCAAACACTCCAAGGACAGGTACAGCACGGGGTTAGATACAGAGTAAAGCTCTCCCTACACTGTCTCCATCAAACACTCCCAGGATAGGAACAGCATGGGGTTAGATACAGAGTAAAGCTCCCTCTACACTGTCTCCATCAAACACTCCCAGGTCAGGTACAGCACGGGGTTAGATACAGAGTAAAGCTCCCTCTACACTGTCCCCATCAAACTCTCCCAGGACAGGTACAGCACGGGCTTAGATACAGAGTAAATCTCCCTCTACACTGTCCCCATCCAACAGTCCAAGGACAGGTACAGCACGGGGTTAGATACAGAGGATATCTCCCTCTACACTGTCCCCATCAAACACTCCCAGGACAGGTACAGCACGGGGCTGGATACAGAGTAAAGCTCCCTCTACACTGTCCTCAACAAACACTCCCAAGACAGGTACAGCATGGGGTTAGATACAGCATAAAGCTGCCTCTACAATGTCCCCATCAAACACAGCCAGGACAGGTAAAGCACGGGGTTAGATACAGAGTAAAGTTCACTCTAGACTGTCCCCATCAAACACGCCCTGGACAGGTACAGCACGGGGTTAGATACAGAGTAAAGCTCCCTCTACACTGGCCCCATCAAACACTCCAAGGACAGGTACAGCACGGGGTTAGATACAGAGTAAAGCTCTCCCTACACTGTCTCCATCAAACACTCCCAGGATGGGAACAGCATGGGGTTAGATACAGAGTAAAGCTCCCTCTACACTGTCTCCATCAAACACTCCCAGGTCAGGTATAGCACGGGGTTAGATACAGAGTAAAGCTCCCTCTACACTGTCCCCATCAAACACTCCCAGGACAGGTACAGCACGGGCTTAGATACAAAGTAAATCTCCCTCTACACTGTCCCCATCCAACAGTCCAAGGACAGGTACAGCACGGTGTTAGATTCAGAGGATATCTCCCTCTACACTGTCCCCATCAAACACTCCCAGGACAGGTACAGCACGGGGCTGGATACAGAGTAACGCTCCCTCTACACTGTCCTCAACCAACACTCCCAAGACAGGTACAGCATGGGGTTAGATACAGCATAAAGCTGCCTCTACAATGTCCCCATCAAACACAGCCAGGACAGGTACAGCACGGGGTGAGATACAGAGTAAAGTTCACTCTAGACTGTCCCCATCAAACACGCCCTGGACAGGTACAGCACGGGGTTAGATACAGAGTAAAGCTCCCCCTACACTGTCTCCATCAAACACTCCCAGGACAGCTACAGCACGGGGTTAGATACAGAGTAAATCTCCCTCTACACTATCTCCATCAAACACTCCCAGGTCAGATACAGCACGGGGTTAGATACAGAAAAAAGCTCCCTCTGCACTGTCCCCATCAAACACTCCCAGGACAGGTACAGCATGGGGTTAGATACAGAGTAAAGCTCCCTCTACACTGTCACCATCAAACAGTCCAAGGACAAGTACAGCACGGGGTTGGATACAGAGTAAAGCTTCCTCTACACTGTCCACAACAAACACTCCCAGGACAGGTACAGCATGGGGTTAGATACAGAGTAAAGATCCCTCTACAGTGTCCACAACAAACACTCCCAGGACAGGTACAGCACGGGGTTAGATACAGAGTAAATCTCCCTCTGCACTGTCCCCATCAAACATTCCCCACACAGGTACAGCACGGGGTTGGATACAGATTAAAGTCCCTCTACCTTGTCCCCATCAAACACTCCCAGGACAGGTACAGCACGGGGTTAGATACAGAGTAAAGCTCCCTCTACATTGTCCCCATCAAACACTCCCAGCACAGGTACAGCACGGGGTTAGATACAGAGTAAAGCTCCCTCTACACTGTGCCCAACAAGACTCCAAGGACAGATACAGCACGGGTTTAGAAACAGAATAAAGTTCCCTCTACACTGGCCCCAACAAACACTCCCAGGTCAGGTACAGCACAGGGTTAGATACAGACTAAAGCTCCCTCTGCACTTTCCCCATCAAACACTCCCAGGACAGGTACAGTACGGGGTTAGATACAGAGTAAAGCTCCCTCTACATTGTCCCCATCAAACACTCCCAGCACAGGTACGGCACGGGGTTAGATACAGATTAAAGATCCCTATTCCCTGTCCACAACAAACACTCCCAGGACAGATACAGCAAGGGGTTAGATACAGAATAAAGCTCCCTCTACACAGGCCCCAACAAACACTCCCAGGTCAGGTACAGCACAGTGTTAGATACAGACTAAAGCTCCCTCTACACTGTCCCCTTCAAACACTCCCAGGACAGGTTATGCACAGGGTTAGATATAGAGTAAATCACCCTCTACAATGTCCCCATCAAAAACTCCCAGGACAGTTGCAGCACGGGGTTAGATACAGAGTTAATCTCCCTCTACACTGTCCCCATCAAACACTCACAGGGTAGGTAAAGCACGGGGTTATATACAGAGTAATGCTCCCTCTACACTGTCCCCATCAAACACTCCCAGGACAGGTACAGCACGGGGATAGATGCAGAGTAAATCTCCCTCTACACTGTCCCCATCAAACAGTCCATGGACAGGAACAGCACGGGGTTAGATACAGCGTAAAACTACCTCTACACTGTCCCCATCAAACACTCCCAGGACAGGTACAGCACGGGGTTAGATACAGAGTAATGCTCCCCCTACACTGTCTCCATCAAATACTCCCAGGTCAGGTACAGCACGGGGCTGGATACAGATTAAAGCTCCCTCTTACACTGTCCTCAACAAACACTCCCAAGACAGGTACAGCATGGGGTTAGATACAGCATAAAGCTGCCTCTACAATGTCCCCATCAAACACAGCCAGGACAGGTACAGCACGGGGTTAGATACAGAGTAAAGTTCACTCTAGACTGTCCCCATCAAACACGCCCTGGACAGGTACAGCACGGGGTTAGATACAGAGTAAAGCTCCCTCTACACTGGCCCCATCAAACACTCCAAGGACAGGTACAGCACGGGGTTAGATACAGAGTAAAGCTCTCCCTACACTGTCTCCATCAAACACTCCCAGGATGGGAACAGCATGGGGTTAGATACAGAGTAAAGCTCCCTCTACACTGTCTCCATCAAACACTCCCAGGTCAGGTACAGCACGGGGTTAGATACAGAGTAAAGCTCCCTCTACACTGTCCCCATCAAACACTCCCAGGACAGGTACAGCACGGGCTTAGATACAAAGGAAATCTCCCTCTACACTGTCCCCATCCAACAGTCCAAGGACAGGTACAGCACGGTGTTAGATTCAGAGGATATCTCCCTCTACACTGTCCCCATCAAACACTCCCAGGACAGGTACAGCACGGGGCTGGATACAGAGTAACGCTCCCTCTACACTGTCCTCAACCAACACTCCCAAGACAGGTACAGCATGGGGTTAGATACAGCATAAAGCTGCCTCTACAATGTCCCCATCAAACACAGCCAGGACAGGTACAGCACGGGGTGAGATACAGAGTAAAGTTCACTCTAGACTGTCCCCATCAAACACGCCCTGGACAGGTACAGCACGGGGTTAGATACAGAGTAAAGCTCCCCCTACACTGTCTCCATCAAACACTCCCAGGAAAGCTACAGCACGGGGTTAGATACAGAGTAAATCTCCCTCTACACTATCTCCATCAAACACTCCCAGGTCAGGTACAGCACGGGGTTAGATACAGAGTAAATCTCCCTCTACACTGTCCCCATCAAACACTCCCAGGACAGGTACAGCACGGGGTTAGATACAGAGTAAAGCTCCCTCTACGTTGTCCCCATCAAACAATCCCAGGACAGGTAGAGCACGAGTTTAGATACAGAGTAAAGCCCCCTCTACATTGTCCCCATCAAACACTCCCAGCACAGGTACAACACAGGGTTAGATACAGAGTAAAGCTCCCCCTACAGTGTCCCCAACAAACACTCCCAGGACAGATACAGCACGGGGTTAGATACAGAATAAATCTCCCTCTACACAGGCCCCAAAAAACACTCCCAGGTCAGGTACAGCACAGGGTTAGATACAGAGTAAAGCTCCCTCTACACTATCCCCATCAAACACACCCAGGACAGGTTATGCACAGGGTTAGATACAGAGTAAATCTCCCTCTACACTGTCCCCATCAAAAGCTCCCAGGACAGGTACAGCACGGGGTTAGATACAGAGTAAATCTCCCTCTACAATTTCCCCATCAAACACTCCAAGGACATGAACAGCACAGGGTTAGATAGAGAGTAAAACTCGCTCTACAATGTCCCCATCAAACACTCCCAGGACAGGTACAGCACGGGGTTCGATACAGAGTAAAGCTCCCCCTACACTGTCTCCATCAAACACTCCCAGGTCAGGTACAGCACGGGGTTAGTTACAGAATAAAGCTCCCGCTACACTATCCCCAACAAACACTCCCAGGTCTGGTACAGCACAGGGTTAGATGCAGAGTAAAGCTCCCTCTACACTGTCTGCATCAAACACTCCCAAGAAAGGTTATGCACAGGGTAAGATACAGAGTAAATCTCCCTCTACACTGACCCATCAAAAACTCCCAGGACAGGTACAGCACGGGGTTAGATACAGAGTAAATCTCCCTCTACACTGTCCCAATCAAACACTCCCAGGACAAGTACAGCACGGGGTTAGATACAGAGTAAAGCTCCCCGTACACTGTCTCCATCAAGCACTCCAAGGACAGGTACAGCACGGGGTTAGATACAGAGTAAAGCTCCCTCTACACTGTCTCCATCAAACACTCCCAGGTCAGGTACAGCACGGGGTTAGATACAGAGTAAAGCTCCCTCTACACTGTCCCCATCAAACACTCCCAGGACAGGTACAGCACGGGGTTAGGATACACAGTAAATCTCCCTCTACACTGTCCCCATCAAACAGTCCAAGGACAGGTACAGCACGGGGTTAGATACAGAGTAAAGCTTCCTCTACACTGTCCCCAACAAACACTCCCAGGTCAGGCACAATACGGGGTTAAATACATAGTAAAGCTCCCTCTACAGTGTTCACAACAAACACTCCCAGGACAGGTACAGCACGGGGTTAGATACAGAGTAAATCTCCCTCTGCACTGCACCCATCAAACACTCCCAGGACAGGTAGAGCACGGGTTAGATACAGAGTAAAGCTCCCTCTACATTGTCCCCATCAAACACTCCCAGGACAGGTACAGCACAGGGTTAGATACAGAGTAAAGCTCCCTCTACACTGTCACAATCAAAAAATCCCTGGACATGTACAGCACGGGGTTACATACTGAGTAAAGCCCGCTCTACACCGTCCCCATCAAACACTCCCAGGAGAGGTACAGCACGGGGTTAGATACAGAGTAAAGCTCCATCTACACTGTCCCCATCAAACACTCCCAGGACAGGTACAGCACGGGGTTATTTACAGGGTAAATCTCCTTTATAATGTCCCCATCAAACAGTCCCAGGACAGGTACAGCATGGGGTTAGATACAGAGTAAAGCTGCCTCTACACTGTTCCCATCAAACTCAGCCAGGAAAGGTACAGCACGGGTTTAGATACAGAGTAAAGTTCCCTCACACTCTCCTCATCAAAAAGTCCCAGGAGAGGTACAGCACGGGGTTAGAGACAGAGTAAAGCTCCCTCTACACTGTCCCCATCAAACACTCCCAGGACAGGTACAGCACGGGGTTAGATACAGAGTAATGCTCCCTCTACACTGTCCCCATCAAACAGTCCTAGGACAAGTACAGCACGGGGTTAGATACAGAGTAAAGCTCCCCCTACACTGTCTCCATCAAACACTCCCAGGACAGGAACAGCACGGGGTTAGATACAGAGTAAAGATCCTGCTACACTGTCTCCATCAAACACTCCCATGTCAGGTACAGCACAGGGTTAGATAAAGAGTCAAGCTCCCTCTACACTGTCTCCATCAAACACTCCCAGGACAGGTACAGCACGGGTTTAGATACAGAGTAAATCTCCCTCTACACTGCCCCCATCAAACAGTCCAAGGACAGGTACAGCACGCGGTAAGATACAGAGTAAAGCCCCCACTACACTGTCCCCATCAAACACTCACAGGGTAGGTACAGCACGGGGTTATATACAGAGTTAAGCTCCCTATACATTGTCCCCATCAAACACTCCCAGGACAGGTACAGCACGGGGTTAGATACAGAGTAAATCTCCCTCTACACTGTCCCCATCAAAAACTCCCAGGACAGGTACAGCACGGGGTTAGATACAGAGTAAAGCTCCCTCTACACTGTCCCCATCAAACACTCCAAGGACAGGTACAGCACGGGGTTAGATACAGAGTAAAGCTCTCCCTACACTGTCTCCATCAAACACTCCCAGGATAGGAACAGCATGGGGTTAGATACAGAGTAAAGCTCCCTCTACACTGTCTCCATCAAACACTCCCAGGTCAGGTACAGCACGGGGTTAGATACAGAGTAAAGCTCCCTCTACACTGTCCCCATCAAACTCTCCCAGGACAGGTACAGCACGGGCTTAGATACAGAGTAAATCTCCCTCTACACTGTCCCCATCCAACAGTCCAAGGACAGGTACAGCACGGGGTTAGATACAGAGGATATCTCCCTCTACACTGTCCCCATCAAACACTCCCAGGACAGGTACAGCACGGGGCTGGATACAGAGTAAAGCTCCCTCTACACTGTCCTCAACAAACACTCCCAAGACAGGTACAGCATGGGGTTAGATACAGCATAAAGCTGCCTCTACAATGTCCCCATCAAACACAGCCAGGACAGGTAAAGCACGGGGTTAGATACAGAGTAAAGTTCACTCTAGACTGTCCCCATCAAACACGCCCTGGACAGGTACAGCACGGGGTTAGATACAGAGTAAAGCTCCCTCTACACTGGCCCCATCAAACACTCCAAGGACAGGTACAGCACGGGGTTAGATACAGAGTAAAGCTCTCCCTACACTGTCTCCATCAAACACTCCCAGGATGGGAACAGCATGGGGTTAGATACAGAGTAAAGCTCCCTCTACACTGTCTCCATCAAACACTCCCAGGTCAGGTACAGCACGGGGTTAGATACAGAGTAAAGCTCCCTCTACACTGTCCCCATCAAACACTCCCAGGACAGGTACAGCACGGGCTTAGATACAAAGTAAATCTCCCTCTACACTGTCCCCATCCAACAGTCCAAGGACAGGTACAGCACGGTGTTAGATTCAGAGGATATCTCCCTCTACACTGTCCCCATCAAACACTCCCAGGACAGGTACAGCACGGGGCTGGATACAGAGTAACGCTCCCTCTACACTGTCCTCAACCAACACTCCCAAGACAGGTACAGCATGGGGTTAGATACAGCATAAAGCTGCCTCTACAATGTCCCCATCAAACACAGCCAGGACAGGTACAGCACGGGGTGAGATACAGAGTAAAGTTCACTCTAGACTGTCCCCATCAAACACGCCCTGGACAGGTACAGCACGGGGTTAGATACAGAGTAAAGCTCCCCCTACACTGTCTCCATCAAACACTCCCAGGACAGCTACAGCACGGGGTTAGATACAGAGTAAATCTCCCTCTACACTATCTCCATCAAACACTCCCAGGTCAGATACAGCACGGGGTTAGATACAGAAAAAAGCTCCCTCTGCACTGTCCCCATCAAACACTCCCAGGACAGGTACAGCATGGGGTTAGATACAGAGTAAAGCTCCCTCTACACTGTCACCATCAAACAGTCCAAGGACAAGTACAGCACGGGGTTGGATACAGAGTAAAGCTTCCTCTACACTGTCCACAACAAACACTCCCAGGACAGGTACAGCATGGGGTTAGATACAGAGTAAAGATCCCTCTACAGTGTCCACAACAAACACTCCCAGGACAGGTACAGCACGGGGTTAGATACAGAGTAAATCTCCCTCTGCACTGTCCCCATCAAACATTCCCCACACAGGTACAGCACGGGGTTGGATACAGATTAAAGTCCCTCTACCTTGTCCCCATCAAACACTCCCAGGACAGGTACAGCACGGGGTTAGATACAGAGTAAAGCTCCCTCTACATTGTCCCCATCAAACACTCCCAGCACAGGTACAGCACGGGGTTAGATACAGAGTAAAGCTCCCTCTACACTGTGCCCAACAAGACTCCAAGGACAGATACAGCACGGGTTTAGAAACAGAATAAAGTTCCCTCTACACTGGCCCCAACAAACACTCCCAGGTCAGGTACAGCACAGGGTTAGATACAGACTAAAGCTCCCTCTGCACTTTCCCCATCAAACACTCCCAGGACAGGTACAGTACGGGGTTAGATACAGAGTAAAGCTCCCTCTACATTGTCCCCATCAAACACTCCCAGCACAGGTACGGCACGGGGTTAGATACAGATTAAAGATCCCTATTCCCTGTCCACAACAAACACTCCCAGGACAGATACAGCAAGGGGTTAGATACAGAATAAAGCTCCCTCTACACAGGCCCCAACAAACACTCCCAGGTCAGGTACAGCACAGTGTTAGATACAGACTAAAGCTCCCTCTACACTGTCCCCTTCAAACACTCCCAGGACAGGTTATGCACAGGGTTAGATATAGAGTAAATCACCCTCTACAATGTCCCCATCAAAAACTCCCAGGACAGTTGCAGCACGGGGTAAGATACAGAGTTAATCTCCCTCTACACTGTCCCCATCAAACACTCACAGGGTAGGTAAAGCACGGGGTTATATACAGAGTAATGCTCCCTCTACACTGTCCCCATCAAACACTCCCAGGACAGGTACAGCATGGGGATAGATGCAGAGTAAATCTTCCTCTACACTGTCCCCATCAAACAGTCCATGGACAGGAACAGCACGGGGTTAGATACAGCGTAAAACTACCTCTACACTGTCCCCATCAAACACTCCCAGGACAGGTACAGCACGGGGTTAGATACAGAGTAATGCTCCCCCTACACTGTCTCCATCAAACACTCCCAGGTCAGGTACAGCACGGGGTAAGATACAGAATAAAGCTCACTCTACACTGGCCCCAACAAACACTCCCAGGTCAGATACAGCACAGGGATAGATACAGAGCAAAGCTCCCGCTACACTGTCCCCATCCAACACTCCCTGGACAGTTTATGCACAGGGTTAGATACAGAGTAAATCTCCCTCTACACTGTCCCCATCAAAAACTCCCAGGACAGGTACAGCACGGGGTTAGATACAGACTAAAGCTCCCTCCACATTGTCCCCATCAAACACTCCCAGCACAGGTACGGCACGGGGTTAGATACAGAGTAAAGCACCCTCTACACTGTACCCAACAAACACTCCCAGGACAAATACAGCAAGGGGTTAGATACAGAATAAAGCTCCCTCTACACTGGCCCCAACAAACACTCCCAGGTCAGGTACAGCACAGTGTTAGATACAGAGTAAAGCTCCCTCTGCACTGTCCCCATCAAACACTCCCAGGACAGGTTATGCACAGGGTTAGATACAGAGTAAAGCTCCCTCTACATTGTCTCCATCAAACACTCCCAGGACAGGTACAGCACGGTGTTATACAAAGAGTAAAGCTCCCTCTACACTGTCCCCATCAAACACTCCTAGGATAGATACAGCACGGGGTTAGATACAGAGTAAATCTCCCTCTACACTGTCCCCATCAAACAGTCCAAGGAAAGGTACAGCACGGGGTTAGATACAGAGTAAAGCTCCGCCTACACTGTCTCCATCAAACACTCCCAGGTCAGGTACAGCACGGGGTTAGATACAGAATAAAGCTCTTTCTACACTGGCCTCAACAAACACTCCCAGGTCAGGTACAGCAGAGAGTTAGATAGAGAGTAATGCTCCCTCTACACTGTCCCCATCAAACACTCCCAGGACAGGTACTGAACGGGGTAAGATACAGAGTAAAGTTCCCTCTACACAGTCCCCATCAAACAGTCCCAGGACAAGTAGAGCACGGGGTCAGATACAGAGTCAATCTCCCTCTACACTGTCCCCATCAAACACTCCCAGGACAGGTACAGCACGGGGTTAGATACAGAGTAAAGCCCCCTCTGCATTGTCCCCATGAAACACTCCCAGGACATGTACAGCACGGGGTTCGATACAGAGTAAAGCTCCCTCTTCCTTGTCCCCATCAAACACTCCCAGCACAGGTACAGCACGGGGTTAGATAAAGAGTAAAGCTCCCTTTACACTGTCTCCAACAAACACTCCAAGGACAGATACAGAACGGGGTAAGATAATGAATAAAGCTCCCTCTACACTGGCCCCAACAAACACACCCTGGTCAGGTACAGCACAGGGTTAGATACAGAGTAAAGCTCCCTCTACACTGTCCCCATCAAACACTCCCAGGACTGTTTATGCACAGGGTTAGATACAGAGTAAAGCTCCCCCTACACTGTCTCCATCAAACACTCCCATGTCAGGTACAGCACAGGGTTAGATACAGAGTACAGCTCCCTCTACACTGCCCCCATCAAACAGTCCAAGGACAGGTACAGCACGCGGTACGATACAGAGTAAATCTCCCTCTACACTGTCCCCATCAAAAACTCCCAGGATAGGTACAGCATGGGGTTAGATACAGAGTAATGCTCCCTCTACACTGTCCCCATCAAACACTCCAAGGACAGGTACAGCACGGGGTTAGATACAGAGTAAAGCTCTCCCTACACTATCTCCATCAAACACTCCCAGGATAGGAACAGCACGGGGTTAGATACAGAGTAAAGGTCCCTCTACACTGTCTCCATCAAACACTCCCAGGTCAGGTACAGCACGGGGTTAGATACAGAGTAAAGCTTCCTCTACACTGTCCACAACAAACACTCCCAGGACAGGTACAGCATGGGGTTAGATACAGAGTAAAGATCCCTTTACTGTGTCCACAACAAACACTCCCAGGACAGGTACAGCACGGGGTTAGATACAGAGTAAATCTCCCTCTGCACTGTCCCCATCAAACATTCCCAACACAGGTACAGCACGGGGTTGGATACAGATTAAACTCCCTCTACATTGTCCCCATCAAACACTCCCAGGACAGGTACAGCACGGGGCTGGATACAGAGTAAAGGTCCCTCTACACTGTCCTCAACAAACACTCCCAGGACAGGTACAGCATGGGGTTAGATACAGCATAAAGCTGCCTCTACACTGTCCCCATCAAACACAGCCAGGACAGGTACAGCACGGGGATAGATACAGAGTAAAGTTCACTCTAGACTGTCCCCATCAAACACGCCCTGGACAGGTACAGCACGGCTTTGATACAGAGTAAAGCTCCCACTACACTGTCTCCATCAAAAACTCCTAGGACAGCTACAGCACGGGGTTAGATACAGAGTAAATCTCCCTCTACACTATCTCCATCAAACACTCCCAGGTCAGGTACAGCACGGGGTTAGATACAGAGTAAAGCTCCCTCTGCACTGTCCCCATCAAACACTCCCAGGACAGCTACAGCATGGGGTTAGATACAGAGTAAATCTCCCTCTACACTGTCACCATCAAACAGTCCAAGGACAAGTACAGCACGGGGTTGGATACAGAGTAAAGCTTCCTCTACACTGTCCACAACAAATACTCCCAGGACAGGTACAGCATGGGGTTAGATACAGAGTAAAGATGCCTTTACAGTGTCCACAACAAACACTCCCAGGACAGGTACAGCACGGGGTTAGATACAGAGTAAATCTCCCTCTGCACTGTCCCCATCAAACATTCCCAACACAGGTACAGCACGGGGTTGGATACAGATTAAACTCCCTCTACATTGTCCCCATCAAACACTCCCAGGACAGGTACAGCACGGGGTTAGATACAGAGTAAAGCTCCCTCTACATTGTCCCCATCAAACACTCCCAGCACAGGTACAGCACGGGGTTTGATACAGAGTAAAGATCCCTATTCCCTGTCCACAACAAACACTCCCAGGACAGATACAGCAAGGGGTTATATACAGAATAAAGCTCCCTCTAAACAGGCCCCAACAAACACTCCCAGGTCAGGTACAGCACAGGGTTAGATACAGACTAAAGCTCCCTCTACACTGTCCCCATCAAACACTCCCAGGACAGGTTATGCACAGGGTTAGATATAGAGTAAATCACCCTCTACAATGTCCCCATCAAAAACTCCCAGGACAGTTGCAGCACGGGGTTAGATACAGAGTAAATCTCCCTCTACAATGTCCCCATCAAACACTCAAAGGACAGGAACAGCACGGGGTTAGATACAGAGTAAAACTACCTCTATACTGTCCCCATCAAACACTCCCAGGACAGGTACAGCACGGGGTTAGATACAGAGGAAAGCTCCCTCTACATTGTCTCCATCAAACACTCCCAGGACAGGTACAGCACGGTGTTAGATACAGAGTAAAGCTCCCTCTACACTTTCCCCATCAAACACTCCCAGGACAGATACAGCACGGGGTTAGATACAGAGTAAATCTCCCTCTACACTGTCCCCATCAAACATCCAAGGACAGGTACAGCACGCGGTTAGATACAGAGTGAAGCTCCCACTACACTGTCCCCATCAAAAACTCACAGGGTAGGTACAGCACGGGGTTATATACAGAGTAAAGCTCCCTCTACATTGTCTCCATCAAACACTCCCAGGTTAGGTACAGCACGGGGTTAGATACAGAGTAATGCTCCCTCTACACTGTCCCCATCAAACACTCCCAGGACAGGTACAGCACGGGGCTAGATGCAGAGTAAATCTCCCTCTACACTGTCCCCATCAAACAGTCCATGGACAGGAACAGCACGGGGTTAGATACAGCGTAAAACTACCTCTACACTGTCCCCATCAAACACTCGCAGGACTAGTACAGCACGGGGTTAGATACAGAGTAAAGCTCCCCCTACACTGTCTCCATCAAACACTCCCAGGTCAGGTACAGCACGGGGTAAGAATCAGATTAAAGCTCACTCTACACTGGCCCCAACAAACACTCCCAGGTCAGATACTGCACAGGGATAGATACAGAGTAAAGCTCCCTCTACACTGTCCCCATCCAACACTCCCTGGACAGGTTATGCACAGGGTTAGATACAGAGTAAATCTCCCTCTACACTGTCCCCATCAAAAACTCCCAGGACAGTAACAGCACGGGGTTAGATACAGAGTAAAGCTCCCTCCACATTGTCCCCATCAAACACTCGCAGCACAGTTACGGCACGGGGTTAGATACAGAGTAAAGCACCCTCTACACTGTCCCCAACAAACACTCCCAGGACAAATACAGCACGGGGTTAGATACAGAGTAAAGCTCCCCCTACACTGTCTCCATCAAACACTCCCAGGTCAGGTACAGCACGGGGTTAGATACAGAGTAAAGCTCCCTCTACATTGTCTCCATCAAACACTCCCAGGACAGGTACAGCACGGTGTTAGATAAAGAGTAAAGCTCCCTCTACACTGTCTCCATCAAACACTCGCAGGACATGTACAGCACGGGGTTAGATACAGAGTAAAGCTCCCTCTTCCTTGTCCCCATCAAACACTCCCAGCACAGGTAAAGCACGGGGTTAGATAAAGAGTAAAGCTCCCTTTACACTGTCCCCAACAAACACTCCCAGGACAGATACAGCACGGGGTAAGATAAAGAATAAAGCTCCCTCTACACTGGCCCCAATCAAAACTCCCTGGTCAGGTACAGCACAGGGTTAGATACAGAGTAAAGCTCCCTCTACACTGTCCCCATCAAACACTCCCAGGACTGGTTATGCACAGGGTTAGATACAGAGTAAAGCTCCCCCTACACTGTCTCCATCAAACACTCCCATGTCAGGTACAGCACAGGGTTAGATACAGAGTACAGCTCCCTCTACACTGCCCCCATCAAACAGTCCAAGGACAGGTACAGCACGCGGTACGATACAAAGTAAATCTCCCTCTACACTGTCCCCATCAAAAACTCCCAGGATAGGTACAGCATGGGATTAGATTCAGAGTAATGCTCCCTCTACACTGTCCCCATCAAACACTCCAAGGACAGGTACAGCACGGGGTTAGATACAGAGTAAAGCTCTCCCTACACTGTCTCCATCAAACACTCCCAGGATAGGAACAGCACGGGGTTAGATACAGAGTAAAGGTCCCTCTACACTGTCTCCATCAAACACTCCCAGGTCAGGTACAGCACGGGGTTAGATACAGAGTAAAGCTCCCTCTACACTGTCCCCATCAAACACTCACAGGACAGGTACAGCACGGGCTTAGATACAGAGTAAATCTCCCTCTACACTGTCCCCATCCAACAGTCCAAGGACAGGTACAGCACGGGTTTAGATTCAGAGGATATCTCCCTCTACACTGTCCCCATCAAACACTCCCAGGACAGGTACAGCACGGGGCTGGATACAGAGTAAAGCTCCCTCTACACTGTCCTCAACAAACACTCCCAGGACAGGTACAGCATGGGGTTAGATACAGCATAAAGCTGCCTCTACACTGTCCCCATCAAACACAGCCAGGACAGGTACAGCACGGGGATAGATACAGAGTAAAGTTCACTCTCGACTGTCCCCATCAAACACGCCCTGGACAGGTACAGCACGGCTTTGATACAGAGTAAAGCTCCCACTACACTGTCTCCATGAAAAACTCCTAGGACAGCTACAGCACGGGGTTAGATACAGAGTAAATCTCCCTCTACACTATCTCCATCAAACACTCCCTGGTCAGGTACAGCACAGGGTTAGATACAGAGTAAAGCTCCCTCTACACTGTCCCCATCAAACACTCCCAGGACTGTTTATGCACAGGGTTAGATACAGAGTAAAGCTCCCCCTACACTGTCTCCATCAAACACTCCCATGTCAGGTACAGCACAGGGTTAGATACAGAGTACAGCTCCCTCTACACTGCCCCCATCAAACAGTCCAAGGACAGGTACAGCACGCGGTACGATACAGAGTAAATCTCCCTCTACACTGTCCCCATCAAAAACTCCCAGGATAGGTACAGCATGGGGTTAGATACAGAGTAATGCTCCCTCTACACTGTCCCCATCAAACACTCCAAGGACAGGTACAGCACGGGGTTAGATACAGAGTAAAGCTCTCCCTACACTATCTCCATCAAACACTCCCAGGATAGGAACAGCACGGGGTTAGATACAGAGTAAAGGTCCCTCTACACTGTCTCCATCAAACACTCCCAGGTCAGGTACAGCACGGGGTAAGAATCAGATTAAAGCTCACTCTACACTGGCCCCAACAAACACTCCCAGGTCAGATACTGCACAGGGATAGATACAGAGTAAAGCTCCCTCTACACTGTCCCCATCCAACACTCCCTGGACAGGTTATGCACAGGGTTAGATACAGAGTAAATCTCCCTCTACACTGTCCCCATCAAAAACTCCCAGGACAGTAACAGCACGGGGTTAGATACAGAGTAAAGCTCCCTCCACATTGTCCCCATCAAACACTCCCAGCACAGTTACGGCACGGGGTTAGATACAGAGTAAAGCACCCTCTACACTGTCCCCAACAAACACTCCCAGGACAAATACAGCACGGGGTTAGATACAGAGTAAAGCTCCCCCTACACTGTCTCCATCAAACACTCCCAGGTCAGGTACAGCACGGGGTTAGATACAGAGTAAAGCTCCCTCTACATTGTCTCCATCAAACACTCCCAGGACAGGTACAGCACGGTGTTAGATAAAGAGTAAAGCTCCCTTTACACTGTCCCCAACAAACACTCCCAGGACAGATACAGCACGGGGTAAGATAAAGAATAAAGCTCCCTCTACACTGGCCCCAACCAAAACTCCCTGGTCAGGTACAGCACAGGGTTAGATACAGAGAAAAGCTCCCTCTACACTGTCCCCATCAAACACTCCCAGGACTGGTTATGCACAGGGTTAGATACAGAGTAAAGCTCCCCCTACACTGTCTCCATCAAACACTCCCATGTCAGGTACAGCACAGGGTTAGATACAGAGTACAGCTCCCTCTACACTGCCCCCATCAAACAGTCCAAGGACAGGTACAGCACGCGGTACGATACAAAGTAAATCTCCCTCTACACTGTCCCCATCAAAAACTCCCAGGATAGGTACAGCATGGGGTTAGATACAGAGTAATGCTCCCTCTACACTGTCCCCATCAAACACTCCAAGGACAGGTACAGCACGGGGTTAGATACAGAGTAAAGCTCTCCCTACACTGTCTCCATCAAACACTCCCAGGATAGGAACAGCACGGGGTTAGATACAGAGTAAAGGTCCCTCTACACTGTCTCCATCAAACACTCCAAGGTCAGGTACAGCACGGGGTTAGATACAGAGTAAAGCTCCCTCTACACTGTCCCCATCAAACACTCACAGGACAGGTACAGCACGGGCTTAGATACAGAGTAAATCTCCCTCTACACTGTCCCATCCAACAGTCCAAGGACAGGTACAGCACGGGTTTAGATACAGAGGATATCTCCCTCTACACTGTCCCCATCAAACACTCCCAGGACAGGTACAGCACGGGGCTGGATACAGAGTAAAGCTCCCTCTACACTGTCCTCAACAAACACTCCCAGGACAGGTACAGCATGGGGTTAGATACAGCATAAAGCTGCCTCTACACTGTCCCCATCAAACACAGCCAGGACAGGTACAGCACGGGGATAGATACAGAGTAAAGTTCACTCTCGACTGTCCCCATCAAACACGCCCTGGACAGGTACAGCACGGCTTTGATACAGAGTAAAGCTCCCACTACACTGTCTCCATGAAAAACTCCTAGGACAGCTACAGCACGGGGTTAGATACAGAGTAAATCTCCCTCTACACTATCTCCATCAAACACTCCCTGGTCAGGTACAGCACAGGGTTAGATACAGAGTAAAGCTCCCTCTACACTGTCCCCATCAAACACTCCCAGGACTGTTTATGCACAGGGTTAGATACAGAGTAAAGCTCCCCCTACACTGTCTCCATCAAACACTCCCATGTCAGGTACAGCACAGGGTTAGATACAGAGTACAGCTCCCTCTACACTGCCCCCATCAAACAGTCCAAGGACAGGTACAGCACGCGGTACGATACAGAGTAAATCTCCCTCTACACTGTCCCCATCAAAAACTCCCAGGATAGGTACAGCATGGGGTTAGATACAGAGTAATGCTCCCTCTACACTGTCCCCATCAAACACTCCAAGGACAGGTACAGCACGGGGTTAGATACAGAGTAAAGCTCTCCCTACACTATCTCCATCAAACACTCCCAGGATAGGAACAGCACGGGGTTAGATACAGAGTAAAGGTCCCTCTACACTGTCTCCATCAAACACTCCCAGGTCAGGTACAGCACGGGGTTAGATACAGAGTAAAGCTTCCTCTCCACTGTCCACAACAAACACTCCCAGGACAGGTACAGCATGGGGTTAGATACAGAGTAAAGATCCCTTTACTGTGTCCACAACAAACACTCCCAGGACAGGTACAGCACGGGGTTAGATACAGAGTAAATCTCCCTCTGCACTGTCCCCATCAAACATTCCCAACACAGGTACAGCACGGGGTTGGATACAGATTAAACTCCCTCTACATTGTCCCCATCAAACACTCCCAGGACAGGTACAGCACGGGGCTGGATACAGAGTAAAGCTCCCTCTACACTGTCCTCAACAAACACTCCCAGGACAGGTACAGCATGGGGTTAGATACAGCATAAAGCTGCCTCTACACTGTCCCCATCAAACACAGCCAGGACAGGTACAGCACGTGGATAGATACAGAGTAAAGTTCACTCTAGACTGTCCCCATCAAACACGCCCTGGACAGGTACAGCACGGCTTTGATACAGAGTAAAGCTCCCACTACACTGTCTCCATCAAAAACTCCTAGGACAGCTACAGCACGGGGTTAGATACAGAGTAAATCTCCCTCTACACTATCTCCATCAAACACTCCCAGGTCAGGTACAGCACGGGGTTAGATACAGAGTAAAGCTCCCTCTGCACTGTCCCCATCAAACACTCCCAGGACAGGTACAGCATGGGGTTAGATACAGAGTAAATCTCCCTCTACACTGTCACCATCAAACAGTCCAAGGACAAGTACAGCACGGGGTTGGATACAGAGTAAATCTTCCTCTACACTGTCCACAACAAATACTCCCAGGACAGGTACAGCATGGGGTTAGATACAGAGTAAAGATGCCTTTACAGTGTCCACAACAAACACTCCCAGGACAGGTACAGCACCGGGTTAGATACAGAGTAAATCTCCCTCTGCACTGTCCCCATCAAACATTCCCAACACAGGTACAGCACGGGGTTGGATACAGATTAAACTCCCTCTACATTGTCCCCATCAAACACTCCCAGGACAGGTACAGCACGGGGTTAGATACAGAGTAAAGCTCCCTCTACATTGTCCCCATCAAACACTCCCAGCACAGGTACAGCACGGGGTTTGATACAGAGTAAAGATCCCTATTCCCTGTCCACAACAAACACTCCCAGGACAGATACAGCAAGGGGTTATATACAGAATAAAGCTCCCTCTAAACAGGCCCCAACAAACACTCCCAGGTCAGGTACAGCACAGGGTTAGATACAGACTAAAGCTCCCTCTACACTGTCCCCATCAAACACTCCCAGGACAGGTTATGCACAGGGTTAGATATAGAGTAAATCACCCTCTACAATGTCCCCATCAAAAACTCCCAGGACAGTTGCAGCACGGGGTTAGATACAGAGTAAATCTCCCTCTACAATGTCCCCATCAAACACTCAAAGGACAGGAACAGCACGGGGTTAGATACAGAGTAAAACTACCTCTATACTGTCCCCATCAAACACTCCCAGGACAGGTACAGCACGGGGTTAGATACAGAGGAAAGCTCCCTCTACATTGTCTCCATCAAACACTCCCAGGACAGGTACAGCACGGTGTTAGATACAGAGTAAAGCTCCCTCTACACTTTCCCCATCAAACACTCCCAGGACAGATACAGCATGGGGTTAGATACAGCATAAAGCTGCCTCTACACTGTCCCCATCAAACACAGCCAGGACAGGTACAGCACGGGGATAGATACAGAGTAAAGTTCACTCTCGACTGTCCCCATCAAACACGCCCTGGACAGGTACAGCACGGCTTTGATACAGAGTAAAGCTCCCACTACACTGTCTCCATGAAAAACTCCTAGGACAGCTACAGCACGGGGTTAGATACAGAGTAAATCTCCCTCTACACTATCTCCATCAAACACTCCCTGGTCAGGTACAGCACAGGGTTAGATACAGAGTAAAGCTCCCTCTACACTGTCCCCATCAAACACTCCCAGGACTGTTTATGCACAGGGTTAGATACAGAGTAAAGCTCCACCTACACTGTCTCCATCAAACACTCCCATGTCAGGTACAGCACAGGGTTAGATACAGAGTACAGCTCCCTCTACACTGCCCCCATCAAACAGTCCAAGGACAGGTACAGCACGCGGTACGATACAGAGTAAATCTCCCTCTACACTGTCCCCATCAAAAACTCCCAGGATAGGTACAGCATGGGGTTAGATACAGAGTAATGCTCCCTCTACACTGTCCCCATCAAACACTCCAAGGACAGGTACAGCACGGGGTTAGATACAGAGTAAAGCTCTCCCTACACTATCTCCATCAAACACTCCCAGGATAGGAACAGCACGGGGTTAGATACAGAGTAAAGGTCCCTCTACACTGTCTCCATCAAACACTCCCAGGTCAGGTACAGCACGGGGTTAGATACAGAGTAAAGCTTCCTCTACACTGTCCACAACAAACACTCCCAGGACAGGTACAGCATGGGGTTAGATACAGAGTAAAGATCCCTTTACTGTGTCCACAACAAACACTCCCAGGACAGGTACAGCACGGGGTTAGATACAGAGTAAATCTCCCTCTGCACTGTCCCCATCAAACATTCCCAACACAGGTACAGCACGGGGTTGGATACAGATTAAACTCCCTCTACATTGTCCCCATCAAACACTCCCAGGACAGGTACAGCACGGGGCTGGATACAGAGTAAAGCTCCCTCTACACTGTCCTCAACAAACACTCCCAGGACAGGTACAGCATGGGGTTAGATACAGCATAAAGCTGCCTCTATACTGTCCCCATCAAACACAGCCAGGACAGGTACAGCACGGGGATAGATACAGAGTAAAGTTCACTCTAGACTGTCCCCATCAAACACGCCCTGGACAGGTACAGCACGGCTTTGATACAGAGTAAAGCTCCCACTACACTGTCTCCATCAAAAACTCCTAGGACAGCTACAGCACGGGGTTAGATACAGAGTAAATCTCCCTCTACACTATCTCCATCAAACACTCCCAGGTCAGGTACAGCACGGGGTTAGATACAGAGTAAAGCTCCCTCTGCACTGTCCCCATCAAACACTCCCAGGACAGGTACAGCATGGGGTTAGATACAGAGTAAATCTCCCTCTACACTGTCACCATCAAACAGTCCAAGGACAAGTACAGCACGGGGTTGGATACAGAGTAAATCTTCCTCTACACTGTCCACAACAAATACTCCCAGGACAGGTACAGCATGGGGTTAGATACAGAGTAAAGATGCCTTTACAGTGTCCACGACAAACACTCCCAGGACAGGTACAGCACCGGGTTAGATACAGAGTAAATCTCCCTCTGCACTGTCCCCATCAAACATTCCCAACACAGGTACAGCACGGGGTTGGATACAGATTAAACTCCCTCTACATTGTCCCCATCAAACACTCCCAGGACAGGTACAGCACGGGGTTAGATACAGAGTAAAGCTCCCTCTACATTGTCCCCATCAAACACTCCCAGCACAGGTACAGCACGGGGTTTGATACAGAGTAAAGATCCCTATTCCCTGTCCACAACAAACACTCCCAGGACAGATACAGCAAGGGGTTATATACAGAATAAAGCTCCCTCTAAACAGGCCCCAACAAACACTCCCAGGTCAGGTACAGCACAGGGTTAGATACAGACTAAAGCTACCTCTACACTGTCCCCATCAAACACTCCCAGGACAGGTTATGCACAGGGTTAGATATAGAGTAAATCACCCTCTACAATGTCCCCATCAAAAACTCCCAGGACAGTTGCAGCACGGGGTTAGATACAGAGTAAATCTCCCTCTACAATGTCCCCATCAAACACTCAAAGGACAGGAACAGCACGGGGTTAGATACAGAGTAAAACTACCTCTATACTGTCCCCATCAAACACTCCCAGGACAGGTACAGCACGGGGTTAGATACAGAGGAAAGCTCCCTCTACATTGTCTCCATCAAACACTCCCAGGACAGGTACAGCACGGTGTTAGATACAGAGTAAAGCTCCCTCTACACTTTCCCCATCAAACACTCCCAGGACAGATACAGCACGGGGTTAGATACAGAGTAAATCTCCCTCTACACTGTCCCCATCAAACATCCAAGGACAGGTACAGCACGCGGTTAGATACAGAGTGAAGCTCCCACTACACTGTCCCCATCAAACACTCACAGGGTAGGTACAGCACGGGGTTATATACAGAGTAAAGCTCCCTCTACATTGTCTCCATCAAACACTCCCAGGTTAGGTACAGCACGGGGTTAGGTACAGAGTAATGCTCCCTCTACACTGTCCCCATCAAACACTCCCAGGACAGGTACAGCACGGGGCTAGATGCAGAGTAAATCTCCCTCTACACTGTCCCCATCAAACAGTCCATGGACAGGAACAGCACGGGTTTAGATACAGCGTAAAACTACCTCTACACTGTCCCCATCAAACACTCGCAGGACTAGTACAGCACGGGGTTAGATACAGAGTAAAGCTCCCCCTACACTGTCTCCATCAAACACTCCCAGGTCAGGTACAGCACGGGGTAAGAATCAGATTAAAGCTCACTCTACACTGGCCCCAACAAACACTCCCAGGTCAGATACTGCACAGGGATAGATACAGAGTAAAGCTCCCTCTACACTGTCCCCATCCAACACTCCCTGGACAGGTTATGCACAGGGTTAGATACAGAGTAAATCTCCCTCTACACTGTCCCCATCAAAAACTCCCAGGACAGTAACAGCACGGGGTTAGATACAGAGTAAAGCTCCCTCCACATTGTCCCCATCAAACACTCGCAGCACAGTTACGGCACGGGGTTAGATACAGAGTAAAGCACCCTCTACACTGTCCCCAACAAACACTCCCAGGACAAATACAGCACGGGGTTAGATACAGAGTAAAGCTCCCCCTACACTGTCTCCATCAAACACTCCCAGGTCAGGTACAGCACGGGGTTAGATACAGAGTAAAGCTCCCTCTACATTGTCTCCATCAAACACTCCCAGGACAGGTACAGCACGGTGTTAGATAAAGAGTAAAGCTCCCTCTACACTGTCTCCATCAAACACTCGCAGGACATGTACAGCACGGGGTTAGATACAGAGTAAAGCTCCCTCTTCCTTGTCCCCATCAAAGACTCCCAGCACAGGTAAAGCACGGGGTTAGATAAAGAGTAAAGCTCCCTTTACACTGTCTCCAACAAACACTCCAAGGACAGATACAGAACGGGGTAAGATAAAGAATAAAGCTCCCTCTACACTGGCCCCAACCAAAACTCCCTGGTCAGGTACAGCACAGGGTTAGATACAGAGTAAAGCTCCCTCTACACTGTCCCCATCAAACACTCCCAGGACTGGTTATGCACAGGGTTAGATACAGAGTAAAGCTCCCCCTACACTGTCTCCATCAAACACTCCCATGTCAGGTACAGCACAGGGTTAGATACAGAGTACAGCTCCCTCTACACTGCCCCCATCAAACAGTCCAAGGACAGGTACAGCACGCGGTACGATACAAAGTAAATCTCCCTCTACACTGTCCCCATCAAAAACTCCCAGGATAGGTACAGCATGGGGTTAGATACAGAGTAATGCTCCCTCTACACTGTCCCCATCAAACACTCCAAGGACAGGTACAGCACGGGGTTAGATACAGAGTAAAGCTCTCCCTACACTGTCTCCATCAAACACTCCCAGGATAGGAACAGCACGGGGTTAGATACAGAGTAAAGGTCCCTCTACACTGTCTCCATCAAACACTCCCAGGTCAGGTACAGCACGGGGTTAGATACAGAGTAAAGCTCCCTCTACACTGTCCCCATCAAACACTCACAGGACAGGTACAGCACGGGCTTAGATACAGAGTAAATCTCCCTCTACACTGTCCCCATCCAACAGTCCAAGGACAGGTACAGCACGGGTTTAGATACAGAGGATATCTCCCTCTACACTGTCCCCATCAAACACTCCCAGGACAGGTACAGCACGGGGCTGGATACAGAGTAAAGCTCCCTCTACACTGTCCTCAACAAACACTCCCAGGACAGGTACAGCATGGGGTTAGATACAGCATAAAGCTGCCTCTACACTGTCCCCATCAAACACAGCCAGGACAGGTACAGCACGGGGATAGATACAGAGTAAATTTCACTCTCGACTGTCCCCATCAAACACGCCCTGGACAGGTACAGCACAGCTTTGATACAGAGTAAAGCTCCCACTACACTGTCTCCATGAAAAACTCCTAGGACAGCTACAGCACGGGGTTAGATACAGAGTAAATCTCCCTCTACACTATCTCCATCAAACACTCCCAGGTCAGGTACAGCACGGGGTTAGATACAGAGTAAAGCTCCCTCTGCACTGTCCCCATCAAACACTCCCAGGACAGGTACAGCATGGGGTTAGATACAGAGTAAATCTCCCTCTACACTGTCACCATCAAACAGTCCAAGGACAAGTACAGCACGGGGTTGGATACAGAGTAAAGCTTCCTCTACACTGTCCACAACAAACACTCCCAGGACAGGTACAGCATGGGGTTAGATACAGAGTAAAGATGCCTTTACAGTGTCCACAACAAACACTCCCAGGACAGGTACAGCACAGGGTTAGATACAGAGTAAATCTCCCTCTGCACTGTCCCCATCAAACATTCCCAACACAGGTACAGCACGGGGTTGGATACAGATTAAACTCCCTCTACATTGTCCCCATCAAACACTCCCAGGACAGGTACAGCACGGGGTTAGATACAGAGTAAAGCTCCCTCTACATTGTCCCCATCAAACACTCCCAGCACAGGTACAGCACGGGGTTAGATACAGAGTAAAGATCCCTATTCCCTGTCCACAACAAACACTCCCAGGACAGATACAGCAAGGGGTTAGATACAGAATAAAGCTCCCTCTACACAGGCCCCAACAAACACTCCCAGGTCAGGTACAGCACAGGGTTAGATACAGACTAAAGCTCCCTCTACACTGTCCCCATCAAACACTCCCAGGACAGGTTATGCACAGGGTTAGATATAGAGTAAATCACCCTCTACAATGTCCCCATCAAAAACTCCCAGGACAGTTGCAGCACGGGGTTAGATACAGAGTAAATCTCCCTCTACAATGTCCCCATCAAACACTCAAAGGACAGGAACAGCACGGGGTTAGATACAGAGTAAAACTACCTCTATACTGTCCCCATCAAACACTCCCAGGACAGGTACAGCACGGTGTTAGATACAGAGTAAAGCTCATCCTACACTTTCCCCATCAAACACTCCCAGGACAGATACAGCACGGGGTTAGATACAGAGTAAATCTCCCTCTACACTGTCCCCATCAAACATCCAAGGACAGGTACAGCACGCGGTTAGATACAGAGTGAAGCTCCCACTACACTGTCCCCATCAAACACTCACAGGGTAGGTACAGCACGGGGTTACATACAGAGTAAAGCTCCCTCTACATTGTCTCCATCAAACACTCCCAGGTTAGGTACAGCACGGGGTTAGATACAGAGTAATGCTCCCTCTACACTGTCCCCATCAAACACTCCCAGGACAGGTACAGCACGGGGCTAGATGCAGAGTAAATCTCCCTCTACACTGTCCCCATCAAACAGTCCATGGACAGGAACAGCACGGGGTTAGATACAGCGTAAAACTACCTCTACACTGTCCCCATCAAACACTCGCAGGACTAGTACAGCACGGGGTTAGATACAGAGTAAAGCTCACCCTACACTGTCTCCATCAAACACTCCCAGGTCAGGTACAGCACGGGGTAAGATACAGAATAAAGCTCACTCTACACTTGTCCCAACAAACACTCCCAGGTCAGATACAGCACAGGGATAGATACAGAGTAAAGCTCCCTCTACACTGTCCCCATCCAACACTCCCTGGACAGGTTATGCACAGGGTTAGATACAGAGTAAATCTCCCTCTACACTGTCCCCATCAAAAACTCCCAGGACAGTTACAGCACGGGGTTAGATACAGAGTAAAGCTCCCTCCACATTGTCCCCATCAAACACTCCCAGCACAGGTACGGCACGGGGTTAGATACAGAGTAAAGCACCCTCTACACTGTCCCCAACAAACACTCCCAGGACAAATACAGCACGGGGTTAGATACAGAGTAAAGCTCCCCCTACACTGTCTCCATCAAACACTCCCAGGTCAGGTACAGCACGGGGTTAGAAACAGAGTAAAGCTCCCTCTACATTGTCTCCATCAAACACTCCCAGGACAGGTACAGCACGGTGTTAGATAAAGAGTAAAGCTCCCTCTACACTGTCTCCATCAAACACTCCTAGGATAGATACAGCACGGGGATAGATACAGAGTAAAGCTCCCTCTACACTGTCCCCATCAAACAGTCCAAGGACAGGTACAGCACAAGGTTAGATACAGAGTAAAGCTCCCCCTACACTGTCTCCATCAAACACTCCCAGGTCAGGTACAGCACGGGGTTAGATACAGAATAAAGCTCCCTCTACACTGGCCTCAACAAACACTCCCAGGTCAGGTACAGCACAGAGTTAGATAGAGAGTAAAGCTCCCTCTACACTGTCCCCATCAAACACTCCCAGGACAGGTACAGCACGGGGTTAGATACAGAGTAAAGTTCCCTCTACTCAGTCCCCATCAAACAGTCCCAGGACAAGTACAGCACGGGGTTAGATACAGAGTCAATCTCCCTCTACACTGTCCCCATCAAACACTCCCAGGACAGGTACAGAAAGGGGTTAGATACAGAGTAAAGCCCCCTCTGCATTGTCCCCATCAAACACTCCCAGGACATGTACAGCACGGGGTTAGATACTGTGTAAAGCTCCCTCTTCCTTGTCCGCATCAAACACTCCCAGCACAGGTACAGCACGGGGTTAGATACAGAGTAAAGCTCCCTTTACACTGTCTCCAACAAACACTCCAAGGACAGATACAGCACGGGGTAAAATAAAGAATAAAGCTCCCTCTACACTGGCCCCAACAAACACTCCCTGGTCAGGTACAGCACAGGGTTAGATACAGAGTAAAGCTCCCTCTACACTGTCACCATCAATCACTCCCAGGACTGGTTATGCACAGGGTTAGATACAGAGTAAAGCTCCCCCTACACTGTCTCCATCAAACACTCCCATGTCAGGTACAGCACAGGGTTAGATACAGAGTACAGCTCCCTCTACACTCCCCCCATCAAACAGTCCAAGGACAGGTACAGCACGCGGTACGTTACAAAGTAAATCTCCCTCTACACTGTCCCCATCAAAAACTCCCAGGATAGGTACAGCATGGGGTTAGATACAGAGTAAAGCTCCCTCTACACTGGCCCCATCAAACACTCCAAGGACAG
The DNA here is from genome assembly GCA_026770705.1 of Isurus oxyrinchus. NCBI lineage: Eukaryota > Metazoa > Chordata > Chondrichthyes > Lamniformes > Lamnidae > Isurus > Isurus oxyrinchus. Next base: position 536,734 of record JANJGN010000277.1, on the reverse strand, counting down.
GTACAGCACGGGGTTAGATACAGAGTAAAGCTCTCCCTACACTGTCTCCATCAAACACTCCCAGGATAGGAACAGCACGGGGTTAGATACAGAGTAAAGGTCCCTCTACACTGTCTCCATCAAACACTCCCAGGTCAGGTACAGCACGGGGTTAGATACAGAGTAAAGCTCCCTCTACACTGTCCCCATCAAACACTCCCAGGACAGGTACAGCACGGGCTTAGATACAGAGTAAATCTCCCTCTACATTGTCCCGATCCAACAGTCCAAGGACAGGTACAGCACGGGGTTAGATACAGAGGATATCTCCCTCTACACTGTCCCCATCAAACACTCCCAGGACAGGTACAGCACGGGCCTGGATACAGAGTAAAGCTCCCTCTACACTGTCCTCAACAAACACTCCCAGGACAGGTACAGCATGGGGTTAGATACAGCATAAAGGTGCCTCTACACTGTCCCCATCAAACACAGCCAGGACAGGTACAGCACGGGGTTAGATACAGAGTAAAGTTCACTCTAGACTGTCCCCATCAAACACGCCCTGGACAGGTACAGCACGGCTTTGATACAGAGTAAAGCTCCCCCTACACTGTCTCCATCAAACACTCCAAGGACAGCTACAGCACGGGGTTAGATACAGAGAAAATATCCCTCTACACTATCTCCATCAAACACTCCCAGGTCAGGTACAACACGGGGTTAGATACAGAGTAAAGCTCCCTCTGCACTGTCCCCATCAAACACTCCCAGGACAGGTACAGCATGGGGTTAGATACAGAGTAAATCTCCCTCTACACTGTCACCATCAAACAGTCCAAGGACAAGTACAGCACGGGCTTAGATACAGAGTAAATCTCCCTCTACATTGTCCCGATCCAACAGTCCAAGGACAGGTACAGCACGGGGTTAGATACAGAGGATATCTCCCTCTACACTGTCCCCATCAAACACTCCCAGGACAGGTACAGCACGGGCCTGGATACAGAGTAAAGCTCCCTCTACACTGTCCTCAACAAACACTCCCAGGACAGGTACAGCATGGGGTTAGATACAGCATAAAGCTGCCTCTACACTGTCCCCATCAAACACAGCCAGGACAGGTACAGCACGGGGTTAGATACAGAGTAAAGTTCACTCTAGACTGTCCCCATCAAACACGCCCTGGACAGGTACAGCACGGCTTTGATACAGAGTAAAGCTCCCCCTACACTGTCTCCATCAAACACTCCTAGGACAGCTACAGCACGGGGTTAGATACAGAGTAAATATCCCTCTACACTATCTCCATCAAACACTCCCAGGTCAGGTACAGCACGGGGTTAGATACAGAGTAAAGCTCCCTCTGCACTGTCCCCATCAAACACTCCCAGGACAGGTACAGCATGGGGTTAGATACAGAGTAAATCTCCCTCTACACTGTCACCATCAAACAGTCCAAGGACAAGTACAGCACGGGGTTGGATACAGAGTAAAGCTTCCTCTACACTGTCCACAACAAACACTCCCAGGACAGGTACAGCATGGGGTTAGATATAGAGTAAAGATCCCTTTACAGTGTCCACAACAAACACTCCCAGGACAGGTACAGCACGGGGTTAGATACAGAGTAAAGCTCCCTCTACATTGTCCCCATCAAACACTCCCAACACAGGTACGGCACGGGGTTAGATACAGAGTAAAGCTCCCTCTACACTATCCCCAACAAACACTCCCAGGACAGATACAGCACGGGGTTAGATACAGAGTAAAGCTCCCTCTACATTGTCCCCATCAAACACTCCCAGCACAGGTACAGCACGGGATAAGATACAGAGTAAAACTCCCTCTACACTGTCTCCATCAAACACTCCCAGGTCAGGTACAGCACGGGGTTAGTTACAGAGTAATGCTCCCTCTACACTGTCCCCGTCAAAAACTCAAAGGACAGGTACAGCACGGGGTTAGATACAGAGTAAAGCTGCCTCTACAGTGTCCACAACAAACACACCCAGGACAGGTACAGCACGGTTTTAGATACAGAGTAAAGCTCCCTCTACACTCTCCCCATCAAACATTCCCAGGACAGGTACAGCACGGGGTTAGATACAGACTAAATCTCCCTCTACACTGTCCCCTTCAAACACTCCCTGGACAGGTAGAGCATGGGGTAAGATACAGAGTTAAGCTCCCTCTACATTGTCCCCATCAAACACTCCCAGGACAGGTTCAGCACAGGGTTAGATACAGAGTAAATCTCCCCCTACACTGTCACCATCAAACACTCCCAGGAAAGGTACAGCCCGGGGTCAGATACAGAGTAAAGCTCCCTCTACACTGTCCCCATCAAAAAATCCCAGGACATGTACAGCACGGTGTTACATACTGAATAAAGCCCGCTCCACACCGTCCACATCAAACACTCCCAGGAGAGGTACAGCACGGTGTTAGATACAGAGTAAATCTCCCTCTACACTGTCCCCATCAAACACAACCAAGACAGGTACAGCACGGGGTTAGATACAGAGTAAAGTTCCCTCTACACTCTCCCCATCAAAAAGTCACAGGACAGGTACAGCACAGGGTTAGATACAAAGTAAAGCTCCCTCTACACTGTCCCCATCAAACACTCCCAGGACAGGTACAGCACCGGGTTAGATACAGAGGAAATCTCCCTCTACACTGTCCCAATCAAACACACCCAAGACAGGTACAGCGCGGGGTTAGATACAGAGTAAATCTCCCTCTACACTGTCCCCACCAAACACTCCAAGGACAGGAACAGCACGGGGTTAGATACAGAGTAAAGCTCCCTCTACACTGTCCCCAACAAACACTCCCAGGACAGAAACAGCATGGGGTGAGATACAGAATAAAGCTCCCTCTACTCTGGCCTCAACAAACACTCCCAGGTCAGGTACAGCACAGGGTTAGATACAGAGTAAAGCTCCCTCTACACAGTCCCCATCAAACACTCCAGGAAAGGTACAGCACGGGGTTAGATACAGAGTAAATCTCCCTCTACACTGTCCCCATCAAAAACTCCCAGGACAGGTACAGCACGGGGTTAGATACAGAGTAAATCTCCCTCTACACCGTCCCAATCAAACACTCCCAGGGCAGGTACAGCACGGGGTTAGATACAGAGTAAAGCTCCCTCTACACTGTCTCCATCAAACACTCCCATGTCAGGTACAGCACAGGGTTAGATACAGAGTAAAGCTGCCTCTACACTGTCCCCATCAAACAATCCCAAGAAGGTACAGCACGGGGTTAGATACAGAGTAATCCTCCCTCTGCATTGTCCCCATCAAACACTCCCAGGACAGGTACAGCACGGGGTTAGATACAGAGTAAAGCTCCCTCTACACTGTCCCCATCAAACACTCCCAGGACAGGTTATGCACAGAGTTAGATACAGAGTAAATCTCCATCTACACTGCCCCCATCAAAAACTCCCAGGACAGGTACAGCACGAGGTTAGATACAGAGTAAATCTCCCTCTACACTGTCCCCATCAAACACTCCCAGGACAGGATATGCGCAGGGTTAGATACAGAGTAAATCTCCCTCTACACAGTCCCCATCAAATACTCCCAGGACAGGTACAGCACGGGGTTAGATACAGAGTAATGCTCCCTCTACACTTCCCCATCAAACACTCCCTGGACAGGTACAGCACGGGGTTAGATACAGAGTAAAGCTCCCTCTACAGTGCCCACAACAAACACTCCCAGGACAGGTACAGCACGGGGTGAGATACAGAGTAAATCTCCCTCTGCACTGTCCCCTTCAAACACTCCCAGGACAGGTAGAGCACGGGGTTAGATACAGAGTAAAGCTCCCTCTACATTGTCCCCAACAAACAGTCCCAGGCCAGGTACAGCACAGGGTTAGATACAGAGTAAAGCTCCCTCTACACTGTCACCATCAAACACTCCCAGGAAAGGTACAGCCCGGGGTCAGAGACAGAGTAGAGCTCCCTCTACACGGTCCCCATCAAAAAATCCCAGGACATGTACAGCACGGGGTGACATACTGAGTAAAGCCCGCTCCACACCGTCAACATCAAACACTCCCAGAAGAGGTACAGCACGGGCTTAGATACAGAGTAAAGCTCCCTCTACACTGTCCCCATCAAACACTCCCTGGACAGGTACAGCACGGTGTTATTTACAGGGTAAATCTCCTTTATACTGTACTCATCAAACACTCCCAGGACAGGTAAGCAAAGGGGTTAGATACAGAGTAAAGCTGTCACTACACAGTCCGCATCAAACACAGCCAGGACAGGTACAGCACGGGGTTCGATACAGAGTAAAGCTCCCTCTACACTGTCCCCATAAGCACTCCCAGGACAGGTACAGCACGGGGTTAGATACAGAGTAAATCTCCCTCTACACTGTCCCCATCAAACACACCCAGGAGAGGTACAGCACGGGGGTTAGATACAGAGTAAATCTCCCTCTACACAGTCCCCATCAAACACTCCCAGGACAGGTACAGCACGGGGTTAGATACAGGTTAAAGTTCCCTCTACATTGTCCCCATCAAACACTCCCAACACAGGTACAGCACGGGGTTAGATACAGATTAAAGCTCCCTCTACACTGTCCCCATCAAACACTCCCAGCACAGGGACAACACGGGGTTAGATACAGAGTAAATCTCCCCCTACGCTGTCCCCAACAAACAGTCCCAGGACAGATACAGCACGGGGTTAGATAAAGAATAAAGCTCCCTCTACACTGGCCCCAACAAACACTCCCAGGTCAGGTACAGCACTGGGTTAGATACAGAGTAAAGCTCCCTCTACACTGTCCCCATCAAACACTCCCAGGACAGGTTATGCACAGGGTAAGATACAGAGTAAATCTCCCTCAACACTGTCCCCATCAAAAACTCCCAGGACAGGTACAGCACGGTGTTGGATACAGATTAAACTCCATCTACATTGTCCCCATCAAACACTCCCAGGACAGGTACAGCACGGGGTTAGATACAGAGTAAAGCTCCCTCTACATTGTCCCCATCAAACACTCCCAGCACAGGTACAGCACGTGGTTAGATAAAGAGTAAAGCTCCCTCTACACTGTGTCCAACAACACTCCAAGGACAGATACAGCACGGGTTTAGAAACAGAATAAAGTTCCCTCTACACTGGCCCCAACAAACACTCCCAGGTCAGGTACAGCACGGGGTTAGATACAGAGTAAAGCTCCCTCTTCACTGTCCCTATCAAACACTCCCAGGACAGGTACAGCAAGGGGTTAGATACAGAGTAAAGCTCCCCCTACACTGTCTCCATCAAACACACCCAGGACAGGTACAGCACAGGGTTAGATACAGAATAAAGCTCCCTCTGCTCTGTCTCCATCAAACACTCACAGGGTAGGTACAGCCCGGGGTTATATACAGAGTAAAGCTCCCTGTACATTGTCCCCATCAAACACTCCCAGGACAGGTACAGCACGGAGTTAGATACAGAGTAAATCTCCCTCTACACTGTCCCCATCAAAAACTCCCAGGACAGGTACAGCACGGGGTTAGATACAGAGTAAAGCTCCCACTACACTGTCGCCATCAAACACTCCAAGGACAGGTACAGCACGGTGTTAGATACAGAGTAAAGCTCTCCCTACACTGTCTCCATCAAACACTCCCAGGTCAGGTACAGCACCGGGTTAGATACAGAGTAAATTTCCCTCTACACTGTCCCCATCAAAAACTCCCAGGACAGGTACAGCACGGGTTTAGATACAGACTAAATCTCCCTCTACACTGTCCCCATCAACAGTCCAAGGACAGGGACAGCACGCGGTTAGATACAGAGGAAAGCTCCCTCTACACTGTCCCCATCAAACACTCCCAGGACAGGTACAGCACGGGGTTAGATACAGAGTAAAGCTCCCTCTACACTGTCCCCAACAAACACTCCCAGGACAGGTACAGATTGGGGTTAGATACAGAGTAAAGCTGCCTCTACACTGTCCCCATCAAACATAGCCAGGACAGGTACAGCACGGGGTAAGATACAGAGTAAAGTTCCCTCTACACTCACCCCATCAAAAAGTCCGAGGACAGGTACAGCACGGGGTAAGATACAGATCAAGCTCCCTCTACTCTGTCACCATCAAACACTCCCAGGACAGGTACAGCACGGGGTTAGATACAGTGTAAGTCTCCCTCTACACTGTCCCCATCTAACACACCCAGGACAGGTACAGCACGGGTGTTAGATACAGAGTAAATCACCATCTACACTGTCCCCATCAAACACTCCCAGGACAGGTATAGCACGGGGTTAGATAAAGAGTAAAGCTCCCTCTACATTGTCCCCATCAAACACTCCCAGCACAGGTACGGCACGGGGTTAGATACAGAGTAAAGCTCCCTCTGCACTATCCCCAACAAACACTCCCAGGACAGATACAGCACGGGGTTAGATACAGAGCAATGCTCCACCTACACTGTCTCCATCAAACACTCCAAGGACAGGTACGGCACGGGGTAAGATACAGAGTAAAACTCCCTCTACACTGTCTCCATCAAACACTCCCAGGTCAGGTACAGCACGGGGTTAGTTACAGAGTAATGCTCCCTCTACATTGTCCCCATCAAACACTCCCAGCACAGGTACAGCACGGGGTTAGATAAAGAGTAAAGCTCCCTCTACACTGTGTCCAACAACACTCCAAGGACAGATACAGCACGGGTTTAGAAACAGAATAAAGTTCCCTCTGCAGTGGCCCCAACAAACACTCCCAGGTCAGGTACAGCATGGGGTTATATACAGACTAAAGCTCCCTCTGCACTTTCCCCATCAAACACTCCCAGGACAGGTACAGTACGGGGTTAGATACAGAGTAAATCTCCCTCTGCACTTTCCCCATCAAACACTCCCAACACAGGTACAGCACGGGGTAAGATACAGAGTAATTCTCCCTCTACATTGTCCCCATCAAACACTCCCAGGACAGGTACAGCACGGGGTTAGATACAGAGTATAGCTCCCTCTACATTGTCCCCATCAAACACTCCCAGCACAGATACAGCACGGGGTTAGATACAGAGTAAAGCTCCCTCTACACTGTGCCCAACAAACACTCCAAGGACAGATACAGCACGGGTTTAGATACAGAGTAAAGCTCCCCCTACACTGTCTCCATCAAACACACCCAGGACAGGTACAGCACGGGGTTAGATACAGAATAAAGCTCCCTCTACACTGTCTCCATCAAACACACCAATGTCAGGTACAGCGCAGGGTTAGATACAGAGTAAAGCTCCCTCTACACTGTCCCCATCAAACACTCCCAGGACAGGTTATGCACAGGGTAAGATACAGAGTAAATCTCCCTCAACACTGTCCCCATCAAAAACTCCCAGGACAGGTACAGCACGGTGTTGGATACAGATTAAACTCCATCTACATTGTCCCCATCAAACACTCCCAGGACAGGTACAGCACGGGGTTAGATACAGAGTAAAGCTCCATCTACATTGTCCCCATCAAACACTCCCAGCACAGGTACAGCACGGGGTTAGATAAAGAGTAAAGCTCCCTCTACACTGTGTCCAACAACACTCTAAGGACAGATACAGCACGGGTTTAGAAACAGAATAAAGTTCCCTCTGCACTGGCCCCAACAAACACTCCCAGGTCAGGTACAGCATGGGGTTATATACAGACTAAAGCACCCTCTGCACTTTCCCCATCAAACACTCCCAGGACAGGTACAGTACGGGGTTAGATACAGAGTAAATCTCCCTCTGCACTGTCCCCATCAAACACTCCCAACACAGGTACAGCACGGGGTTAGATACAGAGTAAATCTCCCTCTACATTTTCCCCATCAAACACTCCCAGGACAGGTACAGCACGGGGTTAGATACAGATTAGAGCTCCCTCTACATTGTCCCCATCAAACACTCCCAGCACAGATACAGCACGGGGTTAGATACAGAGTAAAGCTCCCCCTACACTGTCTCCATCAAACACACCCAGGACAGGTACAGCACGGGGTTAGATACAGAATAAAGCTCCCTCTACACTGTCTCCATCAAACACACCCATGTCAGGTACAGCGCAGGGTTCGATACAGAGTAAATCTCCCTCTACAATGTCCCCATCAAACACTCACAGGGTAGGTACAGCCCGGGGTTATATACAGAATAAAGCTCCCTGTACATTGTCCCCATCAAACACTCCCAGGACAGGTACAGCACGGAGTTAGATACAGAGTAAATCTCCCTCTACACTGTCCCCATCAAAAACTCCCAGGACAGGTACAGCACCGGGTTAGATACAGAGTAAAGCTCCCTCTACACTGTCCCCATCAAACACTCCAAGGACAGGTACAGCACGGGGTAAGATACAGAGTAAAGCTCTCCCTACACTGCCTCCATCAAACACTCCCAGGATAGGTACAGCACGGGGTTAGATACAGAGTAAAGCTCCTTCTACACTGTCTCCATCAAACACTCCCAGGTCAGGTACAGCACGGGGTTAGATACAGAGTAAATCTCCCTCTACACTGTCCCCATCAAACACTCCCAGGACAGGTACAGCACGGGGTTAGATACAGACTAAATCTCCCTCTACACTGTCCCCATCAACAGTCCAAGGACAGGGACAGCACGCGGTTAGATACAGAGGAAAGCTCCCTCTACACTGTCCCCATCAAACACTCCCAGGACAGGTACAGCACGGGGTTAGATACAGAGTAAAGCTCCCTCTACACTGTCCCCATCAAACACTCCCAGGACAGGTAGAGCACGGGGTTAGATACAGAGTAAAGCTCCCTCTACGTTGTCCCCATCAAACACACCCAGGACAGGTACAGCACAGGGTTAGATACAGAGTAAATCTCCCTCTACACTGTCCCCATCAAACACTCCCAGGACAGGTACAGCCCGGGGTCAGATACAGAGTAAAGCTCCCTCTACACTGTCCCCAACAAACACTCCCAGGACAGGTACAGCTTGGAGTTAGATACAGAGTAAAGCTGCCTCTACACTGTCCCCATCAAACATAGCCAGGACAGGTACAGCACGGGGTAAGATACAGAGTAAAGTTCCCTCTACACTCTCCCCATCAAAAAGTCCGAGGACAGGTACAGCACGGGGTAAGATACAGATCAAGCTCCCTCAACTCTGTCCCCATCAAATACACCCAGGACAGGTACAGCACGGGGGTTAGATACAGAGTAAATCACCATCTACACTGTCCCCATCAAACACTCCCAGGACAGGTACAGCACGCGGTTAGATAAAGAGTAAAGCTCCCTCTACATTGTCCCCATGAAACACTCCCCGGACAGGAACAGCACGGGGTTAGATACAGAGTAAATCTGCCTCTACACTCTCCACATCAAACACAGCCAGGACAGGTAAAGCACTGGGTTAGATACAGAGAAAAGTTCCTTGTACACTCTCCACAACAAAAAGTCCCAGGACAGGTAATGCACGGGGTTATATACAGAGTAAAGCTCCCTCTTCACTGTCCCCATCAAACACTCCCAGGACAGGTACCGCACGGGGTTAGTTACAGAGTAAATCTCCCTCTACACTGTCCCCAACAAACACTCCCAGGACAGGTACAGCACGGGGTTAGATACAGAGTAAATCTCCCTCGACATTGTCCCCATCAAACACTCCCAGCACAGGTACAGCACGGGGTTACATACTAAGTAAAGCTCCCTCTACACTGTCCCCAACAAACACTCCCAGGACAGATACAGCACGGGGTTAGATGCAGAATAAAGCTCCCTCTACACTGGCACAACAAACAATCTCAGGTCAGGAACAGCACAGGGTTAGATACAGAGTAAAGCTCCATCTACACTGTCCCCATCAAACACTCCCAGGACAGGTTATGCACAGGGTTAGATACAGAGTAAATCTCCCTCTACACTGTCCCCATAAAAATTCCCAGGACAGGTACAGCAAGGGGTTAGATACAGACTAAATCTCACTGTACAATACCCCATGAAACACTCCAAGGACACGAACAGCACGGGGTTAGATACAGAGTAAAACTCCCTCTACATTGTCCGCATCAAACACTCCCAGGACAGGTACAGCACGGGGTAAGACACAGAGTAAAGCTCCCTCTACACTGTCCCCATCTAACACTCCCAGGACAGGTACAGCACGGGGTTAGATACAGAGTAAAGCTCCCCCTACACTGTCTCCATCAAACACTCACAGGGTAGGTACAGCACGGGGTTAGATACAGAGTAAAGCTCCCTCTACACTGTCCCCAACAAACACTCCCAGGACAGGTACAGCATGGGGTTAGATACAGAGTAAATCTCCCTCTGCACTGTCCTTATCAAACACTCCCAGGACAGGTACAGCACGGGGTAAGATACAGAGTAAATCTCCCTTGCACTGTCCCCATCAAACACTCCCAGGACAGGTAGAGCACGGGGTTAGATACAGAGTAAAGCTCCCTCTACGTTGTCCCCATCAAACACACCCAGGACAGGTACAGCACAGGGTTAGATACAGATTAAAGCTCCCTCTACACTGTCCCTATCAAACACTCCCAGGACAGGTACAGCCCGGGGTCAGATACAGAGTAAAGCTCCCTCTACAGTGTCCCCATCAAATACTCCCAGGACATGTACAGCATGGGGTGACATACTGAGTAAAGCCCGCTCCACACCTTCCACATCAAACACTCCCAGGACATGTACAGCACGGGGTTAGATACAGAGTAAAGCTCCCTCTACACTGTCCCCATCAAACACTCCCAGGACAGGTACAGCACGGGGTTATTTACAGGGAAAATCTCCTTTATACTGTCCCCATCAAACACTCCCAGGACAGGTTCAGCATGGGGTTAGATACAGAGTAAATCTCCCTCTACACTGTCTCCATCAAACACAGCCAGGACAAGTACAGCACGGGGTTAGATACAGAGTAAAGCTGCCTCGACACTGTCCCCATCAAACACTCCCAGGGCAGGTACAGCACGGGGTTAGATACAGAGTAAATCTCCCTCTACACTGTCCCCATCAAACACTCCCAGGACAGGTACAGCACGGGGTTAGAAACAGAGTAAAGCTGCCTCCACACTCTCCCCATCAAACACTCCCAGAACAGGTACAGCACGGGCTTATTTACAGGGCAAATCTCCTTTATACTGTCCCCTTCAAACAAATCCAAGGACAGGTACTGCACGGGGTTAGATACCGAGTAAAACCCCCTCTACACTGTCTCCATCAAACACAGCCTGGACAGGTACCGCACGGGGTTAGATACAGAGTAAAGCTCCCTCTACACTGTCTCCATCAAACACTCCCAGGACAGCTGCAGCACGGGGTTAGATACAGAGTAAAGCTCCGTCTACACTGTCCCACTCAGGCACTCCCAGGACAGGTACAGCACGGGGTTAGATACAGAGTAAAGCTCCCTCTACACTGTCCCCATCAAAAACTCCCAGGACAGGTACAGCACGGGGTTAGATACAGACTAAATCTCCCTCTACGCTGTCCCCATCAACAGTCCAAGGACAGGGACAGCACGCGGTTAGATACAGAGGAAAGCTCCCTCTACACTGTCCCCATCAAACACTCCCAGGACAGGTACAGCACGGGGTTAGATACAGAGTAAAGCTCCCTCTACACTGTCCCCAACAAACACTCCCAGGACAGGTACAGCTTGGAGTTAGATACAGAGTAAAGCTGCCTCTACACTGTCCCCATCAAACATAGCCAGGACATTTACAGCACGGGGTAAGATACAGAGTAAAGTTCCCTCTACACTCTCCCCATCAAAAAGTCCGAGGACAGGTACAGCACGGGGTAAGATACAGATCAAGCTCCCTCTACTCTGTCCCCATCAAACACACCCAGGACAGGTACAGCACGGGGGTTAGATACAGAGTAAATCACCATCTACACTGTCCCCATCAAACACTCCCAGGACAGGTAGAGCACGGGGTTAGATACAGAGTAAAGCTCCCTCTACGTTGTCCCCATCAAACACACCCAGGACAGGTACAGCACAGGGTTAGATACAGAGTAAAGCTCCCTCTACACTGTCCCCATCAAACACTCCCAGGACAGGTACAGCCCGGGGTCAGATACAGAGTAAAGCTCCCTCTACACTGTCCCCAACAAACACTCCCAGGACAGGTACAGCTTGGAGTTAGATACAGAGTAAAGCTGCCTCTACACTGTCCCCATCAAACATAGCCAGGACAGGTACAGCACGGGGTAAGATACAGAGTAAAGTTCCCTCTACACTCTCCCCATCAAAAAGTCCGAGGACAGGTACAGCACGGGGTAAGATACAGATCAAGCTCCCTCTACTCTGTCCCCATCAAACACACCCAGGACAGGTACAGCACGGGGGTTAGATACAGAGTAAATCACCATCTACACTGTCCCCATCAAACACTCCCAGGACAGGTACAGCACGCGGTTAGATAAAGAGTAAAGCTCCCTCTACATTGTCCCCATGAAACACTCCCCGGACAGGAACAGCACGGGGTTAGATACAGAGTAAAGCTGCCTCTACACTCTCCCCATCAAACACAGCCAGGACAGGTAAAGCACTGGGTTAGATACAGAGAAAAGTTCCTTGTACACTCTCCACAACAAAAAGTCCCAGGACAGGTAATGCACGGGGTTATATACAGAGTAAAGCTCCCTCTTCACTGTCCCCATCAAACACTCCCAGGACAGGTACCGCACGGGGTTAGTTACAGAGCAAATCTCCCTCTACACTGTCCCCAACAAACACTCCCAGGACAGGTGCAGCACGGGGTTAGAAACAGAGTAAATCTCCCTCGACATTGTCCCCATCAAACACTCCCAGCACAGGTACAGCACGGGGTTAGATACTAAGTAAAGCTCCCTCTACACTGTCCCCAACAAACACTCCCAGGACAGATACAGCACGGGGTTAGATGCAGAATAAAGCTCCCTCTACACTGGCACAACAAACAATCTCAGGTCAGGAACAGCACAGGGTTAGATACAGAGTAAAGCTCCATCTACACTGTCCCCATCAAACACTCCCAGGACAGGTTATGCACAGGGTTAGATACAGAGTAAATCTCCCTCTACACTGTCCCCATAAAAATTCCCAGGACAGGTACAGCAAGGGGTTAGATACAGACTAAATCTCACTGTACAATACCCCATCAAACACTCCAAGGACACGAACAGCACGGGGTTAGATACAGAGTAAAACTCCCTCTACATTGTCCGCATCAAACACTCCCAGGACAGGTACAGCACGGGGTAAGACACAGAGTAAAGCTCCCTCTACACTGTCCCCATCTAACACTCCCAGGACAGGTACAGCACGGGGTTAGATACAGAGTAAAGCTCCCCCTACACTGTCTCCATCAAACACTCACAGGGTAGGTACAGCACGGGGTTAGATACAGAGTAAAGCTCCCTCTACACTGTCCCCAACAAACACTCCCAGGACAGGTACAGCATGGGGTTAGATACAGAGTAAATCTCCCTCTGCACTGTCCGCATCAAACACTCCCAGGACAGGTACAGCACGGGGTAAGATACAGAGTAAATCTCCCTTGCACTGTCCCCATCAAACACTCCCAGGACAGGTAGAGCACGGGGTTAGATACAGAGTAAAGCTCCCTCTACGTTGTCCCCATCAAACACACCCAGGACAGGTACAGCACAGGGTTAGATACAGATTAAAGCTCCCTCTACACTGTCCCTATCAAACACTCCCAGGACAGGTACAGCCCGGGGTCAGATACAGAGTAAAGCTCCCTCAACAGTGTCCCCATCAAAAACTCCCAGGACATGTACAGCATGGGGTGACATACTGAGTAAAGCCCGCTCCACACCTTCCACATCAAACACTCCCAGGACATGTACAGCACGGGGTTAGATACAGAGTAAAGCTCCCTCTACACTGTCCCCATCAAACACTCCCAGGACAGGTACAGCACGGGGTTATTTACAGGGAAAATCTCCTTTATACTGTCCCCATCAAACACTCCCAGGACAGGTTCAGCATGGGGTTAGATACAGAGTAAATCTCCCTCTACACTGTCTCCATCAAACACAGCCAGGACAAGTACAGCACGGGGTTAGATACAGAGTAAAGCTGCCTCGACACTGTCCCCATCAAACACTCCCAGGGCAGGTACAGCACGGGGTTAGATACAGAGTAAATCTCCCTCTACACTGTCCCCATCAAACACTCCCAGGACAGGTACAGCACGGGGTTAGAAACAGAGTAAAGCTGCCTCCACACTCTCCCCATCAAACACTCCCAGAACAGGTACAGCACGGGCTTATTTACAGGGCAAATCTCCTTTATACTGTCCCCTTCAAACAAATCCAAGGACAGGTACTGCACGGGGTTAGATACCGAGTAAAACCCCCTCTACACTGTCTCCATCAAACACAGCCAGGACAGGTACCGCACGGGGTTAGATACAGAGTAAAGCTCCCTCTACACTGTCTCCATCAAACACTCCCAGGACAGCTGCAGCACGGGGTTAGATACAGAGTAAAGCTCCGTCTACACTGTCCCACTCAGGCACTCCCAGGACAGGTACAGCACGGGGTTAGATACAGAGTAAAGCTCCCTCTACACTGTCCCCATCAAAAACTCCCAGGACAGGTACAGCACGGGGTTAGATACAGACTAAATCTCCCTCTACACTGTCCCCATCAACAGTCCAAGGACAGGGACAGCACGCGGTTAGATACAGAGGAAAGCTCCCTCTACACTGTCCCCATCAAACACTCCCAGGACAGGTACAGCACGGGGTTAGATACAGAGTAAAGCTCCCTCTACACTGTCCCCAACAAACACTCCCAGGACAGGTACAGCTTGGAGTTAGATACAGAGTAAAGCTGCCTCTACACTGTCCCCATCAAACATAGCCAGGACAGGTACAGCACGGGGTAAGATACAGAGTAAAGTTCCCTCTACACTCTCCCCATCAAAAAGTCCGAGGACAGGTACAGCACGGGGTAAGATACAGATCAAGCTCCCTCTACTCTGTCCCTATCAAACACACCCAGGACAGGTACAGCACGGGGGTTAGATACAGAGTAAATCACCATCTACACTGTCCCCATCAAACACTCCCAGGACAGGTACAGCACGCGGTTAGATAAAGAGTAAAGCTCCCTCTACATTGTCCCCATGAAACACTCCCCGGACAGGAACAGCACGGGGTTAGATACAGAGTAAAGCTATCTCTACACTCTCCCCATCAAACACAGCCAGGACAGGTAAAGCACTGGGTTAGATACAGAGAAAAGTTCCTTGTACACTCTCCACAACAAAAAGTCCCAGGACAGGTAAAGCACGGGGTTATATACAGAGTTAAGCTCCCTCTTCACTGTCCCCATCAAACACTCCCAGGACAGGTACCGCACGGGGTTAGTTACAGAGTAAATCTCCCTCTACACTGTCCCCAACAAACACTCCCAGGACAGGTTCAGCACGGGGCTAGATACAGAGTAAATCTCCCTCTACATTGTCCCCATCAAACACACCCAGGACAGGTACAGCACGGGATTAGATAGAGAGTAAAGCTCCCTCGACATTGTCCCCATCAAACAATCCCAGCACAGGTACAGCACGGGGTTAGATACTAAGTAAAGCTCCCTCTACACTGTCCCCAACAAACACTCCCACGACAGATACAGCACGGGGTTAGATGCAGAATAAAGCTCCCTCTACACTGGCACAACAAACAATCTCAGGTCAGGAACAGCACAGGGTTAGATACAGAGTAAAGCTCCATCTACACTGTCCCCATCAAACACTCCCAGGACAGGTTATGCACAGGGTTAGATACAGTGTAAATCTCCCTCTACACTGTCCCCATAAAAATTCCCAGGACAGGTACAGCAAGGGGTAAGATACAGAGTAAATCTCCCTGTACAATACCCCATCAAACACTCCAAGGACAGGAACAGCACGGGGTTAGATACAGAGTAAAACTCCCTCTACATTGTCCGCATCAAACACTCCCAGGACAGGTACAGCACGGGGTAAGACACAGAGTAAAGCTCCCTCTACACTGTCCCCATCTAACACTCCCAGGACAGGTACAGCACGGGGTTAGATACAGAGTAAAGCTCCCCCTACACTGTCTCCATCAAACACTCACAGGGTAGGTACAGCACGGGGTTAGATACAGAGTAAAGCTCCCTCTACACTGTCCCCAACAAACACTCCCAGGACAGGTACAGCATGGGGTTAGATACAGAGTAAATCTCCCTCTGCACTGTCCGCATCAAACACTCCCAGGACAGGTACAGCACGGGCTTAGATACAGAGTAAATCTCCCTTGCACTGTCCCCATCAAACACTCCCAGGACAGGTAGAGCACGGGGTTAGATACAGAGTAAAGCTCCCTCTACGTTGTCCCCATCAAACACACCCAGGACAGGTACAGCACAGGGTTAGATACAGAGTAAAGCTCCCTCTACACTGTCCCCATCAAACACTCCCAGGACAGGTACAGCCCGGGGTCAGATACAGAGTAAAGCTCCCTCTACAGTGTCCCTATCAAAAACTCCCAGGACATGTACAGCATGGGGTGACATACTGAGTAAAGCCCGCTCCACACCTTCCACATCAAACACTCCCAGGACAGGTACAGCACGGGGTTAGATACAGAGTAAAGCTCCCTCCACACTGTCCCCATCAAACACTCCCAGGACAGGTACAGCACGGGGTTATTTACAGGGAAAATCTCCTTTATACTGTCCCCATCAAACACTCCCAGGACAGGTTCAGCATGGGGTTAGATACAGAGTAAATCTCCCTCTACACTGTCTCCATCAAACACAGCCAGGACAAGTACAGCACGGGGTTAGATACAGAGTAAAGCTGCCTCGACACTGTCCCCATCAAACACTCCCAGGGCAGGTACAGCACGGGCTTATTTACAGGGCAAATCTCCTTTATACTGTCCCCTTCAAACAATTCCAGGGACAGGTACGGCACAGGGTTAGATACCGAGTAAAACTCCCTCTACACTGTCTCCATCAAACACAGCCAGGACAGGTACAGCACGGGGTTAGATACAGAGTAAAGCTCCCTCTACACTGTCTCCATCAAACACTCCCAGGACAGCTGCAGCACGGGGTTAGATACAGAGTAAAGCTCCGTCTACACTGTCCCACTCAGGCACTCCCAGGACAGGTACAGCACGGGGTTAGATACAGAGTAAAGCTCCCTCTACACTGTCCCCATCAAAAACTCCCAGGACAGGTACAGCACGGGGTTAGATACAGAGTAAAGCTCCCTCTACACTGTCCCCATCAAACACTCCAAGGACAGGTACAGCACGGGTTTAGATACAGAGTAAAGCTCCTTCTACACTGTCTCCATCAAACACTCCCAGGTCAGGTACAGCACGGGGTTAGTTACAGAGTAAATCTCCCTCTACACTGTCCCCATCAAACACACCCAGGACATGTACAGCACGGGGGATAGATACAGAGTAAATCTCCCTCTACACTGTCCCCAACAAACACTCCCAGGACAGGTACAGCAAGAGGCTAGATACAGAGTATATCTCCCTCTACATTGTCCCCATCAAACACTCCCAGGACAGGTACAGCACGGGGTTAGATAGAGAGTAAAGGTCCCTCTACATTGTCCCCATCAAACACTCCCAGCACATATACAGAACGGGGTTAGATACTAAGTAAAGCTCCCTCTACACTGTCCCCAACAAACACTTCCAGGACAGATACAGCACGGGGTTAGATACAGAATAAAGCTCCCTCTACACTGGCCCCAACAAACACTCCCAGGTGAGGTACAGCACAGGGTTAGATACAGAGTAAAGCTCCATCTACACTGTCCCCATCAAACACTACCAGGACAGGTTATGCACAGGGTTAGATACAGAGTAAATCTCCCTCTACACTGTCCCCATCAAAAACTCCCAGGACAGGTACAGCAAGGGGTGAGATACAGAGCAAATCTCCCTCTACAATGCCCCATCAAACACTCCAAGGACAGGAACAGCACGTGGTTAGATACAGAGTAAAACTCCCTCTACATTGTCCACATCAAACAATCCCAGGACAGGTACAGCACGGGGTTAGATACAGAGTAAAGCTCCCCCTACACTGTCTCCATCAAACACTCACAGGGTAGGTACAGCACGGGGTTAGATACAGAGTAAAGCTCCGTCTACACTGTCCCCAACAAACACTCCCAGGACAGGTACAGCATGGGGTTAGATACAGAGTAAATCTCCCTCTGCACGGTCCCCATCAAACACTCCCAGGACAGGTACAGCACGGGCTGAGATGCAGAGTAAATCTCCCTTGCACTGTCCCCATCAAACACTCCCAGGACAGGTAGAGCATGGGGTTAGATAGAGAGTAAAGCTCCCTCTACGTTGTCCCCATCAAACACTCCCAGGACAGGTACAGCACAGGGTTAGATACAGAGTAAAGCTCCCTCTACACTGTCCCCATCAAACACTCCCAGGACAGGTACAGCCCGGGGTCAGATACAGAGTAAAGCTCCCTCTACACTGTCCCCATCAAACACTCCCAGGTCAGGTACAGCACGGGGTTATTTACAGGGAAAATCTCCTTTATACTGTCCCCATCAAACACTCCCAGGACAGGTACAGCATGGGGTTAGATACAGAGTAAATCTCCCTCTACACTTTCCCCATCTAACACTCCCAGGCCAGGTACAGCACGGGGTTCGATACAGAGTAAAGCTCCCTCTACATTGTCCCCATCAAACACTCCCAGCACAGATACAGCACGGGGTTAGATACAGAGTAAAGCTCCCTCTACACTGTGCCCAACAAACACTCCAAGGACAGATACAGCACGGGTTTAGATACAGAATAAAGCTCCCTCTACATTGGCCCCAACAAACACTCCCAGGTCAGGTACAGCACAGGGTTAGATACAGAGTAAAGCCCCATCTACACTGTCCCCAACAAACACTCCCAGGACAGGTACAGCACGGGGTTAGATACTGAGAAAATCTCCCACTACACTGTCTCCATCAAACACTCCCAGGTCAGCTACAGCACGGGGTTAGATACAGAGTAAAGCTCCCTCTACACTGTCCCTATTAAACACTCCCAGGACAGGTACAGCAAGGGGTTAGATACAGAGTAAAGCTCCCCCTACACTGTCTCCATCAAACACACCCAGGACAGGTACAGAACGGGGTTAGATACAGAATAAAGCTCCCTCTACACTGTCTCCATCAAACACACCCATGTCAGGTACAGCACAGGGTTAGATACAGAGTATTGCTCCCTCTACAATCTCTCTATCAAACACTCCCAGGACAGGTACAGCGCGGGTTTAGATACAGAGTTAATCTCCCTCTACACTACACCCATCAAACAGTCCAAAGACAGGTACAGCACGCGGTTAGATAAAGAGTAAAGCTCCCTCTACAATGTCCCCATCAAACACTCACAGGGTAGGTACAGCCCGGGTTTATATATAGAGTAAAGCTCCCTGTACATTGTCCCCATCAAACACTCCCAGGACAGGTACAGCACGGAGTTAGATACAGAGTAAATCTCCCTCTACACTCTCCCCATCAAAAACTCCCAGGACAGGTACAGCACGGGGTTAGGTACAGAGTAAAGCTCCCTCTACACTGTCCCCATCAAACACTCCAAGGACAGGTACAGCACGGGGTAAGATACAGAGTAAAGCTCTCCCTACACTGTCTCCATCAAACACTCCCAGGATAGGTACAGCACGGGGTTAGATACAATGTAATGCTCCTTCTACACTGTCTCCATCAAACACTCCCAGGTCAGGTACAGCATGGGTTAGTTACAGAGTAAATCTCCCTCTACACTGTCCCCATCAAACACACCCAGGACAGGTACAGCATGGGGGTTAGATACAGAGTAAATCTCCCTCTACACTGTCCGCAACAAACACTCCCAGGACAGGTACAGCACGGGGCTAGATACAGAGTAAATCTCCCTCGATACTTTCCCCATCAAACACTCCCAGGACAGGTACAGCACAGGGTTCGATACAGAGTAAAGCTCCCTCTACACTGTCCCCATAAAACACTCCCAGGACAGGTACAGCACGGGCGTTCGATACAGAGTAAAGCTCCCTCTACATTGTCCCAATCAAATACTCCCAGGACAGGTACAGCACGGGGTTAGATACAGAGTAAAGCTCCATCTACACTGTCTCCATCAAAAACTCCCAGGACAGGTACAGCACGGGGTTCGATACAGAGTAAATCTCCCTCTACACTGTCTCCATCTAACACTCCCAGGACCGTTACAGTACGGGGTTCGATACAGAGTAAGGCTCCCTCTACACTGTCGCCATCAAACACTACCAGGACAGGTACAGCACGGGGTTAGATACCAAGTAAAGCCCACTCTACACTGTCCCCCTCAAACACTCCCAGGACAGCTACAGCACGGGGTTAGATACAGAGTAAAGCTCCCTCTACACTGTCCCCATCAAACACTCCCAGGACAGGTACAGCACGAGGTTAGGTACAGAGTAAATCTCCCTCTACACTGTCACCATCAAACACTCCCAGGACAGGTACAGCACGCGGTTAGATACAGTGTAAAGCTCCCTCTACACTGTCCCCATCAAACACTCCCAGGACAGGTAGAGCACGTGGTTAGATACAGAGTAAATCTCCCTCTACACTGTCACCATCAAACAGTCCAAGGACAAGTACAGCACGGGGTTGGATACAGAATAAAGCTTCCTCTACACTGTCCACAACAAACACTCCCAGGACAGGTACAGCACGGGGTTAGATACAGAGTAAACCTCCATCTACACTGTCTCCATCAAAAACTCCCAGGACAGGTACAGCACGGGGTTCGATACAGAGTAAATCTCCCTCTACAGTGTCTCCATCTAACACTCCCAGGACCGTTACATCACGGGGTTCGATACAGAGTAAGGCTCCCTCTACACTGTCGCCATCAAACACTACCAGGACAGGTACAGCACGGGGTTAGATACCGAGTAAAGCCCACTCTACACTGTCCACATCAAACACTCCCAGGACAGCTACAGCACGGGGTTAGATACAGAGTAAAGCTCCCTCTACACTGTCCCAATCTGGCACTCCCAGGACAGGTACAGCACGGGGTTAGATACAGAGTAAAGCTCCCTCTACACTGTCCCCATCAAACACTCCCAGGACAGGTACAGCACGGGGTTAGATACAGAGTAAATCTCCCTCTACACTGTCCCCATCAAACACTCCCAGGACAGGTACAGCACGTGGTTAGATACAGAGTAAATCTCCCTCTACACTGTCACCATCAAACAGTCCAAGGACAAGTACAGCACGGGGTTGGATACAGAGTAAAGCTTCCTCTACACTGTCCACAACAAACACTCCCAGGACAGGTACAGCATCGGGTTAGATACAGAGAAAAGCACCCTCTACAGTGTCCACAACAAACACTCCCAGGACAGGTACAGCACGGGTTTAGATACAGAGTAAATCTCCCTCTGCACTGTCCCCATCAAACATTCCCAACACAGGTACAGCACAGGGTTGAATACAGATTAAACTCCCTCTACATTGTCCCCATCAAACACTCCCAGGACAGGTACAGCACAGGGTTAGATAGAGAGTAAAGCTCCCTCTACATTGTCCCCATCAAACACTCCCAGCACAGGTACTGCACGGGGTTAGATACAGAGTAAAGCTCCATCTACACTGTGCCCAAAAACACTCCCAGGACAGATACAGCACGGGTTCATATACAGAATAAAGTTCCCTCTTCACCGGCCCCAACAAACACTCCCAGGTCAGGTACAGCACAGGGTTAGATACAGACTAAAGCTCCCTCTGCACTGTTCCCATCAAACACTCCCAGGACAGGTACAGTACGGGGTTAGATACAGATTAAATCTCCCTCTGCACTGTCCCCATCAAACACTCCCAACACAGGTACAGCATGGGGTTAGATACTGAGTAAATCTCCCTCTACATTGTCCCCATCAAACACTCCCAGGACAGGTACAGCACGGGGTTAGATAAAGAGTATAGCTCCCTCTACATTGTCCCCATCAAACAGTCACAGCACAGATACATCACGGGGTTAGATACAGAGTAAAGCTCCCTCTACACTGTGCCCAACAAACACTCCAAAGACAGATACAGCACGGGTTTAGAAACAGAGTAAAGCTCCCTCTACATTGTCCCCAACAAACACTCCCAGGTTAGGTACAGCACAGGGTTAGATACAGAGTAAAGCTCCCTCTACACTGTCCCCATCAAACACTCCCAGGACAGGTACAGCCCGGGGTCAGATACAGAGTAAAGCTCCCTCTACACTGTCCCCATCAAACACTCCCAGGTCAGGTACAGCACGGGGTTATTTACAGGGAAAATCTCCTTTATACTGTCCCCATCAAACACTCCCAGGACAGGTACAGCATGGGGTTAGATACAGAGTAAATCTCCCTCTACACTTTCCCCATCTAACACTCCCAGGCCAGGTACAGCACGGGGTTCGATACAGAGTAAAGCTCCCTCTACATTGTCCCCATCAAACACTCCCAGCACAGATACAGCACGGGGTTAGATACAGAGTAAAGATCCCTCTACACTGTGCCCAACAAACACTCCAAGGACAGATACAGCACGGGTTTAGATACAGAATAAAGCTCCCTCTACATTGGCCCCAACAAACACTCCCAGGTCAGGTACAGCACAGGGTTAGATACAGAGTAAAGCCCCATCTACACTGTCCCCAACAAACACTCCCAGGACAGGTACAGCACGGGGTTAGATACTGAGAAAATCTCCCACTACACTGTCTCCATCAAACACTCCCAGGTCAGCTACAGCACGGGGTTAGATACAGAGTAAAGCTCCCTCTACACTGTCCCTATTAAACACTCCCAGGACAGGTACAGCAAGGGGTTAGAAAAGAGTAAAGCTCCCCCTACACTGTCTCCATCAAACACACCCAGGACAGGTACAGAACGGGGTTAGATACAGAGTAAATCTCCCTCTACACTCTCCCCATCAAAAACTCCCAGGACAGGTACAGCACGGGGTTAGGTACAGAGTAAAGCTCCCTCTACACTGTCCCCATCAAACACTCCAAGGACAGGTACAGCACGGGGTAAGATACAGAGTAAAGCTTTCCCTACACTGTCTCCATCAAACACTCCCAGGATAGGTACAGCACGGGGTTAGATACAATGTAATGCTCCTTCTACACTGTCTCCATCAAACACTCCCAGGTCAGGTACAGCACGGGGTTAGTTACAGAGTAAATCTCCCTCTACACTGTCCCCATCAAACACACCCAGGACAGGTACAGCACGGGGGTTAGATACAGAGTAAATCTCCCTCTACACTGTCCGCAACAAACACTCCCAGGACAGGTACAGCACGGGGCTAGATACAGAGTAAATCTCCCTCGACACTTTCCCCATCAAACACTCCCAGGACAGGTACAGCACAGGGTTCGATACAGAGTAAAGCTCCCTCTACACTGTCCCCATCAAACACTCCCAGGACAGGTACAGCACGGGCGTTCGATTCAGAGTAAAGCTCCCTCTACATTGTCCCAATCAAATACTCCCAGGACAGGTACAGCACGGGGTTAGATACAGAGTAAAGCTCCATCTACACTGTCTCCATCAAAAACTCCCAGGAGAGGTACAGCACGGGGTTCGATACAGAGTAAATCTCCCTCTACACTGTCTCCATCTAACACTCCCAGGACCGTTACAGTACGGGGTTCGATACAGAGTAAGGCTCCCTCTACACTGTCGCCATCAAACACTACCAGGACAGGTACAGCACGGGGTTAGATACCAAGTAAAGCCCACTCTACACTGTCCCCATCAAACACTCCCAGGACAGCTACAGCACGGCGTTAGATACAGAGTAAAGCTGCCTCTACACTGTCCCACTCTGGCACTCCCAGGACAGGTACAGCACGGGGTTAGATACAGAGTAAAGCTCCCTCTACACTGTCCCCATCAAACACTCCCAGGACAGGTACAGCACGAGGTTAGGTACAGAGTAAATCTCCCTCTACACTGTCACCATCAAACACTCCCAGGACAGGTACAGCACGCGGTTAGATACAGTGTAAAGCTCCCTCTACACTGTCCCCATCAAACACTCCCAGGACAGGTACAGCACGTGGTTAGATACAGAGTAAATCTCCCTCTACACTGTCACCATCAAACAGTCCAAGGACAAGTACAGCACGGGGTTGGATACAGAGTAAAGCTTCCTCTACACTGTCCACAACAAACACTCCCAGGACAGGTACAGCACGGGGTTAGATACAGAGTAAAGCTCCATCTACACTGTCTCCATCAAAAACTCCCAGGACAGGTACAGCACGGGGCTCGATACAGAGTAAATCTCCCTCTACACTGTCTCCATCTAACACTCCCAGGACCGTTACAGCACGGGGTTCGATACAGAGTAAGGCTCCCTCTACACTGTCGCCATCAAACACTACCAGGACAGGTACAGCACGGGGTTAGATACCGAGTAATGCCCACTCTACACTGTCCACATCAAACACTCCCAGGACAGCTACAGCACGGGGTTAGATACAGAGTAAAGCTCCCTCTACACTGTCCCAATCTGGCACTCCCAGGACAGGTACAGCACGGGGTTAGATACAGAGTAAAGCTCCCTCTACACTGTCCCCATCAAACACTCCCAGGACAGGTACAGCACGGGGTTAGATACAGAGTAAATCTCCCTCTACACTGTCCCCATCAAACACTCCCAGGACAGGTACAGCACGTGGTTAGATACAGAGTAAATCTCCCTCTACACTGTCACCATCAAACAGTCCAAGGACAAGTACAGCACGGGGTTGGATACAGAGTAAAGCTTCCTCTACACTGTCCACAACAAACACTCCCAGGACAGGTACAGCATCGGGTTAGATAAAGAGAAAAGCACCCTCTACAGTGTCCACAACAAACACTCCCAGGACAGGTACAGCACGGGGTTAGATACAGAGTAAATCTCCCTCTGCACTGTCCCCATCAAACATTCCCAACACAGGTACAGCACAGGGTTGAATACAGATTAAACTCCCTCTACATTGTCCCCATCAAACACTCCCAGGACAGGTACAGCACAGGGTTAGATAGAGAGTAAAGCTCCCTCTACATTGTCCCCATCAAACACTCCCAGCACAGGTACTGCACGGGGTTAGATACAGAGTAAAGCTCCATCTACACTGTGCCCAAAAACACTCCCAGGACAGATGCAGCACGGGTTCATATACAGAATAAAGTTCCCTCTTCACCGGCCCCAACAAACACTCCCAGGTCAGGTACAGCACAGGGTTAGATACAGACTAAAGCTCCCTCTGCACTGTTCCCATCAAACACTCCCAGGACAGGTACAGTACGGGGTTAGATACAGATTAAATCTCCCTCTGCACTGTCCCCATCAAACACTCCCAACACAGGTACAGCATGGGGTTAGATACTGAGTAAATCTCCCCCTACATTGTCCCCATCAAACACTCCCAGGACAGGTACAGCACGGGGTTAGATAAAGAGTATAGCTCCCTCTACATTGTCCCCATCAAACAGTCACAGCACAGATACATCACGGGGTTAGATACAGAGTAAAGCTCCCTCTACACTGTGCCCAACAAACACTCCAAAGACAGATACAGCACGGGTTTAGAAACAGAGTAAAGCTCCCTCTACGTTGTCCCCAACAAACACTCCCAGGTTAGGTACAGCACAGGGTTAGATATAGAGTAAAGCTCCCTCTGCACTGTCCCCATCAAACACTCCCAGGACAGGTACAGCACGGGTTTAGATACAGAGAAATTCTCTCCCTACACTGTCTCCATCAAACATTCCCAGGTCAGCAACAGCACGGGGTTAGATACAGAGTAAAGCTCCCTCTACACTGTCCCTATTAAACACTCCCAGGACAGGTACAGCAAGGGGTTAGATACTGAGTAAAGCTCCCCCTACACTGTCTCCATCAAACACACCCAGGACAGGTACAGAACGGGGTTAGATACAGAATAAAGCTCCCTCTACACTGTCTCCATCAAACACACCCATGTCAGGTACAGCACAGGGTAAGATACAGAGTAAAGCTCCCTCTACACTCTCTCTATCAAACACTCCCAGGACCGGTACAGCGCGGGTTTAGATACAGAGTAAATCTCCCTCTACACTACCCCCATCAAACTGTCCAAAGACAGTTACAGCACACGGTTAGATACAGAGTAAAGCTCCCTCTACACTGTCCCCATCAAACACTCCAAGGACAGGTACAGCACGGGTTTAGATAAAGAGTAAAGCTCCTTCTACACTGTTTCCATCAAACACTCCCAGGTCAGGTACAGCACGGGGTTAGTTACAGAGTAAATCTCCCTCTACACTGCCCCCATCAAACACACCCAGGACAGGAACAGCACGGGGTTAGATACAGAGTAAAGCTCCCTCTACACTGTCCCCAACAAACACTCCCAGGACAGGTACAGCACGGGGCTAGATACAGAGTAAATCTCCCTCTACATTGTCCCCATCAAACACTCCCAGGACAGGTACAGCACGGGGTTAGATAGAGAGTAAAGGTCCCTCTACATTGTCCCCATCAAACACTCCCAGCACAGGTACAGCACGGGGTTAGATACTAAGTAAAGCTCCCTCTACTCTGTCCCCAACAAACACTTCCAGGACAGATACAGCACGGGGTTAGATACAGGATAAAGCTCCCTCTACACTGTCCACAACAAACACTCCCAGGTCAGGTACAGCACAGGGTGAGATACAGAGTAAAGCTCCATCTACACAGTCCCCATCAAACACTACCAGGACAGGTTATGCACAGGGTAAGATACAGAGTAAATCTCCCTCTACACTGTCCCCATCAAAAACTCCCAGGACAGGTACAGCAAGGGGTTAGATACAGAGCAAATCTCCCTCTACAATGCCCCATCAAACACTCCAAGGACAGGAACAGCACGTGGTTAGATACAGAGTAAAACTCCCTCTACATTGTCCGCATCAAACACTCCGAGGACAGGTACAGCATGGGGTTAGATACAGAGTAAATCTCCCTCTACACTGTCCCCATCTAACACTCCCAGGACAGGTACAGCACGGGGTTAGATACAGAGTAAAGCTCCCCCTACACTGTCTCCATCAAACACTCACAGTGTAGGTACAGCACGGGGTTAGATACAGAGTAAAGCTCCCTCTACACTGTCCCCAACAAACACTCCCAGGACAGGTACAGCATGGGGTTCGATACAGAGTAAATCTCCCTTGCACTGTCCCCATCAAACACAACCAGGACAGGTAGAGCACGGGGTTAGATAGAGAGTAAAGCTCCCTCTACACTGTCCCCATCAAACACTCCCAGGACAGGTACAGCACAGGGTTAGATACAGAGTAAATCTCCCTCTACACTGTCCCCATCAAACACTCCCAGGACAGGTACAGCCCGGGGTCAGATACAGAGTAAAGCTCCCTCTACACTGTCCCCATCAAACACTCCCAGGTCAGGTACAGCACGGGGTTATTTACAGGGAAAATCTCCTTTATACTGTCCCCATCAAACACTCCCAGGACAGGTACAGCATGGGGTTAGATACAGAGTAAATCTCCCTCTACACTTTCCACATCTAACACTCCCAGGCCAGGTACAGCACGGGGTTCGATACAGAGTAAAGCTCCCTCTACATTGTCCCCATCAAACACTCCCAGCGCAGATACAGCACGGGGTTAGATACAGAGTAAATCTCCCTCTACACTGTGCCCAACAAACACTCCAAGGACAGATACAGCACTGGTTTAGATACAGAATAAAACTCCCTCTACATTGGACCCAACAAACACTCCCATGTCAGGTACAGCACAGGGTTAGATACAGAGTAAAGCTCCCTCTACACTGTCCCCATCAAACACTCCCAGGACAGGAACAGCACGGGGTTAGATACTGAGAAAATCTCCCACTACACTGTCTCCATCAAACACTCCCAGGTCAGCTACAGCACGGGGTTAGATACAGAGTAAAGCTCCCTCTACACTGTCCCTATCAAACACTCCCAGGACAGGTACAGCAAGGGGTTAGATACAGAGTAAAGCTCCCCCTACACTGTCTCCATCAAACACACCCAGGACAGGTACAGAACAAGGTTAGATACAGAATAAAGCTCCCTCTACACTGTCTCCATCAAACACACCCATGTCAGGTACAGCACAGGGTTAGATACAGAGTAAAGCTCCCTCTACACTCTCTCTATCAAACACTCCCAGGACAGGTACAGCGCGGGTTTAGATAAAGAGTAAATCTCCCTCTACACTACCCCCATCAAACAGTCCAAAGACAGGTACAGCACGCGGTTAGATAAAGAGTAAAGCTCCCTCTACAATGTCCCCTTCAAACACTCACAGGGTAGGTACAGCCCGGGGTTATATACAGAGTAAAGCTCCCTGTACATTGTCCCCATCAAACACTCCCAGGACAGGTACAGCACGGAGTTAGATACAGAGTAAATCTCCCTCTACACTCTCCCCATCAAAAACTCCCAGGACAGGTACAGCACGGGGTTAGATACAGAGTAAAGCTCCCTCTACACTGTCCCCATCAAACACTCCAAGGACAGGTACAGCACGGTGTAAGATACAGAGTAAAGCTCTCCCTACACTGTCTCCATCAAACACTCCCAGGACAGGTACAGCACGGGGTTAGATACAATGTAAAGCTCCTTCTACACTGTCTCCATCAAACACTCCCAGGACAGGTACAGCACGTGGTTAGATACAGAGTAAATCTCCCTCTACACTGTCACCATCAAACAGTCCAAGGACAAGTACAGCACGGGGTTGGATACAGAGTAAAGCTTCCTCTACACTGTCCACAACAAACACTCCCAGGACAGGTACAGCATCGGGTTAGATACAGAGAAAAGCACCCTCTACAGTGTCCACAACAAACACTCCCAGGACAGGTACAGCACGGGGTTAGATACAGAGTAAATCTCCCTCTGCACTGTCCCCATCAAACATTCCCAACACAGGTACAGCACGGGGTTGAATACAGATTAAACTCCCTCTACATTGTCCCCATCAAACACTCCCAGGACAGGTACAGCACAGGGTTAGATAGAGAGTAAAGCTCCCTCTACATTTTCCCCATCAAACACTCCCAGCACAGGTACTGCACGGGGTTAGATACAGAGCAAAGCTCCATCTACACTGTGCCCAAAAACACTCCCAGGACAGATACAGCACGGGTTCATATACAGAATAAAGTTCCCTCTTCACCGGCCCCAACAAACACTCCCAGGTCAGGTACAGCACAGGGTTAGATACAGACTAAAGCTCCCTCTGCACTGTTCCCATCAAACACTCCCAGGACAGGTACAGTACGGGGTTAGATACAGATTAAATCTCCCTCTGCACTGTCCCCATCAAACACTCCCAACACAGGTACAGCATGGGGTTAGATACTGAGTAAATCTCCCTCTACATTGTCCCCATCAAACACTCCCAGGACAGGTACAGCACGGGGTTAGATAAAGAGTATAGCTCCCTCTACATTGTCCCCATCAAACAGTCACAGCACAGATACATCACGGGGTTAGATACAGAGTAAAGCTCCCTCTACACTGTGCCCAACAAACACTCCAAAGACAGATACAGCACGGGTTTAGAAACAGAGTAAAGCTCCCTCTGCATTGTCCCCAACAAACACTCCCAGGTTAGGTACAGCACAGGGTTAGATATAGAGTAAAGCTCCCTCTGCACTGTCCCCATCAAACACTCCCAGGACAGGTACAGCACGGGTTTAGATACAGAGAAATTCTCTCCCTACACTGTCTCCATCAAACATTCCCAGGTCAGCAACAGCACGGGGTTAGATACAGAGTAAAGCTCCCTCTACACTGTCCCTATTAAACACTCCCAGGACAGGTACAGCAAGGGGTTAGATACTGAGTAAAGCTCCCCCTACACTGTCTCCATCAAACACACCCAGGACAGGTACAGAACGGGGTTAGATACAGAATAAAGCTCCCTCTACACTGTCTCCATCAAACACACCCATGTCAGGTACAGCACAGGGTTAGATACAGAGTAAAGCTCCCTCTACACTCTCTCTATCAAACACTCCCAGGACCGGTACAGCGCGGGTTTAGATACAGAGTAAATCTCCCTCTACACTACCCCCATCAAACAGTCCAAAGACAGGTACAGCACACGGTTAGATACAGAGTAAAGCTCCCTCTACACTGTCCCCATCAAACACTCCAAGGACAGGTACAGCACGGGTTTAGATAAAGAGTAAAGCTCCTTCTACACTGTTTCCATCAAACACTCCCAGGTCAGGTACAGCACGGGGTTAGTTACAGAGTAAATCTCCCTCTACACTGTCCCCATCAAACACACCCAGGACAGGAACAGCACGGGGTTAGATACAGAGTAAAGCTCCCTCTACACTGTCCCCAACAAACACTCCCAGGACAGGTACAGCACGGGGCTAGATACAGAGAAAATCTGCCTCTACATTGTCCCCATCAAACACTCCCAGGACAGGTACAGCACGGGGTTAGATAGAGAGTAAAGGTCCCTCTACATTGTCCCCATCAAACACTCCCAGCACAGGTACAGCACGGGGTTAGATACTAAGTAAAGCTCCCTCTACACTGTCCCCAACAAACACTTCCAGGACAGATACAGCACTGGGTTAGATACGGGATAAAGCTCCCTCTACACTGTCCCCAACAAGCACTCCCAGGTCAGGTACAGCACAGGGTGAGATACAGAGTAAAGCTCCATCTAAACTGTCCCCATCAAACACTACCAGGACAGGTTATGCACAGGGTAAGATACAGAGTAAATCTCCCTCTACACTGTCCCCATCAAAAACTCCCAGGACAGGTACAGCAAGGGGTTAGATACAGAGCAAATCTCCCTCTACAATGCCCCATCAAACACTCCAAGGACAGGAACAGCACGTGGTTAGATACAGAGTAAAACTCCCTCTACATTGTCCGCATCAAACACTCCGAGGACAGGTACAGCATGGGGTTAGATACAGAGTAAATCTCCCTCTACACTGTCCCCATCTAACACTCCCAGGACAGGTACAGCACGGGGTTAGATACAGAGTAAAGCTCCCTCTACACTGTCCCCAACAAACACTCCCAGGACAGGTACAGCATGGGGTTCGATACAGAGTAAATCTCCCTTGCACTGTCCCCATCAAACACAACCAGGACAGGTAGAGCACGGGGTTAGATAGAGAGTAAAGCTCCCTCTACGTTGTCCCCATCAAACACTCCCAGGACAGGTACAGCACAGGGTTAGATACAGAGTAAAGCTCCCTCTACACTGTCCCCATCAAACACTCCCAGGACAGGTACAGCCCGGGGTCAGATACAGAGTAAAGCTCCCTCTACACTGTCCCCATCAAACACTCCCAGGTCAGGTACAGCATCGGGTTATTTACAGGGAAAATCTCCTTTATACTGTCCCCATCAAACACTCCCAGCGCAGATACAGCACGGGGTTAGATACAGAGTAAATCTCCCTCTACACTGTGCCCAACAAACACTCCAAGGACAGATACAGCACTGGTTTAGATACAGAATAAAACTCCCTCTACATTGGACCCAACAAACACTCCCATGTCAGGTACAGCACAGGGTTAGATACAGAGTAAAGCTCCCTCTACACTGTCCCCATCAAACACTCCCAGGACAGGTACAGCACGGGGTTAGATACTGAGAAAATCTCCCACTACACTGTCTCCATCAAACACTCCCAGGTCAGCTACAGCACGGGGTTAGATACAGAGTAAAGCTCCCTCTACACTGTCCCTATCAAACACTCCCAGGACAGGTACAGCAAGGGGTTAGATACAGAGTAAAGCTCCCCCTACACTGTCTCCATCAAACACACCCAGGACAGGTACAGAACGGCGTTAGATACAGAATAAAGCTCCCTCTACACTGTCTCCATCAAACACACCCATGTCAGGTACAGCACAGGGTTAGATACAGAGTAAAGCTCCCTCTACACTCTCTCTATCAAACACTCCCAGGACAGGTACAGCGCGGGATTAGATACAGAGTAAATCTCCCTCTACACTACCCCCATCAAACAGTCCAAAGACAGGTACAGCTCGCGGTTAGATAAAGAGTAAAGCTCCCTCTACAATGTCCCCATCAAACACTAACAGGGTAGGTACAGCCCGGGGTTATATACAGAGTAAAGCTCCCTGTACATTGTCCCCATCAAACACTCCCAGGACAGGTACAGCACGGAGTTAGATACAGAGTAAATCTCCCTCTACACTCTCCCCATCAAAAACTCCCAGGACAGGTACAGCACGGGGTTAGATACAGAATAAAGCTCCCTCTACACTGTCCCCATCAAACACTCCAAGGACAGGTACAGCACGGGGTAAGATACAGAGTAAAGCTCTCCCTACACTGTCTCCATCAAACACTCCCAGGTCAGGTACAGCACGGGGTTAGTTACAGAGTAAATCTCCCTCTACACTGTCCCCATCAAACACACCCAGGACAGGTACAGCATGGGGGTTAGATACAGAGTAAATCTCCCTCTACATTGTCCCCATCAAACACTCCCAGGACAGGTACAGCACGGGGTTAGATAGAGAGTAAAGCTCCCTCTACATTGTCCCCATCAAACACTCCCAGCACAGGTACAGCACGGGGTAAGATACTAAGTAAAGCTCCCTCTACACTGTCCCCAACAAACACTCCCAGGACAGATACAGCACGGTGTTAGATACAGAATAAAGTTCCCTCTACACTGGCCCCAACAAACACTCCCAGGTCAGGTACAGCACAGGGTTAGATACAGAGTAAAGCTCCATCTACACTGTCCCCATCAAACACAACCAGGACAGGTTATGCACAGGGTTAGATACAGAGTAAATCTCCCTCTACACTGTCGCCATCAAAAACTCCCAGGACAGGTACAGCAAGGGGTTAGATCATGAGTAAATCTCCCACTACATTGCCCCATCAAACACTCCAAGGACAGGAACAGCACGGGGTTAGATACAGAGTAAAACTCCCTCTACATTGTCCACATCAAACACTCCCAGGACAGGTACAGCACGGGGTTAGATACAGAGTAAAGCTCCCTATTCACTGTCCCCATCTAACACTCCCAGAACAGGTACAGCACGGGGTTAGATACAGAGTAAAGCTCCCCCTACACTGTCTCCATCAAACACTCACAGGGTAGGTACAGCACGGGGTTAGATACAGAGTAAAGCTCCCTCTACACTGTCCCCAACAAACACTCCCAGGACAGGTACAGCATGGGGTTAGATACAGAGTTAATCTCCCTCTGCACTGTCCCCATCAAACACTCCCAGGACAGGTACAGCATGGGCTTAGATACAGAATAAATCTCCCTTGCACTGTCCCCATCAAACACTCCCAGGACAGGTAGAGCACGGGGTTATTTACAGGGAAAATCTCCTTTATACTGTCCCCATCAAACAATCCCAGGACAGGTAAAGCATGGGGTTAGATACAGAGTAAATCTCCCTCTACACTGTCTCCATGAAACACAGCCAGGACAGGTACAGCACGGGGTTAGATACAGAGTAAAGCTGCCTCTACACTGTCCCCACCAAACACTCCCAGGGCAGGTACAGCACGGGGTTAGATACAGAGAAAATCTCCCTCTACACTGTCCCCATCAAACACTCCCAGGACAGGTACAGCACGGGGTTAGATACAGAGTAAAGCTGCCTCTACACTCTCCCCATCAAACACTCCCAGAACAGGTATAGCACGGGGTTATTTACAGGGCAAATCTCCTTTATACTGTCCCCTTCAAACAATTCCAAGGACAGGTACGGCACGGGGTTAGAAACCGAGTAAAACCCCCTCTACACTGTCTCCATCAAACACAGCCAGGACAGGTACAGCACGGGGTTAGATACAGAGTAAAGCTCCCTCTACACTGTCTCCATCAAACACTCCCACGACAGCTACAGCACGGGGTTAGATACAGAGTAAAGATCCCTCTACACTGTCCCACTCAGGCACTCCCAGGACAGGTACAGCACGGGGTTAGATACAGAGTAAAGCTCCCTCTACACTGTCCCCATCAAACACTCCCAGGACAGGTACAGCACGGGGTTAGATACAGAGTAAAGCTCCCTCTACACTGTCCCCATCAAAAACTCCCAGGACAGGTACAGCACGGGGTTAGATACAGAGTAATGCTCCCTCGACACTGTCCCCATCAAACACTCCCAGGACAGGTACAGCACAGGGTTCGATACAGAGTAAAGCTCCCTCTACACTGTCCCCATCAAACACTCCCAGGATAGGTACAGCACGGGCGTTCGATACAGAGTAAAGCTCCCTCTACATTGTCCCCATCAAACACTCCCAGGACAGGTACAGCACGGGGTTAGATACAGAGTAAAGCTCCATCTACACTGTCTCCATCAACACTCCCAGGACAGGTACAGCACGGGGTTCGATACAGAGTAAAGCTCCCTCTACACTGTCTCCATCAAACACTCCCAGGACCATTACAGCACGGGGTTCGATACAGAGTAAGGCTCCTTCTACACTGTCGCCATCAAACACTACCAGGACAGGTACAGCACGGGTTTAGATACCGAGTAAAGCCCCCTCTACACTGTCCCCATCAAACACTCCCAGGACAGCTACAGCACGGGGTTAGATACAGAGTAAAGCTCCCTCTACACTGTCCCCATCAAACACTCCCAGGACAGGTACAGCATGCGGTTAGATACCGAGTAAAGCCCCCTCTACACTGTCCCCATCAAACACTCCCAGGACAGCTACAGCACGGGGTTAGATACAGAGTAAAGCTCCCTCTACACTGTCCCACTCTGGCACTCCCAGGACAGGTACAGCACGAGGTTAGATACAGAGTAGATCTCCCTCTACACTGTCCCCATCAAACACTCCCAGGACAGGTACAGCACGGGGTTAGATACAGAGCAAAGCTCCCTCTACACTGTCCCCATCAAACACTCCCAGGACAGGTACAGCACGCGGTTAGATACAGAGTAAAGCTCGCTCTACACTGTCCCCATCAAACACTCCCAGGACAGGTACAGCATGGGGTTAGATAAAGAGTAAATCTCCCTCTACACTGTCACCATCAAACAGTCCCAGGACAAGTACAGCACGGGGTTGGATACAGAGTAAAGCTTCCTCTACACTGTCCACAACAAACACCTCCAAGGACATGTACAGCATGGGGTTAGATACAGAGTAAAGCTCCCTCTACAGTGTCCACAACAAACACTCCCAGGACAGGTACAGCACGGGGTTAGATACAGAGTAAATCTCTCTCTGCACTGTCCCAATCAAACATTCCCAACACAGGTACAGCACGGGGTTGGATACAGATTAAACTCCCTCTACATTGTCCCCATCAAACACTCCCAGGACAGGTACAGCACGGGGTTAGATACAGAGTAAAGCTCCCTCTACATTGTCCCCATCAAACACTCCCAGCACAGGTACAGCACGGGGTTAGATACAGAGTAAAGCTCCATCTACACTGTGCCCAACAACACTCCAAGGACAGATACAGCACGGGTTTAGATACAGAATAAAGTTCCCTCTACACTGGCCCAAACAAACACTCCCAGGTCAGGTACAGCACAGGGTTAGATACAGACTAAAGCTCCCTCTGCACTGTCCCCATCAAACACTCCCAGGACAGGTACAGTACGGGGTTAGATACAGAGTAAATCTCCCTCTGCACTGTCCCCATCAAACACACCCAACACAGGTACAGCACGGGGTTAGATACAGAGTAAATCTCCCTCTACATTGTCCCCATCAAACACTCCCAGGACAGGTACAGCACGGGGTTAGATACAGAGTATAGCTCCCACTACATTGTCCCCATCAAACACTCCCAGCACAGACACAGCACGGGTTTAGATACAGAGTAAAGCTCCCTCTACACTGTGCCCAACAAACACTCCAAGGACAGGTAGAGCGCGGGTTAAATACAGAATAAAGCTCCCTCTAAATTGGCCCCAACAAACACTCCCAGGTCAGGTACAGCACAGGGTTAGATACAGAGTAAAGCTCCCGCTACACTGTCCCCATCAAACACACCCAGGACAGGTACAGCACGGGGGTTAGAGTCAGAGTTAATCTCCCTCTACATTGTCCCCATCAAACACTCCCAGGACAGGTACAGCACGGGGTTAGATAGAGAGTAAAGCTCCCTCTACATTGTCCCCATCAAACACTCCCAGCACAGGTACAGCACGGGGTAAGATACTAAGTAAAGCTCCCTCTACACTGTCCCCAACAAACACTCCCAGGACAGATACAGCACGGTGTTAGATACAGAATAAAGTTCCCTCTACACTGGCGCCAACAAACACTCCCAGGTCAGGTACAGCACAGGGTTAGATACAGAGTAAAGCTCCATCTACACTGTCCCCATCCAACACAACCAGGACATGTTATGCACAGGGTTAGATACAGAGTAAATCTCCCTCTACACTGTCGCCATCAAAAACTCCCAGGACAGGTACAGCAAGGGGTTCGATCCAGAGTAAATCTCCCTCTACAATGCCCCATCAAACACTCCAAGGACAGGAACAGCACGGGGTTAGATACAGAGTAAAACTCCCTCTACATTGTCCGCATCAAACACTCCCAGGACAGGTACAGCACGGGGTTAGTTACAGAGTAAAGCTGCCTATTCACTGTCCCCATCTAACACTCCCAGGACAGGTACAGCACGGGGTTAGATACAGAGTAAAGCTCCCCCTACACTGTCTCCATCAAACACTCACAGGGTAGGTACAGCACTGGGTTAGATACAGAGTAAAGCTCCCTCTACACTGTCCCCAACAAACACTCCCAGGACAGGTACAGCATGGGGTTAGATACAGAGTTAATCTCCCTCTGCACTGTCCCCATCAAACACTCCCAGGACAGGTACAGCACGGGCTTAGATACAGAGTAAATCTCCCTTGCACTGTCCCCATCAAACACTCCCAGGACAGGTAGAGCACGGGGTTATTTACAGGGAAAATCTCCTTTATACTGTCCCCATCAAACACTCCCAGGACAGGTACAGCATGGGGTTAGATACAGAGTAAATCTCCGTCTACACTGTCTCCATGAAACACAGCCAGGACAGGTACAGCACGGGGTTAGATACAGAGTAAAGCTGCCTCTACACTTTCCCCACCAAACACTCCCAGGGCAGGTACAGCACGGGGTTAGTTGCAGAGAAAATCTCCCTCTACACTGTCCCCATCAAACACTCCCAGGACAGGTACAGCACGGGGTTAGATACAGAGTAAAGCTGCCTCTACACTCTCCCCATCAAACACTCCCAGAACAGGTACACCACGGGCTTATTTACAGGGCAAATCTCCTTTATACTGTCCCCTTCAAACAATTCCAAGGCCAGGTATGGCACGGGGTTAGATACCGAGTAAAACCCCCTCTACACTGTCTCCATCAAACACAGCCAGGACAGGTACAGCGCGGGGTTAGATACAGAGAAAAGCTCCCTCTACACTGTCTCCGTCAAACACTCCCAGGACAGCTACAGCACGGGGTGAGATACAGAGTAAAGATCCCTCTACACTGTCCCACTCAGGCACTCTCAGGACAGGTACAGCACGGGGTTAGATACAGAGTAAAGCTCCCTCTACACTGTCCCCATCAAACACTCCCAGGACAGGTAGAGCACGGGGTTAGATACAGAGTAAAGCTCCCTCTACACTGTCCCCATCAAACACTCCCAGGACAGGTACAGCACGGGGTTAGATACAGAGTAAGGCTCCCTCGACACTGTCCCCATCAAACACTCCCAGGACAGGTACAGCACAGGGTTCGATACAGAGTAAAGCTCCCTCTACACTGTCCCCATCAAACACTCCCAGGATAGGTACAGCACGGGCGTTCGATACAGAGTAAAGCTCCCTCTACATTGTCCCCATCAAACACTCCCAGGACAGGTACAGCACGGGGTTAGATACAGAGTAAAGCTCCATCTACACTGTCTCCATCAACACTCGCAGGACAGGTACAGCACGGGGTTCGATACAGAGTAAAGCTCCCTCTACACTGTCTCCATCAAACACTCCCAGGACCATTACAGCACGGGGTTCGATACAGAGTAAGGCTCCCTCTACACTGTCACCATCAAACACTACCAGGACAGGTACAGCACGGGGTTAGATACCGAGTAAAGCCCCCTCTACACTGTCCCCATCAAACACTCCCAGGACAGCTACAGCACGGGGTTAGATACAGAGTAAAGCTCCCTCTACACTGTCCCCATCAAACACTCCCAGGACAGGTACAGCACGCGGTTAGATACCGAGTAAAGCCCCCTCTACACTGTCCCCATCAAACACTCCCAGGACAGCTACAGCACGGGGTTAGATACAGAGTAAAGCTCCCTCTACACTGTCCCCATCAAACACTCCCAGGACAGGTACAGCACGCGGTTAGATACCGAGTAAAGCCCCCTCTACACTGTCCCCATCAAACACTCCCAGGACAGCTACAGCACGGGGTTAGATACAGATTAAAGCTCCCTCTACACTGTCCCACTCTGGCACTCCCAGGACAGGTACAGCACGGGGTTAGATACAGAGTAGATCTCCCTCTACACTGTCCCCATCAAACACTCCCAGGACAGGTACAGCACGGGGTTAGATACAGAATAAAGTTCCCTCTTCACTGGCCCAAACAAACACTCCCAGGTCAGGTACAGCACAGGGTTAGATACAGACTAAAGCTCCCTCTGCACTGTCCCCATCAAACAGTCCCAGGACAGGTACAGCACGGGGTTAGATCCAGAGTAAATCTCCCTCTACAATGCCCCATCAAACACTCCAAGGACAGGAACAGCACGGGGTTAGATACAGAGTAAAACTCCCTCTACATTGTCCGCATCAAACACTCCCAGGACAGGTACAGCACAGGGTTCGATACAGAGTAAAGCTCCCTCTACACTGTCCCCATCCAACACAACCAGGACATGTTATGCACAGGGTTAGATACAGAATAAATCTCCCTCTACACTGTCGCCATCAAAAACTCCCAGGACAGGTACAGCAAGGGGTTAGATCCAGAGTAAATCTCCCTCTACAATGCCCCATCAAACACTCCAAGGACAGGAACAGCACCGGGTTAGATACAGAGTAAAACTCCCTCTACATTGTCCGCATCAAACACTCCCAGGACAGGTACAGCACGGGGTTAGTTACAGAGTAAAGCTGCCTATTCACTGTCCCCATCTAACACTCCCAGGACAGGTACAGCACGGGGTTAGATACAGAGTAAAGCTCCCCCTACACTGTCTCCATCAAACACTCACAGGGTAGGTACAGCACTGGGTTAGATCCAGAGTAAAGCTCCCTCTACACTGTCCCCAACAAACACTCCCAGGACAGGTACAGCATGGGGTTAGATACAGAGTTAATCTCCCTCTGCACTGTCCCCATCAAACACTCCCAGGACAGGTACAGCACGGGCTTAGATACAGAGTAAATCTCCCTTGCACTGTCCCCATCAAACACTCCCAGGACAGGTAGAGCACGGGGTTATTTACAGGGAAAATCTCCTTTATACTGTCCCCATCAAACACTCCCAGGACAGGTACAGCATGGGGTTAGATACAGAGTAAATCTCCGTCTACACTGTCTCCATGAAACACAGCCAGGACAGGTACAGCACGGGGTTAGATACAGAGTAAAGCTGCCTCTACACTTTCCCCACCAAACACTCCCAGGGCAGGTACAGCACGGGGTTAGATGCAGAGAAAATCTCCCTCTACACTGTCCCCATCAAACACTCCCAGGACAGGTACAGCACAGGGTTAGATACAGAGTAAAGCTGCCTCTACACTCTCCCCATCAAACACTCCCAGAACAGGTACAGCACGGGCTTATTTACAGGGCAAATCTCCTTTATACTGTCCCCTTCAAACAATTCCAAGGACAGGTATGGCACGGGGTTAGATACCGAGTAAAACCCCCTCTACACCTGTCTCCATTCAAACACAGCCAGGACAGGTACAGCACGGGGTTAGATACAGAGAAAAGCTCCCTCTACACTGTCTCCATCAAACACTCCCAGGACAGCTACAGCAACGGGGTTAGATACAGAGTAAAGATCCCTCTCTACACTGTCCCACTCAGGCACTCTCAGGACAGGTACAGCACGGGGTTAGATACAGAGTAAAGCTCCCTCTACACTGTCCCCATCAAACACTCCCAGGACAGGTAGAGCACGGGGTTAGATACAGAGTAAAGCTCCCTCTACTCTGTCCCCATCAAACACTCCAGGACAGGTACAGCACGGGGTTAGATACAGAGTAAGGCTCCCTCGACACTGTCCCCATCAAACACTCCCAGGACAGGTACAGCACAGGGTTCGATTACAGAGTAAAGCTCCCTCTACACTGGTCCCCATCAAACACTCCCAGGATAGGTACAGCACGGGCGTTCGATACAGAGTAAAGCTCCTCCTACATTGTCCCCATCAAACACTCCCAGGGACAGGTACAGCACGGGGTTAGATACAGAGTAAAGCTCCATCTACACTGTCTCCAATCAACACTCGCAGGACAGGTACAGCACGGGGTTCGATACAGAGTAAAGCTCCCTCTACACTGTCTCCATCAAACACTCCCAGGACCATTACAGCACGGGGTTCGATACAGAGTAAGGCTCCCTCTACACTGTCACCATCAAACACTACCAGGACAGGTACAGCACGGGGTTAGATACCGGGTAAAGCCCCCTCTACACTGTCCCCATTCAAACACTCCCAGGACAGCTACAGCACGGGGTTAGATACAGAGTAAAGCTCCCTCTACACTGTCCCCATCAAACACTCCCAGGACAGGTACAGCAGCACGCGGTTAGATACCGAGTAAAGCCCCCTCTACACTGTCCCCATCAAACACTCCCAGGACAGCTACAGCACGGGGTTAGATACAGAGTAAAGCTCCCTCTACACTGTCCCACTCTGGCACTCCCAGGACAGGTACAGCACGGGGTTAGATACAGAATAAAGTTCCCTCTTCACTGGCCCAAACAAAACACTCCCAGGTCAGGTACAGCACAGGGTTAGATACAGACTAAAGCTCCCTCTGCACTGTCCCCATCAACACTCCCAGGACAGGTACAGCACGGGTTAGACTACAGAGTAATCTCCCTCTACATTGTCCCCATCAAACACTCCCAGGACAGGTACAGC
Organism: Isurus oxyrinchus; assembly: GCA_026770705.1. Classification (NCBI taxonomy): domain Eukaryota; kingdom Metazoa; phylum Chordata; class Chondrichthyes; order Lamniformes; family Lamnidae; genus Isurus; species Isurus oxyrinchus. Next base: position 495,507 of record JANJGN010000277.1, on the reverse strand, counting down.
ACGGGTTAGATACAGAGTATAGCTCCCACTACATTGTCCCCAATCAAACACTCCCAGCACAGACACAGCACGGGGTTAGATACAGAGTAAAGCTCCTCTACACTGAGCCCAACAAACACTCCAAGGACAGGTACAGCACGGGTTAAATACAGAATAAAGCTCCCTCTAAATTGGCCCCAACAAACACTCCCAGGTCAGGTACAGCACAGGGTTAGATACAGAGTAAAGCTCCCTCTACACTGTCCCATCAAACACTCCCAGGACAGGTACACGCTCGGGGTTAGTTACAGAGAAAAGTCTCCCCTACACTGTCTCCATCAAACACTCCAGGTCAGGTACAGCACGGGGTTAGATACAGAGTAAAGCTCCCTCTGCACAGTCCCTATCAAACACTCCCAGGACCAGGTACAGCAAGGGGTTAGATACAGAGTAAAGCTCCCCCTACACTGTCCCCAACAAACACTTCCTGGACAGATACAGCACGGGGTTAGATACAGAATAAAGCTCCCTCTACACTGGCCCCAACAAACACTCCCAGGTCAGGTACAGCACAGGGTTAGATACAGAGTAACGCTCATCTACACTGTCCCCATCAAAAACTACCAGGACAGGTTATGCCAGGGTTAGATACAGAGTAAATCTCCCTCTACACTGTCCCCCATCAAAAACCTCCCAGGACAGGTACAGCAAGGGGTTAGATACAGAGCAAATCTCCCTCTACAATGCCCCCATCAAAACACTCCAAGGACAGGAACAGCACGTGGTTAGATACAGAGTAAAACTCCCTCTACATTTCCGCATCAAACACTCCCAGGACAGGTACAGCACGGGTTAGATACAGAGTAACGCTCCCTCTACACTGTCCCCCATCTAACACTCCCAGGACAGGTACAGCACGGGGTTAGATAAAGAGTAAAGCTCCCCCTACACTGTCTCATCAAACTCTCACAGGGGAGGTACAGCACGGGTTAGATTCAGAGGTAAAGCTCCCTCTACACTGTCCCCAACAAACACTCCCAGGACAGGTACAGCATGGGGTTAGATACAGAGTAAATCTCCTCTGCACTGTCCCATCAAACACGCCCAGGACAGGACAGCACGGCTGAGATACAGAGTAAATCTCCCTTGCACTGTCCCCATCAAACACTCCCAGGACAGGGTAGAGCACGGGGTTAGATAGAGAGTAAAGCTCCCTCTCGTTGTCCCCATCAAACACTCCAGGACAGGTACAGCACGGGGTTAGATACAGAGTAAAGCTCCCTCTACACTGTCCTCATCAAACACTCCCAGGACAGGTACAGCCCGGGGTCAGATACAGAGTAAAGCTCCCTCTACACTGTCCCATCAAACACTCCCAGGTCAGGTACAGCACGGGGTTATTTACAGGGAAAATCTCCTTTATACTGTCCCCATCAAACACTCCAGGACAGGTACAGCATGGGGTTAGATACAGAGTAAATCTCCCTCTACACTTTCCCCATCTAACACTCCCAGGCCAGGTACAGCACGGGGTTAGATACAGAGTAAAGCTCCCTCTACACTGTGCCCAACAAAACACTCCAAGGACAGATACAGCACGGGTTTAGATACAGAATAAAGCTCCCTCTACATTGGCCCCAACAAACACTCCCAGGTCAGGTACAGCACACGGGTTAGATACAGAGTAAAGCTCCCTCTACACTGTCCCCATCAATACACTCCCAGGACAGGTACAGCACGGGGTTAGATACAGAGTAAATCTCCATCTGCACTGCTCCCAATCAAACATTCCCAACACAGGTACAGCACGGGGTTGGATACAGATTAAACTCCCTCTACATTGTCCCCATCAAACACTCCCAGGACAGGTACAGCACGGGGTTAGATACAGAGTAAAGCTCCCTCTACATTGTCCCCATCTAACACTCCCAGCACAGGTTACAGCACGGGGTTAGATACAGAGTAAATCTCCATCTACACTGTGCCCAACAACACTCCAAGGACAGATACAGCACGGGTTTAGATACAGAATAAAGTTTCCCCTCTTCACTGGCCCAAACAAACACTCCCAGGTCCAGGTACAGCACAGGGTTAGATACAGACTAAAGCTCCCTCTGCACTGTCCCCCATCAAACACTCCCAGGACAGGTACAGTACGGGGTTAGATACAGAGTAAATCTCCCTCTGCACTGTCCCCATCAAACACTCCCAACACAGGTACAGCACGGGGTTAGCATACAGAGTAAATCTCCCTCTACATTGTCCCCATCAAACACTCCCAGGACAGGTACAGCACGGGGTTAGATACAGAGTATAGCTCCCACTACATTGTCCCCCATCAAACACTCCCAGCACAGACACAGCACGGGGTTAGATACAGAGTAAAGCTCCCTCTACACTGAGCCCAACAAACACTCAAGGACAGGTACAGCACGGGTTGAATACAGAATAAAGCTCCCTCTATATTGGCCCCAACCAAACACTCCCAGGTCAGGTACAGCACAGGGTTAGATACAGAGTAAAGCTCCCTCTACACTGTCCCCATCAAACACACCCAGGACAGGTACAGCTCGGGGTTAGTTACAGAGAAAATCTCCCCCTACACTGTCTCCATCAAACACTCCCAGGTCAGGTACAGCACGGGGTTAGATACAGAGTAAAGCTCCCTCTAAACTGTCCCTATCAAACACTCCCAGGACAGGTACAGCAAGGGGTTAGATACAGAGTAAAAGCCCAACAAACACTTCCAGGACAGATACAGCACGGGGTTAGATACAGAATAAAGCTCCCTCTACACTGGCCCCAACAAACACTCCCAGGTCAGGTACAGCACAGGGTTAGATACAGAGTAACGCTCCATCTACACTGTCCCCATCAAAAACTACCAGGACAGGTAATGCACAGGGTTAGATACAGAGTAAATCTCCCTCTACACTGTCCCCATCAAAAACTCCCAGGACAGGTACAGCAAGGGGTTAGATACAGAGCAAATCTCCCTCTACAATGCCCCATCAAACACTCCAAGGACAGGAACAGCACGTGGTTAGATACAGAGTAAAACTCCCTCCACATTGTCCGCATCAAACACTCCCCGGACAGGTACAGCACGGGGTTAGATACAGAGTAAAGCTCCCTCTACACTGTCCCCATCTAACACTCCCAGGACAGGTACAGCACGGGGTTAGATACAGATTAAAGCTCCCCCTACACTGTCTCCATCAAACACTCACAGGGGAGGTACAGCAAGGGGTTAGATTCAGAGTAAATCTCCCTCTACACTGTCCCCAACAAACACTCCCAGGACAGGTACAGCATGGGGTTAGATACAGAGTAAATCTCCCTCGGCACTGTCCCCATCAAACACTCCCAGGACAGGTACAGCACGGGCTGAGATACAGAGTAAATCTCCCTTGCACTGTCCCCATCAAACACTCCCAGGACAGGTAGAGCACGGGGTTAGATAGAGAGTAAAGCTCCCTCTACGTTGTCCCCATCAAACACTCCCAGGACAGATACAGCACGGGTTTAGATACAGAGTAAAGCTCCCTCTACACTGTCCCCATCAAACACTCCCAGGACAGGTACAGCCCGGGGTCAGATACAGAGTAAAGCTCCCTCTACACTGTCCCCATCAAACACTCCCAGGTCAGGTACAGCACGGGGTTATTTACAGGGAAAATCTCCTTTATACTGTCCCCATCAAACACTCCCAGGACAGGTACAGCATGGGGTTAGATACAGAGTAAATCTCCCTCTACACTTTCCCCATCTAACACTCCCAGGCCAGGTACAGCACGGGGTTAGATACAGAGTAAAGCTCCCTCTACACTGTGCCCAACAAACACTCCAAGGACAGATACAGCACGGGTTTAGATACAGAATAAAGCTCCCTCTACATTGGCCCCAACAAACACTCCCAGGTCAGGTACAGCACAGGGTTAGATACAGAGTAAAGCTCCCTCTACACTTTCCCCATCAAACACTCCCAGGACAGGTACAGCACGGGGTTAGATACTGAGAAAATCTCCCACTACTCTGTCTCCATCAAACACTCCCAGGTCAGCTACAGCACGGGGTTAGATACAGAGTAAAACTCCCTCTACACTGTCCCTATTAAACACTCCCAGGACAGGTACAGCAAGGGGTTAGATACAGAGTAAAGCTCCCCCTACACTGTCTCCATCAAACACACCCAGGACAGGTACAGAACGGGGTTAGATAAAGAATAAAGCTCCCTCTACACTGTCTCCATCAAACACACCCATGTCAGGTACAGCACGGGGTTAGATAGAGAGTAAAGCTCCCTCTACATTGTCCCCATCAAACACTCCCAGCACAGGCACTGCACGGGGTAAGATACTAAGTAAAGCTCCCTCTACACTGTCCCCAACAAACACTCCCAGGACAGATACAGCACGGTGTTAGATACAGAATAAAGTTCCCTCTACACTGGCCCCAACAAACACTCCCAGGTCAGGTACAGCACAGGGTTAGATACAGAGTAAAGCTCCATCTACACCGTCCCCATCAAACACAACCAGGACAGGTTATGCACAGGGTTAGATACAGAGTAAATCTCCCTCTACACTGTCGCCATCAAAAACTCCCAGGACAGGTACAGCAAGGGGTTAGATCATGAGTAAATCTCCCTCTACAATGCCCCATCAAACACTCCAAGGACAGGAACAGCACGGGGTTAGATACAGAGTAAAACTCCCTCTACATTGTCCGCATCAAACACTCCCAGGACAGGTACAGCACGGGGTTAGATACAGAGTAAAGCTCCCTATTCACTGTCCCCATCTAACACTCCCAGAACAGGTACAGCACGGGGTTAGATACAGAGTAAAGCTCCCCCTACACTGTCTCCATCAAACACTCACAGGGTAGGTACAGCACGGGGTTAGATACAGAGTAAAGCTCCCTCTACACTGTCCCCAACAAACACTCCCAGGACAGGTACAGCATGGGGTTAGATACAGAGTTAATCTCCCTCTGCACTGTCCCCATCAAACACTCCCAGGACAGGTACAGCATGGGCTTAGATACAGAGTAAATCTCCCTTGCACTGTCCCCATCAAACACTCCCAGGACAGGTAGAGCACGGGGTTATTTACAGGGAAAATCTCCTTTATACTGTCCCCATCAAACAATCCCAGGACAGGTAAAGCATGGGGTTAGATACAGAGTAAATCTCCCTCTACACTGTCTCCATGAAACAAAGCCAGGACAGGTACAGCACGGGGTTAGATACAGAGTAAAGCTGCCTCTACACTGTCCCCACCAAACACTCCCAGGGCAGGTACAGCACGGGGTTAGATACAGAGAAAATCTCCCTCTACACTGTCCCCATCAAACACTCCCAGGACAGGTACAGCACGGGGTTAGATACAGAGTAAAGCTGCCTCTACACTCTCCCCATCAAACACTCCCAGGACAGGTACAGCACGGGGTTAGATACAGAGTAAAGCTGCCTCTACACTGTCACCATCAAACAGTCCCAGGACAAGTACAGCACGGGGTTGGATACAGAGTAAAGCTTCCTCTACACTCTCCCCATCAAACACTACCAGAACAGGTATAGCACGGGGTTATTTACAGGGCAAATCTCCTTTATACTGTCCCCTTCAAACAATTCCAAGGACAGGTACGGCACGGGGTTAGATACCGAGTAAAACCCCCTCTACACTGTTTCCATCAAACACAGCCAGGACAGGTACAGCACGGGGTTAGATACAGAGTAAAGCTCCCTCTACACGGTCTCCATCAAACACTCCCACGACAGCTACAGCACGGGGTAAGATACAGAGTAAAGATCCCTCTACACTGTCCCACTCAGGCACTCCCAGGACAGGTACAGCACGGGGTTAGATACAGAGTAAAGCTCCCTCTACACTGTCCCCATCAAACACTCCCAGGACAGGTACAGCACGGGGTTAGATACAGAGTAAAGCTCCCTCTACACTGTCCCCATCAAAAACTCCCAGGACAGGTACAGCACGGGGTTAGATACAGAGTAATGCTCCCTCGACACTGTCCCCATCAAACACTCCCAGGACAGGTACAGCACAGGGTTCGATACAGAGTAAAGCTCCCTCTACACTGTCCCCATCAAACACTCCCAGGATAGGTACAGCACGGGCGTTCGATACAGAGTAAAGCTCCCTCTACATTGTCCCCATCAAACACTCCCAGGACAGGTACAGCACGGGGTTAGATACAGAGTAAAGCTCCATCTACACTGTCTCCATCAACACTCCCAGGACAGGTACAGCACGGGGTTCGATACAGAGTAAAGCTCCCTCTACACTGTCTCCATCAAACACTCCCAGGACCATTACAGCACGGGGTTCGATACAGAGTAAGGCTCCTTCTACACTGTCGCCATCAAACACTACCAGGACAGGTACAGCACGGGGTTAGATACCGAGTAAAGCCCCATCTACACTGTCCCCATCAAACACTCCCAGGACAGCTACAGCACGGGGTTAGATACAGAGTAAAGCTCCCTCTACACTGTCCCCATCAAACACTGCCAGGACAGGTACAGCATGCGGTTAGATACCGAGTAAAGCCCCCTCTACACTGTCCCCATCAAACACTCCCAGGACAGCTACAGCACGGGGTTAGATACAGAGTAAAGCTCCCTCTACACTGTCCCACTCTGGCACTCCCAGGACAGGTACAGCACGGGGTTAGATACAGAGTAGATCTCCCTCTACACTGTCCCCATCAAACACTCCCAGGACAGGTACAGCACGGGGTTAGATACAGAGCAAAGCTCCCTCTACACTGTCCCCATCAAACACTCCCAGGACAGGTACAGCACGCGGTTAGATACAGAGTAAAGCTCCCTCTACACTGTCCCCATCAAACACTCCCAGGACAGGTACAGCATGGGGTTAGATAAAGAGTAAATGTCCCTCTACACTGTCACCATCAAACAGTCCCAGGACAAGTACAGCACGGGGTTGGATACAGAGTAAAGCTTCCTCTACACTGTCCACAACAAACACTCCCAGGACATGTACAGCATGGGGTTAGATACAGAGTAAAGCTCCCTCTACAGTGTCCACAACAAACACTCCCAGGACAGGTACAGCACGGGGTTAGATACAGAGTAAATCTCTCTCTGCACTGTCCCAATCAAACATTCCCAACACAGGTACAGCACGGGGTTGGATACAGATTAAACTCCCTCTAAATTGTCCCCATCAAACACTCCCAGGACAGGTACAGCACGGGGTTAGATACAGAGTAAAGCTCCCTCTACATTGTCCCCATCAAACACTCCCAGCACAGGTACAGCACGGGGTTAGATACAGAGTAAAGCTCCATCTACACTGTGCCCAACAACACTCCAAGGACAGATACAGCACGGGTTTAGATACAGAATAAAGTTCCCTCTACACTGGCCCAAACAAACACTCCCAGGTCAGGTACAGCACAGGGTTAGATACAGACTAAAGCTCCCTCTGCACTGTCCCCATCACACACTCCCAGGACAGGTACAGTACGGGGTTAGATACAGAGTAAATCTCCCTCTGCACTGTCCCCATCAAACACACCCAACACAGGTACAGCACGGGGTTAGATACAGAGTAAATCTCCCTCTACATTGTCCCCATCAAACACTCCCAGGACAGGTACAGCACGGGGTTAGATACAGAGTATAGCTCCCACTACATTGTCCCCATCAAACACTCCCAGCACAGACACAGCACGGGGTTAGATACAGAGTAAAGCTCCCTCTACACTGTGCCCAACAAACACTCCAAGGACAGGTAGAGCACGGGTTAAATACAGAATAAAGCTCCCTCTAAATTGGCCCCAACAAACACTCCCAGGTCAGGTACAGCACAGGGTTAGATACAGAGTAAAGCTCCCTCTACACTGTCCCCATCAAACACACCCAGGACAGGTACAGCACGGGGGTTAGATTCAGAGTAAATCTCCCTCTACATTGTCCCCATCAAACACTCCCAGGACAGGTACAGCACGGGGTTAGATAGAGAGTAAAGCTCCCTCTACATTGTCCCCATCAAACACTCCCAGCACAGGTACAGCACGGGGTAAGATACTAAGTAAAGCTCCCTCTACACTGTCCCCAACAAACACTCCCAGGACAGATACAGCACGGTGTTAGATACAGAATAAAGTTCCCTCTACACTGGCCCCAACAAACACTCCCAGGTCAGGTACAGCACAGGGTTAGATACAGAGTAAAGCTCCATCTACACTGTCCCCATCAAACACAACCAGGACAGGTTATGCACAGGGTTAGATACAGAGTAAATCTCCCTCTACACTGTCGCCATCAAAAACTCCCAGGACAGGTACAGCAAGGGGTTAGATCCAGAGTAAATCTCCCTCTACAATGCCCCATCAAACACTCCAAGGACAGGAACAGCACGGGGTTAGATACAGAGTAAAACTCCCTCTACATTGTCCGCATCAAACACTCCCAGGACAGGTACAGCACGGGGTTAGATACAGAGTAAAGCTGCCTATTCACTGTCCCCATCTAACACTCCCAGGACAGGTACAGCACGGGGTTAGATACAGAGTAAAGCTCCCCCTACACTGTCTCCATCAAACACTCACAGGGTAGGTACAGCACGGGGTTAGATACAGAGTAAAGCTCCCTCTACACTGTCCCCAACAAACACTCCCAGGACACTTACAGCATGGGGTTAGATACAGAGTTAATCTCCCTCTGCACTGTCCCCATCAAACACTCCCAGGACAGGTACAGCACGGGCTTAGATACAGAGTAAATCTCCCTTGCACTGTCCCCATCAAACACTCCCAGGACAGGTAGAGCACGGGGTTATTTACAGGGAAAATCTCCTTTATACTGTCCCCATCAAACACTCCCAGGACAGGTACAGCATGGGGTTAGATACAGAGTAAATCTCCGTCTACACAGTCTCCATGAAACACAGCCAGGACAGGTACAGCACGGGGTTAGATACAGAGTAAAGCTGCCTCTACACTTTCCCCACCAAACACTCCCAGGGCAGGTACAGCACGGGGTTAGATGCAGAGAAAATCTCCCTCTACACTGTCCCCATCAAACACTCCCAGGACAGGTACAGCACGGGGTTAGATACAGAGTAAAGCTGCCTCTACACTCTCCCCATCAAACACTCCCAGAACAGGTACAGCACGGGCTTATTTACAGGGCAAATCTCCTTTATACTGTCCCCTTCAAACAATTCCAAGGACAGGTATGGCACGGGGTTAGATACCGTGTAAAACCCCCTCTACACTGTCTCCATCAAAAACAGCCAGGACAGGTACAGCACGGGGTTAGATACAGAGAAAAGCTCCCTCTACACTGTCTCCATCAAACACTCCCAGGACAGCTACAGCACGGGGTTAGATACAGAGTAAAGATCCCTCTACACTGTCCCACTCAGGCACTCTCAGGACAGGTACAGCACGGGGTTAGATACAGAGTAAAGCTCCCTCTACACTGTCCCCATCAAACACTCCCAGGACAGGTACAGCACGGGGTTAGATACAGAGTAAAGCTCCCTCTACACTGTCCCCATCAAACACTCCCAGGACAGGTACAGCACGGGGTTAGATACAGAGTAAGGCTCCCTCGACACTGTCCCCATCAAACACTCCCAGGACAGGTACAGCACAGGGTTCGATACAGAGTAAAGCTCCCTCTACACTGTCCCCATCAAACACTCCCAGGATAGGTACAGCACGGGCGTTCGATACAGAGTAAAGCTCCCTCTACATTGTCCCCATCAAACACTCCCAGGACAGGTACAGCACGGGGTTAGATACAGAGTAAAGCTCCATCTACACTGTCTCCATCAACACTCGCAGGACAGGTACAGCACGGGGTTCGATACAGAGTAAAGCTCCCTCTACACTGTCTCCATCAAACACTCCCAGGACCATTACAGCACGGGGTTCGATACAGAGTAAGGCTCCCTCTACACTGTCGCCATCAAACACTACCAGGACAGGTACAGCACGGGGTTAGATACCGAGTAAAGCCCCCTCTACACTGTCCCCATCAAACACTCCCAGGACAGCTACAGCACGGGGTTAGATACAGAGTAAAGCTCCCTCTACACTGTCCCCATCAAACACTCCCAGGACAGGTACAGCACGCGGTTAGATACCGAGTAAAGCCCCCTCTACACTGCCCCCATCAAACACTCCCAGGACAGCTACAGCACGGGGTTAGATACAGAGTAAAGCTCCCTCTACACTGTCCCACTCTGGCACTCCCAGGACAGGTACAGCACGGGGTTAGATACAGAGTAGATCTCCCTCTACACTGTCCCCATCAAACACTCCCAGGACAGGTACAGCACGGGGTTAGATACAGAATAAAGTTCCCTCTTCACTGGCCCAAACAAACACTCCCAGGTCAGGTACAGCACAGGGTTAGATACAGACTAAAGCTCCCTCTGCACTGTCCCCATCAAACACTCCCAGGACAGGTACAGTACGGGGTTAGATACAGAGTAAATCTCCCTCTGCACTGTCCCCATCAAACACTCCCAACACAGGTACAGCCCGGGGTTAGATACAGAGTAAATCTCCCTCTACATTGTCCCCATCAAACACTCCCAGGACAGGTACAGCACGGGGTTAGATACAGAGTAAAGCTCCCTCTACACTGAGCCCAACAAACACTCCAAGGACAGGTACAGCACGGGTTAAATACAGAATAAAGCTCCCTCTAAATTGGCCCCAACAAACACTCCCAGGTCAGGTACAGCACAGGGTTAGATACAGAGTAAAGCTCCCTCTACACTGTCCCCATCAAACACTCCCAGGACAGGTACAGCTCGGGGTTAGTTACAGAGAAAATCTCCCCCTACACTGTCTCCATCAAACACTCCCAGGTCAGGTACAGCACGGGGTTAGATACAGAGTAAAGCTCCCTCTACACTGTCCCTATCAAACACTCCCAGGACAGGTACAGCAAGGGGTTAGATACAGAGTAAAGCTCCCCCTACACTGTCCCCAACAAACACTTCCAGGACAGATACAGCACGGGGTTAGATACAGAATAAAGCTCCCTCTACACTGGCCCCAACAAACACTCCCAGGTCAGGTACAGCACAGGGTTAGATACAGAGTAACGCTCCATCTACACTGTCCCCATCAAAAACTACCAGGACAGGTTATGCACAGGGTTAGATACAGAGTAAATCTCCCTCTACACTGTCCCCATCAAAAACTCCCAGGACAGGTACAGCAAGGGGTTAGATACAGAGCAAATCTCCCTCTACAATGCCCCATCAAACACTCCAAGGACAGGAACAGCACGTGGTTAGATACAGAGTAAAACTCCCTCTACATTGTCCGCATCAAACACTCCCAGGACAGGTACAGCACGGGGTTAGATACAGAGTAAAGCTCCCTCTACACTGTCCCCATCTAACACTCCCAGGACAGGTACAGCACGGGGTTAGATACAGAGTAAAGCTCCCCCTACACTGTCTCCATCAAACTCTCACAGGGGAGGTACAGCACGGGGTTAGATTCAGAGTAAAGCTCCCTCTACACTGTCCCCAACAAACACAACCAGGACAGGTTATGCACAGGGTTAGCTACAGAGTAAATCTCCCTCTTCACTGTCGCCATCAAAAACTCCCAGGACAGGTACAGCAAGGGGTTAGATCCAGAGTAAATCTCCCTCTACAATGCCCCATCAAACACTCCAAGGACAGGAACAGCACGGGGTTAGATACAGAGTAAAACTCCCTCTACATTGTCCGCATCAAACACTCCCAGGACAGGTACAGCACGGGGTTAGGTACAGAGTAAAGCTCCCCCTACACTGTCTCCATCAAACACTCACAGGGTAGGTACAGCACGGGGTTAGATACAGAGTAAAGCTCCCTCTACACTGTCTCCAACAAACACTCCCAGGACACTACAGCATGGGGTTAGATACAGAGTTAATCTCCCTCTGCACTGTCCCCATCAAACACTCCCAGGACAGGTACAGCATGGGGTTAGATACAGAGTAAATCTCCCTCTACACTGTCTCCATGAAACACAGCCAGGACAGGTACAGCACGGGGTTAGATACAGAGTAAAGCTGCCTCTACACTGTCCCCACCAAACACTCCCAGGGCAGGTACAGCATGGGGTTAGATACGGAGAAAATCTCCCTCTACACTGTCCCCATCAAACACTCCCAGGACAGGTACAGCACGGGGTTAGATACAGAGTAAAGCTGCCTCTACACTCTCCCCATCAAACACTCCCAGAACAGGTACAGCACGGGGTTATTTACAGGGCAAATCTCCTTTATACTGTCCCCTTCAAACAATTCCAAGGACAGGTACGGCACGGGGTTAGATACCGAGTAAAACCCCCTCTACACTGTCTCCATCAAACACAGCCAGGACAGGTACAGCACGGGGTTAGATACAGAGTAAAGCTCCCTCTACACTGTCTCCATCAAACACTCCCAGGACAGCAACAGCACGGGGTTAGATACAGAGTAAAGATCCCTCTACACTGTCCCACTCAGGCACTCCCAGGACAGGTACAGCACGGGGTTAGATACAGAGTAAAGCTCCCTCTACACTGTCCCCATCAAACACTCCCAGGACAGGTATAGCACGGCGTTTGATACAGAGTAAGGCTCCCTCGACACTGTCCCCATCAAACACTCCCAGGATAGATAAAGCACAGGGTTAGATACAGAGTAAAGCTCCCTCTACATTGTCCCCATCAAACACTCCCAGGACAGGTACAGCACGGGGTTAGATACAGAGTAAAGCTCCATCTACACTGTCTCCATCAACACTCCCAGGACAGGTACAGCACGGGGTTCGATACAGAGTAAAGCTCCCTCTACACTGTCTCCATCAAACACTCCCAGGACCATTACAGCACGGGGTTCGATACAGAGTAAGGCTCCCTCTACACTGTCGCCATCAAACACTACCAGGACCGGTACAGCACGGGGTTAGATACCGAGTAAAGCCCCCTCTACACTGTCCCCATCAAACACTCCCAGGACAGCTACAGCACGGGGTTAGATACAGAGTAAAGCTCCCTCTACACTGTCCCCATCAAACACTCCCAGGACAGGTACAGCACGCGGTTAGATACCGAGTAAAGCCCCCTCTACACTGTCCCCATCAAACACTCCCAGGACAGCTACAGCACGGGGTTAGATACAGAGTAAAGCTCCCTCTACACTGTCCCACTCTGGCACTCCCAGGACAGGTACAGCACTGGGTTAGATACAGAGTAGAGCTCCCTCTATACTGTCCCCATCAAACACTCCCAGGACAGGTACAGCACGGGGTTAGATACAGAGTAAAGCTCCCTCTACACTGTCCCCATCAAACACTCCCAGGACAGGTACAGCACGCGGTTAGATACAGAGTAAAGCTCCCTCTACACTGTCCCCATCAAACACTCCCAGGACAGGTACAGCATGGGGTTAGATACAGAGTAAATATCCCTCTACACTGTCACCATCAAACAGTCCAAGGACAAGTACAGCACGGGGTTGGATACAGAGTAAAGCTTCCTCTACATTGTCCGCATCAAACACTCCCAGGACAGGTACAGCACGGGGTTAGATACAGAGTAAAGCTCCCCCTACACTGTCTCCATCAAACACTCACAGGGTAGGTACAGCACGGGGTTAGATACAGAGTAAAGCTCCCTCTACACTGTCTCCAACAAACACTCCCAGGACACTACAGCATGGGGTTAGATACAGAGTTAATCTCCCTCTGCACTGTCCCCATCAAACACTCCCAGGACAGGTACAGCATGGGGTTAGATACAGAGTAAATCTCCCTCTACACTGTCTCCATGAAACACAGCCAGGACAGGTACAGCACGGGGTTAGATACAGAGTAAAGCTGCCTCTACACTGTCCCCACCAAACACTCCCAGGGCAGGTACAGCATGGGGTTAGATACAGAGAAAATCTCCCTCTACACTGTCCCCATCAAACACTCCCAGGACAGGTACAGCACGGGGTTAGATACAGAGTAAAGCTGCCTCTACACTCTCCCCATCAAACACTCCCAGAACAGGTTCAGCACGGGGTTATTTACAGGGCAAATCTCCTTTATACTGTCCCCTTCAAACAATTCCAAGGACAGGTACGGCACGGGGTTAGATACCGAGTAAAACCCCCTCTACACTGTCTCCATCAAACACAGCCAGGACAGGTACAGCACGGGGTTAGATACAGAGTAAAGCTCCCTCTACACTGTCTCCATCAAACACTCCCAGGACAGCAACAGCACGGGGTTAGATACAGAGTAAAGATCCCTCTACACTGTCCCACTCAGGCACTCCCAGGACAGGTACAGCATGGGGTTAGATACAGAGTAAAGCTCCCTCTACACTGTCCCCATCAAACACTCCCAGGACAGGTATAGCACAGCGTTTGATACAGAGTAAGGCTCCCTCGACACTGTCCCCATCAAACACTCCCAGGATAGATACAGCACAGGGTTCGATACAGAGTAAAGCTCCCTCTACATTGTCCCCATCAAACACTCCCAGGACAGGTACAGCACGGGGTTAGATACAGAGTAAAGCTCCATCTACACTGTTTCCATCAACACTCCCAGGACAGGTACAGCACGGGGTTCGATACAGAGTAAAGCTCCCTCTACACTGTCTCCATCAAACACTCCCAGGACCATTACAGCACGGGGTTCGATACAGAGTAAGGCTCCCTCTACACTGTCGCCATCAAACACTACCAGGACCGGTACAGCACGGGGTTAGATACCGAGTAAAGCCCCCTCTACACTGTCCCCATCAAACACTCCCAGGACAGCTACAGCACGGGGTTAGATACAGAGTAAAGCTCCCTCTACACTGTCCCCATCAAACACTCCCAGGACAGGTACAGCACGCGGTTAGATACCGAGTAAAGCCCCCTCTACACTGTCCCCATCAAACACTCCCAGGACAGCTACAGCACGGGGTTAGATACAGAGTAAAGCTCCCTCTACACTGTCCCACTCTGGCACTCCCAGGACAGGTACAGCACTGGGTTAGATACAGAGTAGAGCTCCCTCTATACTGTCCCCATCAAACACTCCCAGGACAGGTACAGCACGGGGTTAGATACAGAGTAAAGCTCCCTCTACACTGTCCCCATCAAACACTCCCAGGACAGGTACAGCACGCGGTTAGATACAGAGTAAAGCTCCCTCTACACTGTCCCCATCAAACACTCCCAGGACAGGTACAGCATGGGGTTAGATACAGAGTAAATATCCCTCTACACTGTCACCATCAAACAGTCCAAGGACAAGTACAGCACGGGGTTGGATACAGAGGAAAGCTTCGTCTACACTGTCCAAAACAAACATTCCCAGGACAGGTACAGCATGGGGTTAGATACAGAGTAAAGCTCCCTCTACAGTGTCCACAACAAACACTCCCACGACAGGTACAGCACGGGGTTAGATACAGAGTAAATCTCCCTCTGCACTGTCCCCATCAAACATTCCCAACACAGGTACAGCACGGGGTTGGATACAGATTAAACTCCCTCTACATTGTCCCCATCAAACACTCCCAGGACAGGTACAGCACGGGGTTAGATACAGAGTAAAGCTCCCTCTACACTGTCTCCATCATGCACTCCCAGGACAGGTACAGCTCGGGGTTCGATACAGAGTAAAGCTCCCTCTACACTGTCTCCATGAAACACTCCCAGGACAGGTACAGCACGGGGTTCGATACAGAGTATGGCTCCCTCTACACTGTCTCCATCAAACACTCCCAGGACAGGTACAGCACGGGGTTAGATACAGAGTAGAGCTCCCTCTACACTGTCTCCATCAACACTCCCAGGACAGGTACAGCACGGGGTTAGATACCGAGTAATTCTCCCTCTACACTGTCCCCATCAAACACTCCCAGGCCAGGTACTGCACGGGGTTAGATATAGAGTAAACCTCCCTCTACACTGTCCCCATCAAACACTCCCAGGACAGGTACAGCACCGGGTTAGATACAGAGTAAGTCTCCCTCTACACTGTCCCCATCAAACACTCCCAGGACAGGTACAGCACGGGGTTAGATACCGAGTAAGGCTCCCTGTACACTGTCCCCATCCAACACTCCAAGGACAGGTACTGCACGGGGATAGATACAGAGTAAAGCTCCCTCTACACTGTCCCCATCAAACACTCCCAGGACAGGTACAGCACGGGGTTAGATACAGAGTAAGGCTCCCTCTACACTGTCCCCATCAAACACTCCCAGGACAGGTACAGCACGGGGTTCGATACAGAGTAGATCTCCCTCTACACTGTCTCCATCAAACACTCCCAGGACAGGTACAGCACGGGGTTAGATACAGAGTAAAGCGCCCTCTACACTGTCCCCATCAAACATTCCCAGGACAGGTACAGCACGGGCTTAGATACAGAGTAATGCTCCCTCTACACCGTCCCCATCAAACATTCCCAGGACAGGTACAGCACGGGCTTAGATACAGAGTAATGCTCCCTCTACACTGTCCCCATCAAACACTCCCAGGACAGGTACAGCACGGGGTTAGATACAGAGTAAAGCTCCCTCCACACTGTCCCCATCAAGCACTCCCATGACAGGTACTGCATGGGGTTAGATACAGAGTAAAGGTCCCTCTACACTGTCCCCATCAAGCACTCCCAGGACAGGTACAGCACGTGGTTAGATACAGAGTAATGCTCCCTCTACACTGTCCCCATCAAACACTCCCAGGACTGGTACAGCACGGGGTTAGATACAGAGTAAATCTCCCTCTACACTGTCCCCATCAAACACTCCCAGGACAGGTACAGCACGGGGTTAGATACACAGTAAAGCTCCCTCTACACTGTCCCCATCAAACACTCTCAGGACAGGTACAGCACGGGGTTAGATACAGAGTAAAGCTCCCTCTACACTGTCCCCATCAAACACTCCCAGGACAGGTACAGCACGGGGTTAGATACAGAGTAAATCTCCCTCTACACTGTCCCCATCAAACACTCCCAGGACAGGTACAGCACGGGGTTAGATACACAGTAAAGCTCCCTCTACACTGTCCCCATCAAACACTCCCAGGACTGGTACAGCACGTGGTTAGATACAGAGTAAAGCTCCCTCTACACTGACCCCATCAAACACTCCCAGGACAGGTACAGCACGGGGTTAGATACAGAGTAAAGCTCCCTCTACACTGTCCCCATCAAACACTCCCAGGACAGGTACAGCACGGGGTTAGATACAGAGTAAATCTCCCTCTACACTGTCCCCATCAAACACTCCCAGGACAGGTACAGCACGGGGTTAGATACACAGTAAAGCTCCCTCTACACTGTCCCCATCAAACACTCCCAGGACAGGTACAGCACGGGGTTAGATACAGAGTAAATCTCCCTCTGCACTGTCCCCATCAAACACTCCCAGGACAGGTACAGCACGGGGTTAGATACAGAGTAAATCTCCCTCTGCACTGTCCCCATCAAACACTCCCAGGACAGGTACAGCACGGGGTTAGATACAGAGTGAGGCTCCCCATTGCAATTTTCCAGACACACTCTGACCCTGGCCTGCAGTACAATCTGACAGGTTTGTGTCACATTTCCTGCGTGGCCGGTGTGCTGCCAGCAGGGAGCAGCAGCAGCCTTCAGGATGGGTGTGCTCTGCCACCAACCCCTAAAAGGGGAAGGGCAGCAGGTCCCCATTAAAGGGGAGGTGACTGCTGGCTGCTTCTCCCATTATTTTTTTTTCTTCACTGCACCCTCTGGCTCCAGTCCCATCCAGCTGCTGTGGTTCTCCTGGCAGCTGGCTTCCTTTCGATAAGTCAAAAGTTGAACTCGGTTTCTCCCTCCACACTAGCTGCCAGACCTACTGAGTTTGTCCAGAGTTTTCACTGTTTATTTCCTATTTCCAAAATTTAGCTTTTATTCTTCCATCCTTCATCACGGAGGTTGGATCAGATGCCTTTGTGGGAGGGGGTGAAGTGGGAAAAGTGTTCACACTGGTGGGAAGTAAGCTCTGGCAGAGCACTTAGCGTCTGAAGCTGACTGAGAGGGTTCCCAGTTCTCTCACCCTGATAACACTTCAGCAGCAACAATAATCCTTTGCCAGGAACCAGCGAAGATACCTCCCTGACAGGATGATGGTGCTCCACAGACCATGGTGTGAGTGCCACAACACAGCCCACAATCAGTGTACACCAGCCCGAGTGCCCCAGTCGATCTCACCAAGTGTGTACCAGCAACAATGTCCCCATCGAACACACCGTGTGTACCAGCGCAAGTGCCCCCATCGATCACACCGAGTGTGTACCAGCCCGAGTGTCCCAATCGATCACACCGAGTGTGTACCAGCACCAATGTCCGCATCGATCAAACTAAGTGTGTACAAGCACCAATGTGCCCATCGATCACACCGAATGTGTACCAGCCCGAGTGCCCCTATCGATCACACAGAGTGTGTACCAGCCCGAGTGCCCCCATCGAACAAACCAAGTGTGTACCAGCACCAACGTCCGCATCGATCACACCGAGTGTGTACCAGCCCGAGTGTCTCCATCGATCACACCGAGTGTGTACCAGCATCAATGTCTCCATCGATCACACAGAGTGTGTACCAGCCCGAGTGTCCCCATCAATCACACCGAGTGTGTACCAGCCCGAGTGTCCCCATCGATCACACCGAGTGTGTACCAGCCCGACTGCCCCAATTGATCACACCGAGTGTGTACCAGCCCGAGTGCCCCCATCGATCACACTGAGTGTGTACCAGCCCGAGTACCCCCATCGATCACACAGAGGGTGTACCAGCCAGAGTGACCCTATCGATCACACCGTACGTGTACCAGCACCAATGTCCTCATCGATCACACTGAGTGTGTACCAGCCCGAGTGCCCCCATCAATCACACCGAGTGTGTACCAGCACCAATGTCCCAATCGATCACAGCGAGTGTGTACCAGCCCGAGTGCCCCCATCGATCACACAGATTGTGTACCAGCACCAAAGTACCCATGGATCGCACCGAATGTGTACCAGCCCGAGTGCCCCCAACGATCACACTGAGTGTGTACCAGCCCGACTGCCCACATCAATCACACCAAGTGTGTACCAGCACCAATGTCCGCATCGATCTCACCAAGTGTGTACCAGCGCGAGTGCCCCCATCAATCACACCGAGTGTGTACCAGCCCGAATGTCCCCATCGATCACACCGAGTGTGTACCAGCACCAATGTCCGCATCGATCACAAGAAGTGTGTACAAGCACCAATGTCCCCATTGATCACACCGAGTGTGTACCAGCCCGAGCATCACCATCGATCACACTGAGTGTGTACCAGCCGAGTGTCCCCATCGATCACACCGATTCTGTACCAGCACCAATGTCCCCATCGATCACACCGAGTGTGTACCAGCACCAATGACCCCATCGATCACACCGAGTGTGTACCAGCCCGAGTGTCCCCATCGATGACACCAAGTGTGTACCAGCCCAAGCGCCCCCATCGATCACACCGAGTGTGTACCAGACCGAATGCCCTCATCGATCACACCGAGTGTGTACCAGCACCAATGTCCCCATCGATCACACCGAGTGTGTACCAGCCCGAGTGTCCCCATCGATCACACCAAGTGTGTACCAGCACCAATGTCCCCATCGATCACACCGAGTGTGTACCAGCCCGAGTAACCCCATCGATCACACCGAGTGTGTACCAGCACCAATGTCCCCATCGATCACACCGAGTGTGTACCAGCCCGAGTGACCCCATCGATCACACCGAGTGTGTACCAGCCCAAGTGTCCCCATCAATCACACCGTGTGTGTACCAGCACCGATGTCCCCATCGATCACAGAGAGTGTGTACCAGCCCAAGTGCCCCCATCGATCACACCGAGTGTGTACCAGCACCAATGTCCCCATCGATCACACCGAGTGTGTACCAGCACCGATGTCCCCATCGATCACAGAGAGTGTGTACCAGCCCAAGTGCCCCCGTCGATCACACCGAGTGTGTACCAGCCCGACTGCCCCAATTGATCACACCGAGTGTGTACCCGCCCGAGTGTCCCCATCGATCACACCGAGTGTGTACCAGCCCGACTGCCCCAATTGATCACACCGAGTGTGCACCAGCCTGAGTGCCCCATCGATCACACCGATTGTGTACCAGCCTGAGTGTCCCCAGCGATCACACCGAGTGTGTACCAGCCCGACTGCACCAATTGATCACACCGAGTTTGTACCAGCCCGAGTGCCCCCATCGATCACACTGAGTGTGTACCAACACCAATGTCCCCATCGATCACACCGAGTGTGTACCAGCCCGACTGCCCCAATTGATCACACCGAGTGTGTACCAGCCCGAGTGTCCCCATCGATCACACCGAGTGCGTACCAGCCCGACTGCCCCAATTGATCACACCGAGTGTGTACCAGCCCGAGTGTCCCCATCGAACACACCGAGTGTGTACCAGCACCAATGTCCCCATCGATCACACCGAGTGTGTACCAGCCCGAGTGACCCCATCGATCACACCGAGTGTGTACCAGCCCAAGTGTCCCCATCGATCACACCGAGTGTGTACCAGCACCGATGTCCCAATCGATCACAGAGAGTGTGTACCAGCCCAAGTGCCCCCATCGATCACACCGAGTGTGTACCAGCCCGACTGCCCCAATTGATCACACCGAGTGTGTACCAGCCCGAGTGTCCCCATCGATCACACCGAGTGCGTACCAGCCCGACTGCCCCAATTGATCACACCGAGTGTGTACCAGCCCGAGTGTCCCCATCGAACACACCGAGTGTGTACCAGCACCAATGTCCCCATCGATCACACTGAGTGTGTACCAGCCTGACTGCCCCAATTGAGCACACCGACAGTCCACCAGCCCGAGCGTCCCCATCGATCACACCGAGTTTGTACAAGCACCAATGTCCCCATTGATCACACCGAGTGTGTCCCAGCCCGAGTGTCCCCATCCATCACAACGAGTGTGTACCAGCACCAATGTACCCATTGATCACACCGAGTGTGTACCAGCACCAATGTCGCCATCAATCACACCGAGTGTGTACCAGCACCAATGTCCCCAACGATCACACCGAGTGTGTACCAGCCCGAGTGTCCCCATCGATCACACCGAGTGTGTACCAGCACCAATGTCGCCATCGATCACAGCGAGTGTGTACCAGCCCGAGTGCCCCCATCGATCATACCAAGTGTGTACCAGCATCAATGTCCCCATCAATCTCACCAAGTGTGTACCAGCACCAATGTCCCCATCGATCACACCGTGTGTACCAGCGCGAGTGCCCCCATCGATCACACCGAGTGTGTACGAGCCCGAGTGTCCCAATCGGTCACACCGAGTGTGTACCAGCACCAATGTCCGCATCGATCACACTAAGTGTGTACAAGCACCAATGTGCCCATCGATCACACTGAGTGTGTACCAGCCCGAGTGCCCCTATCGATCACACAGAGTGTGTACCAGCCCGAGTGCCCCCATCGAACAAACCGAGTGTGTACCAGCACCAACGTCCGCATCGATCACACCGAGTGTGTACCAGCCCGAGTGTCTCCATCGATCACACCGAGTGTGTACCAGCACCAATGTCTCCATCGATCACACAGAGTGTGTACCAGCCCGAGTGTCCCCATCAATCACACCGAGTGTGTACCAGCCCGACTGCCCCATTTGATCACACCGAGTGTGTACCAGCCCGAGTGCCCCCATCGATCACACCGAGTGTGTACCAGCCCGAGAGCCCCCATCGATCACACTGAGTGTGTACCAGCCCGACAACCCCCATCGATCACACAGAGGGTGTACCAGCCAGAGTGACCCTATCGATCACACCGTACGTGTACCAGCACCAATGTCTTCATCGATCACACCGAGTGTGTACCAGCCAGAGTGCCCCCATCAATCACACCGAGTGTGTACCAGCACCAATGTCCCAATCGATCACAGCGAGTGTGTACCAGCCCGAGTGTCCCCATCGATCACACAGAGTGTGTACCAGCACCAAAGTACCCATGGATCGCACCGAATGTGTACCAGCCCGAGTGCCCCCAATGATCACACTGAGTGTTTACCAGCCCGACTGCCCACATCAATCACACCAAGTGTGTACCAGCACCAATGTCCGCATCGATCTCACCAAGTGTGTACCAGCGCGAGTGCCCCCATCAATCACACCGAGTGTGTACCAGCCCGAATGTCCCCATCGATCACACCGAGTGTGTACCAGCACCAATGTTCGCATCGATCACAAGAAGTGTGTACAAGCACCAATGTCCCCATCGATCACACCGAGTGTGTACCAGCCCGAGCATCACCATCGATCACACCGAGTGTGTACCAGCCGAGTGTCCCCATCGATCACACCGATTCTGTACCAGCACCAATGTCCCCATCGATCACACCGAGTGTGTACCAGCACCAATGACCCCATCGATCACACCGAGTGTGTACCAGCCCGAGTGTCCCCATCGATCACACCGTGTGTACCAGCCCAAGCGCCCCCATCGATCACACCGAGTGTGTACCAGACCGAATGCCCTCATCGATCACACCGAGTGTGTACCAGCACCAATGTCCCCATCGATCACACCGAGTGTGTACCAGCCCGAGTGTCCCCATCAATCACACCAAGTGTGTACCAGCACCAATGTCCCCATCGATCACACCAAGTGTGTACCAGCACCAATGTCCCCATCGATCACACCGAGTGTGTACCAGCCCGAGTAACCCCATCGATCACACCGAGTGTGTACCAGCACCAATGTCCCCATCGATCACACCGAGTGTGTACCAGCCCGAGTGACCCCATCGATCACACCGAGTGTGTACCAGCCCAAGTGTCCCCATCAATCACACCGTGTGTGTACCAGCACCGATGTCCCCATCGATCACAGAGTGTGTGTACCAGCCCAAGTGCCCCCATCGATCACACCGAGTGTGTACCAGCACCAATGTCCCCATCGATCACACCGAGTGTGTACCAGCACCGATGTCCCCATCGATCACAGAGAGTGTGTACCAGCCCAAGTGCCCCCATCGATCACACCGAGTGTGTACCAGCCCGACTGCCCCAATTGATCACACCGAGTGTGTACCAGCCCGAGTGTCCCCATCGATCACACCGAGTGTGTACCAGCCCGACTGCCCCAATTGATCACACCGAGTGTGCACCAGCCTGAGTGCCCCATCGATCACACCGATTGTGTACCAGCCTGAGTGTCCCCAGCGATCATACCGAGTGTGTACCAGCCCGACTGCACCAATTGATCACACCGAGTTTGTACCAGCCCGAGTGCCCCCATCGATCACACTGAGTGTGTACCAACACCAATGTCCCCATCGATCACACCGAGTGTGGACCAGCCTGACAGCCCCAATTGAGCACACCGAGGGTGTACCAGCCCGAGCGTCTCCATCGATCACACCGAGCGTGTACCAGCACCAATGTCCCCATCGATCACACCGAGTGTGTACCAGCCCGAGTGTCCCCAGCGATCACACCGACTGTGTACCAGCCCGAGTGCCCCCATCGATCACACTGTGTGTGTACCAGCCCGAGTGCCGCCATCGATCACACAGAGGGCGTACCAGCCTGAGTGAGCCCATCGATCACACCGAATGTGTACCAGTCTGAGTGCCCCATCGCTCACACAGAGTGCGTACCAGCCCGAGTGCCCCCATCGATCACACCAAGTGTGTACCAGCCCGAGTGCCCCCATCGATCACACCGAGTGTGTACCAGCCCGAGTACCCCCATCGATCACACCGAGTTTGTACCAGCACCAATGTCCCCATCGATCACACCGGGTGTGTACCAGCACCAATGTCGCCATCGATCACAGCGAGTGTGTATCAGCCCGAGTGCCCCCATCGATCATACCAAGTGTGTACCAGCATCAATGTCCCGATCAATCTCACCAAGTGTGTACCAGCACCAATGTCCCCTTCGATCACACCGTGTGTACCAGCGCGAGTGTCCCCATCGATCACACGGAGTGTGTACGAGCCCGAGTGTCCCAATCGATCACACCGAGTGTGTACCAGCACCAATGTCCGCATCAATCACACTAAGTGTGTACAAGCACCAATGTGCCCATCGATCACACCGAGTGTGTACCAGCCCGAGAGCCCCTATCGATCACACAGAGAGTTTACCAGCCCGAGTGCCCCCATCGAACAAACCGAGTGCGTACCAGCACCAACGTCCGCATCGATCACAGAGAGTGTGTACCAGCCCAAGTGCCCCCATCGATCACACCGAGTGTGTACCAGCCCGACTGCCCCAATTGATCACACCGAGTGTGTACCAGCCCGAGTGTCCCCATCGATCACACCGAGTGTGTACCAGCCCGACTGCCCCAATTGATCACACCGAGTGTGCACCAGCCTGAGTGCCCCATCGATCACACCGATTGTGTACCAGCCTGAGTGTCCCCATCGATCACACCGTGTGTACCAGCCCAAGCGCCCCCATCGATCACACCGAGTGTGTACCAGACCGAATGCCCTCATCGATCACACCGAGTGTGTACCAGCACCAATGTCCCCATCGATCACACCGAGTGTGTACCAGCCCGAGTGTCCCCATCAATCACACCAAGTGTGTACCAGCACCAATGTCCCCATCGATCACACCAAGTGTGTACCAGCACCAATGTCCCCATCGATCACACCGAGTGTGTACCAGCCCGAGTAACCCCATCGATCACACCGAGTGTGTACCAGCACCAATGTCCCCATCGATCACACCGAGTGT
Source organism: Isurus oxyrinchus (assembly GCA_026770705.1). Taxonomy (NCBI): domain Eukaryota; kingdom Metazoa; phylum Chordata; class Chondrichthyes; order Lamniformes; family Lamnidae; genus Isurus; species Isurus oxyrinchus. The sequence goes on along the minus strand of JANJGN010000277.1, from coordinate 470,736 downwards.
GTACCAGCCCGAGTGACCCCATCGATCACACCGAGTGTGTACCAGCCCAAGTGTCCCCATCAATCACACCGTGTGTGTACCAGCACCGATGTCCCCATCGATCACAGAGTGTGTGTACCAGCCCAAGTGCCCCCATCGATCACACCGAGTGTGTACCAGCACCAATGTCCCCATCGATCACACCGAGTGTGTACCAGCACCGATGTCCCCATCGATCACAGAGAGTGTGTACCAGCCCAAGTGCCCCCATCGATCACACCGAGTGTGTACCAGCCCGACTGCCCCAATTGATCACACCGAGTGTGTACCAGCCCGAGTGTCCCCATCGATCACACCGAGTGTGTACCAGCCCGACTGCCCCAATTGATCACACCGAGTGTGCACCAGCCTGAGTGCCCCATCGATCACACCGATTGTGTACCAGCCTGAGTGTCCCCAGCGATCATACCGAGTGTGTACCAGCCCGACTGCACCAATTGATCACACCGAGTTTGTACCAGCCCGAGTGCCCCCATCGATCACACTGAGTGTGTACCAACACCAATGTCCCCATCGATCACACCGAGTGTGGACCAGCCTGACAGCCCCAATTGAGCACACCGAGGGTGTACCAGCCCGAGCGTCTCCATCGATCACACCGAGTGTGTACCAGCACCAATGTCCCCATCGATCACACCGAGTGTGTACCAGCCCGAGTGTCCCCAGCGATCACACCGACTGTGTACCAGCCCGAGTGCCCCCATCGATCACACTGTGTGTGTACCAGCCCGAGTGCCGCCATCGATCACACAGAGGGCGTACCAGCCTGAGTGAGCCCATCGATCACACCGAATGTGTACCAGTCTGAGTGCCCCATCGCTCACACAGAGTGCGTACCAGCCCGAGTGCCCCCATCGATCACACCAAGTGTGTACCAGCCCGAGTGCCCCCATCGATCACACCGAGTGTGTACCAGCCCGAGTACCCCCATCGATCACACCGAGTTTGTACCAGCACCAATGTCCCCATCGATCACACCGGGTGTGTACCAGCACCAATGTCGCCATCGATCACAGCGAGTGTGTATCAGCCCGAGTGCCCCCATCGATCATACCAAGTGTGTACCAGCATCAATGTCCCGATCAATCTCACCAAGTGTGTACCAGCACCAATGTCCCCTTCGATCACACCGTGTGTACCAGCGCGAGTGTCCCCATCGATCACACGGAGTGTGTACGAGCCCGAGTGTCCCAATCGATCACACCGAGTGTGTACAAGCACCAATGTCCGCATCAATCACACTAAGTGTGTACAAGCACCAATGTGCCCATCGATCACACCGAGTGTGTACCAGCCCGAGAGCCCCTATCGATCACACAGAGAGTTTACCAGCCCGAGTGCCCCCATCGAACAAACCGAGTGCGTACCAGCACCAACGTCCGCATCGATCACACCGAGTGTGTACCAGCCCGAGTGTCTCCATCGATCACACCGAGTGTGTACCAGCACCAATGTCTCCATCGATCACACAGAGTGTGTACCAGCCCGAGTGTCCCCATCAATCACACCGAGTGTGTACCAGCCCGAGTGTCCCCATCGATCACACCGAGTGTGTACCAGCCCGACTGCCCCAATTGATCACACCGAGTGTATACCAGCCCGAGTGCCCCCGTCGATCACACCGATTGTGTACCAGCCCGAGAGCCCCCATCGATCACACTGAGTGTGTACCAGCCCGAGTACCCCCATCGATCACACAGAGGGTGTACCAGCCAGAGTGACCCCATCGATCACACCGTACGTGTACCAGCACCAATATCCTCATCGATCACACCGAGTGTGTACCAGCCCAAGTGCCCCCATTAATCACACCGAGTGTGTACCAGCACCAATGTCCCAATCGATCACAGCGAGTGTGTACCAGCCCGAGTGCCCCCATCGATCACACAGAGTGTGTACCAGCACCAAAGTACCCATGGATCGCACCGAATGTGTACCAGCCCGAGTGCCCCCAACGATCACACTGAGTGTGTACCAGCCCGACTGCCCACATCAATCACGCCAAGTGTGTAACAGCACCAATGTCCGCATAGATCTCACCAAGTGTGTACCAGCGCGAGTGCCCCCATCAATCACATCGAGTGTGTACCAGCCCGAATGTCCCCATCGATCACACCGATTGTGTACCAGCACCAATGTCCGCATCGATCACACGAAGTGTGTACAAGCACCAATGTCCCCATCGATCACACCGAGTGTGTACCAACCCGAGCATCACCATCGATAACACCGAGTGTGTACCTGCCGAGTGTCCCCATCGATCACACCAATTCTGTACCAGCACCAATGTCCCCATCGATCACACCGAGTGTGTACCAGCACCAATGAACCCATCGATCACACCGAGTGTGTACCAGCCCGAGTGTCCCCATCGATCACACCAAGTGTGTACCAGCCCAAGCGCCTCCATCGATCACACCGAGTGTGTACCAAACCGAATGCCCTCATCGATCACACCGAGTGTGTACCAGCACCAATGTCCCCATCGATCACACCGAGTGTGTACCAGCCCGAATGTCCCCATCGATCACACCAAGTGTGTACCAGCACCAATGTCCCCATCGATCACACCGAGTGTGTACCAGCCCGAGTAACCCCATCGATCACACCGAGTGTGTACCAGCACCAATGTCCCCATCGATCACACCGAGTGTGTACCAGCCCGAGTGACCCCATCGATCACACCGAGTGTGTACCAGCCCAAGTGTCCCCAACGATCACACCGTGTGTACCAGCACCGATGTCCCCATCGATCACAGAGAGTGTGTACCAGCCCAAGTGCCCCCATCGATCACACCGAGTGTGTACCAGCACCAATGTCCCCATCGATCACACCGTGTGTGTACCAGCACCGATGTCCCCATCGATCACACAGAGTGTGTACCAGCCCGAGTGTCCCCATCAATCACACCGAGTGTGTACCAGCCCGCGTGTCCCCATCGATCACACCGAGTGTGTACCAGCCCAACTGCCCCAATTGATCACACTGAGTGTGTACCAGCCCGAGTACCCCCATCGATCACACAGAGGGTGTACCAGCCAGAGTGACCCTATCGATCACACCGTACGTGTACCAGCACCAATGTCCTCATCGATCACACCGAATGTGTACCAGCCCGAGTGCCCCCATCAATCACACCGAGTGTGTACCAGCACCAATGTCCCAATCGATCACAGCGAGTGTGTACCAGCCCGAGTGCCCCCATCGATCACACAGAGTGTGTACCAGCACCAAAGTACCCATGGATCGCACCGAATGTGTACCAGCCCGAGTGCCCCCAACGATCACACTGAGTGTGTACCAGCCCGACTGCCCACATCAATCACACCAAGTGTGTACCAGCACCAATGTCCGCATAGATCTCACCAAGTGTGTACCAGCGCGGGTGCCCCCATCAATCACATCGAGTGTGTACCAGCCCGAATGTCCCCATCGATCACACCGATTGTGTACCAGCACCAATGTCTCCATCGATCACACAGAGTGTGTACCAGCCCGAGTGTCCCCATCAATCACACCGAGTGTGTACCAGCCCGAGTGTCCCCATCGATCACACCGAGTGTGTACCAGCCCGACTGCCCCAATTGATCACACCGAGTGTGTACCAGCCCGAGTGCCCCCATCGATCACACCGAGTGTGTACCAGCCCGAGAGCCCCCATCGATCACACTGAGTGTGTACCAGCCCGAGAACCCCCATCGATCACACAGAGGGTGTACCAGCCAGAGTGACCCTATCGATCACACCGTACGTGTACCAGCACCAATGTCCTCATCGATCACACCGAGTGTGTACCAGCCCGAGTGACCCCATCAATCACACCGAGTGTGTACCAGCACCAATGTCCCAATCGATCACAGCGAGTGTGTACCAGCCCGAGTGTCCCCATCGATCACACAGAGTGTGTACCAGCACCAAAGTACCCATGAATTGCACCGAATGTGTACCAGCCCGAGTGCCCCCAATGATCACACTGAGTGTTTACCAGCCCGACTGCCCACATCAGTCACACCAAGTGTGTACCAGCACCAATGTCGGCAACGATCTCACCAAGTGTGTACCAGCGCGAGTGCCCCCATCAATCACACCGAGTGTGTACCAGCCCGAATGTCCCCATCGATCACACCGAGTGTGTACCAGCACCATGGTCCGCATCGATCACAAGAAGTGTGTACAAGCACCAATGTCCCCATCGATCACACCGAGTGTGTACCAGCCCGAGCATCACCATCGATCACACCGAGTGTGTACCAGCCGAGTGTCCCCATCGATCACACCGATTCTGTACCAACACCAATGTCCCCATCGATCACACCGAGTGTGTACCAGCACCAATGACCCCATCGATCACACCGAGTGTGTACCAGCCCGAGTGTCCCCATCGATCACACCAAGTGTGTACCAGCCCAAGCACCCCCATCGATCACACCGAGTGTGTACCAGACCGAATGCCCTCATCGATCACACCGAGTGTGTACCAGCACCAATGTCCCCATCGATCACACCGAGTGTGTACCAGCCCGAGTGTCCCCATCGATCACACAGAGTGTGTACCAGCACCAAAGTACCCATGGATTGCACCGAATGTGTACCAGCCCGAGTGCCCCCAATGATCACACTGAGTGTTTACCAGCCCGACTGCCCACATCAATCACACCAAGTGTGTACCAGCACCAATGTCCGCAACGATCTCACCAAGTGTGTACCAGCGCGAGTGCCCCCATCAATCACACCGAGTGTGTACCAGCCCGAATGTCCCCATCGATCACACCGAGTGTGTACCAGCACCAATGTCCGCATCGATCACAAGAAGTGTGTACAAGCACCAATGTCCCCATCGATCACACCGAGTGTGTACCAGCCCGAGCATCACCATCGATCACACCGAGTGTGTACCAGCCGAGTGTCCCCATCGATCACACCGATTCTGTACCAACACCAATGTCCCCATCGATCACACCGAGTGTGTACCAGCACCAATGACCCCATCGATCACACCGAGTGTGTACCAGCCCGAGTGTCCCTTTCGATCACACCAAGTGTGTACCAGCCCAAGCACCCCCATCGATCACACCGAGTGTGTACCAGCACCGATGTCCCAATCGATCACAGAGAGTGTGTACCAGCCCAAGTGCCCCCATCGATCACACCGAGTGTGTAACAGCCCGACTGCCCCAATTCATCACACCGAGTGTGTACCAGCCCGAGTAACCCCATCGATCACACCGAGTGTGTACCAGCCCAAGTGTCCCCATCGATCACACCGAGTGTGTACCAGCACCGATGTCCCCATCGATCACAGAGAGTGTGTACCAGCACAAGTGCCCCCATCGATCACACCGAGTGTGTACCAGCAGCAATGTCCCCATCGATCACACCGAGTGTGTACCAGCACCGATGTCCCCATCGATCACAGAGAGTGTGTACCAGCCCAAGTGCCCCCATCGATCACACCGAGTGCGTACCAGCCCGACTGCCCCAATTGATCACACCGAGTGTGTACCAGCCCGAGTGTCCCCATCGATCACACCGAGTGTGTACCAGCCCGACTGCCCCAATTGATCACACCGAGTGTGCACCAGCCTGAGTGCACCATCGATCAAACCGAGTGTGTACCAGCCCGAGTGTCCCCATCGAACACACCGAGTGTGTACCATCACCAATGTCCCCATCGATCACACTGAGTGTGTACCAGCCTGACTGCCCCAATTGAGCACACCGACAGTCCACCAGCCCGAGCGTCCCCATCGATCACACCGAGTTTGTACAAACACCAATGTCCCCATTGATCACACCGAGTGTGTCCCAGCCCGAGTGTCCCCATCCATCACAACGAGTGTGTACCAGCACCAATGTACCCAACGATCACACCGAGTGTGTACCAGCAACAATGTCGCCATCAATCACACCGAGTTTGTACCAGCACCAATGTCCCCAACGATCACACCGAGTGTGTACCAGCCCGAGTGTCCCCATCGATCACACCGAGTGTGTACCAGCACCAATGTCGCCATCGATCACAGCGAGTGTGTACCAGCACCAATGTCCCCATCGATCACACCGAGTGTGTACCAGCCCGAGTGTCCCCATCGATCACAGCAAGTGTGTACCAGCACCAATGTCCCCATCGATCACACCGAGTGTGTACCAGCCCGAGTAACCCCATCGATCACACCGAGTGTGTACCAGCACCAATGTCCCCATCGATCACACTGAGTGTGTACCAGCCCGAGTGACCCCATCGATCACACCGAGTGTGTACCAGCCCAAGTGTCCCCATCGATCACAACGAGTGTGTACCAGCACCGATGTCCCCATCGATCACAGAGAGTGTGTACCAGCCCACTGCCCCCATCGATCACACCGAGTGTGTACCAGCACCAATGTCCCCATCGATCACACCGAGTGTGTACCAGCACCGATGTCCCCATCGATCACAGAGAGTGTGTACCAGCCCAAGTGCCCCCATCGATCACACCGAGTGTGTACCAGCCCGACTGCCCCAATTGATCACACCGAGTGTGTACCAGCCCGAGTGTCCCCATCGATCACACCTAGTGTGTACCAGCCCGACTGCCCCAATTGATCACACCGAGTGTGCACCAGCCTGAGGACCCATCGATCACACCGATTGTGTACCAGCCTGAGTGTCCCCAGCGATCACACCGAGTGTGTACCAGCCCGACTGCACCAATTGATCACACCGAGTTTGTACCAGCCCGAGTGCCCCCATCGATCACACTGAGTGTGTACCAACACCAATGTCCCCATCGATCACACCGAGTGTGGACCAGCCTGACAGCCCCAATTGAGCACACCGAGGGTGTACCAACCCGAGCGTCTCCATCGATCACACCGAGTGTGTACCAGCACCAATGTCCCCATCGATCACTCCGAGTGTGTACCAGCCCGAGTGCCCCCATCGATCACACTGTGTGTGTACCAGCCCGAGTGCTGCCATCGATCACACAGAGGGCGTACCAGCCTGAGTGAGTCCATCGATCACACCGAATGTGTACCAGCCTGAGTGCCCCATCGCTCACACAGAGTGCGTACCAGCCCGAGTGCCCCCATCGATCACACCGAGTGTGTACCAGCCCGAGTGCCCCCATCGATCACACCGAGTGTGTACCAGCCCGAGTACCCCCATCGATCACACCGAGTTTGTACCAGCACCAATGTCCCCATCGATCACACCGAGTGTGTACCAGCACCAATGTCGCCATCGATCACAGCGAGTGTGTATCAGCCCGAGTGCCCCCATCGATCATACCAAGTGTGTACCAGCATCAATGTCCCCATCAATCTCACCAAGTGTGTACCAGCACCAATGTCCCCATCGATCACACCGTGTGTACCAGCGCGAGTGTCCAAATCGATCACACCGAGTGTGTACGAGCCCGAGTGTCCCAATCGATCACACCGAGTGTGTACCAGCACCAATGTCCGCATCGATCACACTAAGTGTGTACAAGCACCAATGTGCCCATCGATCACACCGAGTGTGTACCAGCCCGAGTGCCCTTATCGATCACACAGAGTGTGTACCAGCCCGAGTGCTCCCATCGAACAAACCGAGTGTGTACCAGCACCAACGTCAGCATCGATCACACCGAGTGTGTACCAGCCCGAGTGTCTCCATCGATCACACCGAGTGTGTACCAGCACCAATGTCTCCATCGATCACACAGAGTGTGTACCAGCCCGAGTGTCCCCATCAATCACACCGAGTGTGTACCAGCCCGCGTGTCCCCATCGATCACACCGAGTGTGTACCAGCACCAATGACCCCATCGATCACACCGAGTGTGTACCAGCCCGAGTGTCCCTTTCGATCACACCAAGTGTGTACCAGCCCAAGCACCCCCATCGATCACACCGAGTGTGTACCAGCACCGATGTCCCAATCGATCACAGAGAGTGTGTACCAGCCCAAGTGCCCCCATCGATCACACCGAGTGTGTAACAGCCCGACTGCCCCAATTCATCACACCGAGTGTGTACCAGCCCGAGTAACCCCATCGATCACACCGAGTGTGTACCAGCCCAAGTGTCCCCATCGATCACACCGAGTGTGTACCAGCACCGATGTCCCCATCGATCACAGAGAGTGTGTACCAGCACAAGTGCCCCCATCGATCACACCGAGTGTGTACCAGCAGCAATGTCCCCATCGATCACACCGAGTGTGTACCAGCACCGATGTCCCCATCGATCACAGAGAGTGTGTACCAGCCCAAGTGCCCCCATCGATCACACCGAGTGCGTACCAGCCCGACTGCCCCAATTGATCACACCGAGTGTGTACCAGCCCGAGTGTCCCCATCGATCACACCGAGTGTGTACCAGCCCGACTGCCCCAATTGATCACACCGAGTGTGCACCAGCCTGAGTGCACCATCGATCAAACCGAGTGTGTACCAGCCCGAGTGTCCCCATCGAACACACCGAGTGTGTACCATCACCAATGTCCCCATCGATCACACTGAGTGTGTACCAGCCTGACTGCCCCAATTGAGCACACCGACAGTCCACCAGCCCGAGCGTCCCCATCGATCACACCGAGTTTGTACAAACACCAATGTCCCCATTGATCACACCGAGTGTGTCCCAGCCCGAGTGTCCCCATCCATCACAACGAGTGTGTACCAGCACCAATGTACCCAACGATCACACCGAGTGTGTACCAGCAACAATGTCGCCATCAATCACACCGAGTTTGTACCAGCACCAATGTCCCCAACGATCACACCGAGTGTGTACCAGCCCGAGTGTCCCCATCGATCACACCGAGTGTGTACCAGCACCAATGTCGCCATCGATCACAGCGAGTGTGTACCAGCACCAATGTCCCCATCGATCACACCGAGTGTGTACCAGCCCGAGTGTCCCCATCGATCACAGCAAGTGTGTACCAGCACCAATGTCCCCATCGATCACACCGAGTGTGTACCAGCCCGAGTAACCCCATCGATCACACCGAGTGTGTACCAGCACCAATGTCCCCATCGATCACACTGAGTGTGTACCAGCCCGAGTGACCCCATCGATCACACCGAGTGTGTACCAGCCCAAGTGTCCCCATCGATCACAACGAGTGTGTACCAGCACCGATGTCCCCATCGATCACAGAGAGTGTGTACCAGCCCACTGCCCCCATCGATCACACCGAGTGTGTACCAGCACCAATGTCCCCATCGATCACACCGAGTGTGTACCAGCACCGATGTCCCCATCGATCACAGAGAGTGTGTACCAGCCCAAGTGCCCCCATCGATCACACCGAGTGTGTACCAGCCCGACTGCCCCAATTGATCACACCGAGTGTGTACCAGCCCGAGTGTCCCCATCGATCACACCTAGTGTGTACCAGCCCGACTGCCCCAATTGATCACACCGAGTGTGCACCAGCCTGAGGACCCATCGATCACACCGATTGTGTACCAGCCTGAGTGTCCCCAGCGATCACACCGAGTGTGTACCAGCCCGACTGCACCAATTGATCACACCGAGTTTGTACCAGCCCGAGTGCCCCCATCGATCACACTGAGTGTGTACCAACACCAATGTCCCCATCGATCACACCGAGTGTGGACCAGCCTGACAGCCCCAATTGAGCACACCGAGGGTGTACCAACCCGAGCGTCTCCATCGATCACACCGAGTGTGTACCAGCACCAATGTCCCCATCGATCACTCCGAGTGTGTACCAGCCCGAGTGCCCCCATCGATCACACTGTGTGTGTACCAGCCCGAGTGCTGCCATCGATCACACAGAGGGCGTACCAGCCTGAGTGAGTCCATCGATCACACCGAATGTGTACCAGCCTGAGTGCCCCATCGCTCACACAGAGTGCGTACCAGCCCGAGTGCCCCCATCGATCACACCGAGTGTGTACCAGCCCGAGTGCCCCCATCGATCACACCGAGTGTGTACCAGCCCGAGTACCCCCATCGATCACACCGAGTTTGTACCAGCACCAATGTCCCCATCGATCACACCGAGTGTGTACCAGCACCAATGTCGCCATCGATCACAGCGAGTGTGTATCAGCCCGAGTGCCCCCATCGATCATACCAAGTGTGTACCAGCATCAATGTCCCCATCAATCTCACCAAGTGTGTACCAGCACCAATGTCCCCATCGATCACACCGTGTGTACCAGCGCGAGTGTCCAAATCGATCACACCGAGTGTGTACGAGCCCGAGTGTCCCAATCGATCACACCGAGTGTGTACCAGCACCAATGTCCGCATCGATCACACTAAGTGTGTACAAGCACCAATGTGCCCATCGATCACACCGAGTGTGTACCAGCCCGAGTGCCCTTATCGATCACACAGAGTGTGTACCAGCCCGAGTGCTCCCATCGAACAAACCGAGTGTGTACCAGCACCAACGTCAGCATCGATCACACCGAGTGTGTACCAGCCCGAGTGTCTCCATCGATCACACCGAGTGTGTACCAGCACCAATGTCTCCATCGATCACACAGAGTGTGTACCAGCCCGAGTGTCCCCATCAATCACACCGAGTGTGTACCAGCCCGCGTGTCCCCATCGATCACACCGAGTGTGTACCAGCCCAACTTCCCCAATTGATCACACTGAGTGTGTACCAGCCCGAGTACCCCCATCGATCACACAGAGGGTGTACCAGCCAGAGTGACCCTATCGATCACACCGTACGTGTACCAGCACCAATGTCCTCATCGATCACACCGAGTGTGTACCAGCCCGAGTGCCCCCATCAATCACACCGAGTGTGTACCAGCACCAATGTCCCAATCGATCACAGCGAGTGTGTACCAGCCCGAGTGCCCCCATCGATCACACAGAGTGTGTACCAGCACCAAAGTACCCATGGATCGCACCGAATGTGTACCAGCCCGAGTGCCCCCAACGATCACACTGAGTGTGTACCAGCCCGACTGCCCACATCAATCACACCAAGTGTGTACCAGCACCAATGTCCGCATAGATCTCACCAAGTGTGTACCAGCGCGAGTGCCCCCATCAATCACATCGAGTGTGTACCAGCCCGAATGTCCCCATCGATCACACCGATTGTGTACCAGCACCAATGTCTCCATCGATCACACAGAGTGTGTACCAGCCCGAGTGTCCCCATCAATCACACCGAGTGTGTACCAGCATCAATGTCCCCATCAATCTCACCAAGTGTGTACCAGCACCAATGTCCCCATCGATCACACCGTGTGTACCAGCGCGAGTGTCCAAATCGATCACACCGAGTGTGTACGAGCCCGAGTGTCCCAATCGATCACACCGAGTGTGTACCAGCACCAATGTCCGCATCGATCACACTAAGTGTGTACAAGCACCAATGTGCCCATCGATCACACCGAGTGTGTACCAGCCCGAGTGCCCTTATCGATCACACAGAGTGTGTACCAGCCCGAGTGCTCCCATCGAACAAACCGAGTGTGTACCAGCACCAACGTCAGCATCGATCACACCGAGTGTGTACCAGCCCGAGTGTCTCCATCGATCACACCGAGTGTGTACCAGCACCAATGTCTCCATCGATCACACAGAGTGTGTACCAGCCCGAGTGTCCCCATCAATCACACCGAGTGTGTACCAGCCCGAATGTCCCCATCGATCACACCAAGTGTGTACCAGCACCAATGTCCCCATCGATCACACCGAGTGTGTACCAGCCCGAGTAACCCCATCGATCACACCGAGTGTGTACCAGCACCAATGTCCCCATCGATCACACCGAGTGTGTACCAGCCCGAGTGACCCCATCGATCACACCGAGTGTGTACCAGCCCAAGTGTCCCCAACGATCACACCGTGTGTACCAGCACCGATGTCCCCATCGATCACAGAGAGTGTGTACCAGCCCAAGTGCCCCCATCGATCACACCGAGTGTGTACCAGCACCAATGTCCCCATCAATCACACCGTGTGTGTACCAGCACCGATGTCCCCATCGATCACAGAGAGTGTGTACCAGCCCAAGTGCCCCAATTGATCACACCGAGTGTGTACCAGCCCGAGTGTCCCCATCGATCACACCGAGTGTGTACCAGCCCGACTGCCCCAATTGATCACATCGAGTGTGCACCAGCCTGAGTGCCCCATCGATCACACCGAGTGTGTACCAGCCCGAGTGTCCCCATCGAACACACCGAGTCTGTACCAGCCCGAGTGTCCCCATCGATCACACCAAGTGTGTACCAGACCGAATGCCCTCATCGATCACACCGAGTGTGTACCAGCACCAATGTCCCCATCGATCACACCGAGTCTGTACCAGCCCGAGTGTCCCCATCGATCACACCAAGTGTGTACCAGCACCAATGTCCCCATCGATCACACCGAGTGTGTACCAGCCCGAGTAACCCCATCGATCACACCGAGTGTGTACCAGCACCAATGTCCCCATCGATCACACCGAGTGTGTACCAGCCCGAGTGACCCCATCGATCACACCGAGTGTGTACCAGCCCAAGTGTCCCCATCGATCACACCGAGTGTGTACCAGCACCGATGTCCCCATCGATCACAGAGAGTGTGTACCAGCACAAGTGCCCCCATCGATCACACCGAGTGTGTACCAGCAGCAATGTCCCCATCGATCACACCGAGTGTGTACCAGCACCGATGTCCCCATCGATCACAGAGAGTGTGTACCAGCCCAAGTGCCCCCATCGATCACACCGAATGTGTACCAGCCCGACTGCCCCAATTGATCACACCGAGTGTGTACCAGCCCGAGTGTCCCCATCGATCACACCGAGTGCGTACCAGCCTGACTGCCCCAATTGATCACACCGAGTGTGTACCAGCCCGAGTGTCCCCATCGATCACACCGAGTGTGTACCAGCCCGACTGCCCCAATTGATCACACCGAGTGTGCACCAGCCTGAGTGCACCATCGATCAAACCGAGTGTGTACCAGCCCGAGTGTCCCCATCGAACACACCGAGTGTGTACCATCACCAATGTCCCCATCGATCACACTGAGTGTGTACCAGCCTGACTGCCCCAATTGAGCACACCGACAGTCCACCAGCCCGAGCGTCCCCATCGATCACACCGAGTTTGTACAAGCACCAATGTCCCCATTGATCACACCGAGTGTGTCCCAGCCCGAGTGTCCCCATCCATCACAACGAGTGTGTACCAGCACCAATGTACCCATCGATCACACCGAGTGTGTACCAGCACCAATGTTGCCATCAATCACACCGAGTGTGTACCAGCACCAATGTCCCCAACGATCACACCGAGTGTGTACCAGCCCGAGTGTCCCCATCGATCACACCGAGTGTGTACCAGCACCAATGTCGCCATCGATCACAGCGAGTGTGTACCAGCCCGAGTGCCCCCATCGATCATACCAAGTGTGTACCAGCATCAATGTCCCCATCAATCTCACCAAGTGTGTACCAGCACCAATGTCCCCATCGATCACACCGTGTGTACCAGCGCGAGTGCCCCCATCGATCACACCGAGTGTGTACGAGTCCGAGTGTCCCAATCGATCACACCGAGTGTGTACCAGCACCAATGTCCGCATCGATCACACTAAGTGTGTACAAGCACCAATGTGCCCATCGATCACACCGAGTGTGTACCAGCCCGAGTGCCCCTATCGATCACACAGAGTGTGTACCAGCCCGAGTGCTCCCATCGAACAAACCGAGTGTGTACCAGCACCAACGTCAGCATCGATCACACCGAGTGTGTACCAGCCCGAGTGTCTCCATCGATCACACCGAGTGTGTACCAGCACCAATGTCTCCATCGATCACACAGAGTGTGTACCAGCCCGAGTGTCCCCATCAATCACACCGAGTGTGTACCAGCCCGCGTGTCCCCATCGATCACACCGAGTGTGTACCAGCCCAACTGCCCCAATTGATCACACTGAGTGTGTACCAGCCCGAGTACCCCCATCGATCACACAGAGGGTGTACCAGCCAGAGTGACCCTATCGATCACACCGTACGTGTACCAGCACCAATGTCCTCATCGATCACACCGAGTGTGTACCAGCCCGAGTGCCCCCATCAATCACACCGAGTGTGTACCAGCACCAATGTCCCAATCGATCACAGCGAGTGTGTACCAGCCCGAGTGCCCCCATCGATCACACAGAGTGTGTACCAGCACCAAAGTACCCATGGATCGCACCGAATGTGTACCAGCCCGAGTGCCCCCAACGATCACACTGAGTGTGTACCAGCCCGACTGCCCACATCAATCACACCAAGTGTGTACCAGCACCAATGTCCGCATAGATCTCACCAAGTGTGTACCAGCGCGGGTGCCCCCATCAATCACATCGAGTGTGTACCAGCCCGAATGTCCCCATCGATCACACCGATTGTGTACCAGCACCAATGTCTCCATCGATCACACAGAGTGTGTACCAGCCCGAGTGTCCCCATCAATCACACCGAGTGTGTACCAGCCCGAGTGTCCCCATCGATCACACCGAGTGTGTACCAGCCCGACTGCCCCAATTGATCACACCGAGTGTGTACCAGCCCGAGTGCCCCCATCGATCACACCGAGTGTGTACCAGCCCGAGAGCCCCCATCGATCACACTGAGTGTGTACCAGCCCGAGAACCCCCATCGATCACACAGAGGGTGTACCAGCCAGAGTGACCCTATCGATCACACCGTACGTGTACCAGCACCAATGTCCTCATCGATCACACCGAGTGTGTACCAGCCCGAGTGACCCCATCAATCACACCGAGTGTGTACCAGCACCAATGTCCCAATCGATCACAGCGAGTGTGTACCAGCCCGAGTGTCCCCATCGATCACACAGAGTGTGTACCAGCACCAAAGTACCCATGAATTGCACCGAATGTGTACCAGCCCGAGTGCCCCCAATGATCACACTGAGTGTTTACCAGCCCGACTGCCCACATCAGTCACACCAAGTGTGTACCAGCACCAATGTCGGCAACGATCTCACCAAGTGTGTACCAGCGCGAGTGCCCCCATCAATCACACCGAGTGTGTACCAGCCCGAATGTCCCCATCGATCACACCGAGTGTGTACCAGCACCATGGTCCGCATCGATCACAAGAAGTGTGTACAAGCACCAATGTCCCCATCGATCACACCGAGTGTGTACCAGCCCGAGCATCACCATCGATCACACCGAGTGTGTACCAGCCGAGTGTCCCCATCGATCACACCGATTCTGTACCAACACCAATGTCCCCATCGATCACACCGAGTGTGTACCAGCACCAATGACCCCATCGATCACACCGAGTGTGTACCAGCCCGAGTGTCCCCATCGATCACACCAAGTGTGTACCAGCCCAAGCACCCCCATCGATCACACCGAGTGTGTACCAGACCGAATGCCCTCATCGATCACACCGAGTGTGTACCAGCACCAATGTCCCCATCGATCACACCGAGTGTGTACCAGCCCGAGTGTCCCCATCGATCACACAGAGTGTGTACCAGCACCAAAGTACCCATGGATTGCTCCGAATGTGTACCAGCCCGAGTGCCCCCAATGATCACACTGAGTGTTTACCAGCCCGACTGCCCACATCAATCACACCAAGTGTGTACCAGCACCAATGTCCGCAACGATCTCACCAAGTGTGTACCAGCGCGAGTGCCCCCATCAATCACACCGAGTGTGTACCAGCCCGAATGTCCCCATCGATCACACCGAGTGTGTACCAGCACCAATGTCCGCATCGATCACAAGAAGTGTGTACAAGCACCAATGTCCCCATCGATCACACCGAGTGTGTACCAGCCCGAGCATCACCATCGATCACACCGAGTGTGTACCAGCCGAGTGTCCCCATCGATCACACCGATTCTGTACCAACACCAATGTCCCCATCGATCACACCGAGTGTGTACCAGCACCAATGACCCCATCGATCACACCGAGTGTGTACCAGCCCGAGTGTCCCTTTCGATCACACCAAGTGTGTACCAGCCCAAGCACCCCCATCGATCACACCGAGTGTGTACCAGCACCGATGTCCCAATCGATCACAGAGAGTGTGTACCAGCCCAAGTGCCCCCATCGATCACACCGAGTGTGTAACAGCCCGACTGCCCCAATTCATCACACCGAGTGTGTACCAGCCCGAGTAACCCCATCGATCACACCGAGTGTGTACCAGCCCAAGTGTCCCCATCGATCACACCGAGTGTGTACCAGCACCGATGTCCCCATCGATCACAGAGAGTGTGTACCAGCACAAGTGCCCCCATCGATCACACCGAGTGTGTACCAGCAGCAATGTCCCCATCGATCACACCGAGTGTGTACCAGCACCGATGTCCCCATCGATCACAGAGAGTGTGTACCAGCCCAAGTGCCCCCATCGATCACACCGAGTGCGTACCAGCCCGACTGCCCCAATTGATCACACCGAGTGTGTACCAGCCCGAGTGTCCCCATCGATCACACCGAGTGTGTACCAGCCCGACTGCCCCAATTGATCACACCGAGTGTGCACCAGCCTGAGTGCACCATCGATCAAACCGAGTGTGTACCAGCCCGAGTGTCCCCATCGAACACACCGAGTGTGTACCATCACCAATGTCCCCATCGATCACACTGAGTGTGTACCAGCCTGACTGCCCCAATTGAGCACACCGACAGTCCACCAGCCCGAGCGTCCCCATCGATCACACCGAGTTTGTACAAACACCAATGTCCCCATTGATCACACCGAGTGTGTCCCAGCCCGAGTGTCCCCATCCATCACAACGAGTGTGTACCAGCACCAATGTACCCAACGATCACACCGAGTGTGTACCAGCACCAATGTCGCCATCAATCACACCGAGTTTGTACCAGCACCAATGTCCCCAACGATCACACCGAGTGTGTACCAGCCCGAGTGTCCCCATCGATCACACCGAGTGTGTACCAGCACCAATGTCGCCATCGATCACAGCGAGTGTGTACCAGCACCAATGTCCCCATCGATCACACCGAGTGTGTACCAGCCCGAGTGTCCCCATCGATCACAGCAAGTGTGTACCAGCACCAATGTCCCCATCGATCACACCGAGTGTGTACCAGCCCGAGTAACCCCATCGATCACACCGAGTGTGTACCAGCACCAATGTCCCCATCGATCACACTGAGTGTGTACCAGCCCGAGTGACCCCATCGATCACACCGAGTGTGTACCAGCCCAAGTGTCCCCATCGATCACAACGAGTGTGTACCAGCACCGATGTCCCCATCGATCACAGAGAGTGTGTACCAGCCCACTGCCCCCATCGATCACACCGAGTGTGTACCAGCACCAATGTCCCCATCGATCACACCGAGTGTGTACCAGCACCGATGTCCCCATCGATCACAGAGAGTGTGTACCAGCCCAAGTGCCCCCATCGATCACACCGAGTGTGTACCAGCCCGACTGCCCCAATTGATCACACCGAGTGTGTACCAGCCCGAGTGTCCCCATCGATCACACCTAGTGTGTACCAGCCCGACTGCCCCAATTGATCACACCGAGTGTGCACCAGCCTGAGGACCCATCGATCACACCGATTGTGTACCAGCCTGAGTGTCCCCAGCGATCACACCGAGTGTGTACCAGCCCGACTGCACCAATTGATCACACCGAGTTTGTACCAGCCCGAGTGCCCCCATCGATCACACTGAGTGTGTACCAACACCAATGTCGCCATCGATCACACCGAGTGTGGACCAGCCTGACAGCCCCAATTGAGCACACCGAGGGTGTACCAACCCGAGCGTCTCCATCGATCACACCGAGTGTGTACCAGCACCAATGTCCCCATCGATCACTCCGAGTGTGTACCAGCCCGAGTGCCCCCATCGATCACACTGTGTGTGTACCAGCCCGAGTGCTGCCATCGATCACACAGAGGGCGTACCAGCCTGAGTGAGTCCATCGATCACACCGAATGTGTACCAGCCTGAGTGCCCCATCGCTCGCACAGAGTGCGTACCAGCCCGAGTGCCCCCATCGATCACACCGAGTGTGTACCAGCCCGAGTGCCCCCATCGATCACACCGAGTGTGTACCAGCCCGAGTACCCCCATCGATCACACCGAGTTTGTACCAGCACCAATGTCCCCATCGATCACACCGAGTGTGTACCAGCACCAATGTCGCCATCGATCACAGCGAGTGTGTATCAGCCCGAGTGCCCCCATCGATCATACCAAGTGTGTACCAGCATCAATGTCCCCATCAATCTCACCAAGTGTGTACCAGCATCAATGTCCCCATCGATCACACCGTGTGTACCAGCGCGAGTGTCCAAATCGATCACACCGAGTGTGTACGAGCCCGAGTGTCCCAATCGATCACACCGAGTGTGTACCAGCACCAATGTCCGCATCGATCACACTAAGTGTGTACAAGCACCAATGTGCCCATCGATCACACCGAGTGTGTACCAGCCCGAGTGCCCTTATCGATCACACAGAGTGTGTACCAGCCCGAGTGCTCCCATCGAACAAACCGAGTGTGTACCAGCACCAACGTCAGCATCGATCACACCGAGTGTGTACCAGCCCGAGTGTCTCCATCGATCACACCGAGTGTGTACCAGCACCAATGTCTCCATCGATCACACAGAGTGTGTACCAGCCCGAGTGTCCCCATCAATCACACCGAGTGTGTACCAGCCCGCGTGTCCCCATCGATCACACCGAGTGTGTACCAGCCCAACTTCCCCAATTGATCACACTGAGTGTGTACCAGCCCGAGTACCCCCATCGATCACACAGAGGGTGTACCAGCCAGAGTGACCCTATCGATCACACCGTACGTGTACCAGCACCAATGTCCTCATCGATCACACCGAGTGTGTACCAGCCCGAGTGCCCCCATCAATCACACCGAGTGTGTACCAGCACCAATGTCCCAATCGATCACAGCGAGTGTGTACCAGCCCGAGTGCCCCCATCGATCACACAGAGTGTGTACCAGCACCAAAGTACCCATGGATCGCACCGAATGTGTACCAGCCCGAGTGCCCCCAACGATCACACTGAGTGTGTACCAGCCCGACTGCCCACATCAATCACACCAAGTGTGTACCAGCACCAATGTCCGCATAGATCTCACCAAGTGTGTACCAGCGCGAGTGCCCCCATCAATCACATCGAGTGTGTACCAGCCCGAATGTCCCCATCGATCACACCGATTGTGTACCAGCACCAATGTCTCCATCGATCACACAGAGTGTGTACCAGCCCGAGTGTCCCCATCAATCACACCGAGTGTGTACCAGCCCGAGTGTCCCCATCGATCACACCGAGTGTGTACCAGCCCGACTGCCCCAATTGATCACACCGAGTGTGTACCAGCCCGAGTGCCCCCATCGATCACACCGAGTGTGTACCAGCCCGAGAGCCCCCATCGATCACACTGAGTGTGTACCAGCCCGAGAACCCCCATCGATCACACAGAGGGTGTACCAGCCAGAGTGACCCTATCGATCACACCGTACGTGTACCAGCACCAATGTCCTCATCGATCACACCGAGTGTGTACCAGCCCGAGTGACCCCATCAATCACACCGAGTGTGTACCAGAACCAATGTCCCAATCGATCACAGCGAGTGTGTACCAGCCCGAGTGTCCCCATCGATCACACAGAGTGTGTACCAGCACCAAAGTACCCATGAATTGCACCGAATGTGTACCAGCCCGAGTGCCCCCAATGATCACACTGAGTGTTAACCAGCCCGACTGCCCACATCAATCACACCAAGTGTGTACCAGCACCAATGTCCGCAACGATCTCACCAAGTGTGTACCAGCGCGAGTGCCCCCATCAATCACACCGAGTGTGTACCAGCACCATGGTCCACATCGATCACAAGAAGTGTGTACAAGCACCAATGTCCCCATCGATCACACCGAGTGTGTACCAGCCCGAGCATCACCATCGATCACACCGAGTGTGTACCAGCCGAGTGTCCCCATCGATCACACCGATTCTGTACCAACACCAATGTCCCCATCGATCACACCGAGTGTGTACCAGCACCAATGACCCCATCGATCACACCGAGTGTGTACCAGCCCGAGTGTCCCCATCGATCACACCAAGTGTGTACCAGCCCAAGCACCCCCATCGATCACACCGAGTGTGTACCAGACCGAATGCCCTCATCGATCACACCGAGTGTGTACCAGCACCAATGTCCCCATCGATCACACCGAGTGTGTACCAGCCCGAGTGTCCCCATCGATCACACCAAGTGTGTACCAGCACCAATGTCCCCATCGATCACACCGAGTGTGTACCAGCCCGAGTAACCCCATCGATCACACCGAGTGTGTACCAGCCCAAGTGTCCCCATCGATCACACCGAGTGTGTACCAGCACCGATGTCCCCATCGATCACAGAGAGTGTGTACCAGCACAAGTGCCCCCATCGATCACACCGAGTGTGTACCAGCAGCAATGTCCCCATCCATCACACCGAGTGTTTACCAGCACCGATGTCCCCATCGATCACAGAGAGTGTGTACCAGCCCAAGTGCCCCCATCGATCACACCGAGTGCGTACCAGCCCGACTGCCCCAATTGATCACACCGAGTGTGTACCAGCCCGAGTGTCCCCATCGATCACACCGAGTGTGTACCAGCCCGACTGCCCCAATTGATCACACCGAGTGTGCACCAGCCTGGGTGCACCATCGATCAAACCGAGTGTGTACCAGCCCGAGTGTCCCCATCGAACACACCGAGTGTGTACCATCACCAATGTCCCCATCGATCACACTGAGTGTGTACCAGCCTGACTGCCCCAATTGAGCACACCGACAGTCCACCAGCCCGAGCGTCCCCATCGATCACACCGAGTTTGTACAAGCACCAATGTCCCCATTGATCACACCGAGTGTGTCCCAGCCCGAGTGTCCCCATCCATCACAACGAGTGTGTACCAGCACCAATGTACCCATCGATCACACTGAGTGTGTACCAGCCCGACTGCCCACATCAATCACACCAAGTGTGTACCAGCACCAATGTCCGCATAGATCTCACCAAGTGTGTACCAGCGCGGGTGCCCCCATCAATCACATCGAGTGTGTACCGGCCCGAATGTCCCCATCGATCACACCGATTGTGTACCAGCACCAATGTCTCCATCGATCACACAGAGTGTGTACCAGCCCGAGTGTCCCCATCAATCACACCGAGTGTGTACCAGCCCGAGTGTCCCCATCGATCACACCGAGTGTGTACCAGCCCGACTGCCCCAATTGATCACACCGAGTGTGTACCAGCCCGAGTGCCCCCATCGATCACACCGAGTGTGTACCAGCCCGAGAGCCCCCATCGATCACACTGAGTGTGTACCAGCCCGAGAACCCCCATCGATCACACAGAGGGTGTACCAGCCAGAGTGACCCTATCGATCACACCGTACGTGTACCAGCACCAATGTCCTCATCGATCACACCGAGTGTGTACCAGCCCGAGTGACCCCATCAATCACACCGAGTGTGTACCAGCACCAATGTCCCAATCGATCACAGCGAGTGTGTACCAGCCCGAGTGTCCCCATCGATCACACAGAGTGTGTACCAGCACCAAAGTACCCATGAATTGCACCGAATGTGTACCAGCCCGAGTGCCCCCAATGATCACACTGAGTGTTTACCAGCCCGACTGCCCACATCAGTCACACCAAGTGTGTACCAGCACCAATGTCGGCAACGATCTCACCAAGTGTGTACCAGCGCGAGTGCCCCCATCAATCACACCGAGTGTGTACCAGCCCGAATGTCCCCATCGATCACACCGAGTGTGTACCAGCACCATGGTCCGCATCGATCACAAGAAGTGTGTACAAGCACCAATGTCCCCATCGATCACACCGAGTGTGTACCAGCCCGAGCATCACCATCGATCACACCGAGTGTGTACCAGCCGAGTGTCCCCATCGATCACACCGATTCTGTACCAACACCAATGTCCCCATCGATCACACCGAGTGTGTACCAGCACCAATGACCCCATCGATCACACCGAGTGTGTACCAGCCCGAGTGTCCCCATCGATCACACCAAGTGTGTACCAGCCCAAGCACCCCCATCGATCACACCGAGTGTGTACCAGACCGAATGCCCTCATCGATCACACCGAGTGTGTACCAGCACCAATGTCCCCATCGATCACACCGAGTGTGTACCAGCCCGAGTGTCCCCATCGATCACACAGAGTGTGTACCAGCACCAAAGTACCCATGGATTGCTCCGAATGTGTACCAGCCCGAGTGCCCCCAATGATCACACTGAGTGTTTACCAGCCCGACTGCCCACATCAATCACACCAAGTGTGTACCAGCACCAATGTCCGCAACGATCTCACCAAGTGTGTACCAGCGCGAGTGCCCCCATCAATCACACCGAGTGTGTACCAGCCCGAATGTCCCCATCGATCACACCGAGTGTGTACCAGCACCAATGTCCGCATCGATCACAAGAAGTGTGTACAAGCACCAATGTCCCCATCGATCACACCGAGTGTGTACCAGCCCGAGCATCACCATCGATCACACCGAGTGTGTACCAGCCGAGTGTCCCCATCGATCACACCGATTCTGTACCAACACCAATGTCCCCATCGATCACACCGAGTGTGTACCAGCACCAATGACCCCATCGATCACACCGAGTGTGTACCAGCCCGAGTGTCCCTTTCGATCACACCAAGTGTGTACCAGCCCAAGCACCCCCATCGATCACACCGAGTGTGTACCAGCACCGATGTCCCAATCGATCACAGAGAGTGTGTACCAGCCCAAGTGCCCCCATCGATCACACCGAGTGTGTAACAGCCCGACTGCCCCAATTCATCACACCGAGTGTGTACCAGCCCGAGTAACCCCATCGATCACACCGAGTGTGTACCAGCCCAAGTGTCCCCATCGATCACACCGAGTGTGTACCAGCACCGATGTCCCCATCGATCACAGAGAGTGTGTACCAGCACAAGTGCCCCCATCGATCACACCGAGTGTGTACCAGCAGCAATGTCCCCATCGATCACACCGAGTGTGTACCAGCACCGATGTCCCCATCGATCACAGAGAGTGTGTACCAGCCCAAGTGCCCCCATCGATCACACCGAGTGCGTACCAGCCCGACTGCCCCAATTGATCACACCGAGTGTGTACCAGCCCGAGTGTCCCCATCGATCACACCGAGTGTGTACCAGCCCGACTGCCCCAATTGATCACACCGAGTGTGCACCAGCCTGAGTGCACCATCGATCAAACCGAGTGTGTACCAGCCCGAGTGTCCCCATCGAACACACCGAGTGTGTACCATCACCAATGTCCCCATCGATCACACTGAGTGTGTACCAGCCTGACTGCCCCAATTGAGCACACCGACAGTCCACCAGCCCGAGCGTCCCCATCGATCACACCGAGTTTGTACAAACACCAATGTCCCCATTGATCACACCGAGTGTGTCCCAGCCCGAGTGTCCCCATCCATCACAACGAGTGTGTACCAGCACCAATGTACCCAACGATCACACCGAGTGTGTACCAGCACCAATGTCGCCATCAATCACACCGAGTTTGTACCAGCACCAATGTCCCCAACGATCACACCGAGTGTGTACCAGCCCGAGTGTCCCCATCGATCACACCGAGTGTGTACCAGCACCAATGTCGCCATCGATCACAGCGAGTGTGTACCAGCACCAATGTCCCCATCGATCACACCGAGTGTGTACCAGCCCGAGTGTCCCCATCGATCACAGCAAGTGTGTACCAGCACCAATGTCCCCATCGATCACACCGAGTGTGTACCAGCCCGAGTAACCCCATCGATCACACCGAGTGTGTACCAGCACCAATGTCCCCATCGATCACACTGAGTGTGTACCAGCCCGAGTGACCCCATCGATCACACCGAGTGTGTACCAGCCCAAGTGTCCCCATCGATCACAACGAGTGTGTACCAGCACCGATGTCCCCATCGATCACAGAGAGTGTGTACCAGCCCACTGCCCCCATCGATCACACCGAGTGTGTACCAGCACCAATGTCCCCATCGATCACACCGAGTGTGTACCAGCACCGATGTCCCCATCGATCACAGAGAGTGTGTACCAGCCCAAGTGCCCCCATCGATCACACCGAGTGTGTACCAGCCCGACTGCCCCAATTGATCACACCGAGTGTGTACCAGCCCGAGTGTCCCCATCGATCACACCTAGTGTGTACCAGCCCGACTGCCCCAATTGATCACACCGAGTGTGCACCAGCCTGAGGACCCATCGATCACACCGATTGTGTACCAGCCTGAGTGTCCCCAGCGATCACACCGAGTGTGTACCAGCCCGACTGCACCAATTGATCACACCGAGTTTGTACCAGCCCGAGTGCCCCCATCGATCACACTGAGTGTGTACCAACACCAATGTCCCCATCGATCACACCGAGTGTGGACCAGCCTGACAGCCCCAATTGAGCACACCGAGGGTGTACCAACCCGAGCGTCTCCATCGATCACACCGAGTGTGTACCAGCACCAATGTCCCCATCGATCACTCCGAGTGTGTACCAGCCCGAGTGCCCCCATCGATCACACTGTGTGTGTACCAGCCCGAGTGCTGCCATCGATCACACAGAGGGCGTACCAGCCTGAGTGAGTCCATCGATCACACCGAATGTGTACCAGCCTGAGTGCCCCATCGCTCGCACAGAGTGCGTACCAGCCCGAGTGCCCCCATCGATCACACCGAGTGTGTACCAGCCCGAGTGCCCCCATCGATCACACCGAGTGTGTACCAGCCCGAGTACCCCCATCGATCACACCGAGTTTGTACCAGCACCAATGTCCCCATCGATCACACCGAGTGTGTACCAGCACCAATGTCGCCATCGATCACAGCGAGTGTGTATCAGCCCGAGTGCCCCCATCGATCATACCAAGTGTGTACCAGCATCAATGTCCCCATCAATCTCACCAAGTGTGTACCAGCATCAATGTCCCCATCGATCACACCGTGTGTACCAGCGCGAGTGTCCAAATCGATCACACCGAGTGTGTACGAGCCCGAGTGTCCCAATCGATCACACCGAGTGTGTACCAGCACCAATGTCCGCATCGATCACACTAAGTGTGTACAAGCACCAATGTGCCCATCGATCACACCGAGTGTGTACCAGCCCGAGTGCCCTTATCGATCACACAGAGTGTGTACCAGCCCGAGTGCTCCCATCGAACAAACCGAGTGTGTACCAGCACCAACGTCAGCATCGATCACACCGAGTGTGTACCAGCCCGAGTGTCTCCATCGATCACACCGAGTGTGTACCAGCACCAATGTCTCCATCGATCACACAGAGTGTGTACCAGCCCGAGTGTCCCCATCAATCACACCGAGTGTGTACCAGCCCGCGTGTCCCCATCGATCACACCGAGTGTGTACCAGCCCAACTTCCCCAATTGATCACACTGAGTGTGTACCAGCCCGAGTACCCCCATCGATCACACAGAGGGTGTACCAGCCAGAGTGACCCTATCGATCACACCGTACGTGTACCAGCACCAATGTCCTCATCGATCACACCGAGTGTGTACCAGCCCGAGTGCCCCCATCAATCACACCGAGTGTGTACCAGCACCAATGTCCCAATCGATCACAGCGAGTGTGTACCAGCCCGAGTGCCCCCATCGATCACACAGAGTGTGTACCAGCACCAAAGTACCCATGGATCGCACCGAATGTGTACCAGCCCGAGTGCCCCCAACGATCACACTGAGTGTGTACCAGCCCGACTGCCCACATCAATCACACCAAGTGTGTACCAGCACCAATGTCCGCATAGATCTCACCAAGTGTGTACCAGCGCGAGTGCCCCCATCAATCACATCGAGTGTGTACCAGCCCGAATGTCCCCATCGATCACACCGATTGTGTACCAGCACCAATGTCTCCATCGATCACACAGAGTGTGTACCAGCCCGAGTGTCCCCATCAATCACACCGAGTGTGTACCAGCCCGAGTGTCCCCATCGATCACACCGAGTGTGTACCAGCCCGACTGCCCCAATTGATCACACCGAGGGTGTACCAGCCCGAGTGCCCCCATCGATCACACCGAGTGTGTACCAGCCCGAGAGCCCCCATCGATCACACTGAGTGTGTACCAGCCCGAGAACCCCCATCGATCACACAGAGGGTGTACCAGCCAGAGTGACCCTATCGATCACACCGTACGTGTACCAGCACCAATGTCCTCATCGATCACACCGAGTGTGTACCAGCCCGAGTGACCCCATCAATCACACCGAGTGTGTACCAGAACCAATGTCCCAATCGATCACAGCGAGTGTGTACCAGCCCGAGTGTCCCCATCGATCACACAGAGTGTGTACCAGCACCAAAGTACCCATGAATTGCACCGAATGTGTACCAGCCCGAGTGCCCCCAATGATCACACTGAGTGTTAACCAGCCCGACTGCCCATATCAATCACACCAAGTGTGTACCAGCACCAATGTCCGCAACGATCTCACCAAGTGTGTACCAGCGCGAGTGCCCCCATCAATCACACCGAGTGTGTACCAGCCCGAATGTCCCCATCGATCACACCGAGTGTGTACCAGCACCATGGTCCACATCGATCACAAGAAGTGTGTACAAGCACCAATGTCCCCATCGATCACACCGAGTGTGTACCAGCCCGAGCATCACCATCGATCACACCGAGTGTGTACCAGCCGAGTGTCCCCATCGATCACACCGATTCTGTACCAACACCAATGTCCCCATCGATCACACCGAGTGTGTACCAGCACCAATGACCCCATCGATCACACCGAGTGTGTACCAGCCCGAGTGTCCCCATCGATCACACCAAGTGTGTACCAGCCCAAGCACCCCCATCGATCACACCGAGTGTGTACCAGACCGAATGCCCTCATCGATCACACCGAGTGTGTACCAGCACCAATGTCCCCATCGATCACACCGAGTGTGTACCAGCCCGAGTGTCCCCATCGATCACACCAAGTGTGTACCAGCACCAATGTCCCCATCGATCACACCGAGTGTGTACCAGCCCGAGTAACCCCATCGATCACACCGAGTGTGTACCAGCCCAAGTGTCCCCATCGATCACACCGAGTGTGTACCAGCACCGATGTCCCCATCGATCACAGAGAGTGTGTACCAGCACAAGTGCCCCCATCGATCACACCGAGTGTGTACCAGCAGCAATGTCCCCATCCATCACACCGAGTGTTTACCAGCACCGATGTCCCCATCGATCACAGAGAGTGTGTACCAGCCCAAGTGCCCCCATCGATCACACCGAGTGCGTACCAGCCCGACTGCCCCAATTGATCACACCGAGTGTGTACCAGCCCGAGTGCCCTTATCGATCACACAGAGTGTGTACCAGCCCGAGTGCTCCCATCGAACAAACCGAGTGTGTACCAGCACCAACGTCAGCATCGATCACACCGAGTGTGTACCAGCCCGAGTGTCTCCATCGATCACACCGAGTGTGTACCAGCACCAATGTCTCCATCGATCACACAGAGTGTGTACCAGCCCGAGTGTCCCCATCAATCACACCGAGTGTGTACCAGCCCGCGTGTCCCCATCGATCACACCGAGTGTGTACCAGCCCAACTGCCCCAATTGATCACACTGAGTGTGTACCAGCCCGAGTACCCCCATCGATCACACAGAGGGTGTACCAGCCAGAGTGACCCTATCGATCACACCGTACGTGTACCAGCACCAATGTCCTCATCGATCACACCGAGTGTGTACCAGCCCGAGTGCCCCCATCAATCACACCGAGTGTGTACCAGCACCAATGTCCCAATCGATCACAGCGAGTGTGTACCAGCCCGAGTGCCCCCATCGATCACACAGAGTGTGTACCAGCACCAAAGTACCCATGGATCGCACCGAATGTGTACCAGCCCGAGTGCCCCCAACGATCACACTGAGTGTGTACCAGCCCGACTGCCCACATCAATCACACCAAGTGTGTACCAGCACCAATGTCCGCATAGATCTCACTAAGTGTGTACCAGCGCGAGTGCCCCCATCAATCACATCGAGTGTGTACCAGCCCGAATGTCCCCATCGATCACACCGATTGTGTACCAGCACCAATGTCTCCATCGATCACACAGAGTGTGTACCAGCCCGAGTGTCCCCATCAATCACACCGAGTGTGTACCAGCCCGAGTGTCCCCATCGATCACACCGAGTGTGTACCAGCCCGACTGCCCCAATTGATCACACCGAGTGTGTACCAGCCCGAGTGCCCCCATCGATCACACCGAGTGTGTACCAGCCCGAGAACCCCCATCGATCACACAGAGGGTGTACCAGCCAGAGTGACCCTATCGATCACACCGTACGTGTACCAGCACCAATGTCCTCATCGATCACACCGAGTGTGTACCAGCCCGAGTGACCCCATCAATCACACCGAGTGTGTACGAGAACCAATGTCCCAATCGATCACAGCGAGTGTGTACCAGCCCGAGTGTCCCCATCGATCACACAGAGTGTGTACCAGCACCAAAGTACCCATGAATTGCACCGAATGTGTACCAGCCCGAGTGCCCCCAATGATCACACTGAGTGTTAACCAGCCCGACTGCCCACATCAATCACACCAAGTGTGTACCAGCACCAATGTCCGCAACGATCTCCCCAAGTGTGTACCAGCGCGAGTGCCCCCATCAATCACACCGAGTGTGTACCAGCCCGAATGTCCCCATCGATCACACCGAGTGTGTACCAGCACCATGGTCCACATCGATCACAAGAAGTGTGTACAAGCACCAATGTCCCCATCGATCACACCGAGTGTGTACCAGCCCGAGCATCACCATCGATCACACCGAGTGTGTACCAGCCGAGTGTCCCCATCGATCACACCGATTCTGTACCAACACCAATGTCCCCATCGATCACACCGAGTGTGTACCAGCACCAATGACCCCATCGATCACACCGAGTGTGTACCAGCCCGAGTGTCCCTTTCGATCACACCAAGTGTGTACCAGCCCAAGCACCCCCATCGATCACACCGAGTGTGTACCAGCACCGATGTCCCAATCGATCACAGAGAGTGTGTACCAGCCCAAGTGCCCCCATCGATCACACCGAGTGTGTAACAGCCCGACTGCCCCAATTCATCACACCGAGTGTGTACCAGCCCGAGTAACCCCATCGATCACACCGAGTGTGTACCAGCCCAAGTGTCCCCATCGATCACACCGAGTGTGTACCAGCACCGATGTCCCCATCGATCACAGAGAGTGTGTACCAGCACAAGTGCCCCCATCGATCACACCGAGTGTGTACCAGCAGCAATGTCCCCATCGATCACACCGAGTGTGTACCAGCACCGATGTCCCCATCGATCACAGAGAGTGTGTACCAGCCCAAGTGCCCCCATCGATCACACCGAGTGCGTACCAGCCCGACTGCCCCAATTGATCACACCGAGTGTGTACCAGCCCGAGTGTCCCCATCGATCACACCGAGTGTGTACCAGCCCGACTGCCCCAATTGATCACACCGAGTGTGCACCAGCCTGAGTGCACCATCGATCAAACCGAGTGTGTACCAGCCCGAGTGTCCCCATCGAACACACCGAGTGTGTACCATCACCAATGTCCCCATCGATCACACTGAGTGTGTACCAGCCTGACTGCCCCAATTGAGCACACCGACAGTCCACCAGCCCGAGCGTCCCCATCGATCACACCGAGTTTGTACAAACACCAATGTCCCCATTGATCACACCGAGTGTGTCCCAGCCCGAGTGTCCCCATCCATCACAACGAGTGTGTACCAGCACCAATGTACCCAACGATCACACCGAGTGTGTACCAGCACCAATGTCGCCATCAATCACACCGAGTTTGTACCAGCACCAATGTCCCCAACGATCACACCGAGTGTGTACCAGCCCGAGTGTCCCCATCGATCACACCGAGTGTGTACCAGCACCAATGTCGCCATCGATCACAGCGAGTGTGTACCAGCACCAATGTCCCCATCGATCACACCGAGTGTGTACCAGCCCGAGTGTCCCCATCGATCACAGCAAGTGTGTACCAGCACCAATGTCCCCATCGATCACACCGAGTGTGTACCAGCCCGAGTAACCCCATCGATCACACCGAGTGTGTACCAGCACCAATGTCCCCATCGATCACACTGAGTGTGTACCAGCCCGAGTGACCCCATCGATCACACCGAGTGTGTACCAGCCCAAGTGTCCCCATCGATCACAACGAGTGTGTACCAGCACCGATGTCCCCATCGATCACAGAGAGTGTGTACCAGCCCACTGCCCCCATCGATCACACCGAGTGTGTACCAGCACCAATGTCCCCATCGATCACACCGAGTGTGTACCAGCACCGATGTCCCCATCGATCACAGAGAGTGTGTACCAGCCCAAGTGCCCCCATCGATCACACCGAGTGTGTACCAGCCCGACTGCCCCAATTGATCACACCGAGTGTGTACCAGCCCGAGTGTCCCCATCGATCACACCTAGTGTGTACCAGCCCGACTGCCCCAATTGATCACACCGAGTGTGCACCAGCCTGAGGACCCATCGATCACACCGATTGTGTACCAGCCTGAGTGTCC
Organism: Isurus oxyrinchus; assembly: GCA_026770705.1. Lineage (NCBI taxonomy): Eukaryota > Metazoa > Chordata > Chondrichthyes > Lamniformes > Lamnidae > Isurus > Isurus oxyrinchus. Next base: position 440,033 of record JANJGN010000277.1, on the reverse strand, counting down.
CCAGCGATCACACCGAGTGTGTACCAGCCCGACTGCACCAATTGATCACACCGAGTTTGTACCAGCCCGAGTGCCCCCATCGATCACACTGAGTGTGTACCAACACCAATGTCCCCATCGATCACACCGAGTGTGGACCAGCCTGACAGCCCCAATTGAGCACACCGAGGGTGTACCAACCCGAGCGTCTCCATCGATCACACCGAGTGTGTACCAGCACCAATGTCCCCATCGATCACTCCGAGTGTGTACCAGCCCGAGTGCCCCCATCGATCACACTGTGTGTGTACCAGCCCGAGTGCTGCCATCGATCACACAGAGGGCGTACCAGCCTGAGTGAGTCCATCGATCACACCGAATGTGTACCAGCCTGAGTGCCCCATCGCTCGCACAGAGTGCGTACCAGCCCGAGTGCCCCCATCGATCACACCGAGTGTGTACCAGCCCGAGTGCCCCCATCGATCACACCGAGTGTGTACCAGCCCGAGTACCCCCATCGATCACACCGAGTTTGTACCAGCACCAATGTCCCCATCGATCACACCGAGTGTGTACCAGCACCAATGTCGCCATCGATCACAGCGAGTGTGTATCAGCCCGAGTGCCCCCATCGATCATACCAAGTGTGTACCAGCATCAATGTCCCCATCAATCTCACCAAGTGTGTACCAGCATCAATGTCCCCATCGATCACACCGTGTGTACCAGCGCGAGTGTCCAAATCGATCACACCGAGTGTGTACGAGCCCGAGTGTCCCAATCGATCACACCGAGTGTGTACCAGCACCAATGTCCGCATCGATCACACTAAGTGTGTACAAGCACCAATGTGCCCATCGATCACACCGAGTGTGTACCAGCCCGAGTGCCCTTATCGATCACACAGAGTGTGTACCAGCCCGAGTGCTCCCATCGAACAAACCGAGTGTGTACCAGCACCAACGTCAGCATCGATCACACCGAGTGTGTACCAGCCCGAGTGTCTCCATCGATCACACCGAGTGTGTACCAGCACCAATGTCTCCATCGATCACACAGAGTGTGTACCAGCCCGAGTGTCCCCATCAATCACACCGAGTGTGTACCAGCCCGCGTGTCCCCATCGATCACACCGAGTGTGTACCAGCCCAACTTCCCCAATTGATCACACTGAGTGTGTACCAGCCCGAGTACCCCCATCGATCACACAGAGGGTGTACCAGCCAGAGTGACCCTATCGATCACACCGTACGTGTACCAGCACCAATGTCCTCATCGATCACACCGAGTGTGTACCAGCCCGAGTGCCCCCATCAATCACACCGAGTGTGTACCAGCACCAATGTCCCAATCGATCACAGCGAGTGTGTACCAGCCCGAGTGCCCCCATCGATCACACAGAGTGTGTACCAGCACCAAAGTACCCATGGATCGCACCGAATGTGTACCAGCCCGAGTGCCCCCAACGATCACACTGAGTGTGTACCAGCCCGACTGCCCACATCAATCACACCAAGTGTGTACCAGCACCAATGTCCGCATAGATCTCACCAAGTGTGTACCAGCGCGAGTGCCCCCATCAATCACATCGAGTGTGTACCAGCCCGAATGTCCCCATCGATCACACCGATTGTGTACCAGCACCAATGTCTCCATCGATCACACAGAGTGTGTACCAGCCCGAGTGTCCCCATCAATCACACCGAGTGTGTACCAGCCCGAGTGTCCCCATCGATCACACCGAGTGTGTACCAGCCCGACTGCCCCAATTGATCACACCGAGGGTGTACCAGCCCGAGTGCCCCCATCGATCACACCGAGTGTGTACCAGCCCGAGAGCCCCCATCGATCACACTGAGTGTGTACCAGCCCGAGAACCCCCATCGATCACACAGAGGGTGTACCAGCCAGAGTGACCCTATCGATCACACCGTACGTGTACCAGCACCAATGTCCTCATCGATCACACCGAGTGTGTACCAGCCCGAGTGACCCCATCAATCACACCGAGTGTGTACCAGAACCAATGTCCCAATCGATCACAGCGAGTGTGTACCAGCCCGAGTGTCCCCATCGATCACACAGAGTGTGTACCAGCACCAAAGTACCCATGAATTGCACCGAATGTGTACCAGCCCGAGTGCCCCCAATGATCACACTGAGTGTTAACCAGCCCGACTGCCCATATCAATCACACCAAGTGTGTACCAGCACCAATGTCCGCAACGATCTCACCAAGTGTGTACCAGCGCGAGTGCCCCCATCAATCACACCGAGTGTGTACCAGCCCGAATGTCCCCATCGATCACACCGAGTGTGTACCAGCACCATGGTCCACATCGATCACAAGAAGTGTGTACAAGCACCAATGTCCCCATCGATCACACCGAGTGTGTACCAGCCCGAGCATCACCATCGATCACACCGAGTGTGTACCAGCCGAGTGTCCCCATCGATCACACCGATTCTGTACCAACACCAATGTCCCCATCGATCACACCGAGTGTGTACCAGCACCAATGACCCCATCGATCACACCGAGTGTGTACCAGCCCGAGTGTCCCCATCGATCACACCAAGTGTGTACCAGCCCAAGCACCCCCATCGATCACACCGAGTGTGTACCAGACCGAATGCCCTCATCGATCACACCGAGTGTGTACCAGCACCAATGTCCCCATCGATCACACCGAGTGTGTACCAGCCCGAGTGTCCCCATCGATCACACCAAGTGTGTACCAGCACCAATGTCCCCATCGATCACACCGAGTGTGTACCAGCCCGAGTAACCCCATCGATCACACCGAGTGTGTACCAGCCCAAGTGTCCCCATCGATCACACCGAGTGTGTACCAGCACCGATGTCCCCATCGATCACAGAGAGTGTGTACCAGCACAAGTGCCCCCATCGATCACACCGAGTGTGTACCAGCAGCAATGTCCCCATCCATCACACCGAGTGTTTACCAGCACCGATGTCCCCATCGATCACAGAGAGTGTGTACCAGCCCAAGTGCCCCCATCGATCACACCGAGTGCGTACCAGCCCGACTGCCCCAATTGATCACACCGAGTGTGTACCAGCCCGAGTGCCCTTATCGATCACACAGAGTGTGTACCAGCCCGAGTGCTCCCATCGAACAAACCGAGTGTGTACCAGCACCAACGTCAGCATCGATCACACCGAGTGTGTACCAGCCCGAGTGTCTCCATCGATCACACCGAGTGTGTACCAGCACCAATGTCTCCATCGATCACACAGAGTGTGTACCAGCCCGAGTGTCCCCATCAATCACACCGAGTGTGTACCAGCCCGCGTGTCCCCATCGATCACACCGAGTGTGTACCAGCCCAACTGCCCCAATTGATCACACTGAGTGTGTACCAGCCCGAGTACCCCCATCGATCACACAGAGGGTGTACCAGCCAGAGTGACCCTATCGATCACACCGTACGTGTACCAGCACCAATGTCCTCATCGATCACACCGAGTGTGTACCAGCCCGAGTGCCCCCATCAATCACACCGAGTGTGTACCAGCACCAATGTCCCAATCGATCACAGCGAGTGTGTACCAGCCCGAGTGCCCCCATCGATCACACAGAGTGTGTACCAGCACCAAAGTACCCATGGATCGCACCGAATGTGTACCAGCCCGAGTGCCCCCAACGATCACACTGAGTGTGTACCAGCCCGACTGCCCACATCAATCACACCAAGTGTGTACCAGCACCAATGTCCGCATAGATCTCACTAAGTGTGTACCAGCGCGAGTGCCCCCATCAATCACATCGAGTGTGTACCAGCCCGAATGTCCCCATCGATCACACCGATTGTGTACCAGCACCAATGTCTCCATCGATCACACAGAGTGTGTACCAGCCCGAGTGTCCCCATCAATCACACCGAGTGTGTACCAGCCCGAGTGTCCCCATCGATCACACCGAGTGTGTACCAGCCCGACTGCCCCAATTGATCACACCGAGTGTGTACCAGCCCGAGTGCCCCCATCGATCACACCGAGTGTGTACCAGCCCGAGAACCCCCATCGATCACACAGAGGGTGTACCAGCCAGAGTGACCCTATCGATCACACCGTACGTGTACCAGCACCAATGTCCTCATCGATCACACCGAGTGTGTACCAGCCCGAGTGACCCCATCAATCACACCGAGTGTGTACGAGAACCAATGTCCCAATCGATCACAGCGAGTGTGTACCAGCCCGAGTGTCCCCATCGATCACACAGAGTGTGTACCAGCACCAAAGTACCCATGAATTGCACCGAATGTGTACCAGCCCGAGTGCCCCCAATGATCACACTGAGTGTTAACCAGCCCGACTGCCCACATCAATCACACCAAGTGTGTACCAGCACCAATGTCCGCAACGATCTCCCCAAGTGTGTACCAGCGCGAGTGCCCCCATCAATCACACCGAGTGTGTACCAGCCCGAATGTCCCCATCGATCACACCGAGTGTGTACCAGCACCATGGTCCACATCGATCACAAGAAGTGTGTACAAGCACCAATGTCCCCATCGATCACACCGAGTGTGTACCAGCCCGAGCATCACCATCGATCACACCGAGTGTGTACCAGCCGAGTGTCCCCATCGATCACACCGATTCTGTACCAACACCAATGTCCCCATCGATCACACCAAGTGTGTACCAGCACCAATGACCCCATCGATCACACCGAGTGTGTACCAGCCCGAGTGTCCCCATCGATCACACCAAGTGTGTACCAGCCCAAGCACCCCCATCGATCACACCGAGTGTGTACCAGACCGAATGCCCTCATCGATCACACCGAGTGTGTACCAGCACCAATGTCCCCATCGATCACACCGAGTGTGTACCAGCCCGAGTAACCCCATCGATCACACCGAGTGTGTACCAGCCCAAGTGTCCCCATCGATCACACCGAGTGTGTACCAGCACCGATGTCCCCATCGATCACAGAGAGTGTGTACCAGCACAAGTGCCCCCATCGATCACACCGAGTGTGTACCAGCAGCAATGTCCCCATCCATCACACCGAGTGTTTACCAGCACCGATGTCCCCATCGATCACAGAGAGTGTGTACCAGCCCAAGTGCCCCCATCGATCACACCGAGTGCGTACCAGCCCGACTGCCCCAATTGATCACACCGAGTGTGTACCAGCCCGAGTGCCCTTATCGATCACACAGAGTGTGTACCAGCCCGAGTGCTCCCATCGAACACACCGAGTGTGTACCAGCACCAACGTCAGCATCGATCACACCGAGTGTGTACCAGCCCGAGTGTCTCCATCGATCACACCGAGTGTGTACCAGCACCAATGTCTCCATCGATCACACAGAGTGTGTACCAGCCCGAGTGTCCCCATCAATCACACCGAGTGTGTACCAGCCCGCGTGTCCCCATCGATCACACCGAGTGTGTACCAGCCCAACTGCCCCAATTGATCACACTGAGTGTGTACCAGCCCGAGTACCCCCATCGATCACACAGAGGTTGTACCAGCCAGAGTGACCCTATCGATCACACCGTACGTGTACCAGCACCAATGTCCTCATCGATCACACCGAGTGTGTACCAGCCCGAGTGCCCCCATCAATCACACCGAGTGTGTACCAGCACCAATGTCCCAATCGATCACAGCGAGTGTGTACCAGCCCGAGTGCCCCCATCGATCACACAGAGTGTGTACCAGCACCAAAGTACCCATGGATCGCACCGAATGTGTACCAGCCCGAGTGCCCCCAACGATCACACTGAGTGTGTACCAGCCCGACTGCCCACATCAATCACACCAAGTGTGTACCAGCACCAATGTCCGCATAGATCTCACCAAGTGTGTACCAGCGCGAGTGCCCCCATCAATCACATCGAGTGTGTACCAGCCCGAATGTCCCCATCGATCACACCGATTGTGTACCAGCACCAATGTCTCCATCGATCACACAGAGTGTGTACCAGCCCGAGTGTCCCCATCAATCACACCGAGTGTGTACCAGCCCGAGTGTCCCCATCGATCACACCGAGTGTGTACCAGCCCGACTGCCCCAATTGATCACACCGAGTGTGTACCAGCCCGAGTGCCCCCATCGATCACACCGAGTGTGTACCAGCCCGAGAGCCCCCATCGATCACACTGAGTGTGTACCAGCCCGAGAACCCCCATCGATCACACAGAGGGTGTACCAGCCAGAGTGACCCTATCGATCACACCGTACGTGTACCAGCACCAATGTCCTCATCGATCACACCGAGTGTGTACCAGCCCGAGTGACCCCATCAATCACACCGAGTGTGTACCAGAACCAATGTCCCAATCGATCACAGCGAGTGTGTACCAGCCCGAGTGTCCCCATCGATCACACAGAGTGTGTACCAGCACCAAAGTACCCATGAATTGCACCGAATGTGTACCAGCCCGAGTGCCCCCAATGATCACACTGAGTGTTAACCAGCCCGACTGCCCACATCAATCACACCAAGTGTGTACCAGCACCAATGTCCGCAACGATCTCACCAAGTGTGTACCAGCGCGAGTGCCCCCATCAATCACACCGAGTGTGTACCAGCACCATGGTCCACATCGATCACAAGAAGTGTGTACAAGCACCAATGTCCCCATCGATCACACCGAGTGTGTACCAGCCCGAGCATCACCATCGATCACACCGAGTGTGTACCAGCCGAGTGTCCCCATCGATCACACCGATTCTGTACCAACACCAATGTCCCCATCGATCACACCGAGTGTGTACCAGCACCAATGACCCCATCGATCACACCGAGTGTGTACCAGCCCGAGTGTCCCCATCGATCACACCAAGTGTGTACCAGCCCAAGCACCCCCATCGATCACACCGAGTGTGTACCAGACCGAATGCCCTCATCGATCACACCGAGTGTGTACCAGCACCAATGTCCCCATCGATCACACCGAGTGTGTACCAGCCCGAGTGTCCCCATCGATCACACCAAGTGTGTACCAGCACCAATGTCCCCATCGATCACACCGAGTGTGTACCAGCCCGAGTAACCCCATCGATCACACCGAGTGTGTACCAGCCCAAGTGTCCCCATCGATCACACCGAGTGTGTACCAGCACCGATGTCCCCATCGATCACAGAGAGTGTGTACCAGCACAAGTGCCCCCATCGATCACACCGAGTGTGTACCAGCAGCAATGTCCCCATCCATCACACCGAGTGTTTACCAGCACCGATGTCCCCATCGATCACAGAGAGTGTGTACCAGCCCAAGTGCCCCCATCGATCACACCGAGTGCGTACCAGCCCGACTGCCCCAATTGATCACACCGAGTGTGTACCAGCCCGAGTGTCCCCATCGATCACACCGAGTGTGTACCAGCCCGACTGCCCCAATTGATCACACCGAGTGTGCACCAGCCTGGGTGCACCATCGATCAAACCGAGTGTGTACCAGCCCGAGTGTCCCCATCGAACACACCGAGTGTGTACCATCACCAATGTCCCCATCGATCACACTGAGTGTGTACCAGCCTGACTGCCCCAATTGAGCACACCGACAGTCCACCAGCCCGAGCGTCCCCATCGATCACACCGAGTTTGTACAAGCACCAATGTCCCCATTGATCACACCGAGTGTGTCCCAGCCCGAGTGTCCCCATCCATCACAACGAGTGTGTACCAGCACCAATGTACCCATCGATCACACCGAGTGTGTACCAGCACCAATGTCGCCATCAGTCACACCGAGTGTGTACCAGCACCAATGTCCCCAACGATCACACCGAGTGTGTACCAGCCCGAGTGTCCCCATCGATCACACCGAGTGTGTACCAGCACCAATGTCGCCATCGATCACAGCGAGTGTGTACCAGCACCAATGTCCCCATCGATCACACCGAGTGTGTACCAGCCCGAGTGTCCCCATCGATCACACCAAGTGTGTACCAGCACCAATGTCCCCATCGATCACACCGAGTGTGTACCAGCCCGAGTAACCCCATCGATCACACCGAGTGTGTACCAGCACCAATGTCCCCATCGATCACACCGAGTGTGTACCAGCACCGATGTCCCCATCGATCACAGAGAGTGTGTACCAGCCCAAGTGCCCCCATCGATCACACCGAGTGTGTACCAGCACCAATGTCCCCATCGATCACACCGAGTGTGTACCAGCACCGATGTCCCCATCGATCACAGAGAGTGTGTACCAGCCCAAGTGCCCCCATCGATCACACCGATTGTGTACCAGCCCGACTGCCCCAATTGATCACACCGAGTGTGTACCAGCCCGAGTGTCCCCATCGATCACACCTAGTGTGTACCAGCCCGACTGCCCCAATTGATCACACCGAGTGTGCACCAGCCTGAGGACCCATCGATCACAGCGATTGTGTACCAGCCTGAGTGTCCCCAGCGATCACACCGAGTGTGTACCAGCCCGACTGCACCAATTGATCACACCGAGTTTGTACCAGCCCGTGTGCCCCCATCGATCACACTGAGTGTGTACCAACACCAATGTCCCCATCGATCACACCGAGTGTGGACCAGCCTGACAGCCCCAATTGAGCACACCGAGGGTGTACCAGCCCGAGCGTCTCCATCGATCACACCGAGTGTGTACCAGCACCAATGTCCCCATCGATCACACCGAGTGTGTACCAGCCCGAGTGCCCCCATCGATCACACTGTGTGTGTACCAGCCCGAGTGCTGCCATCGATCACACAGAGGGCGTACCAGCCTGAGTGAGCCCATCGATCACACCGAATGTGTACCAGGCTGAGTGCCCCATCGCTCACACAGAGTGCGTACCAGCCCGAGTGCCCCCATCGATCACACCGAGTGTGTACCAGCCCGAGTGCCCCCATCGATCACACCGAGTGTGTACCAGCCCGAGTACCCCCATCGATCACACCGAGTTTGTACCAGCACCAATGTCCCCATCGATCACACCGAGTGTGTACCAGCACCAATGTCGCCATCGATCACAGCGAGTGTGTATCAGCCCGAGTGCCCCCATCGATCATACCAAGTGTGTACCAGCATCAATGTCCCCATCAATCTCACCAAGTGTGTAGCAGCACCAATGTCCCCATCGATTACACCGTGTGTACCAGCGCGAGTGTCCAAATCGATCACACCGAGTGTGTACGAGCCCGAGTGTCCCAATCGATCACACCGAGTGTGTACCAGCACCAATGTCCGCATCGATCACACTAAGTGTGTACAAGCACCAATGTGCCCATCGATCACACCGAGTGTGTACCAGCCCGAGTGCCCTTATCGATCACACAGAGTGTGTACCAGCCCGAGTGCTCCCATCGAACAAACCGAGTGTGTACCAGCACCAACGTCAGCATCGATCACACCGAGTGTGTACCAGCCCGAGTGTCTCCATCGATCACACCGAGTGTGTACCAGCACCAATGTCTCCATCGATCACACAGAGTGTGTACCAGCCCGAGTGTCCCCATCAATCACACCGAGTGTGTACCAGCCCGCGTGTCCCCATCGATCACACCGAGTGTGTACCAGCCCGACTGCCCCAATTGATCACACTGAGTGTGTACCAGCCCGAGTACCCCCATCGATCACACAGAGGGTGTACCAGCCAGAGTGACCCTATCGATCACACCGTTCGTGTACCAGCACCAATGTCCTCATCGATCACACCGAGTGTGTACCAGCCCGAGTGCCCCCATCAATCACACCGAGTGTGTACCAGCACCAATGTCCCAATCGATCACAGCGAGTGTGTACCAGCCCGAGTGCCCCCATCGATCACACAGAGTGTGTACCAGCACCAAAGTACCCATGGATCGCACCGAATGTGTACCAGCCCGAGTGCCCCCAACGATCACACTGAGTGTGTACCAGCCCGACTGCCCACATCAATCACGCCAAGTGTGTACCAGCACCAATGTCCGCATAGATCTCACCAAGTGTGTACCAGTGCGAGTGCCCCCATCAATCACATCGAGTGTGTACCAGCCTGAATGTCCCCATCGATCACACCGATTGTGTACCAGCACCAATGTCTGCATCGATCACACGAAGTGTGTACAAGCACCAATGTCCCCATCGATCAACACCGAGTGTGTACCAGCCCGAGCATCACCATCGATCACACCGAGTGTGTACCTGCCGAGTGACCCCATCGATCACACCAATTCTGTACCAGCACCAATGTCCCCATCGATCACACCGAGTGTGTACCAGCACCAATGACCCCATCGATCACACCGAGTGTGTACCAGCCCGAGGGCCCCTATCGATCACACAGAGTGTGTACCATACCGAGTGCCCCCATCGAACAAACCGAGTGTGTACCAGCACCAACGTCCGCATCGAACACACCGAGTGTGTACCAGCCCGAGTGTCTCCATCGATCACACCGAGTGTGTACCAGCACCAATGTCTCCATCGATCACACAGAGTGTGTACCAGCCCGAGTGTCCCCATCAATCACACCGAGTGTGTACCAGCCCGAGTGTCCCCATCGATCACACCGAGTGTGTAAAAGCCCGACTGCCCCAATTGATCACACCGAGTGTGTACCAGCCCGAGTGCCCCCATCGATCACACCGAGTGTGTACCTGCCCGAGAGCCCCCATCGATCACACTGAGTGTGTACCAGCCCAAGTACCCCCATCGATCACACAGAGGGTGTACCAGCCAGAGTGACCCTATCGATCACACCGTACGTGTACCAGCACCAATGTCCTCATCGATCACACCGAGTGTGTACCAGCCCGAGTGCCCCCATCAATCACACCGAGTGTGTACCAGCACCAATGTCCCAATCGATCACAGCGAGTGTGTACCAGCCCGAGTGCCCCCATCGATCACACAGAGTGTGTACCAGCACCAAAGTACCCATGGATCGCACCGAATGTGTACCAGCCCGAGTGCCCCCAACGATCACACTGAGTGTGTACCAGACCGACTGCCCACATCAATCACGCCAAGTGTGTACCGGCACCAATGTCCGCATCGATCTCACCAAGTGTGTACCAGCGCGAGTGCCCCCATCAATCACACCGAGTGTGTACCAGCCCGAATGTCCCCATCCATCACACCGAGTGTGTACCAGCACCAATGTCCGCATAGATGACACGAAGTGTGTACAAGCACCAATGTCCCCATCGATCACACCGAGTGTGTACCAGCCCGAGCATCACCATCGATCACACCGAGTGTGTACCAGCCGAGCGTCCCAATCGATCACACCGATTCTGTACCAGCACCAATGTCCCCATCGATCACACCGAGTGTGTACCAGAACCAATGACCCCATCGATCACACCGAGTGTGTACCAGCCCGAGTGTCCCCATCGATCACACCGAGTGTGTACCAGCCCAAGTGCCCCCATCGATCACACCGAGTGTGTACCAGCCCGAGAGCCCCCATCGATCACACTGAGTGTGTACCAGCCCGAGTACCCCCATCGATCACACAGAGGGTGTACCAGCCAGAGTGACCCTATCGATCACACCGAGTGTGTACCAGCACCAATGTCCTCATCGATCACACCGAGTGTGTACCAGCCCGAGTGCCCCCATCAATCAAACCGAGGGTGTACCAGCACCAATGTCCCAATCGATCACAGCGAGTGTGTACCAGCCCGAGTGCCCCCATCGATCACACAGAGTGTGTACCAGCACCAAAGTACCCATGGATTGCACCGAATGTGTACCAGCCCGAGTGCCCCCAACGATCACGCTGAGTGTGTACCAGCCCGACTGCCCACATCAATCACGCCAAGTGTGTACCAGCACCAATGTCCGCATAGATCTCACCAAGTGTGTACCAGCGCGAGTGCCCCCATCAATCACACCGAGTGTGTACCAGCCCGAAAGTCCCCATCGATCACACCGACTGTGTACCAGCACCAATGTCCGCATCGATCACACGAAGTGTGTACAAGCACCAATGTCCCCATCGATCACACCGAGTGTGTACCAGCCCGAGCATCACCATCGATCACACCGAGTGTGTACCTGCCGAGTGTCCCCATCGATCACACCAATTCTGTACCAGCACCAATGTCCCCATCGATCACACCGAGTGTGTACCAGCACCAATGACCCCATCGATCACACCGAGTGTGTACCAGCCCGAGTGTCCCCATCGATCACACCAAGTGTGTACCAGCCCAAGCGCCCCCATCGATCACACCGAGTGTGTACCAGACCGAATGCCCTCATCGATCACACCGAGTGTGTACCAGCACCAATGTCCCCATCGATCACACCGAGTGTGTACCAGCCCGAATGTCCCCATCGATCACAGCAAGTGTGTACCAGCACCAATGTCCCCATCGATCACACCGAGTGTGTACCAGCCCGAGTAACCCCATCGATCACACCGAGTGTGTACCAGCACCAATGTCCCCATCGATCACACCGAGTGTGTACCAGCCCGAGTGATCCCATCGATCACACCGAGTGTGTACCAGCCCAAGTGCCCCCAACGATCACACCGTGTGTACCAGCACCGATGTCCCCATCGATCACAGAGAGTGTGTACCAGCCCAAGTGCCCCCATCGATCACACCGAGTGTGTACCAGCACCAATGTCCCCATCGATCACACCGTGTGTGTACCAGCACCGATGTCCCCATCGATCACAGAGAGTGTGTACCAGCCCAAGTGCCCCCATCAATCACACCGAGTGTGTACCAGCCCGACTGCCCCAATTGATCACACCGAGTGTGTACCAGCCCGAGTGTCCCCATCGATCACACCGAGTGTGTACCAGCCCGACTGCCCCAATTGATCACACCGAGTGTGCACCAGCCTGAGTGCCCCATCGATCACACCGAGTGTGTACCAGCCCGAGTGTCCCCATCGAACACACCGAGTCTGTACCAGCCCGAGTGTCCCCATCGATCACACCAAGTGTGTACCAGCCCAAGCGCCCCCATCGATCACACCGAGTGTGTAACAGACCGAATGCCCTCATCGATCACACCGAGTGTGTACCAGCACCAATGTCCCCATCGATCACACCGAGTGTGTACCAGCCCGAGTGTCTCCATCGATCACACCGAGTGTGTACCAGCACCAATGTCTCCATCGATCACACAGAGTGTGTACCAGCCCGAGTGTCCCCATCAATCACACCGAGTGTGTACCAGCCCGAGTGTCCCCATCGATCACACCGAGTGTGTAAAAGCCCGACTGCCCCAATTGATCACACCGAGTGTGTACCAGCCCGAGTGCCCCCATCGATCACACCGAGTGTGTACCTGCCCGAGAGCCCCCATCGATCACACTGAGTGTGTACCAGCCCAAGTACCCCCATCGATCACACAGAGGGTGTACCAGCCAGAGTGACCCTATCGATCACACCGTACGTGTACCAGCACCAATGTCCTCATCGATCACACCGAGTGTGTACCAGCCCGAGTGCCCCCATCAATCACACCGAGTGTGTACCAGCACCAATGTCCCAATCGATCACAGCGAGTGTGTACCAGCCCGAGTGCCCCCATCGATCACACAGAGTGTGTACCAGCACCAAAGTACCCATGGATCACACCGAATGTGTACCAGCCCGAGTGCCCCCAACGATCACACTGAGTGTGTACCAGACCGACTGCCCACATCAATCACGCCAAGTGTGTACCGGCACCAATGTCCGCATCGATCTCACCAAGTGTGTACCAGCGCGAGTGCCCCCATCAATCACACCGAGTGTGTACCAGCCCGAATGTCCCCATCCATCACACCGAGTGTGTACCAGCACCAATGTCCGCATAGATGACACGAAGTGTGTACAAGCACCAATGTCCCCATCGATCACACCGAGTGTGTACCAGCCCGAGCATCACCATCGATCACACCGAGTGTGTACCAGCCGAGCGTCCCAATCGATCACACCGATTCTGTACCAGCACCAATGTCCCCATCGATCACACCGAGTGTGTACCAGAACCAATGACCCCATCGATCACACCGAGTGTGTACCAGCCCGAGTGTCCCCATCGATCACACCAAGTGTGTACCAGACCAAGCGCCCCCATCGATCACACCGAGTGTGTACCAGCCCGACTGCCCCAATTGATCACACCGAGTGTGTACCAGCCCAAGTGCCCCCATCGATCACACCGAGTGTGTACCAGCCCGAGAGCCCCCATCGATCACACTGAGTGTGTACCAGCCCGAGTACCCCCATCGATCACACAGAGGGTGTACCAGCCAGAGTGACCCTATCGATCACACCGAGTGTGTACCAGCACCAATGTCCTCATCGATCACACCGAGTGTGTACCAGCCCGAGTGCCCCCATCAATCAAACCGAGGGTGTACCAGCACCAATGTCCCAATCGATCACAGCGAGTGTGTACCAGCCCGAGTGCCCCCATCGATCACACAGAGTGTGTACCAGCACCAAAGTACCCATGGATTGCACCGAATGTGTACCAGCCCGAGTGCCCCCAACGATCACGCTGAGTGTGTACCAGCCCGACTGCCCACATCAATCACGCCAAGTGTGTACCAGCACCAATGTCCGCATAGATCTCACCAAGTGTGTACCAGCGCGAGTGCCCCCATCAATCACACCGAGTGTGTACCAGCCCGAAAGTCCCCATCGATCACACCGACTGTGTACCAGCACCAATGTCCGCATCGATCACACGAAGTGTGTACAAGCACCAATGTCCCCATCGATCACACCGAGTGTGTACCAGCCCGAGCATCACCATCGATCACACCGAGTGTGTACCTGCCGAGTGTCCCCATCGATCACACCAATTCTGTACCAGCACCAATGTCCCCATCGATCACACCGAGTGTGTACCAGCACCAATGACCCCATCGATCACACCGAGCGTGTACCAGCCCGAGTGTCCCCATCGATCACACCAAGTGTGTACCAGCCCAAGCGCCCCCATCGATCACACCGAGTGTGTACCAGACCGAATGCCCTCATCGATCACACCGAGTGTGTACCAGCACCAATGTCCCCATCGATCACACCGAGTGTGTACCAGCCCGAATGTCCCCATCGATCACAGCAAGTGTGTACCAGCACCAATGTCCCCATCGATCACACCGAGTGTGTACCAGCCCGAGTAACCCCATCGATCACACCGAGTGTGTACCAGCACCAATGTCCCCATCGATCACACCGAGTGTGTACCAGCCCGAGTGATCCCATCGATCACACCGAGTGTGTACCAGCCCAAGTGCCCCCAACGATCACACCGTGTGTACCAGCACCGATGTCCCCATCGATCACAGAGAGTGTGTACCAGCCCAAGTGCCCCCATCGATCACACCGAGTGTGTACCAGCACCAATGTCCCCATCGATCACACCGTGTGTGTACCAGCACCGATGTCCCCATCGATCACAGAGAGTGTGTACCAGCCCAAGTGCCCCCATCAATCACACCGAGTGTGTACCAGCCCGACTGCCCCAATTGATCACACCGAGTGTGTACCAGCCCGAGTGTCCCCATCGATCACACCGAGTGTGTACCAGCCCGACTGCCCCAATTGATCACACCGAGTGTGCACCAGCCTGAGTGCCCCATCGATCACACCGAGTGTGTACCAGCCCGAGTGTCCCCATCGAACACACCGAGTCTGTACCAGCCCGAGTGTCCCCATCGATCACACCAAGTGTGTACCAGCCCAAGCGCCCCCATCGATCACACCGAGTGTGTAACAGACCGAATGCCCTCATCGATCACACCGAGTGTGTACCAGCACCAATGTCCCCATCGATCACACCGAGTGTGTACCAGCCCGAGTGTCCCCATCGATCACACCAAGTGTGTACCAGCACCAATGTCCCCATCGATCACACCGAGTGTGTACCAGCCCGAGTAACCCCATCGATCACACCGAGTGTGTACCAGCACCAATGTCCCCATCGATCACACCGAGTGTGTACCAGCCCGAGTGACCCCATCGATCACACCGAGTGTGTACCAGCCCAAGTGTCCCCATCGATCACACCGAGTGTGTACCAGCACCGATGTCCCCATCGATCACAGAGAGTGTGTACCAGCCCAAGTGCCCCCATCGATCACACCGAGTGTGTACCAGCACCAATGTCCCCATCGATCACACCGAGTGTGTACCAGCACCGATGTCCCCATCGATCACAGAGAGTGTGTACCAGCCCAAGTGCCCCCATCGATCACACCGAGTGTGTACCAGCCCGACTGCCCCAATTGATCACACCGAGTGTGTACCAGCCCGAGTGTCCCCATCGATCACACCGAGTGTGTACCAGCCCGAGTGTCCCCATCGAACACACCGAGTGTGTACCAGCACCAATGTCCCCATCGATCACACTGAGTGTGTACCAGCCTGACTGCCCCAATTGAGCACACCGACGGTGTACCAGCCCGAACGTCCCCATCAATCACACCGAGTTTGTACCAGCACCAATGTCCCCATTGATCACACCGAGTGTGTCCCAGCCCGAGTGTCCCCATCCATCACAACGAGTGTGTACCAGCACCAATGTACCCATCGATCACACCGAGTGTGTACCAGCACCAATGTCGCCATCAATCACACCGAGTGTTTACCAGCACCAATGTCCCTAACATTCACACCGAGTGTGTACCAGCCCGAGTGTCCCCATCGATCACACCGAGTGTGTACCAGCCCGACTGCCCCAATTGATCACACCGAGTGTGCACCAGCCTGAGTGCCCCATCGATCACACCGATTGTGTACCAGCCTGAGTGTCCACAGCGATCACACCGAGTGTGTACCAGCCCGACTGCACCAATTAATCACACCGAGTTTGTACCAGCCCGAGTGCCCCCATCGATCACACTGAGTGTGTACCAACACCAATGTCCCCATCGATCACACCGAGTGTGGACCAGCCTGACAGCCCCAATTGAGCACACCGAGGGTGTACCAGCCCGAGCGTCTCCATCGATCACACCGAGTGTGTACCAGCACCAATGTCCCCATTGATCACACCGAGTGTGTACCAGCCCGAGTGTCCCCAGCGATCACACCGACTGTGTACCAGCCCGAGTGCCCCCATCGATCACACTGTGTGTGTACCAGCCCGAGTGCCGCCATTGATCACACAGAGGGCGTACCAGCATGGGTGAGCCCATCGATCACACCGAATGTGTACCAGCCTGAATGCCCCATCGCTCACACAGAGTGCGTACCAGCCCGAGTGCCCCCATCGATCACACCGAGTGTGTACCAGCCCGAGTGCCCCCATCGATCACACCGAGTGTGTACCAGCCCGAGTACCCCCATCGATCACACCGAATTTGTACCAGCACCAATGTCCCCAACGATCACACCGAGTGTGTACCAGCACCAATGTCGCCATCGATCACAGCGAGTGTGTATCAGCCCGTGTGCCCCCATCGATCATACCAAGTGTGTACCAGCATCAATGTCCCCATCAATCTCACCAAGTGTGTACCAGCACCAATGTCCCCATCGATCACACCGTCTGTACCAGCGCGAGTGTCCCCATCGATCACACCGAGTGTGTACGAGCCCGAGTGTCCCAATCGGTCACACCGAGTGTGTACCAGCACCAATGTCCGCATCGATCACACTAAGTGTGTACAAGCACCAATGTGCCCATCGATCACACCGAGTGTGTACCAGCCCGAGTGCACCTATCGATCACACAGAGTGTGTACCAGCCCGAGTGCCCCCATCGAACAAACCGAGTGTGTACCAGCACCAACGTCCGCATCGATCACACCGAGTGTGTACCAGCCCGAGTGTCTCCATCGATCACACCGAGTGTGTACCAGCACCAATGTCTCCATCGATCACACAGAGTGTGTACCAGCCCGAGTGTCCCCATCAATCACACCGAGTGTGTACCAGCCCGAGTGTCCCCATCGATCACACCGAGTGTGTACCAGCCCGACTGCCCCAATTGATCACACCGAGTGTGTACCAGCCCGAGTGCCCCCATCGATCACACCGAGTGTGTACCAGCCCGAGAGCCCCCATCGATCACACTGAGTGTGTACCAGCCCAAGTACCCCCATCGATCACACAGAGGGTGTACCAGCCAGAGTGACCCTATCGATCACACCGTACGTGTACCAGCACCAATGTCCTCATCGATCACACCGAGTGTGTACCAGCCCGAGTGCCCCCATCAATCACACCGAGTGTGTACTAGCACCAATGTCCCAATCGATCACAGCGAGTGTGTACCAGCCCGAGTGCCCCCATCGATCACACAGAGTGTGTACCAGCACCAAAGTACCCATGGATCACACCGAATGTGTACCAGCCCGAGTGCCCCCAATGATCACACTGAGTGTGTACCAGACCGACTGCCCACATCAATCACGCCAAGTGTGTACCAGCACCAATGTCCGCATCGATCTCACCAAGTGTGTACCAGCGCGAGTGCCCCCATCAACCACACCGAGTGTGTACCAGCCCGAATGTCCCCATCGATCACACCGAGTGTGTACCAGCACCTATGTCCGCATAGATGACACGAAGTGTGTACAAGCACCAATGTCCCCATCGATCACACCGAGTGTGTACCAGCCCGAACATCACCATCGATCACACCGAGTGTGTACCAGCCGAGTGTCCCCATCGATCACACCGATTCTGTACCAGCACCAATGTCCCCATCGATCACACCGAGTGTGTACCAGAACCAATGACCCCATCGATCACACCGAGTGTGTACCAGCCCGAGTGTCCCCATCGATCGCACCAAGTGTGTACCAGCCCAAGCGCCCCCATCGATCACACCGAGTGTGTACCAGACCGAATGCCCTCATCGATCACACCGAGTGTGTACCAGCACCAATGTCCCCATCGATCACACCGAGTGTGTACCAGCCCGATTGTCCCCATCGATCACACCAAGTGTGTACCAGCACCAATGTCCCCATCGATCACACTGAGTGTGTACCAGCCCGAGTAACCCCATCGATCACACCGAGTGTGTACCAGCACCAATGTCCCCATCGATCACCCCGAGTGTGTACCAGCCCGAGTGACCCCATCGATCACACCGAGTGTGTACCAGCCCAAGTGTCCCCATCGATCACACCGTGTGTACCAGCACCGATGTCCCCATCGATCACAGAGAGTGTGTACCAGCCCAAGTGCCCCCATCGATCACACCGAGTGTGTACCAGCACCAATGTCCCCATCGATCACACCGTGTGTGTACCAGCACCGCTGTCCCCATCGATCACAGAGAGTGTGTACCAGCCCGAGTGCCCCCATCGATCACACCGAGTGTGTACCAGGCCGACTGCCCCAATTGATCACACCGAGTGTGCACCAGCCTGAGTGCCCCATCGATCACACCGAGTGTGTACCAGCCCGAGTGCCCCATTGAACACACCGAGTCTGTACCAGCCCGAGTGTCCCCATCGATCACACCAAGTGTGTACCAGCCCAAGCGCCCCCATTGATCACACCGAGTGTGTACCAGACCGAATGCCCTCATCGATCACACCGAGTGTGTACCAGCACCAATGTCCCCATCGATCACACCGAGTGTGTACCAGCCCGAGTGTCCCCATCGATCACACCAAGTGTGTACCAGCACCAATGTCCCCATCGATCACACCGAGTGTGTACCAGCACCAATGTCCGCATAGATGACACGGAGTGTGTACAAGCACCAATGTCCCCATCGATCACACCGAGTGTGTACCAGCCCGAGCATCACCATCGATCACAACGAGTGTGTACCAGCCGAGTGTCCCCATCGATCACACCGATTCTGTACCAGCACCAATGTCCCCATCGATCACACCGAGTGTGTACCAGAACCAATGACCCCATCGATCACACCGAGTGTGTACCAGCCCGAGTGTTCCCATCGATCACACCAAGTGTGTACCAGCCCAAGCGCCCCCATCGATCACACCGAGTGTGTACCAGACCGAATGCCCTCATCGATTACACCGAGTGTGTACCAGCACCAATGTCCCCATCGATCACACCGAGTGTGTACCAGCCCGAGTGTCCCCATCGATCACACCAAGTGTGTACCAGCACCAATGTCCCCATCGATCACACTGAGTGTGTCCCAGCCCGAGTAACCCCATCGATCACACCTAGTGTGTACCAGCACCAATGTCCCCATCGATCACCCCGAGTGTGTACCAGCCCGAGTGACCCCATCGATCACACCGAGTGTGTACCAGCCCGAGTACCCCCATCGATCACACCGAGTTTGTACCAGCACCAATGTCCCCATCGATCACACCGAGTGTGTACCAGCACCAATGTCGCCATCGATCACAGCGAGTGTTTATCAGCCCGAGTGCCCCCATCGATCATACCAAGTGTGTACCAGCATCAATGTCCCCATCAATCTCACCAAGTGTGTACCAGCACCAATGTCCCCATCGATCACACCGTGTGTACCAGCGCGAGTGTCCCCATCGATCACACCGAGTGTGTACGAGCCCGAGTGTCCCAATCGGTCACACCGAGTGTGTACCAGCACCAATGTCCGCATCGATCACACTAAGTGTGTACAAGCACCAATGTGCCCATCGATCACACCGAGTGTGTACCAGCCCGAGTGCCCCTATCGATCACACAGAGTGTGTACCAGGCCGAGTGCCCCCATCGAACAAACCGAGTGTGTACCAGCACCAACGTCCGCATCGATCACACCGAGTGTATACCAGCCCGAGTGTCTCCATCGATCACACCGAGTGTGTACCAGCACCAATGTCTCCATCGATCACACAGAGTGTGTACCAGCCCGAGTGTCCCCATCAATCACACCGAGTGTGTACCTACCCGAGTGTCCCCATCGATCACACCGAGTGTGTACCAGCCCGACTGCCCCAATTGATCACACCGAGTGTGTACCAGCCCGAGTGCCCCCATCGATCACACTGAGTGTGTACCAGCCCGAGAGCCCCCATCGATCACACTGAGTGTGTACCAGCCCGAGTACCCCCATCGATCACACAGAGGGTGTACCAGCCAGAGTGACCCTATCGATCACACCGTACGAGTACCAGCATCAATGTCCTCATCGATCACACCGAGTGTGTACCAGCCCGAGTGCCCCCATCAATCACACCGAGTGTGTACTAGCACCAATGTCCCAATCGATCACAGCGAGTGTGTACCAGCCCGAGTGCCCCCATCGATCACACAGAGTGTGTACCAGCACCAAAGTACCCATGGATCGCACCGAATGTGTACCAGCCCGAGTGCCTCCAACGATCACACTGAGTGTGTACCAGACCGACTGCCCACATCAATCACGCCAAGTGTGTACCAGCACCAATGTCCGCATCGATCTCACCAAGTGTGTACCAGCGCAAGTGCCCCCATCAATCACACCGAGTGTGTACCAGCCCGAATGTCCCCATCGATCACACCGAGTGTGTACCAGCACCAATGTCCGCATAGATGACACGGAGTGTGTACAAGCACCAATGTCCCCATCGATCACACCGAGTGTGTACCAGCCCGAGCATCACCATCGATCACAACGAGTGTGTACCAGCCGAGTGCCCCCATCGATCACACCGAGTGTGTACCAGCCCGATTGTCCCCATCGATCACACCAAGTGTGTACCAGCACCAATGTCCCCATCGATCACACTGAGTGTGTACCAGCCCGAGTAACCCCATCGATCACACCGAGTGTGTACCAGCACCAATGTCCCCATCGATCACCCCGAGTGTGTACCAGCCCGAGTGACCCCATCGATCACACCGAGTGTGTACCAGCCCAAGTGTCCCCATCGATCACACCGTGTGTACCAGCACCGATGTCCCCATCGATCACAGAGAGTGTGTACCAGCCCAAGTGCCCCCATCGATCACACCGAGTGTGTACCAGCACCAATGTCCCCATCGATCACACCGTGTGTGTACCAGCACCGCTGTCCCCATCGATCACAGAGAGTGTGTACCAGCCCGAGTGCCCCCATCGATCACACCGAGTGTGTACCAGGCCGACTGCCCCAATTGATCACACCGAGTGTGCACCAGCCTGAGTGCCCCATCGATCACACCGAGTGTGTACCAGCCCGAGTGCCCCATTGAACACACCGAGTCTGTACCAGCCCGAGTGTCCCCATCGATCACACCAAGTGTGTACCAGCCCAAGCGCCCCCATTGATCACACCGAGTGTGTACCAGACCGAATGCCCTCATCGATCACACCGAGTGTGTACCAGCACCAATGTCCCCATCGATCACACCGAGTGTGTACCAGCCCGAGTGTCCCCATCGATCACACCAAGTGTGTACCAGCACCAATGTCCCCATCGATCACACCGAGTGTGTACCAGCACCAATGTCCGCATAGATGACACGGAGTGTGTACAAGCACCAATGTCCCCATCGATCACACCGAGTGTGTACCAGCCCGAGCATCACCATCGATCACAACGAGTGTGTACCAGCCGAGTGTCCCCATCGATCACACCGATTCTGTACCAGCACCAATGTCCCCATCGATCACACCGAGTGTGTACCAGAACCAATGACCCCATCGATCACACCGAGTGTGTACCAGCCCGAGTGTTCCCATCGATCACACCAAGTGTGTACCAGCCCAAGCGCCCCCATCGATCACACCGAGTGTGTACCAGACCGAATGCCCTCATCGATTACACCGAGTGTGTACCAGCACCAATGTCCCCATCGATCACACCGAGTGTGTACCAGCCCGAGTGTCCCCATCGATCACACCAAGTGTGTACCAGCACCAATGTCCCCATCGATCACACTGAGTGTGTCCCAGCCCGAGTAACCCCATCGATCACACCTAGTGTGTACCAGCACCAATGTCCCCATCGATCACCCCGAGTGTGTACCAGCCCGAGTGACCCCATCGATCACACCGAGTGTGTACCAGCCCGAGTACCCCCATCGATCACACCGAGTTTGTACCAGCACCAATGTCCCCATCGATCACACCGAGTGTGTACCAGCACCAATGTCGCCATCGATCACAGCGAGTGTTTATCAGCCCGAGTGCCCCCATCGATCATACCAAGTGTGTACCAGCATCAATGTCCCCATCAATCTCACCAAGTGTGTACCAGCACCAATGTCCCCATCGATCACACCGTGTGTACCAGCGCGAGTGTCCCCATCGATCACACCGAGTGTGTACGAGCCCGAGTGTCCCAATCGGTCACACCGAGTGTGTACCAGCACCAATGTCCGCATCGATCACACTAAGTGTGTACAAGCACCAATGTGCCCATCGATCACACCGAGTGTGTACCAGCCCGAGTGCCCCTATCGATCACACAGAGTGTGTACCAGGCCGAGTGCCCCCATCGAACAAACCGAGTGTGTAACAGCACCAACGTCCGCATCGATCACACCGAGTGTATACCAGCCCGAGTGTCTCCATCGATCACACCGAGTGTGTACCAGCACCAATGTCTCCATCGATCACACAGAGTGTGTACCAGCCCGAGTGTCCCCATCAATCACACCGAGTGTGTACCTACCCGAGTGTCCCCATCGATCACACCGAGTGTGTACCAGCCCGACTGCCCCAATTGATCACACCGAGTGTGTACCAGCCCGAGTGCCCCCATCGATCACACTGAGTGTGTACCAGCCCGAGAGCCCCCATCGATCACACTGAGTGTGTACCAGCCCGAGTACCCCCATCGATCACACAGAGGGTGTACCAGCCAGAGTGACCCTATCGATCACACCGTACGAGTACCAGCATCAATGTCCTCATCGATCACACCGAGTGTGTACCAGCCCGAGTGCCCCCATCAATCACACCGAGTGTGTACTAGCACCAATGTCCCAATCGATCACAGCGAGTGTGTACCAGCCCGAGTGCCCCCATCGATCACACAGAGTGTGTACCAGCACC
Organism: Isurus oxyrinchus; assembly: GCA_026770705.1. NCBI lineage: Eukaryota > Metazoa > Chordata > Chondrichthyes > Lamniformes > Lamnidae > Isurus > Isurus oxyrinchus. The sequence goes on along the minus strand of JANJGN010000277.1, from coordinate 416,218 downwards.
AAAGTACCCATGGATCGCACCGAATGTGTACCAGCCCGAGTGCCTCCAACGATCACACTGAGTGTGTACCAGACCGACTGCCCACATCAATCACGCCAAGTGTGTACCAGCACCAATGTCCGCATCGATCTCACCAAGTGTGTACCAGCGCAAGTGCCCCCATCAATCACACCGAGTGTGTACCAGCCCGAATGTCCCCATCGATCACACCGAGTGTGTACCAGCACCAATGTCCGCATAGATGACACGGAGTGTGTACAAGCACCAATGTCCCCATCGATCACACCGAGTGTGTACCAGCCCGAGCATCACCATCGATCACAACGAGTGTGTACCAGCCGAGTGTCCCCATCGATCACACCGATTCTGTACCAGCACCAATGTCCCCATCGATCACACCGAGTGTGTACCAGAACCAATGACCCCATCGATCACACCGAGTGTGTACCAGCCCGAGTGTTCCCATCGATCACACCAAGTGTGTACCAGCCCAAGCGCCCCCATCGATCACACCGAGTGTGTACCAGACCGAATGCCCTCATCGATTACACCGAGTGTGTACCAGCACCAATGTCCCCATCGATCACACCGAGTGTGTACCAGCCCGAGTGTCCCCATCGATCACACCAAGTGTGTACCAGCACCAATGTCCCCATCGATCACACTGAGTGTGTACCAGCCCGAGTAACCCCATCGATCACACCTAGTGTGTACCAGCACCAATGTCCCCATCGATCACCCCGAGTGTGTACCAGCCCGAGTGACCCCATCGATCACACCGAGTGTGTACCAGCCCAAGTGTCCCCATCGATCACACCGTGTGTACCAGCACCGATGTCCGCATCGATCACTGAGAGTGTGTACCAGCCCAAGTGCCCCCATCGATCACACCGAGTGTGTACCAGCACCAAAGTCCCCATCGATCACACCGTGTGTGTACCAGCACCGCTGTACCCATCGATCACAGAGAGTGTGTACCAGCCCAAGTGCCCCCATCGATCACACCGAGTGTGTACCAGCCCGACTGCCCCAATTGATCACACCGAGTGTGTACCAGCCCGAGTGTCCCCATCGATCACACCGAGTGTGTACCAGCCCGACTGCCCCAATTGATCACACCGAGTGTGCACCAGCCTGAGTGCCACATCGATCACACCGAGTGTGTACCAGCCCGAGTGTCCCCATTGAACACACCGATTCTGTACCAGCCCGAGTGTCCCCATCGATCACACCAAGTGTGTACCAGCCCAAGCGCCCCCATCGATCACACCGAGTGTGTACCAGACCGAATGCCCTCATCGATCACACCGAGTGTGTACCAGCACCAATGTCCCCATCGATCACACCGAGTGTGTACCAGCCCGAGTGCCCCCATCGATCACACAGAGTGTGTACCAGCACCAAAGTACCCATGGATCGCACCGAATGTGTACCAGCCCGAGTGCCCCCAACGATCACACTGAGTGTGTACCAGACCGACTGCCCACATCAATCACGCCAAGTGTGTACCAGCACCAATGTCCGCATCGATCTCACCAAGTGTGTACCAGCGCGAGTGCCCCCATCAATCACACCGAGTGTGTACCAGCCCGAATGTCCCCATCCATCACACCGAGTGTTTACCAGCACCAATGTCCGCATAGATGACACGAAGTGTGTACAAGCACCAATGTCCCCATCGATCACACCGAGTGTGTACCAGCCCGAGCATCACCATCGATCACACCGAGTGTGTACCAGCCGAGTGTCCCCATCGATCACACCGATTCTGTACCAGCACCAATGTCCCCATTGATCACACCGAGTGTGTACCAGCACCAATGTCCCCATTGATCACACCGAGTGTGTCCCAGCCCGAGTGTCCCCATCCATCACAACGAGTGTGTACCAGCACCAATGTACCCATCGATCACACCGAGTGTGTACCAGCACCAATGTCCCCATCGATCACACCGTGTGTGTACCAGCACCGCTGTCCCCATCGATCACAGAGAGTGTGTACCAGCCCAAGTGACCCATCGATCACACCGAGTGTGTACCAGCCCGACTGCCCCAATTGATCACACCGAGTGTGTACCAGCCCGAGTGTCCCCATCGATCACACCGAGTGTGTACCAGCCCGACTGCCCCAATTGATCACACCGAGTGTGCACCAGCCTGAGTGCCCCATCGATCACACCGAGTGTGTACCAGCCCGAGTGTCCCCATTGAACACACCGAGTCTGTACCAGCCCGAGTGTCCCCATCGATCACACCAAGTCTGTACCAGCCCAAGCGCCCCCATCGATCACACCGAGTGTGTACCAGACCGAATGCCCTCATCGATCACACCGAGTGTGTACCAGCACCAATGTCCCCATCGATCACACCGAGTGTGTACCAGCCCGAGTGTCCCCATCGATCACACCAAGTGTGTACCAGCACCAATGTCCCCATCGATCACACCGAGAGTGTACCAGCCCGAGTAACCCCATCGATCACACCGAGTGTGTACCAGCACCAATGTCCCCATCGATCACACCGAGTGTGTACCAGCCCGAGTGACCCCATTGATCACACCAAGTGTGTACCAGCCCAAGTGTCCCCATCGATCACACCGAGTGTGTAGCAGCACCGATGTCTCCATCGATCACAGAGAGTGTGTACCAGCCCAAGTGCCCCCATCGATCACACCGAGTGTGTACCAGCACCAATGTCCCCATCGATCACACCGAGTGTGTACCAGCACCGATGTCCCCATCGATCACAGAGAGTGGGTACCAGCCCACGTGCCCCCATCGATCACACTGAGTGTGTACCAGCCCGACTGCCCCAATTGATCACACCGAGTGTGCACCAGCCTGAGTGCACCATCGATCACACCGAGTGTGTACCAGCACCAATGTCCCCATCGTTCACACTGAGTGTGTACCAGCCTGACTGCCCCAATTGAGAACACCGACGGTGTACCAGCCCGAGCGTCCCCATCGATCACACCGAGTTTGTACCAGCACCAATGTCCCCAATGATCATACCGAGTGTGTCCCAGCCCGAGTGTCCCCATCCATCACAACGAGTGTGTACCAGCACCAATGTACCCATCGATCACACCGAGTGTGTACCAGCCCGAGTTTCCCCATCCATCACACCGAGTGTGTACCAGCCCGAGTGCCCCCATCGATCACACCAAGTGTGTACCAGCACCAATGTCGCCATCGATCACAGCGAGTGTGTATCAGCCCGAGTGCCCCCATTGATCATACCAAGTGTGTACCAGCATCAATGTCCCCATCAATCTCACCAAGTGTGTACCAGCACCAATGTCCCCATCGATCACACCGTGTGTACCAGCGCGAGTGTCCCCATCGATCACACCGAGTGTGTACGAGCCCGAGTGTCCCAATCGATCACAACGAGTGTGTACCAGCACCAATGTCCGCATCGATCACACTAAGTGTGTACAAGCACCTATGTGCCCATCGATCACACTGAGTGTGTACCAGCCCGAGTGCCCCTATCGATCACACAGAGTGTGTACCAGGCCGAGTGCCCCCATCGAACAAACCGAGTGTGTACCAGCACCAATGTCCGCATCGATCACAGCGAGTGTGTACCAGCCCGAGTGTCTCCATCGATCACACCGAGTGTGTACCAGCACCAATGTCTCCATCGATCACACAGAGTGTGTACCAGCCCGAGTGTCCCCATCAATCACACCGAGTGTGTACCAGCCCGAGTGTCCACATCGATCACACCGAGTGTGTACCAGCCCGAGTGCCCCCATCGATCACACAGAGTGTGTACCAGCACCAAAGTACCCATGGATCGCACCGAATGTGTACCAGCCCGAGTGCCCCCAACGATCACACTGAGTGTGTACCAGACTGACTGCCCACATCAATCACGCCAAGTGTGTACCAGCACCAATGTCCGCATCGATCTCACCAAGTGTGTACCAGCGCGAGTGCCCCCATCAATCACACCGAGTGTGTACCAGCCCGAATGTCCCCATCCATCACACCGAGTGTGTACCAGCACCAATGTCCGCATAGATGACACGAAGTGTGTACAAGCACCAATGTCCCCATCGATCACACCGAGTGTGTACCAGCCCGAGCATCACCATCGATCACACCGAGTGTGTACCAGCCGAGTGTCCCCATCGATCACACCGATTCTGTACCAGCACCAATGTCCCCATTGATCACACCGAGTGTGTACCAGCACCAATGTCCCCATTGATCACACCGAGTGTGTCCCAGCCCGAGTGTCCCCATCCATCACAACGAGTGTGTACCAGCACCAATGTACCCATCGATCACACCGAGTGTGTACCAGCACCAATGTCCCCATCGATCACACCGTGTGTGTACCAGCACCGCTGTCCCCATCGATCACAGAGAGTGTGTACCAGCCCAAGTGACCCATCGATCACACCGAGTGTGTACCAGCCCGACTGCCCCAATTGATCACACCGAGTGTGTACCAGCCCGAGTGTCCCCATCGATCACACCGAGTGTGTACCAGCCCGACTGCCCCAATTGATCACACCGAGTGTGCACCAGCCTGAGTGCCCCATCGATCACACCGAGTGTGTACCAGCCCGAGTGTCCCCATTGAACACACCGAGTCTGTACCAGCCCGAGTGTCCCCATCGATCACACCAAGTCTGTACCAGCCCAAGCGCCCCCATCGATCACACCGAGTGTGTACCAGACCGAATGCCCTCATCGATCACACCGAGTGTGTACCAGCACCAATGTCCCCATCGATCACACCGAGTGTGTACCAGCCCGAGTGTCCCCATCGATCACACCAAGTGTGTACCAGCACCAATGTCCCCATCGATCACACCGAGAGTGTACCAGCCCGAGTAACCCCATCGATCACACCGAGTGTGTACCAGCACCAATGTCCCCATCGATCACACCGAGTGTGTACCAGCCCGAGTGACCCCATTGATCACACCAAGTGTGTACCAGCCCAAGTGTCCCCATCGATCACACCGAGTGTGTACCAGCACCGATGTCTCCATCGATCACAGAGAGTGTGTACCAGCCCAAGTGCCCCCATCGATCACACCGAGTGTGTACCAGCACCAATGTCCCCATCGATCACACCGAGTGTGTACCAGCACCGATGTCCCCATCGATCACAGAGAGTGGGTACCAGCCCACGTGCCCCCATCGATCACACTGAGTGTGTACCAGCCCGACTGCCCCAATTGATCACACCGAGTGTGCACCAGCCTGAGTGCACCATCGATCACACCGAGTGTGTACCAGCACCAATGTCCCCATCGTTCACACTGAGTGTGTACCAGCCTGACTGCCCCAATTGAGAACACCGACGGTGTACCAGCCCGAGCGTCCCCATCGATCACACCGAGTTTGTACCAGCACCAATGTCCCCAATGATCATACCGAGTGTGTCCCAGCCCGAGTGTCCCCATCCATCACAACGAGTGTGTACCAGCACCAATGTACCCATCGATCACACCGAGTGTGTACCAGCCCGAGTTTCCCCATCCATCACACCGAGTGTGTACCAGCCCGAGTGCCCCCATCGATCACACCAAGTGTGTACCAGCACCAATGTCGCCATCGATCACAGCGAGTGTGTATCAGCCCGAGTGCCCCCATTGATCATACCAAGTGTGTACCAGCATCAATGTCCCCATCAATCTCACCAAGTGTGTACCAGCACCAATGTCCCCATCGATCACACCGTGTGTACCAGCGCGAGTGTCCCCATCGATCACACCGAGTGTGTACGAGCCCGAGTGTCCCAATCGATCACAACGAGTGTGTACCAGCACCAATGTCCGCATCGATCACACTAAGTGTGTACAAGCACCTATGTGCCCATCGATCACACTGAGTGTGTACCAGCCCGAGTGCCCCTATCGATCACACAGAGTGTGTACCAGGCCGAGTGCCCCCATCGAACAAACCGAGTGTGTACCAGCACCAATGTCCGCATCGATCACAGCGAGTGTGTACCAGCCCGAGTGTCTCCATCGATCACACCGAGTGTGTACCAGCACCAATGTCTCCATCGATCACACAGAGTGTGTACCAGCCCGAGTGTCCCCATCAATCACACCGAGTGTGTACCAGCCCGAGTGTCCACATCGATCACACCGAGTGTGTACCAGCCCGACTGCCCCATCGATCACACCGAGTGTGTACCAGCCCGAGTGTCCCCATTGAACACACCGAGTCTGTACCAGCCCGAGTGTCCCCATCGATCACACCAAGTGTGTACCAGCCCAAGCGCCCCCATCGATCACACCGAGTGTGTACCAGACCGAATGCCCTCATCGATCACACCGAGTGTGTACCAGCACCAATGTCCCCATCGATCACACCGAGTGTGTACCAGCCCGAGTGTCCCCATCGATCACACCAAGTGTGTACCAGCACCAATGTCCCCATCGATCACACCGAGAGTGTACCAGCCCGAGTGCCCCCATCGATCACACTGTGTGTGTACCAGCCCGAGTGCCGCCATTGATCACACAGAGGGCGTACCAGCATGAGTGAGCCCATCGATCACACCGAATGTGTACCAGCCTGAATGCCCCATCGCTCACACAGAGTGCGTACCAGCCCGAGTGCCCCCATCGATCACACCGAGTGTGTACCAGCCCGAGTGCCCCCATCGATCACACCGATTGTGTACCAGCCCGAGTACCTCCATCGATCACACCGAGTTTGTACCAGCACCAATGTCCCCATCGATCACACCGAGTGTGTACCAGCACCAATGTCGCCATCGATCACAGCGAGTGTGTATCAGCCCGAGTGCCCCCATCGATCATACCAAGTGTGTACCAGCATCAATGTCCCCATCAATCTCACCAAGTGTGTACCAGCACCAATGTCCCCATCGATCACACCGTGTGTACCAGCGCGAGTGTCCCCATCGATCACACCGAGTGTGTACGAGCCCGAGTGTCCCAATCGGTCACACCGAGTGTGTACCAGCACCAATGTCCGCATCGATCACACTAAGTGTGTACAAGCACCAATGTTCCCATCGATCACACCGAGTGTGTACCAGCCCGAGTGCCCCTATCGATCACACAGAGTGTGTACCAGCCCTAGTGCCCCCATCGAACAAACCGAGTGTGTACCAGCACCAACGTCCGCATCGATCACACCGAGTGTGTACCAGCCCGAGTGTCTCCATCGATCACACCGAGTGTGTACCAGCACCAATGTCTCCATCGATCACACAGAGTGTGTACCAGCCCGAGTGTCCCCATCAATCACACCGAGTGTGTACCAACCCGAGTGTCCCCATCGATCACACCGAGTGTGTACCAGCCCGACTGCCCGAATTGATCACACCGAGTGTGTACCAGCCCGAGTGCCCCCATCGATCACACTGAGTGTGTACCAGCCCGAGAGCCCCCATCGATCACACTGAGTGTGTACCAGCCCGAGTACCCCCATCGATCACACAGAGGGTGTACCAGCCAGAGTGACCCTATCGATCACACCGTACGTGTACCAGCACCAATGTCCTCATCGATCACACCGAGTGCGTACCAGCCCGAGTGCCCCCATCAATCACACCGAGTGTGTACTAGCACCAATGTCCCAATCGATCACAGCGAGTGTGTACCAGCCCGAGTGCCCCCATCGATCACACAGAGTGTGTACCAGCACCAAAGTACCCATGGATCGCACCGAATGTGTACCAGCCCGAGTGCCCCCAACGATCACACTGAGTGTGTACCAGACCGACTGCCCACATCAATCACGCCAAGTGTGTACCAGCACCAATGTCCGCATCGATCTCACCAAGTGTGTACCAGCGCGAGTGCCCCCATCAATCACACCGAGTGTGTACCAGCCCGAATGTCCCCATCGATCACACCGAGTGTGTACCAGCACCAATGTCCGCATAGATGACACGAAGTGTGTGCAAGCACCAAAGTCCCCATCGATCACACCGAGTGTGTACCAGCCCGAGCATCACCATCGATCACACCGAGTGTGTACCAGCCGAGTGTCCCCATCGATCACACCGATTCTGTACCAGCACCAATGTCCCCATCGATCACACCGAGTGTGTACCAGAACCAATGACCCCATCGATCACACCGAGTGGTACCAGCCCGAGTGTCCCCATCGATCACACCAAGTGTGTACCAGCCCAAGCGCCCCCATCGATCACACCGAGTGTGTACCAGACCGAATGCCCTCATCGATCACACCGAGTGTGTACCAGCACCAATGTCCCCATCGATCACACCGAGTGTGTACCAGCCCGAGTGTCCCCATCGATCACACCAAGTGTGTACCAGCACCAATGTCCCCATCGATCACACTGAGTGTGTACCAGCCCGAGTAACCCCATCGATCACACCGAGTGTGTACCAGCACCAATGTCCCCATCGATCACCCCGAGTGTGTACCAGCCCGAGTGACCCCATCGATCACATCGAGTGTGTACCAGCCCAAGTGTCCCCATCGATCACACCGTGTGTACCAGCACCGATGTCCCCATCGATCACTGAGAGTGTGTACCAGCCCAAGTGCCCCCATCGATCACACCGAGTGTGTACCAGCACCAATGTCCCCATCGATCACACCATGTGTGTACCAGCACCGCTGTCCCCATCGATCACAGAGAGTGTGTACCAGCCCAAGTGCCCCCATAGATCACACCGAGTGTGTACCAGCCCGACTGCCCCAATTGATCACACCGAGTGTGTACCAGCCCGAGTGTCCCCATCGATCACACCGAGTGTGTACCAGCCCGACTGCCCCAATTGATCACACCGAGTGTGCACCAGCCTGAGTGCCCCATCGATCACACCGAGTGTGTACCAGCCCGAGTGTCCCCATTGAACACACCGATTCTGTACCAGCCCGAGTGTCCCCATCGATCACACCAAGTGTGTACCAGCCCAAGCGCCCCCATCGATCACACCGAGTGTGTACCAGACCGAATGCCCTCATTGATCACACCGAGTGTGTACCAGCACCAATGTCCCCATCGATCACACCGAGTGTGTACCAGCCCGAGTGTCCCCATCGATCACACCAAGTGTGTACCAGCACCAATGTCCCCATCGATCACACCGAGAGTGTACCAGCCCGAGTAACCCCATCGATCACACCGAGAGTGTACCAGCACCAATGTCCCCATCGATCACACCGAGTGTGTACCAGCCCGAGTGACCCCATCGATCACACCAAGTGTGTACCAGCCCAAGTGTCCCCATCGATCACACCGAGTGTGTACCAGCACCGATGTCCCCATCGATCACAGAGAGTGTGTACCAGCCCAAGTGCCCCCATCGATCACACCGAGTGTGTACCAGCACCAATGTCCCCATCGATCACACCGAGTGTGTACCAGCACCGATGTCCCCATCGATCACAGAGAGTGGGTACCAGCCCACGTGCCCCCATCGATCACACCGAGTGTGTACCAGCCCGACTGCCCCAATTGATCACACCGAGTGTGCACCAGCCTGAGTGCACCATCGATCACACCGAGTGTGTACCAGCACCAATGTCCCCATCGTTCACACTGAGTGTGTACCAGCCTGACTGCCCCAATTGAGCACACCGACGGTGTACCAGCCCGAGCGTCCCCATCGATCACACCGAGTTTGTACCAGCACCAATGTCCCCATTGATCACACCGAGTGTGTCCCAGCCCGGGTGTCCCCATCCATCACAACGAGTGTGTTCCAGCACAAATGTACCCATCGATCACACCGAGTGTGTACCAGCCCGAGTTTCCCATTCCATCACACCGAGTGTGTACCAGCCCGAGTGCCCCCATCGATCACACTGAGAGTGTACCAGCCCGAGAGCCCCCATCGATCACACTGAGTGTGTACCAGCCCGAGTACCCCCATCGATCACACAGAGGGTGTACCAGCCAGAGTGACCCTATCGATCACACCGTACGTGTACCAGCACCAATGTCCTCATCGATCACACCGAGTGTGTACCAGCCCGAGTGCCCCCATCAATCACACCGAGTGTGTACTAGCACCAATGTCCCAATCGATCACAGCGAGTGTGTACCAGCCCGAGTGCCCCCATCGATCACACAGAGTGTGTACCAGCACCAAAGTACCCATGGATCGCACCGAATGTGTACCAGCCCGAGTGCCCCCAACGATCACACTGAGTGTGTACCAGACCGACTGCCCACATCAATCACGCCAAGTGTGTACCAGCACCAATGTCCGCATCGATCTCGCCAAGTGTGTACCAGCGCGAGTGCCCCCATCAATCACACCGAGTGTGTACCAGCCCGAATGTCCCCATCGATCACACCGAGTGTGTACCAGCACCAATGTCCGCATAGATGACACGAAGTGTGTACAAGCACCAATGTCCCCATCGATCACACCGAGTGTGTACCAGCCCGAGCATCACCATCGATCACACCGAGTGTGTACCAGCCGAATGTCCCCATCGATCAAACCGATTCTGTACCACCACCAATGTCCCCATCGATCACACCGAGTGTGTACCAGAACCAATGACCCCATCGATCACACCGAGTGTGTACCAGCCCGAGTGTCCCCATCGATCACACCAAGTGTGTACCAGCCCAAGCGCCCCCATCGATCACACCGAGTGTGTACCAGACCGAATGCCCTTATCGATCACACCGAGTGTGTACCAGCACCAATGTCCCCATCGATCACACCGAGTGTGTACCAGCCCGAGTAACCCCATCGATCACACCGAGTGTGTACCAGCACCAATGTCCCCATCGATCACCCCGAGTGTGCACCAGCCCGAGTGACCCCATCGATCACACCGAGTGTGTACCAGACCGAATTCCCTCATCGATCACACCGTGTGTACCAGCACCGATGTCCGCATCGATCACTGAGATTGTGTACCAGCCCAAGTGCCCCCATCGATCACACCGAGTGTGTACCAGCACCAATGTCCCCATCGATCACACCGTGTGTGTACCAGCATGGCTGTCCCCATCGATCACACCGAGTGTGTACCAGCCCAAGTGCCCCCATCGATCACACCGAGTGTGTACCAGCCCGACTGCCCCAATTGATCACACCGAGTGTGTACCAGCCCGAGTGTCCCCATCGATCACACCGAGTGTGTACCAGCCCGACTGCCCCAATTGATCACACCGAGTGTGCACCAGCCTGAGTGCCCCATCGATCACACCGAGTGTGTACCAGCCCGAGTGTCCCCATTGAACACACCGATTCTGTACCAGCCCGAGTGTCCCCATCGATTACACCAAGTGTGTACCAGCCCAAGCGCCCCCATCGATCACACCGAGTGTGTACCAGACCGAATGCCCTCATCGATCACACCGAGTGTGTACCAGCACCAATGTCCCCATCGATCACACCGAGTGTGTACCAGACCGAGTGTCCCCATCGATCACACCAAGTGTGTACCAGCACCAATGTCCCCATCGATCACACCGAGAGTGTACCAGCCCGAGTAACCCCATCGATCACACCGAGTGTGTACCAGCACCAATGTCCCCATCGATCACACCGAGTGTGTACCAGCACCAATGTCCCCATCGATCACACCGAGTGTGTACCAGCCCGAGTGACCCCATCGATCACACCAAGTGTGTACCAGCCCAAGTGTCCCCATCGATCACACCGAGTGTGTACCAGCACCGATGTCCCCATCGATCACAGAGAGTGTGTACCAGCCCAAGTGCCCCCATCGATCACACCGAGTGTGTACCAGCACCAATGTCCCCATCGATCACACCGAGTGTGTACCAGCACCGATGTCCCCATCGATCACAGAGAGTGGGTACCAGCCCACGTGCCCCCATCGATCACACCGAGTGTGTACCAGCCCGACTGCCCCAATTGATCACACCGAGTGTGCACCAGCCTGAGTGCACCATCGATCACACCGAGTGTGTACCAGCACCAATGTCCCCATCGTTCACACTGAGTGTGTACCAGCCTGACTGCCCCAATTGAGCACACCGACGGTGTACCAGCCCGAGCGTCCCCATCGATCACACCGAGTTTGTACCAGCACCAATGTCCCCATTGATCACACCGAGTGTGTCCCAGCCCGGGTGTCCCCATCCATCACAACGAGTGTGTACCAGCACCAATGTACCCATCGATCACACCGAGTGTGTACCAGCCCGAGTTTCCCATTCCATCACACCGAGTGTGTACCAGCCCGAGTGCCCCCATCGATCACACTGAGTGTGTACCAGCCCGAGAGCCCCCATCGATCACACTGAGTGTGTACCAGCCCGAGTACCCCCATCGATCACACAGAGGGTGTACCAGCCAGAGTGACCCTATCGATCACACCGTACGTGTACCAGCACCAATGTCCTCATCGATCACACCGAGTGTGTACCAGCCCGAGTGCCCCCATCAATCACACCGAGTGTGTACTAGCACCAATGTCCCAATCGATCACAGCGAGTGTGTACCAGCCCGAGTGCCCCCATCGATCACACAGAGTGTGTACCAGCACCAAAGTACCCATGGATCGCACCGAATGTGTACCAGCCCTAGTGCCCCCAACGATCACACTGAGTGTGTACCAGACCGACTGCCCACATCAATCACGCCAAGTGTGTACCAGCACCAATGTCCGCATCGATCTCACCAAGTGTGTACCAGCGCGAGTGCCCCCATCAATCACACCGAGTGTGTACCAGCCCGAATGTCCCCATCGATCACACCGCGTGTTTACCAGCACCAATGTCCGCATAGATGACACGAAGTGTGTACAAGCACCAATGTCCCCATCGATCACACCGAGTGTGTACCAGCCCGAGCATCACCATCGATCACACCGAGTGTGTACCAGCCGAGTGTCCCCATCGATCAAACCGATTCTGTACCACCACCAATGTCCCCATCGATCACACCGAGTTTGTACCAGCACCAATGTCCCCGTTGATCACACCCAGTGTGTCCCAGCCCGAGTGTCCCCATCCATCACAACGAGTGTGTACCAGCACCAATGTACCCATCGATCACACCGAGTGTGTACCAGCCTGAGTTTCCCCATCCATCACACCGAGTGTGTACCAGCCCGAGTGCCCCCATCGATCACACCAAGTTTGTACCAGCACCAATGTCACCATCGATCACAGCGAGTGTGTATTAGCCCGAGTTCCCCCATCGATCATACCAAGTGTGTACCAGCGTCAATGTCCCCATCAATCTCACCAAGTGTGTATCAGCACCAATGTCCCCATCGATCACACCATGTGTACCAGCGCGAGTGTCCCCATCGATCACACCGAGTGTGTACGAGCCCGAGTGTCCCAATCGATCACAACGAGTGTGTACCAGCACCAATGTCCGCATCGATCACACTAAGTGTGTACAAGCACCAATGTGCCCATCGATCACACTGAGTGTGTACCAGCCCGAGTGCCCCTATCGATCACACAGAGTGTGTACCAGGCCGAGTGCCCCCATCGAACAAACCGAGTGTGTACCAGCACCAACGTCCGCATCGATCACAGCGAGTGTGTACCAGCCCGAGTGTCTCCATCGATCACACCGAGTGTGTACCAGCACCAATGTCTCCATCGATCACACAGAGTGTGTACCAGCCCCAGTGTCCCCATCAATCACACCGAGTGTGTACCAGCCCGAGTGTCCCCATCGATCACACCGAGTGTGTACCAGCCCGACTGCCCCAATTGATCACACCGAGTGTGTACCAGCCCGACTGCCCCCATCGATCACACCGAGTGTGTACCAGCCCGAGAGCCCCCATCGATCACACTGAGTGTGTACAAGCCCGAGTACCCCCATCGATCACACAGAGGGTGTACCAGCCAGAGTGACCCTATCGATCACACCGAGTGTGTACCATCCCCAATGACCCCATCGATCACACCGTACGTGTACCAGCACCAATGTCCTCATCGATCACACCGAGTGTGTACCAGCCCGAGTGCCCCAATCAATCACACCGAGTGTGTACCAGCACCAATGTCCCAATCGATCACAGCGAGTGTGTACCAGCCCGAGTGCCCCCATCGATCACACAGATTGTGTACCAGCACCAAAGTACCCATGGATCGCACCGAAAGTGTACCAGCCCGAGTGCCCCCAACGATCACACTGAGTGTGTACCAGCCCGACTGCCCACATCAATCACGCCAAGTGTGTACCAGCACCAATGTCCGCATTGATCTCACCAAGTGTGTACCAGCGCGAGTGCCCCCATCAATCACACCGAGTGTGTACCAGCCCGAATGTCCCCATCGATTACACCGAGTGTGTACCAGCACCAATGTCTGCATAGATGACACGAAGTGTGTACAAGCACCAATGTCCCCATCGATCACACCGAGTGTGTACCAGCCCGAGCATCACCATCGATCACACCGAGTGTGTACCAGCCGAGTGTCCCCATCGATCACACCGATTCTGTACCAGCACCAATGTCCCCATCGATCACACCGAGTGTGTACCATCACCAATGACCCCATCGATCACACCGAGTGTGTACCAGCCCGAGTGTCCCCATCGATCACCCCGAGTGTGTACCATCCCAAATGACCCCATCGATCACACCAAGTGTGTACCAGCCCAAGCGCCCCCATCGATCACACCGAGTGTGTACCAGACCGAATTCCCTCATCGATCACACCGTGTGTACCAGCACCGATGTCCGCATCGATCACTGAGAGTGTGTACCAGCCCAAGTGCCCCCATCGATCACACCGAGTGTGTACCAGCACCAATGTCCCCATCGATCACACCATGTGTGTACCAGCACCGCTGTCCCCATCGATCACAGAGAGTGTGTACCAGCCCAAGTGCCCCCATCGATCACACCGAGTGTGTACCAGCCCGACTGCCCCAATTGATCACACCGAGTGTGTACCAGCCCGAGTGTCCCCATCGATCACACCGAGTGTGTACCAGCCCGACTGCCCCAATTGATCACACCGAGTGTGCACCAGCCTGAGTGCCCCATCGATCACACCGAGTGTGTACCAGTCCGAGTGTCCCCATTGAACACACCGATTCTGTACCAGCCCGAGTGTCCCCATCGATCACACCAAGTGTGTACCAGCCCAAGCGCCCCCATCGATCACACCGAGTGTGTACCAGACCGAATGCCCTCATCGATCACACCGAGTGTGTACCAGCACCAATGTCCCCATCGATCACACCGAGTGTGTCCCAGCCCGGGTGTCCCCATCCATCACAACGAGTGTGTACCAGCACCAATGTACCCATCGATCACACCGAGTGTGTACCAGCCCGAGTTTCCCATTCCATCACACCGAGTGTGTACCAGCCCGAGTGCCCCCATCGATCACACTGAGTGTGTACCAGCCCGAGAGCCCCCATCGATCACACTGAGTGTGTACCAGCCCGAGTACCCCCATCGATCACACAGAGGGTGTACCAGCCAGAGTGACCCTATCGATCACACCGTACGTGTACCAGCACCAATGTCCTCATCGATCACACCGAGTGTGTACCAGCCCGAGTGCCCCCATCAATCACACCGAGTGTGTACTAGCACCAATGTCCCAATCGATCACAGCGAGTGTGTACCAGCCCGAGTGCCCCCATCGATCACACAGAGTGTGTACCAGCACCAAAGTACCCATGGATCGCACCGAATGTGTACCAGCCCGAGTGCCCCCAACGATCACACTGAGTGTGTACCAGACCGACTGCCCACATCAATCACGCCAAGTGTGTACCAGCACCAATGTCCGCATCGATCTCACCAAGTGTGTACCAGCGCGAGTGCCCCCATCAATCACACCGAGTGTGTACCAGCCCGAATGTCCCCATCGATCACACCGAGTGTGTACCAGCACCAATGTCCGCATAGATGACACGAAGTGTGTACAAGCACCAATGTCCCCATCGATCACACCGAGTGTGTACCAGCCCGAGCATCACCATCGATCACACCGAGTGTGTACCAGCCGAGTGTCCCCATCGATCTCACCGATTCTGTACCAGCACCAATGTCCCCATCGATCACACCGAGTGTGTACCATCACCAATGACCCCATCGATCACACCGAGTGTGTACCAGCCCGAGTGTCCCCATCGATCACACCGAGTGTGTACCATCCCCAATGACCCCATCGATCACACCGAGTGTGTACCAGCCCAAGCGTCCCCATTGATCACACCGAGTGTGTACCAGACCGAATTCCCTCATCGATCACACCGTGTGTACCAGCACCGATGTCCGCATCGATCACTGAGAGTGTGTACCAGCCCAAGTGCCCCCATCGATCACACCGAGTGTGTACCAGCACCAATGTCCCCATCGATCACTCCATGTGTGTACCAGCACCGCTGTCCCCATCGATCACAGAGAGTGTGTACCAGCCCAAGTGCCCCCATCGATCACACCGAGTGTGTACCAGCCCGACTGCCCCAATTGATCACACCGAGTGTGTACCAGCCCGAGTGTCCCCATCGATCACACCGAGTGTGTACCAGCCCGACTGCCCCAATTGATCACACCGAGTGTGCACCAGCCTGAGTGCCCCATCGATCACACCGAGTGTGTACCAGCCCGAGTGTCCCCATTGAACACACCGATTCTGTACCAGCCCGAGTGTCCCCATCGATCACACCAAGTGTGTACCAGCCCAAGCGCCCCCATCGATCACACCGAGTGTGTACCAGACCGAATGCCCTCATCGATCACACCGAGTGTGTACCAGCACCAATGTCCCCATCGATCACACCGAGTGTGTCCCAGCCCGGGTGTCCCCATCCATCACAACGAGTGTGTACCAGCACCAATGTACCCATCGATCACACCGAGTGTGTACCAGCCCGAGTTTCCCATTCCATCACACCGAGTGTGTACCAGCCCGAGTGCCCCCATCGATCACACTGAGTGTGTACCAGCCCGAGAGCCCCCATCGATCACACTGAGTGTGTACCAGCCCGAGTACCCCCATCGATCACACAGAGGGTGTACCAGCCAGAGTGACCCTATCGATCACACCGTACGTGTACCAGCACCAATGTCCTCATCGATCACACCGAGTGTGTACCAGCCCGAGTGCCCCCATCAATCACACCGAGTGTGTACTAGCACCAATGTCCCAATCGATCACAGCGAGTGTGTACCAGCCCGAGTGCCCCCATCGATCACACAGAGTGTGTACCAGCACCAAAGTACCCATGGATCGCACCGAATGTGTACCAGCCCGAGTGCCCCCAACGATCACACTGAGTGTGTACCAGACCGACTGCCCACATCAATCACGCCAAGTGTGTACCAGCACCAATGTCCGCATCGATCTCACCAAGTGTGTACCAGCGCGAGTGCCCCCATCAATCACACCGAGTGTGTACCAGCCCGAATGTCCCCATCGATCACACCGAGTGTGTACCAGCACCAATGTCCGCATAGATGACACGAAGTGTGTACAAGCACCAATGTCCCCATCGATCACACCGAGTGTGTACCAGCCCGAGCATCACCATCGATCACACCGAGTGTGTACCAGCCGAGTGTCCCCATCGATCACACCGATTCTGTACCAGCACCAATGTCCCCATCGATCACACCGAGTGTGTACCATCACCAATGACCCCATCGATCACACCGAGTGTGTACCAGCCCGAGTGTCCCCATCGATCACACCGAGTGTGTACCATCCCCAATGACCCCATCGATCACACCGAGTGTGTACCAGCCCAAGCGTCCCCATCGATCACACCGAGTGTGTACCAGACCGAATTCCCTCATCGATCACACCGTGTGTACCAGCACCGATGTCCGCATCGATCACTGAGAGTGTGTACCAGCCCAAGTGCCCCCATCGATCACACCGAGTGTGTACCAGCACCAATGTCCCCATCGATCACTCCATGTGTGTACCAGCACCGCTGTCCCCATCGATCACAGAGAGTGTGTACCAGCCCAAGTGCCCCCATCGATCACACCGAGTGTGTACCAGCCCGACTGCCCCAATTGATCACACCGAGTGTGTACCAGCCCGAGTGTCCCCATCGATCACACCGAGTGTGTACCAGCCCGACTGCCCCAATTGATCACACCGAGTGTGCACCAGCCTGAGTGCCCCATCGATCACACCGAGTGTGTACCAGCCCGAGTGTCCCCATTGAACACACCGATTCTGTACCAGCCCGAGTGTCCCCATCGATCACACCAAGTGTGTACCAGCCCAAGCGCCCCCATCGATCACACCGAGTGTGTACCAGACCGAATGCCCTCATCGATCACACCGAGTGAGTACCAGCACCAATGTCCCCATCGATCACACCGAGTGTGTCCCAGCCCGGGTGTCCCCATCCATCACAACGAGTGTGTACCAGCACCAATGTACCCATCGATCACACCGAGTGTGTACCAGCCCGAGTTTCCCATTCCATCACACCGAGTGTGTACCAGCCCGAGTGCCCCCATCGATCACACTGAGTGTGTACCAGCCCGAGAGCCCCCATCGATCACACTGAGTGTGTACCAGCCCGAGTACCCCCATCGATCACACAGAGGGTGTACCAGCCAGAGTGACCCTATCGATCACACCGTACGTGTACCAGCACCAATGTCCTCATCGATCACACCGAGTGTGTACCAGCCCGAGTGCCCCCATCAATCACACCGAGTGTGTACTAGCACCAATGTCCCAATCGATCACAGCGAGTGTGTACCAGCCCGAGTGCCCCCATCGATCACACAGAGTGTGTACCAGCACCAAAGTACCCATGGATCGCACTGAATGTGTACCAACCCGAGTGCCCCCAACGATCACACTGAGTGTGTACCAGACCGACTGCCCACATCAATCACGCCAAGTGTGTACCAGCACCAATGTCCGCATCGATCTCACCAAGTGTGTACCAGCGCGAGTGCCCCCATCAATCACACCGAGTGTGTACCAGCCCGAATGTCCCCATCGATCACACCGAGTGTGTACCAGCACCAATGTCCGCATAGATGACACGAAGTGTGTACAAGCACCAATGTCCCCATCGATCACACCGAGTGTGTACCAGCCCGAGCATCACCATCGATCACACCGAGTGTGTACCAGCCGAGTGTCCCCATCGATCAAACCGATTCTGTACCACCACCAATGTCCCCATCGATCACACCGAGTGTGTACCAGAACCAATGACCCCATCGATCACACCGAGTGTGTACCAGCCCGAGTGTCCCCATCGATCACACCAAGTGTGTTCCAGCCCAAGCGCCCCCATCGATCACACCGAGTGTGTACCAGACCGAATGCCCTCATCGATCACACCGAGTGTGTACCAGCACCAATGTCCCCATCGATCAAACCGAGTGTGTACCAGCCCGAGTAACCCCATCGATCACACCGAGTGTGTACCAGCACCAATGTCCCCATCGATCACCCCGAGTGTGTACCAGCCCGAGTGACCCCATCGATCACACCGAGTGTGTACCAGCCCAAGTGTCCCCATCGATCACACCGTGTGTACCAGCACCGATGTCCCCATCGATCACTGAGAGTGTGTACCAGCCCAAGTGCCCCCATCGATCATACCGAGTGTGTACCAGCACCAATGTCCCCATCGATCACACCGTGTGTGTACCAGCACCGCTGTCCCCATCGATCACAGAGAGTGTGTACCAGCCCAAGTGCCCCCATCGATCACACCGAGTGTGTACCAGCCCGACTGCCCCAAATGATCACACCGAGTGTGTACCAGCCCGAGTGTCCCCATCGATCACACCGAGTGTGTACCAGCCCGACTGCCCCAATTGATCACACCGAGTGTGCACCAGCCTGAGTGCCCCATCGATCACACCGAGTGTGTACCAGCCCGAGTGTCCCCATTGAACACACCGAGTCTGTACCAGCCCGAGTGTCCCCATCGATCACACCAAGTGTGTACCAGCCCAAGCGCCCCCATCGATCACACCGAGTGTGTACCAGACCGAATGCCCTCATCGATCACACCGAGTGTGTACCAGCACCAATGTCCCCATCGATCACACCGAGTGTGTACCAGCCCGAGTGTCCCCATCGATCACATCAAGTGTGTACCAGCACCAATGTCCCCATCGATCACACCGAGAGTGTACCAGCCCGAGTAACCCCATCGATCACACCGAGTGTGTACCAGCACCAATGTCCCCATCGATCACACCGAGTGTGTACCAGCCCGAGTGACCCCATCGATCACACCAAGTGTGTACCAGCCCAAGTGTCCCCATCGATCACACCGAGTGTGTACCAGCACCGATGTCCCCATCGATCACAGAGAGTGTGTACCAGCCCAAGTGCCCCCATCGATCACACCGAGTGTGTACCAGCACCAATGTCCCCATCGATCACACCGAGTGTGTACCAGCACCGATGTCCCCATCGATCACAGAGAGTGGGTACCAGCCCACGTGCCCCCATCGATCACACCGAGTGTGTACCAGCCCGACTGCCCCAATTGATCACACCGAGTGTGCACCAGCCTGAGTGCACCATCGATCACACCGAGTGTGTACCAGCACCAATGTCCCCATCGTTCACACTGAGTGTGTACCAGCCTGACTGCCCCAATTGAGCACACCGACGGTGTACCAGCCCGAGCGTCCCCATCGATCACACCGAGTTTGTTCCAGCACCAGTGTCCCCATTGATCACACCGAGTGTGTCCCAGCCCGAGTGTCCCCATCCATCACAACGAGTGTGTACCAGCACCAATGTACCCATCGATCACACCGAGTGTGTACCAGCCCGAGTTTCCCCATCCATCACACCGAGTGTGTACCAGCCCGAGTGCCCCCATCGATCACACCAAGTGTGTACCAGCACCAATGTCGCCATCGATCACAGCGAGTGTGTATTAGCCCGAGTGCCCCCATCGATCATACCAAGTGTGTACCAGCATCAATGTCCCCATCAATCTCACCAAGTGTGTACCAGCACCAATGTCCCCATCGATCACACCGTGTGTACCAGCGCGAGTGTCCCCATCGATCACACCGAGTGTGTACGAGCCCGAGTGTCCCAATCGATCACAACGAGTGTGTACCAGCACCAATGTCCGCATCGATCACACTAAGTGTGTACAAGCACCAATGTGCCCATCGATCACACTGAGTGTGTACCAGCCCGAGTGCCCCTATCGATCACACAGAGTGTGTACCAGGCCGAGTGCCCCCATCGAACAAACCGAGTGTGTACCAGCACCAACGTCCGCATCGATCACAGCGAGTGTGTACCAGCCCGAGTGTCTCCATCGATCACACCGAGTGTGTACCAGCACCAATGTCTCCATCGATCACACAGAGTGTGTACCAGCCCGAGTGTCCCCATCAATCACACCGAGTGTGTACCAGCCCGAGTGTCCCCATCGATCACACCGAGTGTGTACCAGCCCGACTGCCCCAATTGATCACACCGAGTGTGTACCAGCCCGAGTGCCCCCATCGATCACACCGAGTGTGTACCAGCCCGAGTACCCCCATCGATCACACAGAGGGTGTACCAGCCAGAGTGACCCTATCGATCACACCGACTGTGTACCATCCCCAATGACCCCATCGATCACACCGTACGTGTACCAGCACCAATGTCCTCATCGATCATACCGAGTGTGTCCCAGCCCGAGTGCCCCAATCAGTCACACCGAGTGTGTACCAGCACCAATGTCCCAATTGATCACAGCGAGTGTGTACCAGCCCGAGTGCCCCCATCGATCACACAGATTGTGTACCAGCACCAAAGTACCCATGGATCGCACCGAAAGTGTACCAGCCCGAGTGCCCCCAACGATCACACTGAGTGTGTACCAGACCGACTGCCCACATCAATCACGCCAAGTGTGTACCAGCACCAATGTCCGCATCGATCTCACCAAGTGTGTACCAGCGCGAGTGCCCCCATCAATCACACCGAGTGTGTACCAGCCCGAATGTCCCCATCGATCACACCGAGTGTGTACCAGCACCAATGTCCGCATAGATGACACGAAGTGTGTACAAGCACCAATGTCCCCATCGATCACACCGAGTGTGTACCAGCCCGAGCATCACCATCGATCACACCGAGTGTGTACCAGCCGAGTGTCCCCATCGATCACACCGATTCTGTACCAGCACCAATGTCCCCATCGATCACACCGAGTGTGTACCATCACCAATGACCCCATCGATCACACCGAGTGTGTACCAGCCCGAGTGTCCCCATCGATCACACCGAGTGTGTACCATCCCCAATGACCCCATCGATCACACCGAGTGTGTAGCAGCCCAAGCGCCCCCATCGATCACACCGAGTGTGTACCAGACCGAATTCCCTCATCGATCACACCGAGTGTGTACCAGCACCAATGTCCCCATCGATCACACCGAGTTTGTACCAGCCCGAATGTCCCCATCGATCACACCAAGTGTGTACCAGCACCAATGTCCCCATCGATCACACCGAGTGTGTACCAGCCCGAGTAACCCCATCGATCACACCGAGTGTGTACCAGCACCAATGTCCCCATCGATCACACCGAGTGTGTACCAGCCCCTGTGACCCCATCGATCACACCGAGTGTGTACCAGCCCAAGTGTCCCCATCGATCACACCGTGTGTACCAGCACCGATGTCCCCATCGATCACAGAGAGTGTGTACCAGCCCAAGTGCCCCCATCGATCACACCGAGTGTGTACCAGCACCAATGTCCCCATCGATCACACCGTGTGTGTACCAGCACCGATGTCCCCATCGATCACAGAGAGTGTGTACCAGCCCAAGTGCCCCCATCGATCACACCGAGTGTGTACCAGCACGACTGCCCCAATTGATCACACCGAGTGTGTACCAGCCCGAGTGTCCCCATCGATCACACCGAGTGTGTACCAGCCCGACTGCCCCAATTGATCACACCGAGTGTGCACCAGCCTGAGTGCCCCATCGATCACACCGAGTGTGTACCAGCCCGAGTGTCCCCATCGAACACACCGAGTCTGTACCAGCCCGAGTGTCCCCATCGATCACACCAAGTGTGTACCAGCCCAAGCGCCCCCATCGATCACACCGAGTGTGTACCAGACCGAATGCCCTCATCGATCACACCGAGTGTGTACCAGCACCAATGTCCCCATCGATCACACCGAGTGTGTACCAGCCCGAGTGTCCCCATCGATCACACCAAGTGTGTACCAGCACCAATGTCCCCATCGATCACATCGAGTGTGTACCAGCCCGAGTAACCCCATCGATCACACCGAGTGTGTACCAGCACCAATGTCCCCATCGATCACACCGAGTGTGTACCAGCCCGAGTGACCCCATCGATCACACCGAGTGTGTACCAGCCCAAGTGTCCCCATCGATCACACCGAGTGTGTACCAGCACCGATGTCCCCATCGATCACAGAGAGTGTGTACCAGCCCAAGTGCCCCCATCGATCACACCGAGTGTGTACCAGCACCAATGTCCCCATCGATCACACCGAGTGTGTACCAGCACCGATGTCCCCATCGATCACAGAGAGTGTGTACCAGCCCAAGTGCCCCCATCGATCACACCGAGTGTGTACCAGCCCGACTGCCCCAATTGATCACACCGAGTGTGCACCAGCCTGAGTGCACCATCGATCACACCGAGTGTGTACCAGCCCGAGTGTCCCCTTCGAACACACCGAGTGTGTACCAGCACAAATGTCCCCATCGATCACACTGAGTGTGTACCAGCCTGACTGCCCCAATTGAGCACACCGACGGTGTACCAGCCCGCGCGTCCCCATCGATCACACCGAGTTTGTACCAGCACCAATGTCCCCATTGATCACACCGAGTGTGTACCAGCCCGAGTGCCCCCATTGATCACACCAAGTGTGTACCAGCACCAATGTCGCCATCGATCACAGCGAGTGTGTATCAGCCCGAGTGCCCCCATCGATCATACCAAGTGTGTACCAGCATCAATGTCCCCATCAATCTCACCAAGTGTGTACCAGCACCAATGTCCCCATCGATCACACCGTGTGTACCAGCGCGAGTGTCCCCATCGATCACACCGAGTGTGTACGAGCCCGAGTGTCCCAATCGATCACACCGAGTGTGTACCAGCACCAATCTCCGCATCGATCACACTAAGTGTGTACAAGCACCAATGTGCCCATCGATCACACTGAGTGTGTACCAGCCCGAGTGCCCCTATCGATCACACAGAGTGTGTACCAGCCCGAGTGCCCCCATCGAACAAACCGAGTGTGTACCAGCACCAACGTCCGCATCGATCACAGCGAGTGTGTACCAGCCCGAGTGTCTCCATCGATCACACCGAGTGTGTACCAGCACCAATGTCTCCATCGATCACACAGAGTGTGTACCAGCCCGAGTGTCCCCATCAATCACACCGAGTGTGTACCAGCCCGAGTGTCCCCATCGATCACACCGAGTGTGTACCAGCCCGACTGCCCCAATTGATCACACCGAGTGTGTACCAGCCCGAGTGCCCCCATCGATCACACCGAGTGTGTACCCGCCCGAGAGCCCCCATCGATCACACTGAGTGTGTACCAGCCCGAGTACCCCCATCGATCACACAGAGGGTGTACCAGCCAGAGTGACCCTATCGATCACACCGTACGTGTACCAGCACCAATGTCCTCATCGATCACACCGAGTGTGTACCAGCCCGAGTGCCCCCATCAATCACACCGAGTGTGTACCAGCACCAATGTCCCAATCGATCACAGCGAGTGTGTACCAGCCCGAGTGCCCCCATCGATCACACAGAGTGTGTACCAGCACCAAAGTACCCATGGATTGCACCGAATGTGTACCAGCCCGAGTGCCCCCAACGATCACACTGAGTGTGTACCAGCCCGACTGCCCACATCAATCACGCCAAGTGTGTACCAGCACCAATGTCCGCATCGATCTCACCAAGTGTGTACCAGCGCGAGTGCCCCCATCAATCACACCGAGTGTGTACCAGCCCGAATGTCCCCATCGATCACACCGAGTGTGTACCAGCACCAATGTCCGCATCGATCACACGAAGTGTGTACAAGCACCAATGTCCCCATCGATCACACTGAGTGTGTACCAGACCGAGAATCACCATCGATCACACCGAGTGTGTACCAGCCGAGTGTCCCCATCGATCACACCGATTCTGTACCAGCACCAATGTCCCCATCGATCACACCGAGTGTGTACCATCACCAATGACCCCATCGATCACACCGAGTGTGTACCAGCCCGAGTGTCCCCATCGATCACACCAAGTGTGTACCAGCCCAAGCGCCCCCATCGATCACACCGAGTGTGTACCAGACCGAATTCCCTCATCGATCACACCGAGTGTGTACCAGCACCAATGTCCCCATCGATCACACCGAGTGTGTACCAGCCCGAATGTCCCCATTGATCACACCAAGTGTGTACCAGCACCAATGTCCCCATCGATCACACCGAGTGTGGTCCAGCCCGAGTAACCCCATCGATCACACCGAGTGTGTACCAGCACCAATGTCCCCATCGATCACACCGAGTGTGTACCAGCCCGAGTGACCCCATCGATCACACCGAGTGTGTACCAGCCCAAGTGTCCCCATCGATCACACCGTGTGTACCAACACCGATGTCCCCATCGATCACAGAGAGTGTGTACCAACCCAAGTGCCCCCATCGATCACACCGAGTGTGTACCAGCACCAATGTCCCCATCGATCACACCGTGTGTGTACCAGCCCCGATGTCCCCATCGATCACAGAGAGTGTGTACCAGCCCAAGTGCCCCCATCGATCACACCGAGTGTGTACCAGCCCGACTGCCCCAATTGATCACACCGAGTGTGTACCAGCCCGAGTGTCCCCATCGATCACACCGAGTGTGTACCAGCCCGACTGCCCCAATTGATCACACCGAGTGTGCACCAGCCTGAGTGCCCCATCGATCACACCGAGTGTGTACCAGCCCGAGTGTCCCCATCGAACACACCGAGTCTGTACCAGCCCGAGTGTCCCCATCGATCACACCAAGTGTGTATCAGCCCAAGCGCCCCCATCGATCACACCGAGTGTGTACCAGACCGAATGCCCTCATCGATCACACCGAGTGTGTACCAGCAGCAATGTCCCCATCGATCACACCGAGTGTGTACCAGCCCGAGTGTCCCCATCGATCACACCAAGTGTGTACCAGCAGCAATGTCCCCATCGATCACATCGAGTGTGTACCAGCCCGAGTAACCCCATCGATCACACCGAGTGTGTACCAGCACCAATGTCCCCATCGATCACACCGAGTGTGTACCAGCCCGAGTGACCCCGTCGATCACACCGAGTTTGTACCAGCCCAAGTGTCCCCATCGATCACACCGCAATGTCCCCATCGATCACACCGAGTGTGTACCAGCACCGATGTCCCCATCGATCACGGAGAGTGTGTACCAGCCCAAGTGCCCCCATGGATCACACCGAGTGTGTACCAGCCCGACTGCCACAATTGATCACACCGAGTGTGCACCAGCCTGAGTGCACCATCGATCATACCGAGTGTGTACCAGCCCGAGTGTCCCCATCGAACACACCGAGTGTGTACCAGCACCAATGTCCCCATCGATCACACTGAGTGTGTACCAGCCTGACTGCCCCAATTGAGCACACCGACGGTGTACCAGCCCGCGCGTCCCCATCGATCACACCGAGTTTGTACCAGCACCAATGTCCCCATTGATCACACCGAGTGTGTACCAGCCCGAGTGCCCCCATTGATCACACCAAGTGTGTACCAGCACCAATGTCGCCATCGATCACAGCGAGTGTGTACCAGCCCGAGTGCCCCCATTGATCACACCAAGTGTGTACCAGCACCAATGTCGCCATCGATCACAGCGAGTGTGTATCAGCCCGAGTGCCCCCATCGATCATACCAAGTGTGTACCAGCATCAATGTCCCCATCAATCTCACCAAGTGTGTACCAGCACCAATGTCCCCATCGATCACACCGTGTGTACCAGCGCGAGTGTCCCCATCGATCACACCGAGTGTGTACGAGCCCGAGTGTCCCAATCGATCACACCGAGTGTGTACCAGCACCAATGTCCGCATCGATCACACTAAGTGTGTACAAGCACCAATGTGCCCATCGATCACACTGAGTGTGTACCAGCCCGAGTGCCCCTATCGATCACACAGAGTGTGTACCAGGCCGAGTGCCCCCATCGAACAAACCGAGTGTGTACCAGCACCAACGTCCGCATCGATCACAGCGAGTGTGTACCAGCCCGAGTGTCTCCATCGATCACACCGAGTGTGTACCAGCACCAATGTCTCCATCGATCACACAGAGTGTGTACCAGCCCGAGTGTCCCCATCAATCACACCGAGTGTGTACCAGCCCGAGTGTCCCCATCGATCACACCGAGTGTGTACCAGCCAAACTGCCCCAATTGATCACACCGAGTGTGTACCAGCCCGAGTGCCCCCATCGATCACACCGAGTGTGTACCAGCCCGAGAGCCCCCATCATCACACTGAGTGTGTACCAGCCCGAGTACCCCCATCGATCACACAGAGGGTGTACCAGCCAGAGTGACCCTATCGATCACACCGTACGTGTACCAGCACCAATGTCCTCATCGATCACACCGAGTGTGTACCAGCCCGAGTGCCCCCATCAATCACACCGAGTGTGTACCAGCACCAATGTCCCAATCGATCACAGCGAGTGTGTACCAGCCCGAGTGCCCCCATCGATCACACAGAGTGTGTACCAGCACCAAAGTACCCATGGATTGCACCGAATGTGTACCAGCCCGAGTGCCCCCAACGATCACACTGAGTGTGTACCAGCCCGACTGCCCACATCAATCACGCCAAGTGTGTACCAGCACCAATGTCCGCATCGATCTCACCAAGTGTGTACCAGCGGGAGTGCCCCCATCAATCACACCGAGTGTGTACCAGCCCGAATGTCCCCATCGATCACACTGAGTGTGTACCAGCACCAATGTCCGCATCGATCACACGAAGTGTGTACAAGCACCAATGTCCCCATCGATCACACTGAGTGTGTACCAGACCGAGCATCACCATCGATCACACCGAGTGTGTACCAGCCGAGTGTCCCCATCGATCACACCGATTCTGTACCAGCACCAATGTCCCCATCGATCACACCGAGTGTGTACCATCACCAATGACCCCATCGATCACACCGAGTGTGTACCAGCCCGAGTGTCCCCATCGATCACACGAAGTGTGTACCAGCCCAAGCGCCCCCATCGATCACACCGAGTGTGTACCAGACCGAATTCCCTCATCGATCACACCGAGTGTGTACCAGCACCAATGTCCCCATCGATCACACCGAGTGTGTACCAGCCCGAATGTCCCCATTGATCACACCAAGTGTGTACCAGCACCAATGTCCCCATCGATCACACCGAGTGTGTACCAGCCCGAGTAACCCCATCGATCACACCGAGTGTGTACCAGCACCAATGTCCCCATCGATCACACCGAGTGTGTACCAGCCCGAGTGACCCCATCGATCACACCGAGTGTGTACCAGCCCAAGTGTCCCCATCGATCACACCGTGTGTACCAACACCGATGTCCCCATCGATCACAGAGAGTGTGTACCAGCCCAAGTGCCCCCATCGATCACACCGAGTGTGTACCAGCACCAATGTCCCCATCGATCACACCGTGTGTGTACCAGCCCCGATGTCCCCATCGATCACAGAGAGTGTGTACCAGCCCAAGTGCCCCCATCGATCACACCGAGTGTGTACCAGCCCGACTGCCCCAATTGATCACACCGAGTGTGTACCAGCCCGAGTGTCCCCATCGATCACACCGAGTGTGTACCAGCCCGACTGCCCCAATTGATCACACCGAGTGTGCACCAGCCTGAGTGCCCCATCGATCACACCGAGTGTGTACCAGCCCGAGTGTCCCCATCGAACACACCGAGTCTGTACCAGCCCGAGTGTCCCCATCGATCACACCAAGTGTGTATCAGCCCAAGCGCCCCCATCGATCACACCGAGTGTGTACCAGACCGAATGCCCTCATCGATCACACCGAGTGTGTACCAGCAGCAATGTCCCCATCGATCACACCGAGTGTGTACCAGCCCGAGTGTCCCCATCGATCACACCAAGTGTGTACCAGCAGCAATGTCCCCATCGATCACATCGAGTGTGTACCAGCCCGAGTAACCCCATCGATCACACCGAGTGTGTACCAGCACCAATGTCCCCATCGATCACACCGAGTGTGTACCAGCCCGAGTGACCCCGTCGATCACACCGAGTTTGTACCAGCCCAAGTGTCCCCATCGATCACACCGAGTGTGTACCAGCACCGATGTCCCCATCGATCACAGAGAGTGTGTACCAGCCCAAGTGCCCCAATCAATCACACCGAGTGTGTACCAGCACCAATGTCCCCATCGATCACACCGAGTGTGTACCAGCACCGATGTCCCCATCGATCACGGAGAGTGTGTACCAGCCCAAGTGCCCCCATGGATCACACCGAGTGTGTACCAGCCCGACTGCCCCAATTGATCACACGGAGTGTGCACCAGCCCGAGTGTCCCCATAGATCACACCGAGTGTGTACCAGCCCGACTGCCCCAATTGATCACACCGAGTGTGCACCAGCCTGAGTGCACCATCGATCATACCGAGTGTGTACCAGCCCGAGTGTCCCCATCGAACACACCGAGTGTGTACCAGCACCAATGTCCCCATCGATCACACTGAGTGTGTACCAGCCTGACTGCCCCAAATGAGCACACCGACGGTGTACCAGCCCGAGCGTCCCCATCGATCACACCGAGTTTGTACCAGCACCAATGTCCCCATTGATCACACCGAGTGTGTCCCAGCCCGAGTGTCCCCATCCATCACAACGAGTGTGTACCAGCACCAATGTACCCATCGATCACACCGAGTGTGTACCAGCACCAATGTCGCCATCAATCACACCGAGTGTGTACCAGCACCAATGTCCCCAACGATCACACCGAGTGTGTACCAGCCCGAGTGTCCCCATCGATCACACCGAGTGTGTACCAGCCCGACTGCCCCAATTGATCACACCGAGTGTGCACCAGCCTGAGTGCCCCATCGATCACACTGATTGTGTACCAGCCTGAGTGTCCCCAGCGATCACACCGAGTGTGTACCAGCCCGACTGCACCAATTGATCACAGCGAGTTTGTACCAGCCCGAGTGCCCCCATCGATCACACTGAATGTGTACCAACACCAATGTCCCCATCGATCACACCGAGTGTGGACCAGCCTGACAGCCCCAATTGAGCACACCGAGGGTGTACCAGCCCGAGCGTCTCCATCGATCACACCGAGTGTGTACCAGCACAAATGTCCCCATCGATCACACCGACTGTGTACCAGCCCGAGTGCCCCCATCGATCACACTGTGTGTGTACCAGCCCGAGTACCGCCATCGATCACACAGAGGGCGTACCAGCCTGAGTGAGCCCATCGATCACACCGAATGTGTACCAGCCTGAGTGCCCCATCGCTCACACAGAGTGCGTACCAGTCCGAGTGCCCCCATCGATCACACCGAGTGTGTACCAGCCTGAGTGCCCCCATCGATCACACCGAGTGTGTACCAGCCCGAGTACCCCCATCGTTCACACCGAGTTTGTACCAGCACCAATGTCCCCATCGATCACACCGAGTGTGTACCAGCACCAATGTCGCCATCGATCACAGCGAGTGGGTATCAGCCCGACTGCCCCCATCGATCATACCAAGTGTGTACCAGCATCAATGTCCGCATCGATCACAGCGAGTGTGTACCAGCCCGAGTGTCTCCATCGATCACACCGAGTGTGTACCAGCACCAATGTCGCCATCGATCACAGCGAGTGTGTATCTGCCCGACTGCCCCCATCGATCATACCAATTGTGTACCAGCATCAATGTCCGCATCGATCACACCGAGTGTGTACCAGCCCGAGTGTCCCCATCGATCACACCGAGTGTGTACCAGCCCGACTGCCCCAATTGATCACACCGAGTGTGTACCAGCCCGAGTGCCCCCATCGATCACACCGAGTGTGTACCAGCCCGAGAGCCCCCATCGATCACACTGAGTGTGTACCAGCCCGAGTACCCCCATCGATCACACAGAGGGTGTACCAGCCAGAGTGACCCTATCGATCACACCGTACGTGTACCAGCACCAATGTCCTCATCGATCACACCGAGTGTGTACCAGCCCGAGTGCCCCCATCAATCACACCGAGTGTGTACCAGCACCAATGTCCCAATCGATCACAGCGAGTGTGTACCAGCCCGAGTGCCCCCATCGATCACACAGAGTGTGTACCAGCACCAAAGTACCCATGGATTGCACCGAATGTGTACCAGCCCGAGTGCCCCCAACGATCACACTGAGTGTGTACCAGCCCGACTGCCCACATCAATCACGCCAAGTGTGTACCAGCACCAATGTCCGCATCGATCTCACCAAGTGTGTACCAACGCGAGTGCCCCCATCAATCACACCGAGTGTGTACCAGCCCGAATGTCCCCATCGATCACACCGAGTGTGTACCAGCACCAATGTCTGCATCGATCATACGAAGTGTGTACAAGCACCAATGTCCCCATCGATCACACCGAGTGTGTACCAGACCGAGCATCACCATCGATCACACCGAGTGTGTACCAGCCGAGTGTCCCCATCGATCACACCGATTCTGTACCAGCACCAATGTCCCCATCGATCACACCGAGTGTGTACCAGCACCAATGACCCCATCGATCACACCGAGTGTGTGCCAGCCCGAGTGTCACCATCGATCAAACCAAGTGTGTACCAGCCCAAGCGCCCCCATCGATCACACCGAGTGTGTACCAGACCGAATTCCCTCATCGATCACACCGAGTGTGTACCAGCACCAATGTCCCCATCGATCACACCGAGTGTGTACCAGCCCAAATGTCCCCATCGATCACACCAACTGTGTACCAGCACCAATGTCCCCATCGATCACACCGAGTGTGTACCAGCCCGAGTAACCCCATCGATCACACCGAGTGTGTACCAGCACCAATGTCCCCATCGATCACACCGAGTGTGTACCAGCCCGAATGACCCCATCGATCACACCGAGTGTGTACCAGCCCAAGTGTCCCCATCGATCACACCGTGTGTACCAGCACCGATGTCCCCATCGATCACAGAGAGTGTGTACCAGCCCAAGTGCCCCCATCGATCACACCAAGTGTGTACCAGCCCAAGCGCCCCCATCGATCACACCGAGTGTGTACCAGACCGAATGCCCTCATCGATCACACCGAGTGTGTACCAGCATCAATGTCCCCATCGATCACACCGAGTGTGTACCAGCCCGAGTAACCCCATCGATCACACCGAGTGTGTACCAGCACCAATGTCCCCATCGATCACCCCGAGTGTGTACCTGCCCGAGTGACCCCATCGATCACACCGAGTGTGTACCAGCCCCAGTGTCCCCATCGATCACACCGTGTGTACCAGCACCGATGTCCCCATCGATCACTGAGAGTGTGTACCAGCCCAAGTGCCCCCATCGATCACACCGAGTGTGTACCAGCCCGACTGCCCCAATTGATCACACCGAGTGTGTACCAGCCCGAGTGTCCCCATCGATCACACCGAGTGTGTACCAGCCCGACTGCCCGAATTGATCACACCGAGTGTGCACCAGCCTGAGTGCCCCATCGATCACACCGAGTGTGTACCAGCCCGAGTGTCCCCATTGAACACACCGAGTCTGTACCAGCCCGAGTGTCCCCATCGATCACACCAAGTGTGTACCAGCCCAAGCGCCCCCATCATTCACACCGAGTGTGTACCAGACCGAATGCCCTCATCGATCACACCGAGTGTGTACCAGCACCAATGTCCCCATCGATCACACCGAGTGTGTACCAGCCCGAGTGTTCCCATCGATCACATCAAGTGTGTACCAGCACCAATGTCCCCATCGATCACACCGAGAGTGTACCAGCCCGAGTAACCCCATCGATCACACCGAGTGTGTACCAGCACCAATGTCCCCATCGATCAAACCGAGTGTGTACCAGCCCGAGTGACCCCATCGATCACACCAAGTGTGTACCAGCCCAAGTGTCCCCATCGATCACACCGAGTGTGTACCAGCACCGATGTCCCCATCGATCACAGAGAGTGTGTACCAGCCCAAGTGCCCCCATCGATCACACCGAGTGTGTACCAGCACCAATGTCCCCATCGATCACACCGAGTGTGTACCAGCACCGATGTCCCCATCGATCACAGAGAGTGGGTACCAGCCCACGTGCCCCCATCGATCACACCGAGTGTGTACCAGCCCGACTGCCCCAATTGATCACACCGAGTGTGCACCAGCCTGAGTGCACCATCGATCACACCGAGTGTGTACCAGCACCAATGTCCCCATCGTTCACACTGAGTGTGCACCAGCCTGACTGCCCCAATTGAGCACACCGACGGTGTACCAGCCCGAGCGTCCCCATCGATCACACCGAGTTTGTACCAGCACCAATGTCCCCATTGATCACACCGAGTGTGTCCCAGCCCGAGTGTCCCCATCCATCACAACGAGTGTGTACCAGCACGAATGTACCCATCGATCACACCGAGTGTGTACCAGCCCGAGTTTCCCCATCCATCACACCGAGTGTGTACCAGCCCGAGTGCCCCCATCGATCACACCAAGTGTGTACCAGCACCAATGTCCCCATCGATCACACCGAGTGTGTACCAGCCCAAATGTCCCCATCGATCACACCAAGTGTGTACCAGCACCAATGTCCCCATCGATCACACCGAGTGTGTACCAGCCCGAGTAACCCCATCGATCACACCGAGTGTGTACCAGCACCAATGTCCCCATCGATCACACCGAGTGTGTACCAGCCCGAGTGACCCCATCGATCACACCGAGTGTGTACCAGCCCAAGTGTCCCCATCGATCACACCGTGTGTACCAGCACCGATGTCCCCATCGATCACAGAGAGTGTGTACCAGCCCAAGTGCCCCCATCGATCACACCAAGTGTGTACCAGCCCAAGCGCCCCCATCGATCACACCGAGTGTGTACCAGACCGAATGCCCTCATCGATCACACCGAGTGTGTACCAGCATCAATGTCCCCATCGATCACACCGAGTGTGTACCAGCCCGAGTAACCCCATCGATCACACCGAGTGTGTACCAGCACCAATGTCCCCATCGATCACCCCGAGTGTGTACCAAACCGAGTGACCCCATCGATCACACCGAGTGTGTACCAGCCCCAGTGTCCCCATCGATCACACCGTGTGTACCAGCACCGATGTCCCCATCGATCACTGAGAGTGTGTACCAGCCCAAGTGCCCCCATCGATCATACCGAGTGTGTACCAGCACCAATGTCCCCATCGATCACACCGTGTGTGTACCAGCACCGCTGTCCCCATCGATCACAGAGAGTGTGTACCAGCCCAAGTGCCCCCATCGATCACACCGAGTGTGTACCAGCCCGACTGCCCCAATTGATCACACCGAGTGTGTACCAGCCCGAGTGTCCCCATCGATCACACCGAGTGTGTACCAGCCCGACTGCCCGAATTGATCACACCGAGTGTGCACCAGCCTGAGTGCCCCATCGATCACACCGAGTGTGTACCAGCCCGAGTGTCCCCATTGAACACACCGAGTCTGTAC
The DNA here is from genome assembly GCA_026770705.1 of Isurus oxyrinchus. Classification (NCBI taxonomy): domain Eukaryota; kingdom Metazoa; phylum Chordata; class Chondrichthyes; order Lamniformes; family Lamnidae; genus Isurus; species Isurus oxyrinchus. The sequence goes on along the minus strand of JANJGN010000277.1, from coordinate 381,557 downwards.
CAGCCCGAGTGTCCCCATCGATCACACCAAGTGTGCACCAGCCCAAGCGCCCCCATCGATCACACCGAGTGTGTACCAGACCGAATGCCCTCATCGATCACACCGAGTGTGTACCAGCACCAATGTCCCCATCGATCACACCGAGTGTGTACCAGCCCGAGTGTCCCCATCGATCACATCAAGTGTGTACCAGCACCAATGTCCCCATCGATCACACCGAGAGTGTACCAGCCCGAGTAACCCCATCGATCACACCGAGTGTGTACCAGCACCAATGTCCCCATCGATCACACCGAGTGTGTACCAGCCCGAGTGACCCCATCGATCACACCAAGTGTGTAGCAGCCCAAGTGTCCCCATCGATCACACCGAGTGTGTACCAGCACCGATGTCCCCATCGATCACAGAGAGTGTGTACCAGCCCAAGTGCCCCCATCGATCACACCGAGTGTGTACCAGCACCAATGTCCCCATCGATCACACCGAGTGTGTACCAGCACCGATGTCCCCATCGATCACAGAGAGTGGGTACCAGCCCACGTGCCCCCATCGATCACACCGAGTGTGTACCAGCCCGACTGCCCCAATTGATCACACCGAGTGTGCACCAGCCTGAGTGCACCATCGATCACACCGAGTGTGTACCAGCACCAATGTCCCCATCGTTCACACTGAGTGTGCACCAGCCTGACTGCCCCAATTGAGCACACCGACGGTGTACCAGCCCGAGCGTCCCCATCGATCACACCGAGTTTGTACCAGCACCAATGTCCCCATTGATCACACCGAGTGTGTCCCAGCCCGAGTGTCCCCATCCATCACAACGAGTGTGTACCAGCACCAATGTACCCATCGATCACACCGAGTGTGTACCAGCCCGAGTTTCCCCATTCATCACACCGAGTGTGTACCAGCCCGAGTGCCCCCATCGATCACACCAAGTGTGTACCAGCACCAATGTCGCCATCGATCACAGCGAGAGTGTATCAGCCCGAGTGCCCCCATCGATCATACCAAGTGTGTACCAGCATCAATGTCCCCATCAATCTCACCAAGTGTGTACCAGCACCAATGTCCCCATCGATCACACCGTGTGTACCAGCGCGAGTGTCCCCATCGATCACACCGAGTGTGTACGAGCCCGAGTGTCCCAATCGATCACAACGAGTGTGTACCAGCACCAATGTCCGCATCGATCACACTAAGTGTGTACAAGCACCAATGTGCCCATCGATCACACTGAGTGTGTACCAGCCCGAGTGCCCCTATCGATCACACAGAGTGTGTACCAGGCCGTGTGCCCCCATCGAACAAACCGAGTGTGTACCAGCACCAACGTCCGCATCGATCACAGCGAGTGTGTACCAGCCCGAGTGTCTCCATCGATCACACCGAGTGTGTACCAGCACCAATGTCTCCATCGATCACACAGAGTGTGTACCAGCCCGAGTGTCCCCATCAATCACACCGAGTGTGTACCAGCCCGAGTGTCCCCATCGATCACACCGAGTGTGTACCAGCCCGACTGCCCCAATTGATCACACCGAGTGTGTACCAGCCCGAGTGCCCCCATCGATCACACCGAGTGTGTACCAGCCCGAGAGCCCCCATCGATCACACTGAGTGTGTACCAGCCCGAGTACCCCCATCGATCACACAGAGGGTGTACCAGCCAGAGTGACCCTATCGATCACACCGAGTGTGTACCATCCCCAATGACCCCTTCGATCACACCGTACGTGTACCAGCACCAATGTCCTCATCGATCACACCGAGTGTGTACCAGCCCGAGTGCCCCAATCAATCACACCGAGTGTGTACCAGCACCAATGTCCCAATCGATCACAGCGAGTGTGTACCAGCCCGAGTGCCCCCATCGATCACACAGATTGTGTACCAGCACCAAAGTACCCATGGATCGCACCGAAAATGTACCAGCCCGAGTGCCCCCAACGATCACACTGAGTGTGTACCAGCCCGACTGCCCACATCAATCACGCCAAGTGTGTACCAGCACCAATGTCCGCATCGATCTCACCAAGTGTGTACCAGCGCGAGTGCCCCCATCAATCACACCGAGTGTGTACCAGCCCGAATATCCCCATCGATCACACCGAGTGTGTACCAGCACCAATGTCCGCATAGATGACACGAAGTGTGTACAAGCACCAATGTCCCCATCGATCACACCGAGTGTGTACCAGCCCGAGCATCACCATCGATCACACCGAGTGTGTACCAGCCGAGTGTCCCCATCGATCACACCGATTCTGTACCAGCACCAATGTCCCCATCGATCACACCGAGTGTGTACCATCACCAATGACCCCATCGATCACACCGAGTGTGTACCAGCCCGAGTGTCCCCATCGATCACACCGAGTGTGTACCATCCCCAATGACCCCATCGATCACACCGAGTGTGTAGCAGCCCAAGCGCCCCCATCGATCACACCGAGTGTGTACCAGACCGAATTCCCTCATCGATCACACCGAGTGTGTACCAGCACCAATGTCCCCATCGATCACACCGAGTTTGTACCAGCCCGAATGTCCCCATCGATCACACCGAGTGTGTACCAGCACCAATGTCCCCATCGATCACACCGAGTGTGTACCAGCCCGAGTAAACCCATCGATCACACCGAGTGTGTACCAGCACCAATGTCCCCATCGATCACACCAAGTGTGTACCAGCCCGTGTGACCCCATCGATCACACCGAGTGTGTACCAGCCCAAGTGTCCCCATCGATCACACCGTGTGTACCAGCACCGATGTCCCCATCGATCACAGAGAGTGTGTACCAGCCCAAGTGCCCCCATCGATCACACCGAGTGTGTACCAGCACCAATGTCCCCATCGATCACACCGTGTGTGTACCAGCACCGATGTCCCCATCGATCACAGAGAGTGTGTACCAGCCCAAGTGCCCCCATCGATCACACCGAGTGTGTACCAGCACGACTGCCCCAATTGATCACACCGAGTGTGTACCAGCCCGAGTGTCCCCATCGATCACACCGAGTGTGTACCAGCCCGACTGCCCCAATTGATCACACCGAGTGTGCACCAGCCTGAGTGCCCCATCGATCACACCGAGTGTGTACCAGCCCGAGTGTCCCCATCGAACACACCGAGTCTGTACCAGCCCGAGTGTCCCCATCGATCACACCAAGTGTGTACCAGCCCAAGCGCCCCCATCGATCACACCGAGTGTGTACCAGACCGAATGCCCTCATCGATCACAACGAGTGTGTACCAGCACCAATGTCCCCATCGATCACACCGAGTGTGTACCAGCCCGAGTGTCCCCATCGATCACACCAAGTGTGTACCAGCACCAATGTCCCCATCGATCACATCGAGTGTGTACCAGCTCGAGTAACCCCATCGATCACACCGAGTGTGTACCAGCACCAATGTCCCCATCGATCACACCGAGTGTGTACCAGCCCGAGTGACCCCATCGATCACACCGAGTGTGTACCAGCCCAAGTGTCCCCATCGATCACACCGAGTGTGTACCAGCACCGATGTCCCCATCGATCACAGAGAGTGTGTACCAGCCCAAGTGCCCCCATCGATCACACCGAGTGTGTACCAGCACCAATGTCCCCATCGATCACACCGAGTGTGTACCAGCACCGATGTCCCCATCGATCACAGAGAGTGTGTACCAGCCCAAGTTCCCCCTTTCGATCACACCGAGTGTGTACCAGCCCGACTGCCCCAATTGATCACACCGAGTGTGCACCAGCCTGAGTGCACCATCGATCACACCGAGTGTGTATCAGCCCGAGTGCCCCCATCGATCATACCAAGTGTGTACCAGCATCAATGTCCCCATCAATCTCACCAAGTGTGTACCAGCACCAATGTCCCCATCGATCACACCGTGTGTACCAGCGCGAGTGTCCCCATCGATCACACCGAGTGTGTACGAGCCCGAGTGTCCCAATCGATCACAACGAGTGTGTACCAGCACCAATGTCCGCATCGATCACACTAAGTGTGTACAAGCACCAATGTGCCCATCGATCACACTGAGTGTGTACCAGCCCGAGTGCCCCTATCGATCACACAGAGTGTGTACCAGGCCGAGTGCCCCCATCGAACAAACCGAGTGTGTACCAGCACCAACGTCCGCATCGATCACAGCGAGTGTGTACCAGCCCGAGTGTCTCCATCGATCACACCGAGTGTGTACCAGCACCAATGTCTCCATCGATCACACAGAGTGTGTACCAGCCCGAGTGTCCCCATCAATCACACCGAGTGTGTACCAGCCCGAGTGTCCCCATCGATCACACCGAGTGTGTACCAGCCCGACTGCCCCAATTGATCACACCGAGTGTGTACCAGCCCGAGTGCCCCCATCGATCACACCGAGAGTGTAACAGCCCGAGAGCCCCCATCGATCACACTGAGTGTGTACCAGCCCGAGTACCCCCATCGATCACACAGAGGGTGTACCAGCCAGAGTGACCCTATCGATCACACCGAGTGTGTACCATCCCCAATGACCCCTTCGATCACACCGTACGTGTACCAGCACCAATGTCCTCATCGATCACACCGAGTGTGTACCAGCCCGAGTGCCCCAATCAATCACACCGAGTGTGTACCAGCACCAATGTCCCAATTGATCACAGCGAGTGTGTACCAGCCCGAGTGCCCCCATCGATCACACAGATTGTGTACCAGCACCAAAGTACCCATGGATCGCACCGAAAATGTACCAGCCCGAGTGCCCCCAACGATCACACTGAGTGTGTACCAGCCCGACTGCCCACATCAATCACGCCAAGTGTGTACCAGCACCAATGTCCGCATCGATCTCACCAAGTGTGTACCAGCGCGAGTGCCCCCATCAATCACACCGAGTGTGTACCAGCCCGAATATCCCCATCGATCACACCGAGTGTGTACCAGCACCAATGTCCGCATAGATGACACGAAGTGTGTACAAGCACCAATGTCCCCATCGATCACACCGAGTGTGTACCAGCCCGAGCATCACCATCGATCACACCGAGTGTGTACCAGCCGAGTGTCCCCATCGATCACACCGATTCTGTACCAGCACCAATGTCCCCATCGATCACACCGAGTGTGTACCATCACCAATGACCCCATCGATCACACCGAGTGTGTACCAGCCCGAGTGTCCCCATCGATCACACCGAGTGTGTACCATCCCCAATGACCCCATCGATCACACCGAGTGTGTAGCAGCCCAAGCGCCCCCATCGATCACACCGAGTGTGTACCAGACCGAATTCCCTCATCGATCACACCGAGTGTGTACCAGCACCAATGTCCCCATCGATCACACCGAGTTTGTACCAGCCCGAATGTCCCCATCGATCACACCGAGTGTGTACCAGCACCAATGTCCCCATCGATCACACCGAGTGTGTACCAGCCCGAGTAAACCCATCGATCACACCGAGTGTGTACCAGCACCAATGTCCCCATCGATCACACCAAGTGTGTACCAGCCCGTGTGACCCCATCGATCACACCGAGTGTGTACCAGCCCAAGTGTCCCCATCGATCACACCGTGTGTACCAGCACCGATGTCCCCATCGATCACAGAGAGTGTGTACCAGCCCAAGTGCCCCCATCGATCACACCGAGTGTGTACCAGCACCAATGTCCCCATCGATCACACCGTGTGTGTACCAGCACCGATGTCCCCATCGATCACAGAGAGTGTGTACCAGCCCAAGTGCCCCCATCGATCACACCGAGTGTGTACCAGCACGACTGCCCCAATTGATCACACCGAGTGTGTACCAGCCCGAGTGTCCCCATCGATCACACCGAGTGTGTACCAGCCCGACTGCCCCAATTGATCACACCGAGTGTGCACCAGCCTGAGTGCCCCATCGATCACACCGAGTGTGTACCAGCCCGAGTGTCCCCATCGAACACACCGAGTCTGTACCAGCCCGAGTGTCCCCATCGATCACACCAAGTGTGTACCAGCCCAAGCGCCCCCATCGATCACACCGAGTGTGTACCAGACCGAATGCCCTCATCGATCACAACGAGTGTGTACCAGCACCAATGTCCCCATCGATCACACCGAGTGTGTACCAGCCCGAGTGTCCCCATCGATCACACCAAGTGTGTACCAGCACCAATGTCCCCATCGATCACATCGAGTGTGTACCAGCCCGAGTAACCCCATCGATCACACCGAGTGTGTACCAGCACCAATGTCCCCATCGATCACACCGAGTGTGTACCAGCCCGAGTGACCCCATCGATCACACCGAGTGTGTACCAGCCCAAGTGTCCCCATCGATCACACCGAGTGTGTACCAGCACCGATGTCCCCATCGATCACAGAGAGTGTGTACCAGCCCAAGTGCCCCCATCGATCACACCGAGTGTGTACCAGCACCAATGTCCCCATCGATCACACCGAGTGTGTACCAGCACCGATGTCCCCATCGATCACAGAGAGTGTGTACCAGCCCAAGTTCCCCCTTTCGATCACACCGTTTGTGTACCAGCCCGACTGCCCCAATTGATCACACCGAGTGTGCACCAGCCTGAGTGCACCATCGATCACACCGAGTGTGTACCAGCCCGAGTGTCCCCTTCGAACACACCGAGTGTGTACCAGCACCAATCTCCCCATCGATCACACTGAGTGTGTACCAGCCTGACTGCCCCAATTGAGCACACCGACGGTGTACCAGCCCGCGCGTCCCCATCGATCACACCGAGTTTGTACCAGCACCAATGTCCCCATTGATCACACCGAGTGTGTACCAGCCCGAGTGCCCCCATCAATCACACCAAGTGTGTACCAGCACCAATGTCGCCATCGATCACAGCGAGTGTGTATCAGCCCGAGTGCCCCCATCGATCATACCAAGTGTGTACCAGCATCAATGTCCCCATCAATCTCACCAAGTGTGTACCAGCACCAATGTCCCCATCGATCACACCGTGTGTACCAGCGCGAGTGTCCCCATCGATCACACCGAGTGTGTACGAGCCCGAGTGTCCCAATCGATCACACCGAGTGTGTACCAGCACCAATGTCCGCATCGATCACACTAAGTGTGTACAAGCACCAATGTGCCCATCGATCACACCGAGTGTGTACCAGCCCGAGTGCCCCTATCGATCACACAGAGTGTGTACCAGCCCGAGTGCCCCCATCGAACAAACCGAGTGTGTACCAGCACCAACGTCCGCATCGATCACAGCGAGTGTCTACCAGCCCGAGTGTCTCCATCGATCACACCGAGTGTGTACCAGCACCAATGTCTCCATCGATCACACAGAGTGTGTACCAGCCCGAGTGTCCCCATCAATCACACCGAGTGTGTACCAGCCCGAGTGTCCCCATCGATCACACCGAGTGTGTACCAGCCCGACTGCCCCAATTGATCACACCGAGTGTGTACCAGCCCGAGTGCCCCCATCGATCACACCGAGTGTGTACCAGCCCGAGAGCCCCCATCGATCACACTGAGTGTGTACCAGCCCGAGTACCCCCATCGATCACACAGAGGGTGTACCAGCCAGAGTGACCCTATCGATCACACCGTACGTGTACCAGCACCAATGTCCTCATCGATCACACCGAGTGTGTACCAGCCCGAGTGCCCCCAACGATCACACTGAGTGTGTACCAGCCCGACTGCCCACATCAATCACGCCAAGTGTGTACCAGCACCAATGTCCGCATCGATCTCACCAAGTGTGTGCCAGCGCGAGTGCCCCCATCAATCACACCGAGTGTGTACCAGCCCGAATGTCCCCATCGATCACACCGAGTGTGTACCAGCACCAATGTCCGCATCGATCACACGAAGTGTGTACAAGCACCCATGTCCCCATCGATCACACCGAGTGTGTACCAGCCCGAGCATCACCATCAATCACACCGAGTGTGTACCAGCCGAGTGTCCCCATCGATCACACCGAATCTGTACCAGCACCAATGTCCCCATCGATCACACCGAGTGTGTACCAGCCCGAGTGTCCCCATCGATCACACCAAGTGTGTACCAGCCCAAGCGCCCCCATCGATCACACCGAGTGTGTACCAGACCGAATTCCCTCATCGATCACACCGAGTGTGTACCAGCACCAATGTCCCCATCGATCACACCGAGTGTGTACCAGGCCAAATGTCCCCATCGATCACACCAAGTGTGTACCAGCACCAATGTCCCCATCGATCACACCGAGTGTGTACCAGCCCGAGTAACCCCATCGATCACACCGAGTGTGTACCAGCACCAATGTCCCCATCGATCACACCAAGTGTGTACCAGCCCGAGTGACCCCATCGATCACACCGAGTGTGTACCAGCCCAAGTGTCCCCATCGATCACACCGTGTGTACCAGCACCGATGTCCCCATCGATCACAGAGAGTGTGTACCAGCCCAAGTGCCCCCATCGATCACACCGAGTGTGTACCAGCACCAATGTCCCCATCGATCACACCGTGTGTGTACCAGCACCGATGTCCCCATCGATCACAGAGAGTGTGTACCAGCCCAAGTGCCCCCATCGATCACACCGAGTGTGTACCAGCCCGACTGCCCCAATTGATCACACCGAGTGTGTACCAGCCCGAGTGTCCCCATCGATCACACCGAGTGTGTACCAGCCCGACTGCCCCAATTGATCACACCGAGTGTGCACCAGCCTGAGTGCCCCATCGATCACACCGAGTGTGTACCAGCCCGAGTGTCCCCATCGAACACACCGAGTCTGTACCAGCCCGAGTGTCCCCATCGATCACACCAAGTGTGTACCAGCCCAAGCGCCCCCATCGATCACACCGAGTGTGTACCAGACCGAATGCCCTCATCGATCACACCGAGTGTGTACCAGCACCAATGTCCCCATCGATCACACCGAGTGTGTACCAGCCCGAGTGTCCCCATCGATCACACCAAGTGTGTACCAGCACCAATGTCCCCATCGATCACATCGAGTGTGTACCAGCCCGAGTAACCCCATCGATCACACCGAGTGTGGAACAGCACCAATGTCCCCATCGATCACACCGATTGTGTACCAGCCCGAGTGACCCCATCGATCACACCGAGTGTGTACCAGCCCAAGTGTCCCCATCGATCACACCGAGTGTGTACCAGCACCGATGTCCCCATCGATCACAGAGAGTGTGTACCAGCCCAAGTGCCCCCATCGATCACACCGAGTGTGTACCAGCACCAATGTCCCCATCGATCACACCGAGTGTGTACCAGCACCGATGTCCCCATCGATCACAGAGAGTGTGTACCAGCCCAAGTGCCCCCATGGATCACACCGAGTGTGTACCAGCCCGACTGCCCCAATTGATCACACCGAGTGTGCACCAGCCCGAGTGTCCCCATCGATCACACCGAGTGTGTACCAGCCCGACTGCCCCAATTGATCACACCGAGTGTGCACCAGCCTGAGTGCACCATCGATCACACCGAGTGTGTACCAGCCCGAGTGTCCCCATCGAACACACCGAGTGTGTACCAGCACCAATGTCCCCATCGATCACACTGAGTCTGCACCAGCCTGACTGCCCAAATTGAGCACACCGACGGTGTACCAGCCCGAGCGTCCCCATCAATCACACCGAGTTTGTACAAGCACCAATGTCCCCATTGATCACACCGAGTGTGTCCCAGCCCGAGTGTCCCCATCCATCACAACGAGTGTGTACCAGCACCAATGTACCCATCGATCACACCGAGTGTGTACCAGCACCAATGTCGCCATCAATCACACCGAGTGTGTACCAGCACCAATGTCCCCAACGATCACACCGAGTGTGTACCAGCCCGAGTGTCCCCATCGATCACACCGAGTGTGTACCAGCCCGACTGCCCCAATTGATCACACCGAGTGTGCACCAGCCTGAGTGCCCCATCGATCACACTGATTGTGTACCAGCCTGAGTGTCCCCAGCGATCACACCGAGTGTGTACCAGCCCGACTGCACCAATTGATCACAGCGAGTTTGTACCAGCCCGAGTGTCCCCATCGATCACACTGAGTGTGTACCAACACCAATGTCCCCATCGATCACACCGAGTGTGGACCAGCCTGACAGCCCCAATTGTGCACACCGAGGGTGTACCAGCCCGAGCGTCTCCATCGATCACACCGAGTGTGTACCAGCACCAATGTCCCCATCGATTACACCGAGTGTGTACCAGCCCGAGTGTACCCAGCGATCACACCGACTGTGTACCAGCCCGAGTGCCCCCAGCGATCACACTGTGTGTGTACCAGCCCGAGTACCGCCATCGATCACACAGAGGGCGTACCAGCCTGAGTGAGTCCATCGATCACACCGAATGTGTACCAGCCTGAGTGCCCCATCGCTCACACAGAGTGCGTACCAGCCCGAGTGCCCCCATCGATCACACCGAGTGTGTACAAGCCTGAGTGCCCCCATCGATCACACCGAGTGTGTACCAGCCCGAGTACCCCCATCGATCACACCGAGTTTGTACCAGCACCAATGTCCCCATCGATCACACCAAGTGTGTACCAGCACCAATGTCGCCATCGATCACAGCGAGTGTGTATCAGCCCGACTGCCCCCATCGATCATACCAAGTGTGTACCAGCATCAATGTCCCCATCAATCTCACCAAGTGTGTACCAGCACCAATGTCCCCATCGATCACACCGTGTGTACCAGCGCGAGTGTCCCCATCGATCACACCGTGTGTGTACGAGCCCGAGTGTCCCAATCGGTCACACCGAGTTTGTACCAGCACCAATGTCCGCATCGATCACACTAAGTGTGTACAAGAACCAATGTGCCCATCGATCACACCGAGTGTGTACCAGCCCGAGTGCCCCTATCGATCACACAGAGACTGTACCAGCCCGAGTGCCCCCATCGAACAAACCGAGTGTGTACCAGCACCAACGTCCGCATCGATCACACCGAGTGTGTCCCAGCCCGAGTGTCTCCATCGATCACACCGAGTGTGTACCAGCACCAATGTCTCCATCGATCACACAGAGTGTGTACCAGCCCGAGTGTCCCCATCAATCACACCGAGTGTGTACCAGCCCGAGTGTCCCCATCGATCACACCGAGTGTGTACGAGCCCGACTGCCCCAATTGATCACACCGAGTGTGTACCAGCCCGAGTGCCCCCATCGATCACACCGAGTGTGTACCAGCCCGAGAGCCCCCATCGATCACACTGAGTGTGTACCAGCCCGAGTACCCCCATCGATCACACAGAGGGTGTAGCAGCCAGAGTGACCCTATCGATCACACCGTATGTGTACCAGCACCAATGTCCTCATCGATCACACCGAGTGTGTACCAGCCCAAGTGCCCCCATCAATCACACCGAGTGTGTACCAGCCCGAGTGCCCCCTTCGATCACACAGAGTGTGTACCAGCACCAAAGTACCCATGGATCGCACCGAAAGTGTACCAGCCCGAGTGCCCCCAACGATCACACTGAGTGTGTACCAGCCCGACTGCCCACATCAATCACGCCAAGTGTGTACCAGCACCAATGTCCGCATCGATCTCACCAAGTGTGTACCAGCGCGAGTGCCCCCATCAAACACACCAGTGTGTACCAGCCCGAATGTCCCCATCGATCACACCGAGTGTGTACCAGCACCAATGTCCGCATCGATCACACGAAGTGTATACAAGCACCCATGTCCCCATCGATCACACCGAGTGTGTACCAGCCCGAGCATCACCATCAATCACACCGAGTGTGTACCAGCCGAGTGTCCCCATCGATCACACCGATTCTGTACCAGCACCAATGTCCCCATCGATCACACCGAGTGTGTACCAGCCCGAGTGTCCCCATCGAACACACCGAGTGTGTACCAGCACCAATGTCCCCATCGATCACACTGAGTCTGCACCAGCCTGACTGCCCAAATTGAGCACACCGACGGTGTACCAGCCCGAGCGTCCCCATCAATCACACCGAGTTTGTACAAGCACCAATGTCCCCATTGATCACACCGAGTGTGTCCCAGCCCGAGTGTCCCCATCCATCACAACGAGTGTGTACCAGCACCAATGTACCCATCGATCACACCGAGTGTGTACCAGCACCAATGTCGCCATCAATCACACCGAGTGTGTACCAGCACCAATGTCCCCAACGATCACACCGAGTGTGTACCAGCCCGAGTGTCCCCATCGATCACACCGAGTGTGTACCAGCCCGACTGCCCCAATTGATCACACCGAGTGTGCACCAGCCTGAGTGCCCCATCGATCACACTGATTGTGTACCAGCCTGAGTGTCCCCAGCGATCACACCGAGTGTGTACCAGCCCGACTGCACCAATTGATCACAGCGAGTTTGTACCAGCCCGAGTGTCCCCATCGATCACACTGAGTGTGTACCAACACCAATGTCCCCATCGATCACACCGAGTGTGGACCAGCCTGACAGCCCCAATTGTGCACACCGAGGGTGTACCAGCCCGAGCGTCTCCATCGATCACACCGAGTGTGTACCAGCACCAATGTCCCCATCGATCACACCGAGTGTGTACCAGCCCGAGTGTACCCAGCGATCACACCGACTGTGTACCAGCCCGAGTGCCCCCAGCGATCACACTGTGTGTGTACCAGCCCGAGTACCGCCATCGATCACACAGAGGGCGTACCAGCCTGAGTGAGTCCATCGATCACACCGAATGTGTACCAGCCTGAGTGCCCCATCGCTCACACAGAGTGCGTACCAGCCCGAGTGCCCCCATCGATCACACCGAGTGTGTACAAGCCTGAGTGCCCCCATCGATCACACCGAGTGTGTACCAGCCCGAGTACCCCCATCGATCACACCGAGTTTGTACCAGCACCAATGTCCCCATCGATCACACCAAGTGTGTACCAGCACCAATGTCGCCATCGATCACAGCGAGTGTGTATCAGCCCGACTGCCCCCATCGATCATACCAAGTGTGTACCAGCATCAATGTCCCCATCAATCTCACCAAGTGTGTACCAGCACCAATGTCCCCATCGATCACACCGTGTGTACCAGCGCGAGTGTCCCCATCGATCACACCGTGTGTGTACGAGCCCGAGTGTCCCAATCGGTCACACCGAGTTTGTACCAGCACCAATGTCCGCATCGATCACACTAAGTGTGTACAAGAACCAATGTGCCCATCGATCACACCGAGTGTGTACCAGCCCGAGTGCCCCTATCGATCACACAGAGACTGTACCAGCCCGAGTGCCCCCATCGAACAAACCGAGTGTGTACCAGCACCAACGTCCGCATCGATCACACCGAGTGTGTCCCAGCCCGAGTGTCTCCATCGATCACACCGAGTGTGTACCAGCACCAATGTCTCCATCGATCACACAGAGTGTGTACCAGCCCGAGTGTCCCCATCAATCACACCGAGTGTGTACCAGCCCGAGTGTCCCCATCGATCACACCGAGTGTGTACGAGCCCGACTGCCCCAATTGATCACACCGAGTGTGTACCAGCCCGAGTGCCCCCATCGATCACACCGAGTGTGTACCAGCCCGAGAGCCCCCATCGATCACACTGAGTGTGTACCAGCCCGAGTACCCCCATCGATCACACAGAGGGTGTAGCAGCCAGAGTGACCCTATCGATCACACCGTATGTGTACCAGCACCAATGTCCTCATCGATCACACCGAGTGTGTACCAGCCCAAGTGCCCCCATCAATCACACCGAGTGTGTACCAGCCCGAGTGCCCCCTTCGATCACACAGAGTGTGTACCAGCACCAAAGTACCCATGGATCGCACCGAAAGTGTACCAGCCCGAGTGCCCCCAACGATCACACTGAGTGTGTACCAGCCCGACTGCCCACATCAATCACGCCAAGTGTGTACCAGCACCAATGTCCGCATCGATCTCACCAAGTGTGTACCAGCGCGAGTGCCCCCATCAATCACACCGAGTGTGTACCAGCCCGAATGTCCCCATCGATCACACCGAGTGTGTACCAGCACCAATGTCCGCATCGATCACACGAAGTGTGTACAAGCACCCATGTCCCCATCGATCACACCGAGTGTGTACCAGCCCGAGCATCACCATCAATCACACCGAGTGTGTACCAGCCGAGTGTCCCCATCGATCACACCGATTCTGTACCAGCACCAATGTCCCCATCGATCACACCGAGTGTGTACCAGCCCGAGTGCCCCCATCAATCACACCGAGTGTGTACTAGCACCAATGTCCCAATCGATCACAGCGAGTGTGTACCAGCCCGAGTGCCCCCATCGATCACACAGAGTGTGTACCAGCACCAAAGTACCCATGGATCGCACTGAATGTGTACCAGCCCGAGTGCCCCCAACGATCACACTGAGTGTGTACCAGACCGACTGCCCACATCAATCACGCCAAGTGTGTACCAGCACCAATGTCCGCATCGATCTCACCAAGTGTGTACCAGCGCGAGTGCCCCCATCAATCACACCGAGTGTGTACCAGCCCGAATGTCCCCATCGATCACACCGAGTGTGTACCAGCACCAATGTCCGCATAGATGACACGAAGTGTGTACAAGCACCAATGTCCCCATCGATCACACCGAGTGTGTACCAGCCCGAGCATCACCATCGATCACACCGAGTGTGTACCAGCCGAGTGTCCCCATCGATCACACCGATTCTGTACCAGCACCAATGTCCCCATCGATCACACCGAGTGTGTACCATCACCAATGACCCCATCGATCACACCGAGTGTGTACCAGCCCGAGTGTCACCATCGATCACACCGAGTGTGTACCATCCCCAATGACCCCATCGATCACACCGAGTGTGTACCAGCCCAAGCGTCCCCATCGATCACACCGAGTGTGTACCAGACCGAATTCCCTCATCGATCACACCGTGTGTACCAGCACCGATGTCCGCATCGATCACTGAGAGTGTGTACCAGCCCAAGTGCCCCCATCGATCACACCGAGTGTGTACCAGCACCAATGTCCCCATCGATCACTCCATGTGTGTACCAGCACCGCTGTCCCCATCGATCACAGAGAGTGTGTACCAGCCCAAGTGCCCCCATCGATCACACCGAGTGTGTACCAGCCCGACTGCCCCAATTGATCACACCGAGTGTGTACCAGCCCGAGTGTCCCCATCGATCACACCGAGTGTGTACCAGCCCGACTGCCCCAATTGATCACACCGAGTGTGCACCAGCCTGAGTGCCCCATCGATCACACCGAGTGTGTACCAGCCCGAGTGTCCCCATTGAACACACCGATTCTGTACCAGCCCGAGTGTCCCCATCGATCACACCAAGTGTGTACCAGCCCAAGCGCCCCCATCGATCACACCGAGTGTGTACCAGACCGAATGCCCTCATCGATCACACCGAGTGTGTACCAGCACCAATGTCCCCATCGATCACACCGAGTGTGTCCCAGCCCGGGTGTCCCCATCCATCACAACGAGTGTGTACCAGCACCAATGTACCCATCGATCACACCGAGTGTGTACCAGCCCGAGTTTCCCATTCCATCACACCGAGTGTGTACCAGCCCGAGTGCCCCCATCGATCACACTGAGTGTGTACCAGCCCGAGAGCCCCCATCGATCACACTGAGTGTGTACCAGCCCGAGTACCCCCATCGATCACACAGAGGGTGTACCAGCCAGAGTGACCCTATCGATCACACCGTACGTGTACCAGCACCAATGTCCTCATCGATCACACCGAGTGTGTACCAGCCCGAGTGCCCCCATCAATCACACCGAGTGTGTACTAGCACCAATGTCCCAATCGATCACAGCGAGTGTGTACCAGCCCGAGTGCCCCCATCGATCACACAGAGTGTGTACCAGCACCAAAGTACCCATGGATCGCACTGAATGTGTACCAGCCCGAGTGCCCCCAACGATCACACTGAGTGTGTACCAGACCGACTGCCCACATCAATCACGCCAAGTGTGTACCAGCACCAATGTCCGCATCGATCTCACCAAGTGTGTACCAGCGCGAGTGCCCCCATCAATCACACCGAGTGTGTACCAGCCCGAATGTCCCCATCGATCACACCGAGTGTGTACCAGCACCAATGTCCGCATAGATGACACGAAGTGTGTACAAGCACCAATGTCCCCATCGATCACACCGAGTGTGTACCAGCCCGAGCATCACCATCGATCACACCGAGTGTGTACCAGCCGAGTGTCCCCATCGATCAAACCGATTCTGTACCACCACCAATGTCCCCATCGATCACACCGAGTGTGTACCAGAACCAATGACCCCATCGATCACACCGAGTGTGTACCAGCCCGAGTGTCCCCATCGATCACACCAAGTGTGTTCCAGCCCAAGCGCCCCCATCGATCACACCGAGTGTGTACCAGACCGAATGCCCTCATCGATCACACCGAGTGTGTACCAGCACCAATATCCCCATCGATCAAACCGAGTGTGTACCAGCCCGAGTAACCCCATCGATCACACCGAGTGTGTACCAGCACCAATGTCCCCATCGATCACCCCGAGTGTGTACCAGCCCGAGTGACCCCATCGATCACACCGAGTGTGTACCAGCCCAAGTGTCCCCATCGATCACACCGTGTGTACCAGCACCGATGTCCCCATCGATCACTGAGAGTGTGTACCAGCCCAAGTGCCCCCATCGATCATACCGAGTGTGTACCAGCACCAATGTCCCCATCGATCACACCGTGTGTGTACCAGCACCGCTGTCCCCATCGATCACAGAGAGTGTGTACCAGCCCAAGTGCCCCCATCGATCACACCGAGTGTGTACCAGCCCGACTGCCCCAAATGATCACACCGAGTGTGTACCAGCCCGAGTGTCCCCATCGATCACACCGAGTGTGTACCAGCCCGACTGCCCCAATTGATCACACCGAGTGTGCACCAGCCTGAGTGCCCCATCGATCACACCGAGTGTGTACCAGCCCGAGTGTCCCCATTGAACACACCGAGTCTGTACCAGCCCGAGTGTCCCCATCGATCACACCAAGTGTGTACCAGCCCAAGCGCCCCCATCGATCACACCGAGTGTGTACCAGACCGAATGCCCTCATCGATCACACCGAGTGTGTACCAGCACCAATGTCCCCATCGATCACACCGAGTGTGTACCAGCCCGAGTGTCCCCATCGATCACATCAAGTGTGTACCAGCACCAATGTCCCCATCGATCACACCGAGAGTGTACCAGCCCGAGTAACCCCATCGATCACACCGAGTGTGTACCAGCACCAATGTCCCCATCGATCACACCGAGTGTGTACCAGCCCGAGTGACCCCATCGATCACACCAAGTGTGTACCAGCCCAAGTGTCCCCATCGATCACACCGAGTGTGTACCAGCACCGATGTCCCCATCGATCACAGAGAGTGTGTACCAGCCCAAGTGCCCCCATCGATCACACCGAGTGTGTACCAGCACCAATGTCCCCATCGATCACACCGAGTGTGTACCAGCACCGATGTCCCCATCGATCACAGAGAGTGGGTACCAGCCCACGTGCCCCCATCGATCACACCGAGTGTGTACCAGCCCGACTGCCCCAATTGATCACACCGAGTGTGCACCAGCCTGAGTGCACCATCGATCACACCGAGTGTGTACCAGCACCAATGTCCCCATCGTTCACACTGAGTGTGTACCAGCCTGACTGCCCCAATTGAGCACACCGACGGTGTACCAGCCCGAGCGTCCCCATCGATCACACCGAGTTTGTTCCAGCACCAGTGTCCCCATTGATCACACCGAGTGTGTCCCAGCCCGAGTGTCCCCATCCATCACAACGAGTGTGTACCAGCACCAATGTACCCATCGATCACACCGAGTGTGTACCAGCCCGAGTTTCCCCATCCATCACACCGAGTGTGTACCAGCCCGAGTGCCCCCATCGATCACACCAAGTGTGTACCAGCACCAATGTCGCCATCGATCACAGCGAGTGTGTATTAGCCCGAGTGCCCCCATCGATCATACCAAGTGTGTACCAGCATCAATGTCCCCATCAATCTCACCAAGTGTGTACCAGCACCAATGTCCCCATCGATCACACCGTGTGTACCAGCGCGAGTGTCCCCATCGATCACACCGAGTGTGTACGAGCCCGAGTGTCCCAATCGATCACAACGAGTGTGTACCAGCACCAATGTCCGCATCGATCACACTAAGTGTGTACAAGCACCAATGTGCCCATCGATCACACTGAGTGTGTACCAGCCCGAGTGCCCCTATCGATCACACAGAGTGTGTACCAGGCCGAGTGCCCCCATCGAACAAACCGAGTGTGTACCAGCACCAACGTCCGCATCGATCACAGCGAGTGTGTACCAGCCCGAGTGTCTCCATCGATCACACCGAGTGTGTACCAGCACCAATGTCTCCATCGATCACACAGAGTGTGTACCAGCCCGAGTGTCCCCATCAATCACACCGAGTGTGTACCAGCCCGAGTGTCCCCATCGATCACACCGAGTGTGTACCAGCCCGACTGCCCCAATTGATCACACCGAGTGTGTACCAGCCCGAGTGCCCCCATCGATCACACCGAGTGTGTACCAGCCCGAGTACCCCCATCGATCACACAGAGGGTGTACCAGCCAGAGTGACCCTATCGATCACACCGACTGTGTACCATCCCCAATGACCCCATCGATCACACCGTACGTGTACCAGCACCAATGTCCTCATCGATCATACCAAGTGTGTACCAGCCCGAGTGCCCCAATCAGTCACACCGAGTGTGTACCAGCACCAATGTCCCAATTGATCACAGCGAGTGTGTACCAGCCCGAGTGCCCCCATCGATCACACAGATTGTGTACCAGCACCAAAGTACCCATGGATCGCACCGAAAGTGTACCAGCCCGAGGGCCCCAACGATCACACTGAGTGTGTACCAGACCGACTGCCCACATCAATCACGCCAAGTGTGTACCAGCACCAATGTCCGCATCGATCTCACCAAGTGTGTACCAGCGCGAGTGCCCCCATCAATCACACCGAGTGTGTACCAGCCCGAATGTCCCCATCGATCACACCGAGTGTGTACCAGCACCAATGTCCGCATAGATGACACGAAGTGTGTACAAGCACCAATGTCCCCATCGATCACACCGAGTGTGTACCAGCCCGAGCATCACCATCGATCACACCGAGTGTGTACCAGCCGAGTGTCCCCATCGATCACACCGATTCTGTACCAGCACCAATGTCCCCATCGATCACACCGAGTGTGTACCATCACCAATGACCCCATCGATCACACCGAGTGTGTACCAGCCCGAGTGTCCCCATCGATCACACCGAGTGTGTACCATCCCCAATGACCCCATCGATCACACCGAGTGTGTAGCAGCCCAAGCGCCCCCATCGATCACACCGAGTGTGTACCAGACCGAATTCCCTCATCGATCACACCGAGTGTGTACCAGCACCAATGTCCCCATCGATCACACCGAGTTTGTACCAGCCCGAATGTCCCCATCGATCACACCAAGTGTGTACCAGCACCAATGTCCCCATCGATCACACCGAGTGTGTACCAGCCCGAGTAACCCCATCGATCACACCGAGTGTGTACCAGCACCAATGTCCCCATCGATCACACCGAGTGTGTACCAGCCCCTGTGACCCCATCGATCACACCGAGTGTGTACCAGCCCAAGTGTCCCCATCGATCACACCGTGTGTACCAGCACCGATGTCCCCATCGATCACAGAGAGTGTGTACCAGCCCAAGTGCCCCCATCGATCACACCGAGTGTGTACCAGCACCAATGTCCCCATCGATCACACCGTGTGTGTACCAGCACCGATGTCCCCATCGATCACAGAGAGTGTGTACCAGCCCAAGTGCCCCCATCGATCACACCGAGTGTGTACCAGCACGACTGCCCCAATTGATCACACCGAGTGTGTACCAGCCCGAGTGTCCCCATCGATCACACCGAGTGTGTACCAGCCCGACTGCCCCAATTGATCACACCGAGTGTGCACCAGCCTGAGTGCCCCATCGATCACACCGAGTGTGTACCAGCCCGAGTGTCCCCATCGAACACACCGAGTCTGTACCAGCCCGAGTGTCCCCATCGATCACACCAAGTGTGTACCAGCCCAAGCGCCCCCATCGATCACACCGAGTGTGTACCAGACCGAATGCCCTCATCGATCACACCGAGTGTGTACCAGCACCAATGTCCCCATCGATCACACCGAGTGTGTACCAGCCCGAGTGTCCCCATCGATCACACCAAGTGTGTACCAGCACCAATGTCCCCATCGATCACATCGAGTGTGTACCAGCCCGAGTAACCCCATCGATCACACCGAGTGTGTACCAGCACCAATGTCCCCATCGATCACACCGAGTGTGTACCAGCCCGAGTGACCCCATCGATCACACCGAGTGTGTACCAGCCCAAGTGTCCCCATCGATCACACCGAGTGTGTACCAGCACCGATGTCCCCATCGATCACAGAGAGTGTGTACCAGCCCAAGTGCCCCCATCGATCACACCGAGTGTGTACCAGCACCAATGTCCCCATCGATCACACCGAGTGTGTACCAGCACCGATGTCCCCATCGATCACAGAGAGTGTGTACCAGCCCAAGTGCCCCCATCGATCACACCGAGTGTGTACCAGCCCGACTGCCCCAATTGATCACACCGAGTGTGCACCAGCATGAGTGCACCATCGATCACACCGAGTGTGTACCAGCCCGAGTGTCCCCTTCGAACACACCGAGTGTGTACCAGCACAAATGTCCCCATCGATCACACTGAGTGTGTACCAGCCTGACTGCCCCAATTGAGCACACCGACGGTGTACCAGCCCGCGCGTCCCCATCGATCACACCGAGTTTGTACCAGCACCAATGTCCCCATTGATCACACCGAGTGTGTACCAGCCCGAGTGCCCCCATTGATCACACCAAGTGTGTACCAGCACCAATGTCGCCATCGATCACAGCGAGTGTGTATCAGCCCGAGTGCCCCCATCGATCATACCAAGTGTGTACCAGCATCAATGTCCCCATCAATCTCACCAAGTGTGTACCAGCACCAATGTCCCCATCGATCACACCGTGTGTACCAGCGCGAGTGTCCCCATCGATCACACCGAGTGTGTACGAGCCCGAGTGTCCCAATCGATCACACCGAGTGTGTACCAGCACCAATCTCCGCATCGATCACACTAAGTGTGTACAAGCACCAATGTGCCCATCGATCACACCGAGTGTGTACCAGCCCGAGTGCCCCTATCGATCACACAGAGTGTGTACCAGCCCGAGTGCCCCCAT
The DNA here is from genome assembly GCA_026770705.1 of Isurus oxyrinchus. Taxonomy (NCBI): domain Eukaryota; kingdom Metazoa; phylum Chordata; class Chondrichthyes; order Lamniformes; family Lamnidae; genus Isurus; species Isurus oxyrinchus. The sequence continues at coordinate 360,233 of JANJGN010000277.1, read as the reverse complement.
CGAACAAACCGAGTGTGTACCAGCACCAACGTCCGCATCGATCACAGCGAGTGTGTACCAGCCCGAGTGTCTCCATCGATCACACCGAGTGTGTACCAGCACCAATGTCTCCATCGATCACACAGAGTGTGTACCAGCCCGAGTGTCCCCATCAATCACACCGAGTGTGTACCAGCCCGAGTGTCCCCATCGATCACACCGAGTGTGTACCAGCCCGACTGCCCCAATTGATCACACCGAGTGTGTACCAGCCCGAGTGCCCCCATCGATCACACCGAGTGTGTACCCGCCCGAGAGCCCCCATCGATCACACTGAGTGTGTACCAGCCCGAGTACCCCCATCGATCACACAGAGGGTGTACCAGCCAGAGTGACCCTATCGATCACACCGTACGTGTACCAGCACCAATGTCCTCATCGATCACACCGAGTGTGTACCAGCCCGAGTGCCCCCATCAATCACACCGAGTGTGTACCAGCACCAATGTCCCAATCGATCACAGCGAGTGTGTACCAGCCCGAGTGCCCCCATCGATCACACAGAGTGTGTACCAGCACCAAAGTACCCATGGATTGCACCGAATGTGTACCAGCCCGAGTGCCCCCAACGATCACACTGAGTGTGTACCAGCCCGACTGCCCACATCAATCACGCCAAGTGTGTACCAGCACCAATGTCCGCATCGATCTCACCAAGTGTGTACCAGCGCGAGTGCCCCCATCAATCACACCGAGTGTGTACCAGCCCGAATGTCCCCATCGATCACACCGAGTGTGTACCAGCACCAATGTCCGCATCGATCACACGAAGTGTGTACAAGCACCAATGTCCCCATCGATCACACTGAGTGTGTACCAGACCGAGCATCACCATCGATCACACCGAGTGTGTACCAGCCGAGTGTCCCCATCGATCACACCGATTCTGTACCAGCACCAATGTCCCCATCGATCACACCGAGTGTGTACCATCACCAATGACCCCATCGATCACACCGAGTGTGTACCAGCCCGAGTGTCCCCATCGATCACACCAAGTGTGTACCAGCCCAAGCGCCCCCATCGATCACACCGAGTGTGTACCAGACCGAATTCCCTCATCGATCACACCGAGTGTGTACCAGCACCAATGTCCCCATCGATCACACCGAGTGTGTACCAGCCCGAATGTCCCCATTGATCACACCAAGTGTGTACCAGCACCAATGTCCCCATCGATCACACCGAGTGTGGTCCAGCCCGAGTAACCCCATCGATCACACCGAGTGTGTACCAGCACCAATGTCCCCATCGATCACACCGAGTGTGTACCAGCCCGAGTGACCCCATCGATCACACCGAGTGTGTACCAGCCCAAGTGTCCCCATCGATCACACCGTGTGTACCAACACCGATGTCCCCATCGATCACAGAGAGTGTGTACCAGCCCAAGTGCCCCCATCGATCACACCGAGTGTGTACCAGCACCAATGTCCCCATCGATCACACCGTGTGTGTACCAGCCCCGATGTCCCCATCGATCACAGAGAGTGTGTACCAGCCCAAGTGCCCCCATCGATCACACCGAGTGTGTACCAGCCCGACTGCCCCAATTGATCACACCGAGTGTGTACCAGCCCGAGTGTCCCCATCGATCACACCGAGTGTGTACCAGCCCGACTGCCCCAATTGATCACACCGAGTGTGCACCAGCCTGAGTGCCCCATCGATCACACCGAGTGTGTACCAGCCCGATTGTCCCCATCGAACACACCGAGTCTGTACCAGCCCGAGTGTCCCCATCGATCACACCAAGTGTGTATCAGCCCAAGCGCCCCCATCGATCACACCGAGTGTGTACCAGACCGAATGCCCTCATCGATCACACCGAGTGTGTACCAGCAGCAATGTCCCCATCGATCACACCGAGTGTGTACCAGCCCGAGTGTCCCCATCGATCACACCAAGTGTGTACCAGCAGCAATGTCCCCATCGATCACATCGAGTGTGTACCAGCCCGAGTAACCCCATCGATCACACCGAGTGTGTACCAGCACCAATGTCCCCATCGATCACACCGAGTGTGTACCAGCCCGAGTGACCCCGTCGATCACACCGAGTTTGTACCAGCCCAAGTGTCCCCATCGATCACACCGAGTGTGTACCAGCACCGATGTCCCCATCGATCACAGAGAGTGTGTACCAGCCCAAGTGCCCCAATCAATCACACCGAGTGTGTACCAGCACCAATGTCCCCATCGATCACACCGAGTGTGTACCAGCACCGATGTCCCCATCGATCACGGAGAGTGTGTACCAGCCCAAGTGCCCCCATGGATCACACCGAGTGTGTACCAGCCCGACTGCCCCAATTGATCACACGGAGTGTGCACCAGCCCGAGTGTCCCCATAGATCACACCGAGTGTGTACCAGCCCGACTGCCCCAATTGATCACACCGAGTGTGCACCAGCCTGAGTGCACCATCGATCATACCGAGTGTGTACCAGCCCGAGTGTCCCCATCGAACACACCGAGTGTGTACCAGCACCAATGTCCCCATCGATCACACTGAGTGTGTACCAGCCTGACTGCCCCAATTGAGCACACCGACGGTGTACCAGCCCGCGCATCCCCATCGATCACACCGAGTTTGTACCAGCACCAATGTCCCCATTGATCACACCGAGTGTGTACCAGCCCGAGTGCCCCCATTGATCACACCAAGTGTGTACCAGCACCAATGTCGCCATCGATCACAGCGAGTGTGTATCAGCCCGAGTGCCCCCATCGATCATACCAAGTGTGTACCAGCATCAATGTCCCCATCAATCTCACCAAGTGTGTACCAGCACCAATGTCCCCATCGATCACACCGTGTGTACCAGCGCGAGTGTCCCCATCGATCACACCGAGTGTGTACGAGCCCGAGTGTCCCAATCGATCACACCGAGTGTGTACCAGCACCAATCTCCGCATCGATCACACTAAGTGTGTACCAGCACCAATGTGCCCATCGATCACACCGAGTGTGTACCAGCCAGAGTGCCCCTATCGATCACACAGAGTGTGTACCAGCCCGAGTGCCCCCATCGAACAAACCGAGTGTGTACCAGCACCAACGTCCGCATCGATCACAGCGAGTGTGTACCAGCCCGAGTGTCTCCATCGATCACACCGAGTGTGTACCAGCACCAATGTCTCCATCGATCACACAGAGTGTGTACCAGCCCGAGTGTCCCCATCAATCACACCGAGTGTGTACCAGCCCGAGTGTCCCCATCGATCACACCGAGTGTGTACCAGCCCGACTGCCCCAATTGATCACACCGAGTGTGTACCAGCCCGAGTGCCCCCATCGATCACACCGAGTGTGTACCAGCCCGAGAGCCCCCATCATCACACTGAGTGTGTACCAGCCCGAGTACCCCCATCGATCACACAGAGGGTGTACCAGCCAGAGTGACCCTATCGATCACACCGTACGTGTACCAGCACCAATGTCCTCATCGATCACACCGAGTGTGTACCAGCCCGAGTGCCCCCATCAATCACACCGAGTGTGTACCAGCACCAATGTCCCAATCGATCACAGCGAGTGTGTACCAGCCCGAGTGCCCCCATCGATCACACAGAGTGTGTACCAGCACCAAAGTACCCATGGATTGCACCGAATGTGTACCAGCCCGAGTGCCCCCAACGATCACACTGAGTGTGTACCAGCCCGACTGCCCACATCAATCACGCCAAGTGTGTACCAGCACCAATGTCCGCATCGATCTCACCAAGTGTGTACCAGCGCGAGTGCCCCCATCAATCACACCGAGTGTGTACCAGCCCGAATGTCCCCATCGATCACACCGAGTGTGTACCAGCACCAATGTCCGCATCGATCACACGAAGTGTGTACAAGCACCAATGTCCCCATCGATCACACTGAGTGTGTACCAGACCGAGCATCACCATCGATCACACCGAGTGTGTACCAGCCGAGTGTCCCCATCGATCACACCGATTCTGTACCAGCACCAATGTCCCCATCGATCACACCGAGTGTGTACCATCACCAATGACCCCATCGATCACACCGAGTGTGTACCAGCCCGAGTGTCCCCATCGATCACACCAAGTGTGTACCAGCCCAAGCGCCCCCATCGATCACACCGAGTGTGTACCAGACCGAATTCCCTCATCGATCACACCGAGTGTGTACCAGCACCAATGTCCCCATCGATCACACCGAGTGTGTACCAGCCCGAATGTCCCCATTGATCACACCAAGTGTGTACCAGCACCAATGTCCCCATCGATCACACCGAGTGTGTACCAGCCCGAGTAACCCCATCGATCACACCGAGTGTGTACCAGCACCAATGTCCCCATCGATCACACCGAGTGTGTACCAGCCCGAGTGACCCCATCGATCACACCGAGTGTGTACCAGCCCAAGTGTCCCCATCGATCACACCGTGTGTACCAACACCGATGTCCCCATCGATCACAGAGAGTGTGTACCAGCCCAAGTGCCCCCATCGATCACACCGAGTGTGTACCAGCACCAATGTCCCCATCGATCACACCGTGTGTGTACCAGCCCCGATGTCCCCATCGATCACAGAGAGTGTGTACCAGCCCAAGTGCCCCCATCGATCACACCGAGTGTGTACCAGCCCGACTGCCCCAATTGATCACACCGAGTGTGTACCAGCCCGAGTGTCCCCATCGATCACACCGAGTGTGTACCAGCCCGACTGCCCCAATTGATCACACCGAGTGTGCACCAGCCTGAGTGCCCCATCGATCACACCGAGTGTGTACCAGCCCGAGTGTCCCCATCGAACACACCGAGTCTGTACCAGCCCGAGTGTCCCCATCGATCACACCAAGTGTGTATCAGCCCAAGCGCCCCCATCGATCACACCGAGTGTGTACCAGACCGAATGCCCTCATCGATCACACCGAGTGTGTACCAGCAGCAATGTCCCCATCGATCACACCGAGTGTGTACCAGCCCGAGTGTCCCCATCGATCACACCAAGTGTGTACCAGCAGCAATGTCCCCATCGATCACATCGAGTGTGTACCAGCCCGAGTAACCCCATCGATCACACCGAGTGTGTACCAGCACCAATGTCCCCATCGATCACACCGAGTGTGTACCAGCCCGAGTGACCCCGTCGATCACACCGAGTTTGTACCAGCCCAAGTGTCCCCATCGATCACACCGAGTGTGTACCAGCACCGATGTCCCCATCGATCACAGAGAGTGTGTACCAGCCCAAGTGCCCCAATCAATCACACCGAGTGTGTACCAGCACCAATGTCCCCATCGATCACACCGAGTGTGTACCAGCACCGATGTCCCCATCGATCACGGAGAGTGTGTACCAGCCCAAGTGCCCCCATGGATCACACCGAGTGTGTACCAGCCCGACTGCCCCAATTGATCACACGGAGTGTGCACCAGCCCGAGTGTCCCCATAGATCACACCGAGTGTGTACCAGCCCGACTGCCCCAATTGATCACACCGAGTGTGCACCAGCCTGAGTGCACCATCGATCATACCGAGTGTGTACCAGCCCGAGTGTCCTAATCGAACACACCGAGTGTGTACCAGCACCAATGTCCCCATCGATCACACTGAGTGTGTACCAGCCTGACTGCCCCAAATGAGCACACCGACGGTGTACCAGCCCGAGCGTCCCCATCGATCACACCGAGTTTGTACCAGCACCAATGTCCCCATTGATCACACCGAGTGTGTCCCAGCCCGAGTGTCCCCATCCATCACAACGAGTGTGTACCAGCACCAATGTACCCATCGATCACACCGAGTGTGTACCAGCACCAATGTCGCCATCAATCACACCGAGTGTGTACCAGCACCAATGTCCCCAACGATCACACCGAGTGTGTACCAGCCCGAGTGTCCCCATCGATCACACCGAGTGTGTACCAGCCCGACTGCCCCAATTGATCACACCGAGTGTGCACCAGCCTGAGTGCCCCATCGATCACACTGATTGTGTACCAGCCTGAGTGTCCCCAGCGATCACACCGAGTGTGTACCAGCCCGACTGCACCAATTGATCACAGCGAGTTTGTACCAGCCCGAGTGCCCCCATCGATCACACTGAATGTGTACCAACACCAATGTCCCCATCGATCACACCGAGTGTGGACCAGCCTGACAGCCCCAATTGAGCACACCGAGGGTGTACCAGCCCGAGCGTCTCCATCGATCACACCGAGTGTGTACCAGCACAAATGTCCCCATCGATCACACCGAGTGTGTACCAGCCCGAGTGTACCCAGCGATCACACCGACTGTGTACCAGCCCGAGTGCCCCCATCGATCACACTGTGTGTGTACCAGCCCGAGTACCGCCATCGATCACACAGAGGGCATACCAGCCTGAGTGAGCCCATCGATCACACCGAATGTGTACCAGCCTGAGTGCCCCATCGCTCACACAGAGTGCGTACCAGTCCGAGTGCCCCCATCGATCACACCGAGTGTGTACCAGCCTGAGTGCCCCCATCGATCACACCGAGTGTGTACCAGCCCGAGTACCCCCATCGTTCACACCGAGTTTGTACCAGCACCAATGTCCCCATCGATCACACCGAGTGTGTACCAGCACCAATGTCGCCATCGATCACAGCGAGTGGGTATCAGCCCGACTGCCCCCATCGATCATACCAAGTGTGTACCAGCATCAATGTCCGCATCGATCACAGCGAGTGTGTACCAGCCCGAGTGTCTCCATCGATCACACCGAGTGTGTACCAGCACCAATGTCGCCATCGATCACAGCGAGTGTGTATCTGCCCGACTGCCCCCATCGATCATACCAATTGTGTACCAGCATCAATGTCCGCATCGATCACACCGAGTGTGTACCAGCCCGAGTGTCCCCATCGATCACACCGAGTGTGTACCAGCCCGACTGCCCCAATTGATCACACCGAGTGTGTACCAGCCCGAGTGCCCCCATCGATCACACCGAGTGTGTACCAGCCCGAGAGCCCCCATCGATCACACTGAGTGTGTACCAGCCCGAGTACCCCCATCGATCACACAGAGGGTGTACCAGCCAGAGTGACCCTATCGATCACACCGTACGTGTACCAGCACCAATGTCCTCATCGATCACACCGAGTGTGTACCAGCCCGAGTGCCCCCATCAATCACACCGAGTGTGTACCAGCACCAATGTCCCAATCGATCACAGCGAGTGTGTACCAGCCCGAGTGCCCCCATCGATCACACAGAGTGTGTACCAGCACCAAAGTACCCATGGATTGCACCGAATGTGTACCAGCCCGAGTGCCCCCAACGATCACACTGAGTGTGTACCAGCCCGACTGCCCACATCAATCACGCCAAGTGTGTACCAGCACCAATGTCCGCATCGATCTCACCAAGTGTGTACCAACGCGAGTGCCCCCATCAATCACACCGAGTGTGTACCAGCCCGAATGTCCCCATCGATCACACCGAGTGTGTACCAGCACCAATGTCTGCATCGATCATACGAAGTGTGTACAAGCACCAATGTCCCCATCGATCACACCGAGTGTGTACCAGACCGAGCATCACCATCGATCACACCGAGTGTGTACCAGCCGAGTGTCCCCATCGATCACACCGATTCTGTACCAGCACCAATGTCCCCATCGATCACACCGAGTGTGTACCAGCACCAATGACCCCATCGATCACACCGAGTGTGTACCAGCCCGAGTGTCCCCATCGATCAAAACAAGTGTGTACCAGCCCAAGCGCCCCCATCGATCACACCGAGTGTGTACCAGACCGAATTCCCTCATCGATCACACCGAGTGTGTACCAGCACCAATGTCCCCATCGATCACACCGAGTGTGTACCAGCCCAAATGTCCCCATCGATCACACCAAGTGTGTACCAGCACCAATGTCCCCATCGATCACACCGAGTGTGTACCAGCCCGAGTAACCCCATCGATCACACCGAGTGTGTACCAGCACCAATGTCCCCATCGATCACACCGAGTGTGTACCAGCCCGAATGACCCCATCGATCACACCGAGTGTGTACCAGCCCAAGTGTCCCCATCGATCACACCGTGTGTACCAGCACCGATGTCCCCATCGATCACAGAGAGTGTGTACCAGCCCAAGTGCCCCCATCGATCACACCAAGTGTGTACCAGCCCAAGCGCCCCCATCGATCACACCGAGTGTGTACCAGACCGAATGCCCTCATCGATCACACCGAGTGTGTACCAGCATCAATGTCCCCATCGATCACACCGAGTGTGTACCAGCCCGAGTAACCCCATCGATCACACCGAGTGTGTACCAGCACCAATGTCCCCATCGATCACCCCGAGTGTGTACCTGCCCGAGTGACCCCATCGATCACACCGAGTGTGTACCAGCCCCAGTGTCCCCATCGATCACACCGTGTGTACCAGCACCGATGTCCCCATCGATCACTGAGAGTGTGTACCAGCCCAAGTGCCCCCATCGATCATACCGAGTGTGTACCAGCACCAATGTCCCCATCGATCACACCGTGTGTGTACCAGCACCGCTGTCCCCATCGATCACAGAGAGTGTGTACCAGCCCAAGTGCCCCCATCGATCACACCGAGTGTGTACCAGCCCGACTGCCCCAATTGATCACACCGAGTGTGTACCAGCCCGAGTGTCCCCATCGATCACACCGAGTGTGTACCAGCCCGACTGCCCGAATTGATCACACCGAGTGTGCACCAGCCTGAGTGCCCCATCGATCACACCGAGTGTGTACCAGCCCGAGTGTCCCCATTGAACACACCGAGTCTGTACCAGCCCGAGTGTCCCCATCGATCACACCAAGTGTGTACCAGCCCAAGCGCCCCCATCGATCACACCGAGTGTGTACCAGACCGAATGCCCTCATCGATCACACCGAGTGTGTACCAGCACCAATGTCCCCATCGATCACACCGAGTGTGTACCAGCCCGAGTGTCCCCATCGATCACATCAAGTGTGTACCAGCACCAATGTCCCCATCGATCACACCGAGAGTGTACCAGCCCGAGTAACCCCATCGATCACACCGAGTGTGTACCAGCACCAATGTCCCCATCGATCAAACCGAGTGTGTACCAGCCCGAGTGACCCCATCGATCACACCAAGTGTGTACCAGCCCAAGTGTCCCCATCGATCACACCGAGTGTGTACCAGCACCGATGTCCCCATCGATCACAGAGAGTGTGTACCAGCCCAAGTGCCCCCATCGATCACACCGAGTGTGTACCAGCACCAATGTCCCCATCGATCACACCGAGTGTGTACCAGCACCGATGTCCCCATCGATCACAGAGAGTGGGTACCAGCCCACGTGCCCCCATCGATCACACCGAGTGTGTACCAGCCCGACTGCCCCAATTGATCACACCGAGTGTGCACCAGCCTGAGTGCACCATCGATCACACCGAGTGTGTACCAGCACCAATGTCCCCATCGTTCACACTGAGTGTGCACCAGCCTGACTGCCCCAATTGAGCACACCGACGGTGTACCAGCCCGAGCGTCCCCATCGATCACACCGAGTTTGTACCAGCACCAATGTCCCCATTGATCACACCGAGTGTGTCCCAGCCCGAGTGTCCCCATCCATCACAACGAGTGTGTACCAGCACGAATGTACCCATCGATCACACCGAGTGTGTACCAGCCCGAGTTTCCCCATCCATCACACCGAGTGTGTACCAGCCCGAGTGCCCCCATCGATCACACCAAGTGTGTACCAGCACCAATGTCCCCATCGATCACACCGAGTGTGTACCAGCCCAAATGTCCCCATCGATCACACCAAGTGTGTACCAGCACCAATGTCCCCATCGATCACACCGAGTGTGTACCAGCCCGAGTAACCCCATCGATCACACCGAGTGTGTACCAGCACCAATGTCCCCATCGATCACACCGAGTGTGTACCAGCCCGAGTGACCCCATCGATCACACCGAGTGTGTACCAGCCCAAGTGTCCCCATCGATCACACCGTGTGTACCAGCACCGATGTCCCCATCGATCACAGAGAGTGTGTACCAGCCCAAGTGCCCCCATCGATCACACCAAGTGTGTACCAGCCCAAGCGCCCCCATCGATCACACCGAGTGTGTACCAGACCGAATGCCCTCATCGATCACACCGAGTGTGTACCAGCATCAATGTCCCCATCGATCACACCGAGTGTGTACCAGCCCGAGTAACCCCATCGATCACACCGAGTGTGTACCAGCACCAATGTCCCCATCGATCACCCCGAGTGTGTACCAGCCCGAGTGACCCCATCGATCACACCGAGTGTGTACCAGCCCCAGTGTCCCCATCGATCACACCGTGTGTACCAGCACCGATGTCCCCATCGATCACTGAGAGTGTGTACCAGCCCAAGTGCCCCCATCGATCATACCGAGTGTGTACCAGCACCAATGTCCCCATCGATCACACCGTGTGTGTACCAGCACCGCTGTCCCCATCGATCACAGAGAGTGTGTACCAGCCCAAGTACCCCCATCGATCACACCGAGTGTGTACCAGCCCGACTGCCCCAATTGATCACACCGAGTGTGTACCAGCCCGAGTGTCCCCATCGATCACACCGAGTGTGTACCAGCCCGACTGCCCGAATTGATCACACCGAGTGTGCACCAGCCTGAGTGCCCCATCGATCACACCGAGTGTGTACCAGCCCGAGTGTCCCCATTGAACACACCGAGTCTGTACCAGCCCGAGTGTCCCCATCGATCACACCAAGTGTGCACCAGCCCAAGCGCCCCCATCGATCACACCGAGTGTGTACCAGACCGAATGCCCTCATCGATCACACCGAGTGTGTACCAGCACCAATGTCCCCATCGATCACACCGAGTGTGTACCAGCCCGAGTGTCCCCATCGATCACATCAAGTGTGTACCAGCACCAATGTCCCCATCGATCACACCGAGAGTGTACCAGCCCGAGTAACCCCATCGATCACACCGAGTGTGTACCAGCACCAATGTCCCCATCGATCACACCGAGTGTGTACCAGCCCGAGTGACCCCATCGATCACACCAAGTGTGTAGCAGCCCAAGTGTCCCCATCGATCACACCGAGTGTGTACCAGCACCGATGTCCCCATCGATCACAGAGAGTGTGTACCAGCCCAAGTGCCCCCATCGATCACACCGAGTGTGTACCAGCACCAATGTCCCCATCGATCACACCGAGTGTGTACCAGCACCGATGTCCCCATCGATCACAGAGAGTGGGTACCAGCCCACGTGCCCCCATCGATCACACCGAGTGTGTACCAGCCCGACTGCCCCAATTGATCACACCGAGTGTGCACCAGCCTGAGTGCACCATCGATCACACCGAGTGTGTACCAGCACCAATGTCCCCATCGTTCACACTGAGTGTGCACCAGCCTGACTGCCCCAATTGAGCACACCGACGGTGTACCAGCCCGAGCGTCCCCATCGATCACACCGAGTTTGTACCAGCACCAATGTCCCCATTGATCACACCGAGTGTGTCCCAGCCCGAGTGTCCCCATCCATCACAACGAGTGTGTACCAGCACCAATGTACCCATCGATCACACCGAGTGTGTACCAGCCCGAGTTTCCCCATTCATCACACCGAGTGTGTACCAGCCCGAGTGCCCCCATCGATCACACCAAGTGTGTACCAGCACCAATGTCGCCATCGATCACAGCGAGAGTGTATCAGCCCGAGTGCCCCCATCGATCATACCAAGTGTGTACCAGCATCAATGTCCCCATCAATCTCACCAAGTGTGTACCAGCACCAATGTCCCCATCGATCACACCGTGTGTACCAGCGCGAGTGTCCCCATCGATCACACCGAGTGTGTACGAGCCCGAGTGTCCCAATCGATCACAACGAGTGTGTACCAGCACCAATGTCCGCATTGATCACACTAAGTGTGTACAAGCACCAATGTGCCCATCGATCACACTGAGTGTGTACCAGCCCGAGTGCCCCTATCGATCACACAGAGTGTGTACCAGGCCGAGTGCCCCCATCGAACAAACCGAGTGTGTACCAGCACCAACGTCCGCATCGATCACAGCGAGTGTGTACCAGCCCGAGTGTCTCCATCGATCACACCGAGTGTGTACCAGCACCAATGTCTCCATCGATCACACAGAGTGTGTACCAGCCCGAGTGTCCCCATCAATCACACCGAGTGTGTACCAGCCCGAGTGTCCCCATCGATCACACCGAGTGTGTACCAGCCCGACTGCCCCAATTGATCACACCGAGTGTGTACCAGCCCGAGTGCCCCCATCGATCACACCGAGTGTGTACCAGCCCGAGAGCCCCCATCGATCACACTGAGTGTGTACCAGCCCGAGTACCCCCATCGATCACACAGAGGGTGTACCAGCCAGAGTGACCCTATCGATCACACCGAGTGTGTACCATCCCCAATGACCCCTTCGATCACACCGTACGTGTACCAGCACCAATGTCCTCATCGATCACACCGAGTGTGTACCAGCCCGAGTGCCCCAATCAATCACACCGAGTGTGTACCAGCACCAATGTCCCAATCGATCACAGCGAGTGTGTACCAGCCCGAGTGCCCCCATCGATCACACAGATTGTGTACCAGCACCAAAGTACCCATGGATCGCACCGAAAATGTACCAGCCCGAGTGCCCCCAACGATCACACTGAGTGTGTACCAGCCCGACTGCCCACATCAATCACGCCAAGTGTGTACCAGCACCAATGTCCGCATCGATCTCACCAAGTGTGTACCAGCGCGAGTGCCCCCATCAATCACACCGAGTGTGTACCAGCCCGAATATCCCCATCGATCACACCGAGTGTGTACCAGCACCAATGTCCGCATAGATGACACGAAGTGTGTACAAGCACCAATGTCCCCATCGATCACACCGAGTGTGTACCAGCCCGAGCATCACCATCGATCACACCGAGTGTGTACCAGCCGAGTGTCCCCATCGATCACACCGATTCTGTACCAGCACCAATGTCCCCATCGATCACACCGAGTGTGTACCATCACCAATGACCCCATCGATCACACCGAGTGTGTACCAGCCCGAGTGTCCCCATCGATCACACCGAGTGTGTACCATCCCCAATGACCCCATCGATCACACCGAGTGTGTAGCAGCCCAAGCGCCCCCATCGATCACACCGAGTGTGTACCAGACCGAATTCCCTCATCGATCACACCGAGTGTGTACCAGCACCAATGTCCCCATCGATCACACCGAGTTTGTACCAGCCCGAATGTCCCCATCGATCACACCGAGTGTGTACCAGCACCAATGTCCCCATCGATCACACCGAGTGTGTACCAGCCCGAGTAAACCCATCGATCACACCGAGTGTGTACCAGCACCAATGTCCCCATCGATCACACCAAGTGTGTACCAGCCCGTGTGACCCCATCGATCACACCGAGTGTGTACCAGCCCAAGTGTCCCCATCGATCACACCGTGTGTACCAGCACCGATGTCCCCATCGATCACAGAGAGTGTGTACCAGCCCAAGTGCCCCCATCGATCACACCGAGTGTGTACCAGCACCAATGTCCCCATCGATCACACCGTGTGTGTACCAGCACCGATGTCCCCATCGATCACAGAGAGTGTGTACCAGCCCAAGTGCCCCCATCGATCACACCGAGTGTGTACCAGCACGACTGCCCCAATTGATCACACCGAGTGTGTACCAGCCCGAGTGTCCCCATCGATCACACCGAGTGTGTACCAGCCCGACTGCCCCAATTGATCACACCGAGTGTGCACCAGCCTGAGTGCCCCATCGATCACACCGAGTGTGTACCAGCCCGAGTGTCCCCATCGAACACACCGAGTCTGTACCAGCCCGAGTGTCCCCATCGATCACACCAAGTGTGTACCAGCCCAAGCGCCCCCATCGATCACACCGAGTGTGTACCAGACCAAATGCCCTCATCGATCACAACGAGTGTGTACCAGCACCAATGTCCCCATCGATCACACCGAGTGTGTACCAGCCCGAGTGTCCCCATCGATCACACCAAGTGTGTACCAGCACCAATGTCCCCATCGATCACATCGAGTGTGTACCAGCCCGAGTAACCCCATCGATCACACCGAGTGTGTACCAGCACCAATGTCCCCATCGATCACACCGAGTGTGTACCAGCCCGAGTGACCCCATCGATCACACCGAGTGTGTACCAGCCCAAGTGTCCCCATCGATCACACCGAGTGTGTACCAGCACCGATGTCCCCATCGATCACAGAGAGTGTGTACCAGCCCAAGTGCCCCCATCGATCACACCGAGTGTGTACCAGCACCAATGTCCCCATCGATCACACCGAGTGTGTACCAGCACCGATGTTCCCATCGATCACAGAGAGTGTGTACCAGCCCAAGTTCCCCCTTTCGATCACACCGAGTGTGTACCAGCCCGACTGCCCCAATTGATCACACCGAGTGTGCACCAGCCTGAGTGCACCATCGATCACACCGAGTGTGTACCAGCCCGAGTGTCCCCTTCGAACACACCGAGTGTGTACCAGCACCAATCTCCCCATCGATCACACTGAGTGTGTACCAGCCTGACTGCCCCAATTGAGCACACCGACGGTGTACCAGCCCGCGCGTCCCCATCGATCACACCGAGTTTGTACCAGCACCAATGTCCCCATTGATCACACCGAGTGTGTACCAGCCCGAGTGCCCCCATCAATCACACCAAGTGTGTACCAGCACCAATGTCGCCATCGATCACAGCGAGTGTGTATCAGCCCGAGTGCCCCCATCGATCATACCAAGTGTGTACCAGCATCAATGTCCCCATCAATCTCACCAAGTGTGTACCAGCACCAATGTCCCCATCGATCACACCGTGTGTACCAGCGCGAGTGTCCCCATCGATCACACCGAGTGTGTACGAGCCCGAGTGTCCCAATCGATCACACCGAGTGTGTACCAGCACCAATGTCCGCATCGATCACACTAAGTGTGTACAAGCACCAATGTGCCCATCGATCACACCGAGTGTGTACCAGCCCGAGTGCCCCTATCGATCACACAGAGTGTGTACCAGCCCGAGTGCCCCCATCGAACAAACCGAGTGTGTACCAGCACCAACGTCCGCATCGATCACAGCGAGTGTCTACCAGCCCGAGTGTCTCCATCGATCACACCGAGTGTGTACCAGCACCAATGTCTCCATCGATCACACAGAGTGTGTACCAGCCCGAGTGTCCCCATCAATCACACCGAGTGTGTACCAGCCCGAGTGTCCCCATCGATCACACCGAGTGTGTACCAGCCCGACTGCCCCAATTGATCACACCGAGTGTGTACCAGCCCGAGTGCCCCCATCGATCACACCGAGTGTGTACCAGCCCGAGAGCCCCCATCGATCACACTGAGTGTGTACCAGCCCGAGTACCCCCATCGATCACACAGAGGGTGTACCAGCCAGAGTGACCCTATCGATCACACCGTACGTGTACCAGCACCAATGTCCTCATCGATCACACCGAGTGTGTACCAGCCCGAGTGCCCCCATCAATCACACCGAGTGTGTACCAGCACCAATGTCCCAATCGATCACAGCGAGTGTGTACCAGCCCGAGTGCCCCCATCGAACAAACCGAGTGTGTACCAGCACCAACGTCCGCATCGATCACAGCGAGTGTCTACCAGCCCGAGTGTCTCCATCGATCACACCGAGTGTGTACCAGCACCAATGTCTCCATCGATCACACAGAGTGTGTACCAGCCCGAGTGTCCCCATCAATCACACCGAGTGTGTACCAGCCCGAGTGTCCCCATCGATCACACCGAGTGTGTACCAGCCCGACTGCCCCAATTGATCACACCGAGTGTGTACCAGCCCGAGTGCCCCCATCGATCACACCGAGTGTGTACCAGCCCGAGAGCCCCCATCGATCACACTGAGTGTGTACCAGCCCGAGTACCCCCATCGATCACACAGAGGGTGTACCAGCCAGAGTGACCCTATCGATCACACCGTACGTGTACCAGCACCAATGTCCTCATCGATCACACCGAGTGTGTACCAGCCCGAGTGCCCCCATCAATCACACCGAGTGTGTACCAGCACCAATGTCCCAATCGATCACAGCGAGTGTGTACCAGCCCGAGTGCCCCCATCGATCACACAGATTGTGTACCAGCACCAAAGTACCCATGGATTGCACCGAATGTGTACCAGCCCGAGTGCCCCCAACGATCACACTGAGTGTGTACCAGCCCGACTGCCCACATCAATCACGCCAAGTGTGTACCAGCACCAATGTCCGCATCGATCTCACCAAGTGTGTGCCAGCGCGAGTGCCCCCATCAATCACACCGAGTGTGTACCAGCCCGAATGTCCCCATCGATCACACCGAGTGTGTACCAGCACCAATGTCCGCATCGATCACACGAAGTGTGTACAAGCACCCATGTCCCCATCGATCACACCGAGTGTGTACCAGCCCGAGCATCACCATCAATCACACCGAGTGTGTACCAGCCGAGTGTCCCCATCGATCACACCGAATCTGTACCAGCACCAATGTCCCCATCGATCACACCGAGTGTGTACCAGCCCGAGTGTCCCCATCGATCACACCAAGTGTGTACCAGCCCAAGCGCCCCCATCGATCACACCGAGTGTGTACCAGACCGAATTCCCTCATCGATCACACCGAGTGTGTACCAGCACCAATGTCCCCATCGATCACACCGAGTGTGTACCAGGCCAAATGTCCCCATCGATCACACCAAGTGTGTACCAGCACCAATGTCCCCATCGATCACACCGAGTGTGTACCAGCCCGAGTAACCCCATCGATCACACCGAGTGTGTACCAGCACCAATGTCCCCATCGATCACACCAAGTGTGTACCAGCCCGAGTGACCCCATCGATCACACCGAGTGTGTACCAGCCCAAGTGTCCCCATCGATCACACCGTGTGTACCAGCACCGATGTCCCCATCGATCACAGAGAGTGTGTACCAGCCCAAGTGCCCCCATCGATCACACCGAGTGTGTACCAGCACCAATGTCCCCATCGATCACACCGTGTGTGTACCAGCACCGATGTCCCCATCGATCACAGAGAGTGTGTACCAGCCCAAGTGCCCCCATCGATCACACCGAGTGTGTACCAGCCCGACTGCCCCAATTGATCACACCGAGTGTGTACCAGCCCGAGTGTCCCCATCGATCACACCGAGTGTGTACCAGCCCGACTGCCCCAATTGATCACACCGAGTGTGCACCAGCCTGAGTGCCCCATCGATCACACCGAGTGTGTACCAGCCCGAGTGTCCCCATCGAACACACCGAGTCTGTACCAGCCCGAGTGTCCCCATCGATCACACCAAGTGTGTACCAGCCCAAGCGCCCCCATCGATCACACCGAGTGTGTACCAGACCGAATGCCCTCATCGATCACACCGAGTGTGTACCAGCACCAATGTCCCCATCGATCACACCGAGTGTGTACCAGCCCGAGTGTCCCCATCGATCACACCAAGTGTGTACCAGCACCAATGTCCCCATCGATCACATCGAGTGTGTACCAGCCCGAGTAACCCCATCGATCACACCGAGTGTGTAACAGCACCAATGTCCCCATCGATCACACCGATTGTATACCAGCCCGAGTGACCCCATCGATCACACCGAGTGTGTACCAGCCCAAGTGTCCCCATCGATCACACCGAGTGTGTACCAGCACCGATGTCCCCATCGATCACAGAGAGTGTGTACCAGCCCAAGTGCCCCCATCGATCACACCGAGTGTGTACCAGCACCAATGTCCCCATCGATCACACCGAGTGTGTACCAGCACCGATGTCCCCATCGATCACAGAGAGTGTGTACCAGCCCAAGTGCCCCCATGGATCACACCGAGTGTGTACCAGCCCGACTGCCCCAATTGATCACACGGAGTGTGCACCAGCCCGAGTGTCCCCATCGATCACACCGAGTGTGTACCAGCCCGACTGCCCCAATTGATCACACCGAGTGTGCACCAGCCTGAGTGCACCATCGATCACACCGAGTGTGTACCAGCCCGAGTGTCCCCATCGAACACACCGAGTGTGTACCAGCACCAATGTCCCCATCGATCACACTGAGTCTGCACCAGCCTGACTGCCCAAATTGAGCACACCGACGGTGTACCAGCCCGAGCGTCCCCATCAATCACACCGAGTTTGTACAAGCACCAATGTCCCCATTGATCACACCGAGTGTGTCCCAGCCCGAGTGTCCCCATCCATCACAACGAGTGTGTACCAGCACCAATGTACCCATCGATCACACCGAGTGTGTACCAGCACCAATGTCGCCATCAATCACACCGAGTGTGTACCAGCACCAATGTCCCCAACGATCACACCGAGTGTGTACCAGCCCGAGTGTCCCCATCGATCACACCGAGTGTGTACCAGCCCGACTGCCCCAATTGATCACACCGAGTGTGCACCAGCCTGAGTGCCCCATCGATCACACTGATTGTGTACCAGCCTGAGTGTCCCCAGCGATCACACCGAGTGTGTACCAGCCCGACTGCACCAATTGATCACAGCGAGTTTGTACCAGCCCGAGTGTCCCCATCGATCACACTGAGTGTGTACCAACACCAATGTCCCCATCGATCACACCGAGTGTGGACCAGCCTGACAGCCCCAATTGTGCACACCGAGGGTGTACCAGCCCGAGCGTCTCCATCGATCACACCGAGTGTGTACCAGCACCAATGTCCCCATCGATCACACCGAGTGTGTACCAGCCCGAGTGTACCCAGCGATCACACCGACTGTGTACCAGCCCGAGTGCCCCCAGCGATCACACTGTGTGTGTACCAGCCCGAGTACCGCCATCGATCACACAGAGGGCGTACCAGCCTGAGTGAGTCCATCGATCACACCGAATGTGTACCAGCCTGAGTGCCCCATCGCTCACACAGAGTGCGTACCAGCCCGAGTGCCCCCATCGATCACACCGAGTGTGTACAAGCCTGAGTGCCCCCATCGATCACACCGAGTGTGTACCAGCCCGAGTACCCCCATCGATCACACCGAGTTTGTACCAGCACCAATGTCCCCATCGATCACACCAAGTGTGTACCAGCACCAATGTCGCCATCGATCACAGCGAGTGTGTATCAGCCCGACTGCCCCCATCGATCATACCAAGTGTGTACCAGCATCAATGTCCCCATCAATCTCACCAAGTGTGTACCAGCACCAATGTCCCCATCGATCACACCGTGTGTACCAGCGCGAGTGTCCCCATCGATCACACCGTGTGTGTACGAGCCCGAGTGTCCCAATCGGTCACACCGAGTTTGTACCAGCACCAATGTCCGCATCGATCACACTAAGTGTGTACAAGAACCAATGTGCCCATCGATCACACCGAGTGTGTACCAGCCCGAGTGCCCCTATCGATCACACAGAGACTGTACCAGCCCGAGTGCCCCCATCGAACAAACCGAGTGTGTACCAGCACCAACGTCCGCATCGATCACACCGAGTGTGTCCCAGCCCGAGTGTCTCCATCGATCACACCGAGTGTGTACCAGCACCAATGTCTCCATCGATCACACAGAGTGTGTACCAGCCCGAGTGTCCCCATCAATCACACCGAGTGTGTACCAGCCCGAGTGTCCCCATCGATCACACCGAGTGTGTACGAGCCCGACTGCCCCAATTGATCACACCGAGTGTGTACCAGCCCGAGTGCCCCCATCGATCACACCGAGTGTGTACCAGCCCGAGAGCCCCCATCGATCACACTGAGTGTGTACCAGCCCGAGTACCCCCATCGATCACACAGAGGGTGTAGCAGCCAGAGTGACCCTATCGATCACACCGTATGTGTACCAGCACCAATGTCCTCATCGATCACACCGAGTGTGTACCAGCTCAAGTGCCCCCATCAATCACACCGAGTGTGTACCAGCCCGAGTGCCCCCTTCGATCACACAGAGTGTGTACCAGCACCAAAGTACCCATGGATCGCACCGAAAGTGTACCAGCCCGAGTGCCCCCAACGATCACACTGAGTGTGTACCAGCCCGACTGCCCACATCAATCACGCCAAGTGTGTACCAGCACCAATGTCCGCATCGATCTCACCAAGTGTGTACCAGCGCGAGTGCCCCCATCAATCACACCGAGTGTGTACCAGCCCGAATGTCCCCATCGATCACACCGAGTGTGTACCATCACCAATGTCCGCATCGATCACACGAAGTGTGTACAAGCACCCATGTCCCCATCGATCACACCGAGTGTGTACCAGCCCGAGCATCACCATCAATCACACCGAGTGTGCACCAGCCGAGTGTCCCCATCGATCACACCGATTCTGTACCAGCACCAATGTCCCCATCGATCACACCGAGTGTGTACCAGCCCGAGTGTCCCCATCGATCACACCAAGTGCGTACCAGCCCAAGCGCCCCCATCGATCACACCGAGTGTGTACCAGACCGAATGCCCTCATCGATCACACCGAGTGTGTACCCGCACCAATGTCCCCATCGATCACACCGAGTGTGTACCAGCCCGAGTGTCCCCATCGATAACACCACGTGTGTACCAGCACCAATGTCCCCATCGATCACACCGAGTGTGTACCAGCCCGAGTAACCCCATCGATCACACCGAGTGTGTACCAGCTCCAATGTCCCCATCGGTCACCCCGAGTGTGTACCAGCCCGAGTGTCCCCATCGATCACACCGTGTGTGTACCAGCCCAAGTGTCCCCATCGATCTCACCGTGTGTACCAGCACCGATGTCCCCATCGATTACAGAGAGTGTGTACCAGCCCAAGTGCCCCCATCGATCACACCGAGTGTGTACCAGCACCAATGTCCCCATCGATCACACTGTGTGTGTACCAGCACCGATGTCCCCATCGATCACAGAGAGTGTGTACCAGCCCAAGTGCCCCCATCGATCACACCGAGTGTGTACCAGCCCGACTGCCCCAATTGATCACACCGAGTGTGTACCAGCCCGAGTGTCCCCAACGATCACACCGAGTGTGTACCAGCCCGACTGCCCCAAATGATCACACCGAGTGTGCACCAGCCTGAGTGCCCCATCGATCACACCGAGTGTGTAACAGCCTGAGTGTCCCCATCGAACACACCGAGTCTGTACCAGCCCGAGTGTCCCCATCGATCACACCAAGTGTGTACCAGCCCAAGCGCCCCCATCGATCACACCGAGTGTGTACCAGACCGAATGCCCTCATCGATCACACCGAGTGTGTACCAGCACCAATGTCCCCATCGATCACACCGAGTGTGTAGCAGCCCGAGTGTCCCCATCGATCACACCAAGTGTGTACCAGCACCAATGTCCCCATCGATCACACTGAGTGTGTACCAGCCCGAGTAACCCCATCGATCACACCGAGTGTGTACCAGCACCAATGTCCCCATCGATCACACCGAGTGTGTACCAGCCCGAGTGACCCCATCGATCACACCGAGTGTGTACCAGCCCAAGTGTCCCCATCGATCACACCGAGTGTGTACCAGCACCGAGGTCCCCATCGATCACAGAGAGTGTGTACCAGCCCAAGTGCCCCCATCGATCACACCGAGTGTGCACCAGCACCAATGTCCCTATCGATCACACCGAGTGTGTACCAGCACCGATGTCCCCATCGATCACACCGAGTGTGTACCAGCCCAAGTGCCCCCATCGATCACACCGAGTGTGTACCATCCCGACTGCCCCAATTGATCACACCGAGTGTGTACCAGCCCGAGTGTCCCCATCGATCACACCGAGTGTGTACCAGCCCGACTGCCCCAATTGATCACACCGAGTGTGCACCAGCCTGAGTGCACCATCGATCACACCGAGTGTGTACCAGCCCGAGTGTCCCCATCAAACACACCGAGTGTGTACCCGCACCAATGTCCCCATCGATCACACTGAGTGTGTACCAGCCTGACTGCCCCAATTGAGCACACCAAAGGTGTACCAGCCCGAGCGTCCCCATCGATCACACCGAGTTTGTACCAGCACCAATGTCCCCATTGATCACACCGACTGTGTCCCAGCCCGAGTGTCCCCATCCATCACAACGAGTGTGTACCAGCACCAATGTACCCATCGATCACACCGAGTGTGTACCAGCACCAATGTCGCCATCAATCACACCGAGTGTGTACCAGCACCAATGTCCCCAACGATCACACCGAGTGTGTACCAGCCCGAGTGTTCCCATCGATCACACCGAGTGTGTACCAGCACCAATGTCGCCATCGATCACAGCGAGTGTGTACCAGCCCGAGTGCCCCCATCGATCATACCAAGTGTGTACCAGCATCAATGTCCCCATCAATCTCACCAAGTGTGTACCAGCACCAATGTCCCCATCGATCACACCGTGTGTACCAGCGCGAGTGCCCCCATCGATCACACCGAGTGTGTACGAGCCCGAGTGTCCCAATCGATCACACCGAGTGTGTACCAGCACCAATGTCCGCATCGATCACACTTAGTGTGTACAAGCACCAATGTGCCCATCGATCACACCGAGTGTGTACCAGCCCGAGTTCCCCTATCGATCACACAGAGTGTGTACCAGCCCGAGTGCCCCCATCGAACAAACCGAGTGTGTACCAGCACCAACGTCCGAATCGATCACACCGAGTGTGTACCAGCCCGAGTGTCTCCATCGATCACACCGAGTGTGTACCAGCACCAATGTCTCCAACGATCACACGGAGTGTGTACCAGCCCGAGTGTCCCCATCAATCACACCGAGTGTGTACCAGCCCGAGTGTCCCCATCGATCACACCGATTCTGTACCAGCACCAATGTCCCCATCGATCACACCGAGTGTGTACCAGCACCAATGACCCCATCGATCACACCGAGTGTGTACCAGCCCGAGTGTCCCCATCGATCACACCAAGTGTGTACCAGCCCAAGCGCCCCCATCGATCACACCGAGTGTGTACCAGACCGAATGCCCTCATCGATCACACCGAGTGTGTACCAGCACCAATGTCCCCATCGATCACACCGAGTGTGTACCAGCCCGAGTGTCCCCATCGATCACACCAAGTGTGTACCAGCACCAATGTCCCCATCGATCACACCGAGTGTGTACCAGCCCTAGTAACCCCATCGATCACACCGAGTGTGTACCAGCACCAATGTCCCCATCGATCACACCGAGTGTGTACCAGCCCGAGTGACCCCATTGATCAAACCGAGTGTGTACCAGCCCAAGTGTCCCCATCGATCACACCGAGTGTGTACCAGCACCGATGTCCCCATCGATCACAGAGAGTGTGTACCAGCCCAAGTGCCCCCATCGATCACCCCGAGTGTGTACCAGCACCAATGTCCCCATCGATCACACCGAGTGTGTACCAGCACCGATGTCCCCATCGATCACAGAGAGTGTGTACCAGCCCAAGTGCCCCCATCGATCACACCGAGTGTGTACCAGCCCGACTGCCCCAATTGATCACACCGAGTGTGTACCAGCCCGAGTGTCCCCATCGATCACACCGAGTGTGTACCAGCCCGACTGCCCCAATTGATCACACCGAGTGTGCACCAGCCTGAGTGCCCCATCGATCACACCGATAGTGTACCAGCCTGAGTGTCCCCAGCGATCACACCGAGTGTGTACCAGCCCGACTGCACCAATTGATCACACCGAGTTTGTACCAGCCCAAGTGCCCCCATCGATCACACTGAGTGTGTACCAACACCAATGTCCACATCGATCACACCGAGTGTGGACCAGCCTGACAGCTCCAATTGAACACACCGAGGGTGTACCAGCCCGAGCGTCTCCATCGATCACACCGAGTGTGTATCAGCACCAATGTCCCCATCGATCACACTGAGTGTGTACCAGCCCGAGTGTCCCCAGCGATCACACCGACTGTGTACCAGCCCGAGTGCCCCCATCGATCACACTGTGTGTGTACCAGCCCGAGTTCGCCATCGATCACACAGTGGGCGTACCAGCCTGATTGAGCCCATCGATCACACCGAATGTGTACCAGCCTGAGTGCCCCATCGCTCACACAGAGTGCGTACCAGCCCGAGTGCCCCCATCGATCACACCGAGTGTGTACCAGCCCGAGTGCCCCCATCGATCACACCGAGTGTGTACCAGCCCGAGTACCCCCATCGATCACACCGAGTTTGTACCAGCACCAATGTCCCCATCGATCACACCGAGTGTGTACCAGCACCAATGTCGCCATCGATCACAGCGAGTGTGTATCAGCCCGAGTGCCCCCATCGATCATACCAAGTGTGTACCAGCATCAATGTCCCCATCAATCTCACCAAGTGTGTACCAGCACCAATGTCCCCATCGATCACACCGTGTGTACCAGCGCGAGTTTCCCCATCGATCACACCGAGTGTGTACGAGCCCGAGTGTCCCAATCGATCACACCGAGTGTGTACCAGCACCAATGTCCGCATCGATCACACTAAGTGTGTACAAGCACCAATGTGCCCATCGATCACACCGAGTGTGTACCAGCCCGAGTGCCTCTATCGATCACACAGAGTGTGTACCAGCCCGAGTGCCCCCATCGAACAAACCGAGTATGTACCAGCACCAACGACCGCATCGTTCACACCGAGTGTGTACCAGCCCGAGTGTCTCTATCGATCATTCCGAGTGTGTACCAGCACCAATGTCTCCATCGATCACACAGAGTGTGTACCAGCCGGAGCGTCCCCATCAATCACACCGAGTGTGTACCAGCCCGAGTACCCCCATCGACCACACAGAGGGTGTACCAGCCAGAGTGACGCCATCGATCAGACCGTACGTGTACCAGCACCAAAGTCCTCATCGATCACACCGAGTGTGTACCAGCCCGAGTGCCCCCATCAATCACACCGAGTGTGTACCAGCACCAATGTCCCAATCGATCACAGCGAGTGTGTACCAGCCCGAGTGCCCCCTTCGATCACACAGAGTGTGTACCAGCACCAAAGTACCCATGGATCGCACCGAATGTGTACCAGCCCGAGTGCCCCCAACGAACAAAATGAGTGTGTACCAGCCCGACTGCCCACATCAATCACGCCAAGTGTGTACCAGCACCAATGTCCGCATCGATCTCACCAAGTGTGTACCAGCGCGAGTGCCCCCATCAATCACACCGAGTGTGTACCAGCCCGAATGTCCCCATCGATCACACCGAGTGTGTACCAGCACCAATGTCCGCATCGATCACACGAAGTGTGTACAAGCACCCATGTCCCCATCGATCACACCGAGTGTGTACCAGCCCGAGCATCACCATCAATCACACCGAGTGTGTACCAGCCGAGTGTCCCCATCGATCACACCGATTCTGTACCAGCACCAATGTCCCCATCGATCACACCGAGTGTGTACCAGAACCAATGACCCCATCGATCACACCGAGTGTGTACCAGCCCGAGTGTCCCCATCGATCACACCAAGTGTGTACCAGCCCAAGCGCCCCCATCGATCACACCGAGTGTGTACCAGACCGAATGCCCTCATCGATCACACCGAGTGTGTACCAGCACCAATGTCCCCATCGATCACACCGAGTGTGTACCAGCCCGAGTGTCCCCATCGATAACACCACGTGTGTACCAGCACCAATGTCCCCATCGATCACACTGTGTGTGTACCAGCACCGATGTCCCCATCGATCACAGAGAGTGTGTACCAGCCCAAGTGCCCCCATCGATCACACCGAGTGTGTACCAGCCCGACTGCCCCAATTGATCACACCGAGTGTGTACCAGCCCGAGTGTCCGCATCGATCACACCGAGTGTGTACCAGCCCGACTGCCCCAATTGATCACACCGAGTGTGCACCAGCCTGACTGCCCCATCGATCACACCGAGTGTGTAACAGCCCGAGTGTCCCCATCGAACACACCGAGTGTGTACCAGCCCAAGCGCCCCCATCGATCACACCGAATGTGTACCAGACCGAATGCCCTCATCGATCACACCGAGTGTGTACCAGCACCAATGTCCCCATCGATCACACCGAGTGTGTACCAGCCCGAGTGTCCCCATCGATAACACCACGTGTGTACCAGCACCAATGTCCCCATCGATCACACTGTGTGTGTACCAGCACCGATGTCCCCATCGATCACAGAGAGTGTGTACCAGCCCAAGTGCCCCCATCGATCACACCGAGTGTGTACCAGCCCGACTGCCCCAACTGATCACACCGAGTGTGTACCAGCCCGAGTGTCCGCATCGATCACACCGAGTGTGTACCAGCCCGACTGCCCCAATTGATCACACCGAGTGTGCACCAGCCTGACTGCCCCATCGATCACACCGAGTGTGTAACAGCCCGAGTGTCCCCATCGATCACACCAAGTGTGTACCAGCCCAAGCGCCACCATCGATCACACCGAGTGTGTACCAGACCGAATGCCCTCATCGATCACACCGAGTGTGTACCAGCACCAATGTCCCCATCGATCACACCGAGTGTGTACCAGCCCGAGTGTCCCCATCGATCACACCAAGTGTGTACCAGCACCAATGTCCCCATCGATCACACTGAGTGTGTACCAGCCCGAGTAACCCCATCGATCACACCGAGTGTGTACCAGCACCAATGTCCCCATCGATCACACCGAGTGTGTACCAGCCCGAGTGACCCCATCGATCACACCGAGTGTGTACCAGCCCAAGTGTCCCCATCGATCACACCGAGTGTGTACCAGCACCGAGGTCCCCATCGATCACAGAGAGTGTGTACCAGCCCAAGTGCCCCCATCGATCACACCGAGTGTGCACCAGCACCAATGTCCCTATCGATCACACCGAGTGTGTACCAGCACCGATGTCCCCATCGATCACACCGAGTGTGTACCAGCCCAAGTGCCCCCATCGATCACACCGAGTGTGTACCATCCCGACTGCCCCAATTGATCACACCGAGTGTGTACCAGCCCGAGTGTCCCCATCGATCACACCGAGTGTGTACCAGCCCGACTGCCCCAATTGATCACACCGAGTGTGCACCAGCCTGAGTGCACCATCGATCACACCGAGTGTGTACCAGCCCGAGTGTCCGCATCAAACACACCGAGTGTGTACCAGCACCAATGTCCCCATCGATCACACTGAGTGTGTACCAGCCTGACTGCCCCAATTGAGAACACCAAAGGTGTACCAGCCCGAGCGTCCCCATCGATCACACCGAGTTTGTACCAGCACCAATGTCCCCATTGATCACACCGACTGTGTCCCAGCCCGAGTGTCCCCATCCATCACAACGAGTGTGTACCAGCACCAATGTACCCATCGATCACACCGAGTGTGTACCAGCACCAATGTCGCCATCAATCACACCGAGTGTGTACCAGCACCAATGTCCCCAACGATCACACCGAGTGTGTACCAGCCCTAGTGTCCCCATCGATCACACCGAGTGTGTACCAGCAGCAATGTCGCCATCGATCACAGCGAGTGTGTACCAGCCCGAGTGCCCCCATCGATCATACCAAGTGTGTACCAGCATCAATGTCCCCATCAATCTCACCAAGTGTGTACCAGCACCAATGTCCCCATCGATCACACCGTGTGTACCAGCGCGAGTGCCCCCATCGATCACACCGAGTGCGTACGAGCCCGAGTGTCCCAATCGATCACACCGAGTGTGTACCAGCACCAATGTCCGCATCGATCACACTAAGTGTGTACAAGCACCAATGTGCCCATCGATCACACCGAGTGTGTACCAGCCCGAGTGCCCCTATCGATCACACAGAGTGTGTACCAGCCCGAGTGCCCCCATCGAACAAACCGAGTGTGCACCAGCACCAACGTCCGCATCGATCACACCGATTGTGTTCCAGCCCGAGTGTCTCCATCGATCACATCGAGTGTGTACCAGCACCAATGTCTCCATCGATCACACGGAGTGTGTACCAGCCCGAGTGTCCCCATCAATCACACCGAGTGTGTACCAGCCCGAGTGTCCCCATCGATCACACCGATTCTGTACCAGCACCAATGTCCCCATCGATCACACCGAGTGTGTACCAGCACCAATGACCCCATCGATCACACCGAGTGTGTACCAGCCCGAGTGTCCCCATCGATCACACCAAGTGTGTACCAGCACCAATGTCCCCATCGATCACACCGAGTGTGTACCAGCCCGAGTGTCCCCATCGATCACACCGAGTGTGTACCAGCACCGATGTCCCCATCGATCACAGAGAGTGTGTACCAGCCCAAGTGCCCCCATCGATCACCCCGAGTGTGTACCAGCACCAATGTCCCCATCGATCACACCGAGTGTGTACCAGCACCGATGTCCCCATCGATCACAGAGAGTGTGTACCAGCCCAAGTGCCCCCATCGATCACACCGAGTGTGTACCAGCCCGACTGCCCCATCGATCACACCGATTGTGTACCAGCCTGAGTGTCCCCAGCGATCACACCGAGTGTGTACCAGCTCGACTGCACCAATTGATCACACCGAGTTTGTACCAGCCCGAGTGCCCCCATCGATCACACTGAGAGTGTACCAACACCCATGTCCACATCGATCACACCGAGTGTGGACCAGCCTGACAGCCCCAATTGAGCACACCGAGGGTGTACCAGCCCGAGCGTCTCCATCGATCACACCGAGTGTGTACCAGCACCAATGTCCCCATCGATCACAGTGAGTGTGTACCAGCCCGAGTGTCCCCAGCGATCATACCGACTGTGTACCAGCCCGAGTGCCCCCATCGATGACACTGTGTGTGTACCAGCCCGAGTGCCGCCATCGATCACACAGTGGGCGTACCAGCCTGAGTGAGCCCATCGATCACACCGAATGTGTACCAGCCTGAGTGCCCCATCGCTCACACAGAGTGCATACCAGCCCGAGTGCCCCCATCGATCACACCGAGTGTGTACCAGCCCGAGTGCCCCCATCAATCACACCGAGTGTGTACCAGCCCGAGTACCCCCATCGATCACACCGAGTTTGTACCAGCACCAATGTCCCCATCGATCACACCGAGTGTGTACCAGCACCAATGTCGCCATCGATCACAGCGAGTGTGTATCAGCCCGAGTGCCCCCATCGATCATACCAAGTGTGTACCAGCATCAATGTCCCCATCAATCTCACCAAGTGTGTACCAGCACCAATGTCCCCATCGATCACACCGTGTGTACCAGCGCGAGTGTCCCCATCGATCACACCGAGTGTGTACGAGCCCAAGTGTCCCCATCGATCACACCGAGTGTGTACCAGCACCAATGTCCGCATCGATCACACTAAGTGTGTACAAGCACCAATGTGCCCATCGATCACACCGAGTGTGTACCAGCCCGAGTGCCCCTATTGATCACACAGAGTGTGTACCAGCCCTAGTGCCCCCATCGAACAAACCGAGTATGTACCAGCACCAACGTCCGCATCGATCACACCGAGTGTGTACCAGCCCGAGTGTCTCCATCGATCATACCGAGTGTGTACCAGCACCAATGTCTCCATCGATCACACAGAGTGTGTACCAGCCGGAGCGTCCCCATCAATCACACCGAATGTGTACCAGCCCGAGTGTCCCCATTGATCACACCGAGTGTGTACCAGCCCGACTGCCCCAATTGATCACACCGAGTGTGTACCAGCCCGAGTGCCCCCATCGATCACACCGAGTGTGTACCAGCCCGAGAGCCCCCATCGATCACACTGAGTGTGTACCAGCCCGAGTACCCCCATCGATCACACAGAGGGTGTACCAGCCAGAGTGACGCCATCGATCAGACCGTACGTGTACCAGCACCAAAGTCCTCATCGATCACACCGAGTGTGTACCAACCCGAGTGCCCCCATCAATCACACCGAGTGTGTACCAGCACCAATGTCCCAATCGATCACAGCGAGTGTGTACCAGCCCGAGTGCCCCCATCGATCACACAGAGTGTGTACCAGCACCAAAGTACCCATGGATCGCACCGAAAGTGTACCAGCCCGAGAGCCCCCAATGATCACACTGAGTGTGTACCAGCCCGACTGCCCACATCAATCACGCCAAGTGTGTACCAGCACCAATGTCCCCATCGATCACACCGAGTGTCTACCAGCCCGAGTGACCCCATCGATCACACCGAGTGTGTACCAGCCCAAGTGTCCCCATCGATCACACCGAGTGTGTACCAGCACCGAGGTCCCCATCGATCACAGAGAGTGTGTACCAGCCCAAGTGCCCCCATCGATCACACCGAGTGTGCACCAGCACCAATGTCCCTATCGATCACACCGAGTGTGTACCAGCACCGATGTCCCCATCGATCACACCGAGTGTGTACCAGCCCAAGTGCCCCCATCGATCACACCGAGTGTGTACCATCCCGACTGCCCCAATTGATCACACCGAGTGTGTACCAGCCCGAGTGTCCCCATCGATCACACCGAGTGTGTACCAGCCCGACTGCCCCAATTGATCACACCGAGTGTGCACCAGCCTGAGTGCACCATCGATCACACCGAGTGTGTACCAGCCCGAGTGTCCGCATCAAACACACCGAGTGTGTACCAGCACCAATGTCCCCATCGATCACACTGAGTGTGTACCAGCCTGACTGCCCCAATTGAGAACACCAAAGGTGTACCAGCCCGAGCGTCCCCATCGATCACACCGAGTTTGTACCAGCACCAATGTCCCCATTGATCACACCGACTGTGTCCCAGCCCGAGTGTCCCCATCCATCACAACGAGTGTGTACCAGCACCAATGTACCCATCGATCACACCGAGTGTGTACCAGCACCAATGTCGCCATCAATCACACCGAGTGTGTACCAGCACCAATGTCCCCAACGATCACACCGAGTGTGTACCAGCCCGAGTGTCCCCATCGATCACACCGAGTGTGTACCAGCACCAATGTCGCCATCGATCACAGCGAGTGTGTACCAGCCCGAGTGCCCCCATCGATCATACCAAGTGTGTACCAGCATCAATGTCCCCATCAATATCACCAAGTGTGTACCGGCACCAATGTCCCCATCGATCACACCGTGTGTACCAGCGCGAGTGCCCCCATCGATCACACCGAGTGTGTACGAGCCCGAGTGTCCCAATCGATCACACCGAGTGTGTACCAGCACCAATGTCCGCATCGATCACACTAAGTGTGTACAAGCACCAATGTGCCCATCGATCACACCGAGTGTGTACCAGCCCGAGTGCCCCTATCGATCACACAGAGTGTGTACCAGCCCGAGTGCCCCCATCGAACAAACCGAGTGTGTACCAGCACCAACGTCCGCATTGATCACACCGATTGTGTACCAGCCCGAGTGTCTCCATCGATCACATCGAGTGTGTACCAGCACCAATGTCTCCATCGATCACACGGAGTGTGTACCAGCCCGAGTGTCCCCATCAATCACACCGAGTGTGTACCAGCCCGAGTGTCCCCATCGATCACACCGATTCTGTACCAGCACCAATGTCCCCATCGATCACACCGAGTGTGTACCAGCACCAATGACCCCATCGATCACACCGAGTGTGTACCAGCCCGAGTGTCCCCATCGATCACACCAAGTGTGTACCAGCCCAAGCGCCACCATCGATCACACCGAGTGTGTACCAGACCGAATGCCCTCATCGATCTCACCGAGTGTGTACCAGCACCAATGTCCCCATCGATCACACCGAGTGTGTACCAGCCCGAGTGTCCCCATCGATCACACCAAGTGTGTACCAGCACCAATGTCCCCATCGATCACACCGAGTGTGTACCAGCCCGAGTAACCCCATCGATCACACCGAGTGTGTACCAGCACCAATGTCCCCATCGATCACACCGAGTGTGTACCAGCCCGAGTGACCCCATCGATCACACCGAGTGTGTACCAGCCCAAGTGTCCCCATCGATCACACCGAGTGTGTACCAGCACCGATGTCCCCATCGATCACAGAGAGTGTGTACCAGCCCAAGTGCCCCCATCGATCACACCGAGTGTGTACCAGCCCGACTGCCCCAATTGATCACACCGAGTGTGTACCAGCCCGAGTGTCCCCATCGATCACACCGAGTGTGTACCAGCCCGACTGCCCCAATTGATCACTCCGAGTGTGCACCAGCCTGAGTGCCCCATCGATCACACCGATTGTGTACCAGCCTGAGTGTCCCCAGCGATCACACCGAGTGTGTACCAGCTCGACTGCACCAATTGATCACACCGAGTTTGTACCAGCCCGAGTGCCCCCATCGATCACACTGAGTGTGTACCAACACCCATGTCCACATCGATCACACCGAGTGTGGACCAGCCTGACAGCCCCAATTGAGCACACCGAGGGTGTACCAGCCCGAGCGTCTCCATCGATCACACCGAGTGTGTACCAGCACCAATGTCCCCATCGATCACAGTGAGTGTGTACCAGCCCGAGTGTCCCCGGCGATCACACCGACTGTGTACCAGCCCGAGTGCCCCCATCGATCACACTGTGTGTGTACCAGCCCGAGTGCCGCCATCGATCACACAGTGGGCGTACCAGCCTGAGTGAGCCCATCGATCACACCGAATGTGTACCAGCCTGAGTGCCCCATCGCTCACACAGAGTGCATACCAGCCCGAGTGCCCCCATCGATCACACCGAGTGTGTACCAGCCCGAGTGCCCCCATCAATCACACCGAGGGTGTACCAGCCCGAGTACCCCCATCGATCACACCGAGTTTGTACCAGCACCAATGTCCCCATCGATCACACCGAGTGTGTACCAGCACCAATGTCGCCATCGATCACAGCGAGTGTGTATCAGCCCGAGTGCCCCCATCGATCATACCAAGTGTGTACCAGCATCAATGTCCCCATCAATCTCACCAAGTGTGTACCAGCACCAATGTCCCCATCGATCACACCGTGTGTACCAGCGCGAGTGTCCCCATCGATCACACCGAGTGTGTACGAGCCCAAGTGTCCCCATCGATCACACCGAGTGTGTACCAGCACCAATGTCCGCATCGATCACACTAAGTGTGTACAAGCACCAATGTGCCCATCGATCACACCGAGTGTGTACCAGCCCGAGTGCCCCTATTGATCACACAGAGTGTGTACCAGCCCTAGTGCCCCCATCGAACAAACCGAGTATGTACCAGCACCAACGTCCGCATCGATCACACCGAGTGTGTACCAGCCCGAGTGTCTCCATCGATCATACCGAGTGTGTACCAGCACCAATGTCTCCATCGATCACACAGAGTGTGTACCAGCCGGAGCGTCCCCATCAATCACACCGAATGTGTACCAGCCCGAGTGTCCCCATTGATCACACCGAGTGTGTACCAGCCCGACTGCCCCAATTGATCACACCGAGTGTCACCAGCCCGAGTGCCCCCATCGATCACACCGAGTGTGTACCAGCCCGAGAGGCCCCATCGATCACACTGAGTGTGTACCAGCCAGAGTACCCCCATCGATCACACAGAGGGTGTACCAGCCAGAGTGACGCCATCGATCAGACCGTACGTGTACCAGCACCAAAGTCCTCATCGATCACACCGAGTGTGTACCAGCCCGAGTGCCCCCATCAATCACACCGAGTGTGTACCAGCACCAATGTCCCAATCGATCACAGCGAGTGTGTACCAGCCCGAGTGCCCCCATCAATCACACAGAGTGTGTACCAGCACCAAAGTACCCATGGATCGCACCGAAAGTGTACCAGCCCGAGAGCCCCCAATGATCACACTGAGTGTGTACTAGCCCGACTGCCCACATCAATCACGCCAAGTGTGTACCAGCACCAATGTCCGCATCGATCTCACCAAGTGTGTACCAGCGCGAGTGCCCCCATCAATCACACCGAGTGTGTACCAGCCCGAATGTCCCCATCGATCACACCGAGTGTGTACCAGCACCAATGTCCGCATCGATCACACGAAGTGTGTACAAGCACCAATGTCCCCATAGATCACACCGAGTGTGTACCAGCCCGAGCATCACCATCGATCACACCGAGTGTGTACCAGCCGAGTGTCCCAATTGATCACACCGATTCTGTACCAGCACCAATGTCCCCATCGATCACACCGAGTGTGTACCAGCACCAATGACCCCATCGATCACACCGAGTGTGTACCAGCCCGAGTGTCCCCATCGATCACACCAAGTGTGTACCAGCCCAAGCGCCCCCATTGATCACACCGAGTGTGTACCAGACCGAATGCCCTCATCGATCACACCGAGTGTGTACCAGCACCAATGTCCCCATCGATCACACCGAGTGTGTACCAGCCCGAGTGTCCCCATCGATCACACCAAGTGTGTACCAGCACCAATGTCCCCATCGATCACACCGAGTGTGTACCAGCCCGAGTGACCCCATCGATCACACCGTGTGTGTACCAGCCCAAGTGTCCCCATCGATCACACCGAGTGTGTTCCAGCACCGATGTCCCCATCGATCACAGAGAGTGTGTACCAGCCCAAGTGCCCCCATCGATCACACCGAGTGTGTACCAGCACCAATGTCCCCATCGATCACACCGTGTGTGTACCAGCACCGATGTCCCCATCGATCACAGAGAGTGTGTACCAGCCCAAGTGCCCCCATCAATCACACCGAGTGTGTACCAGCCCGACTGCCCCAATTGATCACACTGAGTGTGTACCAGCCCGAGTGTCCCCATCGATCACACCGAGTGTGTACCAGCCCGACTGCCCCAATTGATCACACCGAGTGTGCACCAGCCTGAGTGCCCCATCGATCACACCGAGTGTGTACCAGCCCGAGTGTCCCCATCGAACACACCGAGTGTGTACCAGCCCGGGTGTCCCCATCGATCACACCAAGTGTGTACCAGCCCAAGCGCCCCCATCGATCACACCGAGTGTGTACCAGACCGAATGCCCTCATCGATCACACCGAGTTTGTACCAGCACCAATGTCCCCATCGATCACACCGAGTGTGTACCAGCCCGAGTGTCCCCATCGATCACACCGAGTGTGTACCAGCCCGACTGCCCCAATTGATCACACCGAGTGTGCACCAGCCTGAGTGCCCCATCGATCACACCGATTGTGTACCAGCCTGAGTGTCCCCAGCGATCACACCGAGTGTGTACCAGCCCGACTGCACCAATTGATCACACTGAGTTTGTACCAGCCCGAGTGCCCCCATCGATCACACTGAGTGTTTACAACACCAATGTCCCCATCGATCACACTGAGTGTGTACCAGCCTGACTGCCCCAATTGAGCACACCGACGGTGTACCAGCCCGAGCGTCCCCATCGATCACACCGAGTGTGTACCAGCAACAATGTCCCCATCGATCACACCGATTGTGTACCAGCCTGAGTGTCCCCAGCGATCACACCGAGTGTGTACCAGCCCGACTGCACCAATTGATCACACCGAGTTTGTACCAGCCCGAGTGCCCCCATTGATCACACTGAGTGTGTACCAGCCCGAGTGCCGCCATCGATCACACAGAGTGCGTACCAGCCTGAGTGAGCCCATCGTTCACACCGAATGTGTACCAGCCTGAGTGCCCCCATCGCTCACACAGACTGCGTACCAGCCCTAGTGCCCCCATCGATCACACCGAGTGTGTACCAGCCCGAGTGCCCCCATCGATCACACCGAGTGTGTACCAGCCCGAGTGCCCCCATCGATCACACCGAGTGTGTACCAGCCCGAGTGCCCCCATCGATCACACCGAGTGTGTACCAGCCCAAGAACCCCCATCGATCACACCGAGTTTGTACCAGCACCAATGTCCCCATTGATCACACCGAGTGTGTCCCAGCCCGAGTGTCCCCATCGATCACACCGAGTGTGTACGAGCCCGAGTGTCCCAATCGATCACACCGAGAGTGTACCAGCACCAATGTCCGCATCGATCACACTAAGTGTGTACAAGCACCAATGTGCCCATCGATCACACCGAGTGTGTACCAGCCCGAGTGCCCCTATCGATCACACAGAGTGTGTACCAGCCCGAGTGCCCCCATCGAACAAACCGAGTATGTACCAGCACCAACGTCCGCATCGATCACACCGAGTGTGTACCAGCCCGAGTGTCTCCATCGATCATACCGAGTGTGTACCAGCACCAATGTCTCCATCGATCACACAGAGTGTGTACCAGCCGGAGCGTCCCCATCAATCACACCGAGTGTGTACCAGCCCGAGTGTCCCCATTGATCACACCGAGTGTGTACCAGCCCGACTGCCCCAATTGATCACACCGAGTGTGTACCAGCCCGAGTGCCCCCATCGATCACACCGAGTGTGTACCAGCCCGAGAGCCCCCATCGATCACACTGAGTGTGTACCAGCCCGAGTACCCCCATCGATCACACAGAGGGTGTACCAGCCAGAGTGACGCCATCGATCAGACCGTACGTGTACCAGCACCAAAGTCCTCATCGATCACACCGAGTGTGTACCAGCCCGAGTGCCCCCATCAATCACACCGAGTGTGTACCAGCACCAATGTCCCAATCGATCACAGCGAGTGTGTACCAGCCCGAGTGCCCCCATCGATCACACAGAGTGTGTACCAGCACCAAAGTACCCATGGATCGCACCGAATGTGTACCAGCCCGAGAGCCCCCAATGATCACACTGAGTGTGTACCAGCCCGACTGCCCACATCAATCACGCCAAGTGTGTACCAGCACCAATGTCCGCATCGATCTCACCAAGTGTGTACCAGCGCGAGTGCCCCCATCAATCACACCGAGTGTGTACCAGCCCAAGTGCCCCCATCGATCACACCGAGTGTGTACCAGCACCAATGTCCCCATCGATCTCACCGAGTGTGTACCAGCACCAATGTCCCCATCGATCACACCGAGTGTGTACCAGCCCGAGTGTCCCCATCGATCACACCAAGTGTGTACCAGCACCAATGTCCCCATCGATCACACCGAGTGTGTACCAGCCCGAGTAACCCCATCGATCACACCGAGTGTGTACCAGCACCAATGTCCCCATCGATCACACCGAGTGTGTACCAGCCCGAGTGACCCCATCGATCACACCGAGTGTGTACCAGCCCAAGTGTCCCCATCGATCACACCGAGTGTGTACCAGCACCGATGTCCCCATCGATCACACTGAGTGTGTACCAGCCCGAGTAACCCCATCGATCACACCGAGTGTGTACCAGCACCAATGTCCCCATCGATCACACCGAGTGTGTACCAGCCCGAGTGACCCCATCGATCACACCGAGTGTGTACCAGCACCAATGTCCCCATCGATCACACCGAGTGTGTACCAGCCCGAGTGACCCCATCGATCACACCGAGTGTGTACCAGCCCAAGTGTCCCCATCGATCACACCGAGTGTGTACCAGCACCGATGTCCCCATCGATCACAGAGAGTGTGTACCAGCCCAAGTGCCCCCATCGATCACACCGAGTGTGTACCAGCCCGACTGCCCCAATTGATCACACCGAGTGTGTACCAGCCCGAGTGTCCCCATCGATCACACCGAGTGTGTACCAGCCCGACTGCCCCAATTGATCACTCCGAGTGTGCACCAGCCTGAGTGCCCCATCGATCACACCGATTGTGTACCAGCCTGAGTGTCCCCAGCGATCACACCGAGTGTGTACCAGCTCGACTGCACCAATTGATCACACCGAGTTTGTACCAGCCCGAGTGCCCCCATCGATCACACTGAGTGTGTACCAACACCCATGTCCACATCGATCACACCGAGTGTGGACCAGCCTGACAGCCCCAATTGAGCACACCGAGGGTGTACCAGCCCGAGCGTCTCCATCGATCACACCGAGTGTGTACCAGCACCAATGTCCCCATCGATCACAGTGAGTGTGTACCAGCCCGAGTGTCCCCGGCGATCACACCGACTGTGTACCAGCCCGAGTGCCCCCATCGATCACACTGTGTGTGTACCAGCCCGAGTGCCGCCATCGATCACACAGTGGGCGTACCAGCCTGAGTGAGCCCATCGATCACACCGAATGTGTACCAGCCTGAGTGCCCCATCGCTCACACAGAGTGCATACCAGCCCGAGTGCCCCCATCGATCACACCGAGTGTGTACCAGCCCGAGTGCCCCCATCAATCACACCGAGGGTGTACCAGCCCGAGTACCCCCATCGATCACACCGAGTTTGTACCAGCACCAATGTCCCCATCGATCACACCGAGTGTGTACCAGCACCAATGTCGCCATCGATCACAGCGAGTGTGTATCAGCCCGAGTGCCCCCATCGATCATACCAAGTGTGTACCAGCATCAATGTCCCCATCAATCTCACCAAGTGTGTACCAGCACCAATGTCCCCATCGATCACACCGTGTGTACCAGCGCGAGTGTCCCCATCGATCACACCGAGTGTGTACGAGCCCAAGTGTCCCCATCGATCACACCGAGTGTGTACCAGCACCAATGTCCGCATCGATCACACTAAGTGTGTACAAGCACCAATGTGCCCATCGATCACACCGAGTGTGTACCAGCCCGAGTGCCCCTATTGATCACACAGAGTGTGTACCAGCCCTAGTGCCCCCATCGAACAAACCGAGTATGTACCAGCACCAACGTCCGCATCGATCACACCGAGTGTGTACCAGCCCGAGTGTCTCCATCGATCATACCGAGTGTGTACCAGCACCAATGTCTCCATCGATCACACAGAGTGTGTACCAGCCGGAGCGTCCCCATCAATCACACCGAATGTGTACCAGCCCGAGTGTCCCCATTGATCACACCGAGTGTGTACCAGCCCGACTGCCCCAATTGATCACACCGAGTGTCACCAGCCCGAGTGCCCCCATCGATCACACCGAGTGTGTACCAGCCCGAGAGGCCCCATCGATCACACTGAGTGTGTACCAGCCAGAGTACCCCCATCGATCACACAGAGGGTGTACCAGCCAGAGTGACGCCATCGATCAGACCGTACGTGTACCAGCACCAAAGTCCTCATCGATCACACCGAGTGTGTACCAGCCCGAGTGCCCCCATCAATCACACCGAGTGTGTACCAGCACCAATGTCCCAATCGATCACAGCGAGTGTGTACCAGCCCGAGTGCCCCCATCAATCACACAGAGTGTGTACCAGCACCAAAGTACCCATGGATCGCACCGAAAGTGTACCAGCCCGAGAGCCCCCAATGATCACACTGAGTGTGTACTAGCCCGACTGCCCACATCAATCACGCCAAGTGTGTACCAGCACCAATGTCCGCATCGATCTCACCAAGTGTGTACCAGCGCGAGTGCCCCCATCAATCACACCGAGTGTGTACCAGCCCGAATGTCCCCATCGATCACACCGAGTGTGTACCAGCACCAATGTCCGCATCGATCACACGAAGTGTGTACAAGCACCAATGTCCCCATAGATCACACCGAGTGTGTACCAGCCCGAGCATCACCATCGATCACACCGAGTGTGTACCAGCCGAGTGTCCCAATTGATCACACCGATTCTGTACCAGCACCAATGTCCCCATCGATCACACCGAGTGTGTACCAGCACCAATGACCCCATCGATCACACCGAGTGTGTACCAGCCCGAGTGTCCCCATCGATCACACCAAGTGTGTACCAGCCCAAGCGCCCCCATTGATCACACCGAGTGTGTACCAGACCGAATGCCCTCATCGATCACACCGAGTGTGTACCAGCACCAATGTCCCCATCGATCACACCGAGTGTGTACCAGCCCGAGTGTCCCCATCGATCACACCAAGTGTGTACCAGCACCAATGTCCCCATCGATCACACCGAGTGTGTACCAGCCCGAGTGACCCCATCGATCACACCGTGTGTGTACCAGCCCAAGTGTCCCCATCGATCACACCGAGTGTGTTCCAGCACCGATGTCCCCATCGATCACAGAGAGTGTGTACCAGCCCAAGTGCCCCCATCGATCACACCGAGTGTGTACCAGCACCAATGTCCCCATCGATCACACCGTGTGTGTACCAGCACCGATGTCCCCATCGATCACAGAGAGTGTGTACCAGCCCAAGTGCCCCCATCAATCACACCGAGTGTGTACCAGCCCGACTGCCCCAATTGATCACACTGAGTGTGTACCAGCCCGAGTGTCCCCATCGATCACACCGAGTGTGTACCAGCCCGACTGCCCCAATTGATCACACCGAGTGTGCACCAGCCTGAGTGCCCCATCGATCACACCGAGTGTGTACCAGCCCGAGTGTCCCCATCGAACACACCGAGTGTGTACCAGCCCGGGTGTCCCCATCGATCACACCAAGTGTGTACCAGCCCAAGCGCCCCCATCGATCACACCGAGTGTGTACCAGACCGAATGCCCTCATCGATCACACCGAGTTTGTACCAGCACCAATGTCCCCATCGATCACACCGAGTGTGTACCAGCCCGAGTGTCCCCATCGATCACACCGAGTGTGTACCAGCCCGACTGCCCCAATTGATCACACCGAGTGTGCACCAGCCTGAGTGCCCCATCGATCACACCGATTGTGTACCAGCCTGAGTGTCCCCAGCGATCACACCGAGTGTGTACCAGCCCGACTGCACCAATTGATCACACTGAGTTTGTACCAGCCCGAGTGCCCCCATCGATCACACTGAGTGTTTACAACACCAATGTCCCCATCGATCACACTGAGTGTGTACCAGCCTGACTGCCCCAATTGAGCACACCGACGGTGTACCAGCCCGAGCGTCCCCATCGATCACACCGAGTGTGTACCAGCAACAATGTCCCCATCGATCACACCGATTGTGTACCAGCCTGAGTGTCCCCAGCGATCACACCGAGTGTGTACCAGC
Source organism: Isurus oxyrinchus (assembly GCA_026770705.1). Taxonomy (NCBI): domain Eukaryota; kingdom Metazoa; phylum Chordata; class Chondrichthyes; order Lamniformes; family Lamnidae; genus Isurus; species Isurus oxyrinchus. Next base: position 319,371 of record JANJGN010000277.1, on the reverse strand, counting down.
CCGACTGCACCAATTGATCACACCGAGTTTGTACCAGCCCGAGTGCCCCCATTGATCACACTGAGTGTGTACCAGCCCGAGTGCCGCCATCGATCACACAGAGTGCGTACCAGCCTGAGTGAGCCCATCGTTCACACCGAATGTGTACCAGCCTGAGTGCCCCCATCGCTCACACAGACTGCGTACCAGCCCTAGTGCCCCCATCGATCACACCGAGTGTGTACCAGCCCGAGTGCCCCCATCGATCACACCGAGTGTGTACCAGCCCGAGTGCCCCCATCGATCACACCGAGTGTGTACCAGCCCGAGTGCCCCCATCGATCACACCGAGTGTGTACCAGCCCAAGAACCCCCATCGATCACACCGAGTTTGTACCAGCACCAATGTCCCCATTGATCACACCGAGTGTGTCCCAGCCCGAGTGTCCCCATCGATCACACCGAGTGTGTACGAGCCCGAGTGTCCCAATCGATCACACCGAGAGTGTACCAGCACCAATGTCCGCATCGATCACACTAAGTGTGTACAAGCACCAATGTGCCCATCGATCACACCGAGTGTGTACCAGCCCGAGTGCCCCTATCGATCACACAGAGTGTGTACCAGCCCGAGTGCCCCCATCGAACAAACCGAGTATGTACCAGCACCAACGTCCGCATCGATCACACCGAGTGTGTACCAGCCCGATTGTCTCCATCGATCATACCGAGTGTGTACCAGCACCAATGTCTCCATCGATCACACAGAGTGTGTACCAGCCGGAGCGTCCCCATCAATCACACCGAGTGTGTACCAGCCCGAGTGTCCCCATTGATCACACCGAGTGTGTACCAGCCCGACTGCCCCAATTGATCACACCGAGTGTGTACCAGCCCGAGTGCCCCCATCGATCACACCGAGTGTGTACCAGCCCGAGAGCCCCCATCGATCACACTGAGTGTGTACCAGCCCGAGTACCCCCATCGATCACACAGAGGGTGTACCAGCCAGAGTGACGCCATCGATCAGACCGTACGTGTACCAGCACCAAAGTCCTCATCGATCACACCGAGTGTGTACCAGCCCGAGTGCCCCCATCAATCACACCGAGTGTGTACCAGCACCAATGTCCCAATCGATCACAGCGAGTGTGTACCAGCCCGAGTGCCCCCATCGATCACACAGAGTGTGTACCAGCACCAAAGTACCCATGGATCGCACCGAATGTGTACCAGCCCGAGAGCCCCCAATGATCACACTGAGTGTGTACCAGCCCGACTGCCCACATCAATCACGCCAAGTGTGTACCAGCACCAAAGTCCGCATCGATCTCACCAAGTGTGTACCAGCGCGAGTGCCCCCATCAATCACACCGAGTGTGTACCAGCCCAAGTGCCCCCATCGATCACACCGAGTGTGTACCAGCACCAATGTCCCCATCGATCACACCGAGTGTGTACCAGCCCGAGTGACCCCATCGATCACACCGTGTGTGTACCAGCCCAAGTGTCCCCATCGATCACACCGAGTGTGTTCCAGCACCGATGTCCCCATCGATCACAGAGAGTGTGTACCAGCCCAAGTGCCCCCATCGATCACACCGAGTGTGTACCAGCACCAATGTCCCCATCGATCACACCGTGTGTGTACCAGCACCGATGTCCCCATCGATCACAGAGAGTGTGTACCAGCCCAAGTGCCCCCATCAATCACACCGAGTGTGTACCAGCCCGACTGCCCCAATTGATCACACTGAGTGTGTACCAGCCCGAGTGTCCCCATCGATCACACCGAGTGTGTACCAGCCCGACTGCCCCAATTGATCACACCGAGTGTGCACCAGCCTGAGTGCCCCATCGATCACACCGAGTGTGTACCAGCCCGAGTGTCCCCATCGAACACACCGAGTGTGTACCAGCCCGGGTGTCCCCATCGATCACACCAAGTGTGTACCAGCCCAAGCGCCCCCATCGATCACACCGAGTGTGTACCAGACCGAATGCCCTCATCGATCACACCGAGTTTGTACCAGCACCAATGTCCCCATCGATCACACCGAGTGTGTACCAGCCCGAGTGTCCCCATCGATCACACCGAGTGTGTACCAGCCCGACTGCCCCAATTGATCACACCGAGTGTGCACCAGCCTGAGTGCCCCATCGATCACACCGATTGTGTACCAGCCTGAGTGTCCCCAGCGATCACACCGAGTGTGTACCAGCCCGACTGCACCAATTGATCACACTGAGTTTGTACCAGCCCGAGTGCCCCCATCGATCACACTGAGTGTTTACAACACCAATGTCCCCATCGATCACACTGAGTGTGTACCAGCCTGACTGCCCCAATTGAGCACACCGACGGTGTACCAGCCCGAGCGTCCCCATCGATCACACCGAGTGTGTACCAGCAACAATGTCCCCATCGATCACACCGATTGTGTACCAGCCTGAGTGTCCCCAGCGATCACACCGAGTGTGTACCAGCCCGACTGCACCAATTGATCACACCGAGTTTGTACCAGCCCGAGTGCCCCCATTGATCACACTGAGTGTGTACCAGCCCGAGTGCCGCCATCGATCACACAGAGTGCGTACCAGCCTGAGTGAGCCCATCGTTCACACCGAATGTGTACCAGCCTGAGTGCCCCCATCGCTCACACAGACTGCGTACCAGCCCTAGTGCCCCCATCGATCACACCGAGTGTGTACCAGCCCGAGTGCCCCATCGATCACACCGAGTGTGTACCAGCCCGAGTGCCCCCATCGATCACACCGAGTGTGTACCAGCCCGAGTGCCCCCATCGATCACACCGAGTGTGTACCAGCCCAAGAACCCCCATCGATCACACCGAGTTTGTACCAGCACCAATGTCCCCATTGATCACACCGAGTGTGTCCCAGCCCGAGTGTCCCCATCGATCACACCGAGTGTGTACGAGCCCGAGTGTCCCAATCGATCACACCGAGAGTGTACCAGCACCAATGTCCGCATCGATCACACTAAGTGTGTACAAGCACCAATGTGCCCATCGATCACACCGAGTGTGTACCAGCCCGAGTGCCCCTATCGATCACACAGAGTGTGTACCAGCCCGAGTGCCCCCATCGAACAAACCGAGTATGTACCAGCACCAACGTCCGCATCGATCACACCGAGTGTGTACCAGCCCGAGTGTCTCCATCGATCATACCGAGTGTGTACCAGCACCAATGTCTCCATCGATCACACAGAGTGTGTACCAGCCGGAGCGTCCCCATCAATCACACCGAGTGTGTACCAGCCCGAGTGTCCCCATCGATCACACCGAGTGTGTACCAGCCCGACTGCCCCAATTGATCACACCGAGTGTGTACCAGCCCGAGTGCCCCCATCGATCACACCGAGTGTGTACCAGCCCGAGAGCCCCCATCGATCACACTGAGTGTGTACCAGCCCGAGTACCCCCATCGATCACACAGAGGGTGTACCAGCCAGAGTGACGCCATCGATCAGACCGTACGTGTACCAGCACCAAAGTCCTCATCGATCACACCGAGTGTGTACCAGCCCGAGTGCCCCCATCAATCACACCGAGTGTGTACCAGCACCAATGTCCCAATCGATCACAGCGAGTGTGTACCAGCCCGAGTGCCCCCATCGATCACACAGAGTGTGTACCAGCACCAAAGTACCCATGGATCGCACCGAATGTGTACCAGCCCGAGAGCCCCCAATGATCACACTGAGTGTGTACCAGCCCGACTGCCCACATCAATCACGCCAAGTGTGTACCAGCACCAATGTCCGCATCGATCTCACCAAGTGTGTACCAGCGCGAGTGCCCCCATCAATCACACCGAGTGTGTACCAGCCCAAGTGCCCCCATCGATCACACCGAGTGTGTACCAGCACCAATGTCCCCATCGATCACACCGAGTGTGTACCAGCACCGATGTCCCCATCGATCACAGAGAGTGTGTACCAGCCCAAGTGCCCCCATCGATCACACTGAGTGTGTACCAGCCCGACTGCCCCAATTGATCACACCGAGTGTGTACCAGCCCGAGTGTCCCCATCGATCACACCGAGTGTGTACCAGCCCGACTGCCCCAATTGATCACACCGAGTGTGCACCAGCCTGAGTGCCCCATCGTTCACACCGAGTGTGTACCAGCCCGAGTGTCCCCATCGAACACACCGAGTGTGTACCAGCCCGGGTGTCCCCATCGATCACACCAAGTGTGTACCAGCCCAAGCTCCCCCATCGATCACACCGAGTGTAACCAGACCGAATGCCCTCATCGATCACACCGAGTGTGTACCAGCACCAATGTCCCCATCGATCACACCGAGTGTGTCCCAGCCCGAGTGTCCCCATCGATCACACCAAGTGTGTACCAGCACCAATGTCCCCATCGATCACACCGAGTGTGTACCAGCCCGAGTAACCCCATCGATCACACCGAGTGTGTACCAGCACCAATGTCCCCTCGATCACACCGAGTGTGTACCAGCCCGAGTGACCCCATCGATCACACCGAGTGTGTACCAGCCCAAGTGTCCCCATCGATCACACCGAGTGTTTACCAGCACCGATGTCCCCATCGATCACAGAGAGTGTGTACCAGCCCAAGTGCCCCCATCGATCTCACCGAGTGTGTACCAGCACCAATGTCCCCATCGATCACACTGAGTGTGTACCAGCACCGATGTCCCCATCGATCACAGAGAGTGTGTACCAGCCCAAGTGCCCCCATCGATCACACCGAGTGTGTACCAGCCCGACTGCCCCAATTGATCACACCGAGTGTGTACCAGCCCGAGTGTCCCCATCGATCACACCGAGTGTGTACCAGCCCGACTGCCCCAATTGATCACACCGAGTGTGCACCAGCCTGAGTGCCCCATCGATCACACCGATTGTGTACCAGCCTGAGTGTCCCCAGCGATCACACCGAGTGTGTACCAGCCCGACTGCACCAATTGATCACACTGAGTTTGTACCAGCCCGAGTGCCCCCATCGATCACACTGAGTGTTTACAACAGCAATGTCCCCATCGATCACACTGAGTGTGTACCAGCCTGACTGCCCCAATTGAGCACACCGACGGTGTACCAGCCCGAGCGTCCCCATCGATCACACCGAGTTTGTACCAGCAACAATGTCCCCATCGATCACACCGATTGTGTACCAGCCTGAGTGTCCCCAGCGATCACACCGAGTGTGTACCAGCCCGACTGCACCAATTGATCACACCGAGTTGGTACCAGCCCGAGTGCCCCCATTGATCACACTGAGTGTGTACCAGCCCGAGTGCCGCCATCGATCACACAGAGTGCGTACCAGCCTGAGTGAGCCCATCGATCACACCGAATGTGTACCAGCCTGAGTGCCCCCATCGCTCACACAGACTGCGTACCAGCCCTAGTGCCCCCATCAATCACACCGAGTGTGTACCAGCCCGAGGGTCCCCATTGATCACACCGAGTGTGTACCAGCCCGACTGCCCCAATTGATCACACCGAGTGTGTACCAGCCCGAGTGCCCCCATCGATCACACCGAGTGTGTACCAGCCCGAGAGCCCCCATCGATCACACTGAGTGTGTACCAGCCCGAGTACCCCCATCGATCACACAGAGGGTGTACCAGCCAGAGTGACGCCATCGATCAGACCGTACGTGTACCAGCACCAAAGTCCTCATCGATCACACCGAGTGTGTACCAGCCCGAGTGCCCCCATCAATCACACCGAGTGTGTACCAGCACCAATGTCCCAATCGATCACAGCGAGTGTGTACCAGCCCGAGTGCCCCCATCGATCACACAGAATGTGTACCAGCACCAAAGTACCCATGGATCGCACCGAATGTGTACCAGCCCGAGAGCCCCCAATGATCACACTGAGTGTGTACCAGCCCGACTGCCCACATCAATCACGCCAAGTGTGTACCAGCACCAATGTCCGCATCGATCTCACCAAGTGTGTACCAGCGCGAGTGCCCCCATCAATCACACCGAGTGTGTACCAGCCCAAGTGCCCCCATCGATCACACCGAGTGTGTACCAGCACCAATGTCCCCATCGATCACACCGAGTGTGTACCAGCACCGATGTCCCCATCGATCACAGAGAGTGTGTACCATCCCAAGTGCCCCCATCGATCACACCGAGTGTGTAGCAGCCCGACTGCCCCAATTGATCACACCGAGTGTGTACCAGCCCGAGTGTCCCCATCGATCACACCGAGCGTGTACCAGCCCGACTGCCCCAATTGATCACACCGAGTGTGCACCAGCCTGAGTGCCCCATCGATCACACCGAGTGTGTACCAGCCCGACTGCCCCAATTGATCACACCGAGTGTGCACCAGCCTGAGTGCCCCATCGATCACACCGAGTGTGTACCAGCCCGAGTGTCCCCATCGAACACACCGAGTGTGCACCAGCACCAATGTCCCCATCGATCACACCGAGTGTGTACCAGCCTGACTGCCCCTATTGAGCACACTGACGGTGTACCATCCCGAGCGTCCCCATCGATCACACCGAGTGTGTACCAGCACCAATGTCCCCTTCGATCACACCGATTGTGTACCAGCCTGAGTGTCCCCAGCGATCACACCGAGTGTGTACCAGCCCGACTGCACCAATTGATCACACCGAGTTTGTACCAGCCCGAGTGCCCCCATCGATCACACTGTGTGTGTACCAGCCCGAGTGCCGCCATCGATCACACAGTGGGCGTACCAGCCTGAGTGAGCCCATCGATCACACCGAATGTGTACCAGCCTGAGTGCCCCCATCGCTCACACAGACTGCGTACCAGCCCGAGTGCCCCCATCGATCACACCGATGTGTGTACCAGCCCGAGTGCCCCCATCGATCACACCGAGTGTGTACCAGCACCAATGTCCCCATCGATCACACTGAGTGTGTACCAGCACCGATGTCCCCATCGATCACAGAGAGTGTGTACCAGCCCAAGTGCCCCCATCGATCACACCGAGTGTGTACCAGCCCGACTGCCCCAATTGATCACACCGAGTGTGTACCAGCCCGAGTGTCCCCATCGATCACACCGAGTGTGTACCAGCCCGACTGCCCCAATTGATCACACCGAGTGTGCACCAGCCTGAGTGCCCCATCGATCACACCGATTGTGTACCAGCCAGAGTGTCCCCAGCGATCACACCGAGTGTGTACCAGCCCGACTGCACCAATTGATCACACCGAGTTTGTACCAGCCCGAGTGCCCCCATCGATCACACTGAGTTTGTACCAACACCAATGTCCCCATCGATCACACTGAGTGTGGACCAGCCTGACAGCCCCAATTGAGCACACCGAGGGTGTACCAGCCCGAGCGTCTCCATCGATCACACCGAGTGTGTACCAGCAACAATGTCCCCATTGATCACACCGAGTGTGTACCAGCCCGAGTGTCCCCAGCGATCACACCGACTGTGTACCAGCCCGAGTGCCCCCATCGATCACACTGTGTGTGTACCAGCCCGAGTGCCGCCATCGATCACACAGAGGGCGTACCAGCCTGAGTGAGCCCATCGATCACACCGAATGTGTACCAGCCTGAGTGCCCCCATCGCTCACACAGAGTGCGTACCAGCCCGAGTGCCCCCATCGATCACACCGAGTGTGTACCAGCCCGAGTGCCCCCATCGATCACACCGAGTGTGTACCAGCCCGAGTACCCCCATCGATCACACCGAGTTTGTACCAGCACCAATGTCCCCATCGATCACACCGAGTGTGTACCAGCACCAATGTCGCCATCGATCACAGCGAGTGTGTACCAGCCCGAGTGCCCCCATCGATCATACCAAGTGTGTACCAGCATCAATGTCTCCATCAATCTCACCAAGTGTGTACCAGCACCAATGTCCCCATCGATCACACCGTGTTTACCAGCGCGAGTGTCCCCATCGATCACACCGAGTGTGTACGAGCCCGAGTGTCCCAATCGGTCACACCGAGTGTGTACCAGCCCGAGTGACCCCATCGATCACACCGAGTGTGTACCAGCCCAAGTGTCCCCATCGATCACACCGAGTGTGTACCAGCACCGATGTCCCCATCGATCACAGAGAGTGTGTACCAGCCCAAGTGCCCCCATCGATCACACCGAGTGTGTACCAGCACCAATGTCCCCATCGATCACACTGAGTGTGTACCAGCACCGATGTCCCCATCGATCACAGAGAGTGTGTACCAGCCCAAGTGCCCCCATCGATCACACCGAGTGTGTACCAGCCCGACTGCCCCAATTGATCACACCGAGTGTGTACCAGCCCGAGTGTCCCCATCGATCACACCGAGTGTGTACCAGCCCGACTCTGCCAATTGATCACACCGAGTGTGCACCAGCCTGAGTGCCCCATCGATCACACCAATTGTGTACCAGCCTGAGTGTCCCCAGCGATCACACCGAGTGTGTACCAGCCCGACAGCACCAATTGATCACACCGAGGTTGTACCAGCCCGAGTGCCCCCATCGATCACACTGAGTGGGTACCAACAGCAATGTCCCCATCGATCACACTGAGTATGTACCAGCCTGACTGCCCCAATTGAGCACACCGACGGTGTACCAGCCCGAGCGTCCCCATCGATCACACCGAGTGTGTACCAAAACCAATGTCCCCATCGATCACACCGATTGTGTACCAGCCTGAGTGTCCCCAGCGATCACACCGAGTGTGTACCAGCCCGACTGCACCAATTGATCACACCGAGTTTGTACCAGCCCGAGTGCCGCCATCGATCACACTGCGTGTGTACCAACACCAAAGTCCCCATTGATCACGCCGAGTGTGGACCAGCCTGACAGCCCCAATTGAGCACACCGAGGGTGTACCAGCCCGAGCGTCTCCATCGATCACACCGAGTGTGTACCAGCACCAATGTCCCCATCGATCACACCGAGTGTGTACCAGCCCGAGTGACCCCAGCGATCACACCGACTGTGTACCAGCCCGAGTGCCCCCATCGATCACACTGTGTGTGTACCAGCCCGAGTGCCGCCATCGATCACACAGAGGGCGTACCAGCCTGAGTGAGCCCATCGATCACACCGAATGTGTACCAGCCTGAGTGCCCCCATCGCTCACACAGAGTGTGTACCAGCCCAAGTACCCCCATCGATCACACCGAGTTTGTACCAGCACCAATGTCCCCATCGATCACACCGAGTGTGTCCCAGCCCGAGTGTCCCCATCCATCACAACGAGTGTGTACCAGCACCAATGTACCCATCGATCACACCGAGTGTGTACCAGCACCAATGTCGCCATCAATCACACCAAGTGCGTACCAGCACCAATGTCCCCAACGATCACACCGATTGTGTACCAGCCCGAGTGTCCCCATCGATCACACCGAGTGTGTACCAGCACCAATGTCGCCATCGATCACACCGAGTGTGTACCAGCCCGAGTGCCCCCATCGATCACACCAAGTGTGTACCAGCAAAAATGTCCCCATCGATCACACCGAGTGTGTACCAGCCCGAGTAACCCCATCGATCACACCGAGTGTGTACCAGCACCAATGTCCCCATCGATCACACCGAGTGTGTACCAGCCCGAGTGACCCCATCGATCAAACCAAGTGTGTACCATCCCAAGTATCCCCATCGATCACACCGAGTGTTTACCAGCACCCATGTCCCCATCGATCACAGAGAGTGTGTACCAGCCCAAGTGCCCCCATCGATCACACCGAGTGTGTACCAGCACCAATGTCCCCATCGATCACACCGAGTGTGTACCAGCACCGATGTCCCCATCGATCACTGAGAGTGTGTACCAGCCCAAGTGCCCCCATCGATCACACCGAGTGTGTACCAGCCCGACTGCCCCAATTGATCACACCGAGTGTGTACCAGCCCGAGTGTCCCCATCGATCACACCGAGTGTGTACCAGCCCGACTGCCCCAATTGATCACACCGAGTGTGCACCAGCCTGAGTGCCCCATCGATCACACCGAGTGTGTACCAGCCTGAGTGTCCCCATCGAACACACCGAGTGTGCACCAGCACCAATGTCCCCATCGATCACACTGAGTGTGTACCAGCCTGACTGCCCCAATTGAGCACACTGACGGTGTACCATCCCGAGCGTCCCCATCGATCACACCGAGTGTGTACCAGCACCAATGTCCCCATCGATCACACCGATTGTGTACCAGCCTGAGTGTCCCCAGCGATCACACCGAGTGTGTACCAGCCCGACTGCACCAATTGATCACACCGAGTTTGTACCAGCCCGAGTGCCCCCATCGATCACACGAAGTGTGTACCAACACCAATGTCCCCATCGATCACACCGAGTGTGGACCAGCCTGACAGCCCCAATTGAGCACACCGAGGGTGTACCGGCCCGAGCGTCTCCATCGATCACACCGAGTGTGTACCAGCACCAATGTCCCCATCGATCACACCGAGTGTGTACCAGCCCGAGTGTCCCAAGCGATCCCACCGACTGTGTACCAGCCCGAGTGCCCCCATCGATCACACTGTGTGTGTACCAGCCCGAGTGCCGCCATCGATCACACAGAGGTCGTACCAGCCTGAGTGAGCCCATCGATCACACCGAATGTGTACCAGCCTGAGTGCCCCCATCGCTCACACAGACTGCGTACCAGCCCGAGTGCCCCCATCGATCACACCGAGTGTGTACCAGCCCGAGTGCCCCCATCGATCACACCGAGTGTCTACCAGCACCAATGTCCCCATCGATCACACTGAGTGTGTACCAGCAGCGATGTCCCCATCGATCACAGAGAGTGTGTACCAGCCCGACTGCCCCAATTGATCACACCGAGTGTGTACCAGCCCGAGTGCCCCCATTGATCACACTGAGTGTGTACCAGCACCAATGTCCCCATCGATCACACCGAGTGTGTACCAGCCTGTCTGCCCCAATTGAGCACACCGAGGGTGTACCAGCCCGAGTGCCCCCATCGATCACACCAAGTGTGTACCAGCCCGAGCATCCCCATCGATCACACCGAGTGTGTACCAGCCTGAAAGACCCAATTGAGCACACCGAGGGTGTACCAGCCCTAGCATCTCCATCGATCACACCGAGTGTGTACCAGCCCGAGTGTCCCCATCGATCACACGAAGTGTCTACAAGCACCAAAGTCCCCATCGATCACACCGAGTGTGTACCAGCCCGAGCATCCCCATCGATCACACTGAGTGTGTACCAGCCGAGTGTCCCCATCGATCACACCGAGTGTGTACCAGCCGAAGCGCCCCCATCAATAACAACGAGTGTGTACCAGCCCGACTGCCCCACTTGAGCACACCGAGGGTGTACCAGCCCGAGTGACCCATCGATCACACCGAGTGTGTACCAGCCCGAGTGCCCCCATCGATCACACCGAGTGTACACCAGCCCGAGTGCCCCCATCAATCACAACGAGTGTGTACCAGCCCGAGTGCCCCCTTCCATCACACCGAGTGTGTATCAGCACCAATGTCCCCATCGATCACACCGAGTGTGTACCAGCACAAATGTCCGCATCAATCACACCGAGTGTGTACCAGCACCAATGTCCCCATCGATCACACCGAGGGTGTACCAGCCCGAGTGTCTCCATCGATCACAGAGAGTGTGCACTAGCACCAATGACCCCATCGATCACACCGAGTGTGTACGAGCCCGAGTGTCCCCAAGATCACACCGAGTGTGTACCAGCCCGACTGCCCCAATTGATCACACCGAGTGTGTACCAGCCCGAGTGCCCCCATCGCTCACACAGAGTGTGTACCAGCCCGAGTGGCCCCATCGATCAGACCGAGTGTGTACCAGCCCGAGTACCCCCATCGATCACACCGAGTGTGTACCAACACCAATGTCCACATCGATCACACTGAGTGTGGACCAGCACCAATGTCCCCATCGATCACACCGAGTGTGCACCAGCCCGAGTGCCCCCATCAATCACACCAAGTGTGTACCAGCATCAATGTCCCCATCGATCTCACCAAGTGTGTACCAGCACCAATGTCCCCATCGATCACACCGTGTGCACCAGCGCGAGTGCCCCCATCGATCACACCGAGTGTGTACCACCCCGAGTATCCCCTTTCGATCACACCGAGTTTGTACCAGCACCAATGTCCCCATCGATCACACCGAGTGTGTCCCAGCCCGAGTGTCCCCATCCATCACAACGAGTGTGTACCAGCACCAATGTACCCATCGATCACACCGAGTGTGTACCAGCACCAATGTCGCCATCAATCACACCGAGTGTGTACCAGCACCAATGTCCCCAACGATCACACCGAGTGTGTACCAGCCCGAGTGTCCCCATCGATCACACCGAGTGTGTACCAGCACCAATGTCGCCATCGATCACACCGAGTGTGTACCTGCCCGAGTGCCCCCATCGATCATACCAAGTGTGTACCAGCATCAATGTCCCCATCAATCTCACCAAGTGTGTACCAGCACCAATGTCCCCATCGATCACACCGACTGTGTACCAGCGCGAGTGCCCCCATCGATCACACCGAGTGTGTACGAGCCCGAGTGTCCCAATCGATCACACCGAGTGTGTACCAGCACCAATGTGCGCATCGATCACACTAAGTGTGTACAAGCACCAATGTGCCCATCGATCACACCGAGTGTGTACCAGCCCGAGTGCCGCTATCGATCACACAGAGTGTGTACCAGCCCGAGTGCCCCCATCGAACAAACCGAGTGTGTACCAGCACCATCGTCCGCATCGATCACACCGAGTCTGTACCAGCCCGAGTGTACCCATCGATCACACCGAGTGTGTACCAGCACTAATGTTCCCATCGATCACACAGAGTGTGTACCAGCCCGAGTGTCCCCATCAATCACACCGAGTGGGTACCAGCCCGAGTGTCCCCATCGATCACACCGAGTGTGCACCAGCCCGACTGCCCCAAATGATCACACCGAGTGTGTACCAGCCCGAGTGTCCCCATCGATCACACCGAGTGTGTACCAGCCCGACTGACCCAATTGATCACACCAAGTGTGTACCAGCACCAATGTCCCCATCGATCACATCGATTGTGTACCAGCCCGAGTGTCCCCATCGATCATACCGAGTGTGTACCCGCCCGAGTGCCCGCATCGATCACACTGTGTGTGTTCCAGCCCGAGTACCCCCATCGATCACACTGTGTGTGTACCAGCCCGAGAGCCGCCATCGATCACACAGAGGGTGTACCAGCCCGAGTGACCCCATCGATCACAACGAATGTGTACCAGCCAGAGTGCCCCCATTGCTCACACAGAGTGCATACCAGCCCGAGTGGCCCATCGATCAGACCGAGTGTGTACCAGCCCGAGTACCCCCATCGATCACACCGAGTGTGTACCAGCCCGAGTGCACCCATCGATCACACTGAGTGTGTACCGGCCTGAGTGTCCCATCGATCACACCAAGTCTGTACCAGCACCAATGTCCCCATCGATCACACGTGTGTACCAGCGCGAGCGCCCCCATCAACCACACCAAATGTGTACCAGCCTGAGTGTCCCATCGATCACACGAATTGTGTACAAGCACCAAAGTCCCCATCGATCACACCGAGTGTGTACCAGCCCGAGCATCCCCATCGATCACACTGAGTGTGTACCAGCCGAGTGTCCCCTTCGATCACACCGAGTGTGTACCAGCCGAAGCGCCCGCATCAATAACAACGAGTGTGTACCAGCCCGACTGCCCCACTTGAGCACACCGAGGGTGTACCAGCCCAAGTGACCCATCGATCACACCGAGTGTGTACCAGCCCGAGTGCCCCCATCGATCACACCGAGTGTACACCAGCCCGAGTGCCCCCATCGATCACAACGAGTGTGTACCAGCCCGAGTGCCCCCTTCCATCACACCGAGTGTGTACCAGCACCAATGGCCCCATCGATCACACCGAGTGTGTACCAGCACAAATGTCCGCATCAATCACACCGAGTGTGTACCAGCACCAATGTCCCCATCGATCACACCGAGTGTGTACCAGCCCGAGTGTCTCCATCGATCACAGAGAGTGTGCACAAGCACCAATGACCCCATCGATCACACCGAGTGTGTACGAGCCCGAGTGTCCCCAAGATCACACCGAGTGTGTACCAGCCTGAGTGTCCCCATCGATCACACCGAGTGTGTACCAGCCCGAGTGCCCCCATCATTCAGACCGAGTGTGTACCAGCACCAATGTCCCCATCGATCACTCAGATTGTGTACCAGCCCTACTGCCCCAATTGAGCACAGCGAGGGTGTACCAGCCCGAGTGTCCCCTTCGATCACACCGAGTGTGTACCAGCCCGACTGCCCCAATTGATCACACCGAGTGTGTACCAGCCCGAGTGCCCCCATTGATCACACTGAGTGTGTACCAGCACCAATGTCCCCATCGATCACACGAGTGTGTACCAGACCGTCTGCCCCAATTGAGCACACCGAGGGTGTACCAGCCCGAGTGCCCCCATCGATCACACCGAGTGTGTACCAGCCTGAGTGCCCCCATCGATCACACCGAGTGTATACCAGCACCAATGCCCCCATCGATCACACTAAGTGTGTACAAGCACCAATGTGCCCATCGATCACACCGAGTGTGTACCAGCCCGAGTGCCCCCATCGATCAAACCGACTGTGTACCAGCACCAATGTCCCCATCGATCACACCGAGTGTATACCAGCACCAATGTCCCCATCGATCACACAGTGTGCGCACCAGCCCGAGTATCCCCATCGCTAATACCAAGTGTGTACCTGCACCAATGTCCCCATCGATCACACAGAGTGTGTACCAGCCCAAGTGTCCCCATCGATCACACCGAGTGTGTACAAGACCGACTGCCCCAATTGATCACACCGAGTGTGTACCAGCCCGAGTGCCCCCATCGATCACACTGAGTGTGTACCAGCACCAATGTCCCCATCGATCACACCGAGTGTGTACCAGCCTGAAAGACCCAATTGAGCACACCGAGGGTGTACCAGCCCTAGCGTCTCCATCGATCACACCGAGTGTGTACCAGCCCGAGTGTCCCCATCGATCACACCGATTGTGTACCAGCCCGAGTGTCCCCAGCGATCACACCGCTTGTGTACCAGCCCGAGTGTCCCCAGCGATCACACCGACTGTGTACCAGCCCAAGAACCCCCATCGATCACACTGTGTGTGTACCAGCCCGAGAGCCGCCATCGATCACACAGAGGGTGTACCAGCCCGAGTGACCCCATCGATCACAACGAATGTGTACCAGCCAGAGTGCCCCCATCGCTCACACAGAGCGCGTACCAGCCCGAGTGCCCCCATCGATCACACCGAGTGTGTACCAGCCCGAGTGGCCCCATCGATCAGACCGAGTGTGTACCAGCCCGAGTACCCCCATCGATCACACCGAGTGTGTACCAGCACCAATGTCCCCATCGATCATACCGAGTGTGTACCAGCACCAATGTCCACATCGATCACACTGAGTGTGTACCAGCACCAATGTCCCCATCGATCACACCGAGTGTGCACCAGCCCGAGTGCCCCCATCGATCACACCAACTGTGTACCAGCATCAATGTCCCCATCAATCTCACCAAGTGTGTACCAGCACCAATGTCCCCATCGATCACACCATGTGCACCAGCGCGAGTGCCCCCATCGATCACACCGAGTGTGTACCAGCCCGAGTATCCCCTTTCGATCACACCGAGTTTGTACCAGCACCAATGTCCCCATCGATCACACCGAGTGTGTCCCAGCCCGAGTGTCCCCATCCATCACAACGAGTGTGTACCAGCACCAATGTACCCATCGATCACACCGAGTGTGTACCAGCACCAATGTCGCCATCAATCACACCGAGTGTGTACCAGCACCAATGTCCCCAACGATCACACCGAGTGTGTACCAGCCCGAGTGTCCCCATCGATCATACCGAGTGTGTACCCGCCCGAGTGCCCGCATCGATCACACTGAGTGCGTACCAGCCCGAGTACCCCCATCGACCACACAGAGGGTGTACCAGCCAGAGTGACCCCATCAATCACACCGTATGTGTACCAGCACCACTGTCCTTATCGATCACACCGTGTGTGTACCAGCCTGAGTGCCCCCAACGATCACACAGACTGTGTACCAGCCCGAGTGCCCCCATCAATCACACCGAGTGTGTACCAGCACCTATGTCCCAATCGATCACAGCGAGTGTGCACAAGCCCGAGTGTCCCCACCGATCACACCGATTGTGTAAGAGCCCGAGTGTCCCCATCGATCACACCGAGTGTGTACCAGCCCGAGTGCACCCATCGATCACACTGAGTGTGTACCAGCCTGAGTGTCCCATCGATCACACCACGTCTGTTCCAGCACCAATGTCCCCATCGATCACACGTGTGTCCCAGCGCGAGTGCCCCCATCAACCACACCAAGTGTGTACCAGCCTGAGTGTCCCATCGATCACACGAAGTGTGTACAAGCACCAAAGTCCCCATCGATCACACCGAGTGTGTACCAGCCCGAGCATCCCCATCGATCACACTGAGTGTGTACCAGCCGAGTGTCCCCATCGATCACACCATGTGTGTACCAGCCGAAGCGCCCCCATCAATAACAACGAGTGTGTACCAGCCCGACTGCCCCACTTGAGCACACCGAGGGTGTACCAGCCCGAGTGACCAATCGATCACACCGAGTGTGTACCAGCCCGAGTGCCCCCATCGATCACACCGAGTGTACACCAGCCCGAGTGCCCCCATCGATCACACGAGTGTGTACCAGCCCGAGTGCCCCCTTCCATCACACCGAGTGTGTACCAGCACCAATGTCCCCATCGATCACACCGAGTGTGTACCAGCACAAATGTCCGCATCAATCACACCGAGTGTGTACCAGCACCAATGTCCCCATCGATCACAGCGAGTGTGTACCAGCCCGAGTGTCTCCATCGATCACAGAGAGTGTGCACTAGCACCAATGACCCCATCGATCACACCGAGTGTGTACCAGCCCGAGTGTCCCCATCGATCACACCGAGTGTGTACCAGCCCGAGTGCCCCCATCATTCAGACCGAGTGTGTACCAGCACCAATGTCCCCATCGATCACTCAGATTGTGTACCAGCCCGACTGCCCCAATTGAGCACACCGAGTGTGTACCAGCCCGAGTGCCCCCATTGATCACACTGAGTGTGTACCAGCACCAATGTCCCCATCGATCACACGAGTGTGTACCAGACTGTCTGCCCCAATTGAGCACACCGAGGGTGTACCAGCCCGAGTGCCCCCATCGATCACACCGAGTGTGTACCAGCCTGAGTGCCCCCATCGATCACACCGAGTGTATACCAGCACCAATGCCCCCATCGATCACACTAAGTGTGTACAAGCACCAATGTGCCCATCGATCACACCGAGTGTGTACCAGCCCGAGTGCCCCCATCGATCAAACCGACTGTGTACCAGCACCAATGACCCCATCGATCACACCGAGTGTATACCAGCACCAATGTCCCCATCGATCACACAGAGTGCGCACCAGCCCGAGTATCCCCATCGCTAATACCAAGTGTGTACCTGCACCAATGTCCCCATCGATCACACAGAGTGTGTACCAGCCCAAGTGTCCCCATCGATCACACCGAGTGTGTACAAGACCGACTGCCCCAATTGATCACACCGAGTGTGTACCAGCCCGAGTGCCCCCATCGATCACACTGAGTGTGTACCAGCACCAATGTCCCCATCGATCACACCGAGTGTGTACCAGCCTGAAAGACCCAATTGAGCACACCGAGGGTGTACCAGCCCTAGCGTCTCCATCGATCACACCGAGTGTGTACCAGCCCGAGTGTCCCCATCGATCACACCGATTGTGTACCAGCCCGAGTGTCCCCAGCGATCACACCGCTTGTGTACCAGCCCGAGTGTCCCCAGCGATCACACCGACTGTGTACCAGCCCGAGAAGCCCCATCGATCACACTGTGTGTGTACCAGCCCGAGAGCCGCCCTCGATCACACAGAGGGTGTACCAGCCCGAGTGACCCCATCGATCACAACGAATGTGTACCAGCCAGAGTGCCCCCATCGCTCACACAGAGTGCGTACCAGCCCGAGTGCCCCCATCGATCACACCGAGTGTGTACCAGCCCGAGTGGCCCCATCGATCAGACCGAGTGTGTACCAGCCCGAGTACCCCCATCGATCATACCGAGTGTGTACCAGCACCAATGTCCCCATCGATCACACCGAGTGTGTACCAGCACCAATGTCCACATCGATCACACTGAGTGTGTACCAGCACCAATGTCCCCATCGATCACACCGAGTGTGCACCAGCCCGAGTGCCCCCATCGATCACACCAAGTGTGTACCAGCATCAATGTCCCCATCGATCTCACCAAGTGTGTACCAGCACCAATGTCCCCATCGATCACACCATGTGCACCAGCGCGAGTGCCCCCATCGATCACACCGAGTGTGTACCAGCCCGAGTATCCCCTTTCGATCACACCGAGTTTGTACCAGCACCAATGTCCCCATCGATCACACCGAGTGTGTCCCAGCCCGAGTGTCCCCATCCATCTCAACGAGTGTGTACCAGCACCAATGTACCCATCGATCACACCGAGTGTGTACCAGCACCAATGTCGCCATCAATCACACCGAGTGTGTACCAGCACCAATGTCCCCAACGATCACACCGAGTGTGTACCAGCCCGAGTGTCCCCATCGATCATACCGAGTGTGTACCCGCCCGAGTGCCCGCATCGATCACACTGAGTGTGTACCAGCCCGAGTACCCCCATCGACCACACAGAGGGTGTACCAGCCAGAGTGACCCCATCAATCACACCGTATGTGTACCAGCACCAATGTCCTTATCGATCACACCGTGTGTGTACCAGCCTGAGTGCCCCCAACGATCACACAGACTGTGTACCAGCCCGAGTGCCCCCATCAATCACACCGAGTGTGTACCAGCACCTATGTCCCAATCGATCACAGCGAGTGTGCACAAGCCCGAGTGTCCCCACCGATCACACCGATTGTGTAAGAGCCCGAGTGTCCCCATCGATCACACAGAGTGTGTACCAGCACCAATGTACCCATCGATCGCACTGAATGTGTACCAGCCCGAGTGTACCCATCGATCACACCGAGTGTGTACCAGCCCGAGTGCACCCATCGATCACACTGAGTGTGTACCAGCCTGAGTGTCCCATCGATCACACCACGTCTGTTCCAGCACCAATGTCCCCATCGATCACACGTGTGTCCCAGCGCGAGTGCCCCCATCAACCACACCAAGTGTGTACCAGCCTGAGTGTCCCATCGATCACACGAAGTGTGTACAAGCACCAAAGTCCCCATCGATCACACCGAGTGTGTACCAGCCCGAGCATCCCCATCGATCACACTGAGTGTGTACCAGCCGAGTGTCCCCATCGATCACACCGTGTGTGTACCAGCCGAAGCGACCCATCAATAACAACGAGTGTGTACCAGCCCGACTGCCCCACTTGAGCACAATGAGGGTGTACCAGCCCGAGTGACCCATCGATCACACCGAGTGTGTACCAGCCCGAGTGCCGCCATCGATCACACCGAGTGTACACCAGCCCGAGTGTCCCCATCGATCACACCGAGTGTGTACAAGACCGACTGCCCCAATTGATCACACCGAGTGTGTACCAGCCCGAGTGCCCCCATCGATCACACTGAGTGTGTACCAGCACCAATGTCCCCATCGATCACACCGAGTGTGTACCAGCCTGAAAGACCCAATTGAGCACACCGAGGGTGTACCAGCCCTAGCATATCCATCGATCACACCGAGTGTGTACCAGCCCGAGTGTCCCCATCGATCACACGAAGTGTCTACAAGCACCAAAGTCCCCATCGATCACACCGAGTGTGTACCAGCCCGAGCATCCCCATCGATCACACTGAGTGTGTACCAGCCGAGTGTCCCCATCGATCACACCGAGTGTGTACCAGCCGAAGCGCCCCCATCAATAACAACGAGTGTGTACCAGCCCGACTGCCCCACTTGAGCACACCGAGGGTGTACCAGCCCGAGTGACCCATCGATCACACCGAGTGTGTACCAGCCCGAGTGCCCCCATCGATCACACCGAGTGTACACCAGCCCGAGTGCCCCCATCAATCACAACGAGTGTGTACCAGCCCGAGTGCCCCCTTCCATCACACCGAGTGTGTATCAGCACCAATGTCCCCATCGATCACACCGAGTGTGTACCAGCACAAATGTCCGCATCAATCACACCGAGTGTGTACCAGCACCAATGTCCCCATCGATCACACCGAGGGTGTACCAGCCCGAGTGTCTCCATCGATCACAGAGAGTGTGCACTAGCACCAATGACCCCATCGATCACACCGAGTGTGTACGAGCCCGAGTGTCCCCAAGATCACACCGAGTGTGTACCAGCCCGACTGCCCCAATTGATCACACCGAGTGTGTACCAGCCCGAGTGCCCCCATCGCTCACACAGAGTGTGTACCAGCCCGAGTGGCCCCATCGATCAGACCGAGTGTGTACCAGCCCGAGTACCCCCATCGATCACACCGAGTGTGTACCAACACCAATGTCCACATCGATCACACTGAGTGTGGACCAGCACCAATGTCCCCATCGATCACACCGAGTGTGCACCAGCCCGAGTGCCCCCATCGATCACACCAAGTGTGTACCAGCATCAATGTCCCCATCGATCTCACCAAGTGTGTACCAGCACCAATGTCCCCATCGATCACACCGTGTGCACCAGCGCGAGTGCCCCCATCGATCACACCGAGTGTGTACCACCCCGAGTATCCCCTTTCGATCACACCGAGTTTGTACCAGCACCAATGTCCCCATCGATCACACCGAGTGTGTCCCAGCCCGAGTGTCCCCATCCATCACAACGAGTGTGTACCAGCACCAATGTACCCATCGATCACACCGAGTGTGTACCAGCACCAATGTCGCCATCAATCACACCGAGTGTGTACCAGCACCAATGTCCCCAACGATCACACCGAGTGTGTACCAGCCCGAGTGTCCCCATCGATCACACCGAGTGTGTACCAGCACCAATGTCGCCATCGATCACACCGAGTGTGTACCTGCCCGAGTGCCCCCATCGATCATACCAAGTGTGTACCAGCATCAATGTCCCCATCAATCTCACCAAGTGTGTACCAGCACCAATGTCCCCATCGATCACACCGACTGTGTACCAGCGCGAGTGCCCCCATCGATCACACCGAGTGTGTACGAGCCCGAGTGTCCCAATCGATCACACCGAGTGTGTACCAGCACCAATGTGCGCATCGATCACACTAAGTGTGTACAAGCACCAATGTGCCCATCGATCACACCGAGTGTGTACCAGCCCGAGTGCCGCTATCGATCACACAGAGTGTGTACCAGCCCGAGTGCCCCCATCGAACAAACCGAGTGTGTACCAGCACCATCGTCCGCATCGATCACACCGAGTCTGTACCAGCCCGAGTGTACCCATCGATCACACCGAGTGTGTACCAGCACTAATGTTCCCATCGATCACACAGAGTGTGTACCAGCCCGAGTGTCCCCATCAATCACACCGAGTGGGTACCAGCCCGAGTGTCCCCATCGATCACACCGAGTGTGCACCAGCCCGACTGCCCCAAATGATCACACCGAGTGTGTACCAGCCCGAGTGTCCCCATCGATCACACCGAGTGTGTACCAGCCCGACTGACCCAATTGATCACACCAAGTGTGTACCAGCACCAATGTCCCCATCGATCACATCGATTGTGTACCAGCCCGAGTGTCCCCATCGATCATACCGAGTGTGTACCCGCCCGAGTGCCCGCATCGATCACACTGTGTGTGTTCCAGCCCGAGTACCCCCATCGATCACACTGTGTGTGTACCAGCCCGAGAGCCGCCATCGATCACACAGAGGGTGTACCAGCCCGAGTGACCCCATCGATCACAACGAATGTGTACCAGCCAGAGTGCCCCCATTGCTCACACAGAGTGCATACCAGCCCGAGTGGCCCATCGATCAGACCGAGTGTGTACCAGCCCGAGTACCCCCATCGATCACACCGAGTGTGTACCAGCCCGAGTGCACCCATCGATCACACTGAGTGTGTACCGGCCTGAGTGTCCCATCGATCACACCAAGTCTGTACCAGCACCAATGTCCCCATCGATCACACGTGTGTACCAGCGCGAGCGCCCCCATCAACCACACCAAATGTGTACCAGCCTGAGTGTCCCATCGATCACACGAATTGTGTACAAGCACCAAAGTCCCCATCGATCACACCGAGTGTGTACCAGCCCGAGCATCCCCATCGATCACACTGAGTGTGTACCAGCCGAGTGTCCCCTTCGATCACACCGAGTGTGTACCAGCCGAAGCGCCCGCATCAATAACAACGAGTGTGTACCAGCCCGACTGCCCCACTTGAGCACACCGAGGGTGTACCAGCCCAAGTGACCCATCGATCACACCGAGTGTGTACCAGCCCGAGTGCCCCCATCGATCACAACGAGTGTACACCAGCCCGAGTGCCCCCATCGATCACAACGAGTGTGTACCAGCCCGAGTGCCCCCTTCCATCACACCGAGTGTGTACCAGCACCAATGTCCCCATCGATCACACCGAGTGTGTACCAGCACAAATGTCCGCATCAATCACACCGAGTGTGTACCAGCACCAATGTCCCCATCGATCACACCGAGTGTGTACCAGCCCGAGTGTCTCCATCGATCACACCAAGTGTGTACCAGCATCAATGTCCCCATCGATCTCACCAAGTGTGTACCAGCACCAATGTCCCCATCGATCACACCATGTGCACCAGCGCGAGTGCCCCCATCGATCACACCGAGTGTGTACCAGCCCGAGTATCCCCTTTCGATCACACCGAGTTTGTACCAGCACCAATGTCCCCATCGATCACACCGAGTGTGTCCCAGCCCGAGTGTCCCCATCCATCTCAACGAGTGTGTACCAGCACCAATGTACCCATCGATCACACCGAGTGTGTACCAGCACCAATGTCGCCATCAATCACACCGAGTGTGTACCAGCACCAATGTCCCCAACGATCACACCGAGTGTGTACCAGCCCGAGTGTCCCCATCGATCATACCGAGTGTGTACCCGCCCGAGTGCCCGCATCGATCACACTGAGTGTGTACCAGCCCGAGTACCCCCATCGACCACACAGAGGGTGTACCAGCCAGAGTGACCCCATCAATCACACCGTATGTGTACCAGCACCAATGTCCTTATCGATCACACCGTGTGTGTACCAGCCTGAGTGCCCCCAACGATCACACAGACTGTGTACCAGCCCGAGTGCCCCCATCAATCACACCGAGTGTGTACCAGCACCTATGTCCCAATCGATCACAGCGAGTGTGCACAAGCCCGAGTGTCCCCACCGATCACACCGATTGTGTAAGAGCCCGAGTGTCCCCATCGATCACACAGAGTGTGTACCAGCACCAATGTACCCATCGATCGCACTGAATGTGTACCAGCCCGAGTGTACCCATCGATCACACCGAGTGTGTACCAGCCCGAGTGCACCCATCGATCACACTGAGTGTGTACCAGCCTGAGTGTCCCATCGATCACACCACGTCTGTTCCAGCACCAATGTCCCCATCGATCACACGTGTGTCCCAGCGCGAGTGCCCCCATCAACCACACCAAGTGTGTACCAGCCTGAGTGTCCCATCGATCACACGAAGTGTGTACAAGCACCAAAGTCCCCATCGATCACACCGAGTGTGTACCAGCCCGAGCATCCCCATCGATCACACTGAGTGTGTACCAGCCGAGTGTCCCCATCGATCACACCGTGTGTGTACCAGCCGAAGCGACCCATCAATAACAACGAGTGTGTACCAGCCCGACTGCCCCACTTGAGCACAATGAGGGTGTACCAGCCCGAGTGACCCATCGATCACACCGAGTGTGTACCAGCCCGAGTGCCGCCATCGATCACACCGAGTGTACACCAGCCCGAGTGTCCCCATCGATCACACCGAGTGTGTACAAGACCGACTGCCCCAATTGATCACACCGAGTGTGTACCAGCCCGAGTGCCCCCATCGATCACACTGAGTGTGTACCAGCACCAATGTCCCCATCGATCACACCGAGTGTGTACCAGCCTGAAAGACCCAATTGAGCACACCGAGGGTGTACCAGCCCTAGCATATCCATCGATCACACCGAGTGTGTACCAGCCCGAGTGTCCCCATCGATCACACGAAGTGTCTACAAGCACCAAAGTCCCCATCGATCACACCGAGTGTGTACCAGCCCGAGCATCCCCATCGATCACACTGAGTGTGTACCAGCCGAGTGTCCCCATCGATCACACCGAGTGTGTACCAGCCGAAGCGCCCCCATCAATAACAACGAGTGTGTACCAGCCCGACTGCCCCACTTGAGCACACCGAGGGTGTACCAGCCCGAGTGACCCATCGATCACACCGAGTGTGTACCAGCCCGAGTGCCCCCATCGATCACACCGAGTGTACACCAGCCCGAGTGCCCCCATCAATCACAACGAGTGTGTACCAGCCCGAGTGCCCCCTTCCATCACACCGAGTGTGTATCAGCACCAATGTCCCCATCGATCACACCGAGTGTGTACCAGCACAAATGTCCGCATCAATCACACCGAGTGTGTACCAGCACCAATGTCCCCATCGATCACACCGAGGGTGTACCAGCCCGAGTGTCTCCATCGATCACAGAGAGTGTGCACTAGCACCAATGACCCCATCGATCACACCGAGTGTGTACGAGCCCGAGTGTCCCCAAGATCACACCGAGTGTGTACCAGCCCGACTGCCCCAATTGATCACACCGAGTGTGTACCAGCCCGAGTGCCCCCATCGCTCACACAGAGTGTGTACCAGCCCGAGTGGCCCCATCGATCAGACCGAGTGTGTACCAGCCCGAGTACCCCCATCGATCACACCGAGTGTGTACCAACACCAATGTCCACATCGATCACACTGAGTGTGGACCAGCACCAATGTCCCCATCGATCACACCGAGTGTGCACCAGCCCGAGTGCCCCCATCGATCACACCAAGTGTGTACCAGCATCAATGTCCCCATCGATCTCACCAAGTGTGTACCAGCACCAATGTCCCCATCGATCACACCGTGTGCACCAGCGCGAGTGCCCCCATCGATCACACCGAGTGTGTACCACCCCGAGTATCCCCTTTCGATCACACCGAGTTTGTACCAGCACCAATGTCCCCATCGATCACACCGAGTGTGTCCCAGCCCGAGTGTCCCCATCCATCACAACGAGTGTGTACCAGCACCAATGTACCCATCGATCACACCGAGTGTGTACCAGCACCAATGTCGCCATCAATCACACCGAGTGTGTACCAGCACCAATGTCCCCAACGATCACACCGAGTGTGTACCAGCCCGAGTGTCCCCATCGATCACACCGAGTGTGTACCAGCACCAATGTCGCCATCGATCACACCGAGTGTGTACCTGCCCGAGTGCCCCCATCGATCATACCAAGTGTGTACCAGCATCAATGTCCCCATCAATCTCACCAAGTGTGTACCAGCACCAATGTCCCCATCGATCACACCGACTGTGTACCAGCGCGAGTGCCCCCATCGATCACACCGAGTGTGTACGAGCCCGAGTGTCCCAATCGATCACACCGAGTGTGTACCAGCACCAATGTGCGCATCGATCACACTAAGTGTGTACAAGCACCAATGTGCCCATCGATCACACCGAGTGTGTACCAGCCCGAGTGCCGCTATCGATCACACAGAGTGTGTACCAGCCCGAGTGCCCCCATCGAACAAACCGAGTGTGTACCAGCACCATCGTCCGCATCGATCACACCGAGTCTGTACCAGCCCGAGTGTACCCATCGATCACACCGAGTGTGTACCAGCACTAATGTTCCCATCGATCACACAGAGTGTGTACCAGCCCGAGTGTCCCCATCAATCACACCGAGTGGGTACCAGCCCGAGTGTCCCCATCGATCACACCGAGTGTGCACCAGCCCGACTGCCCCAAATGATCACACCGAGTGTGTACCAGCCCGAGTGTCCCCATCGATCACACCGAGTGTGTACCAGCCCGACTGACCCAATTGATCACACCAAGTGTGTACCAGCACCAATGTCCCCATCGATCACATCGATTGTGTACCAGCCCGAGTGTCCCCATCGATCATACCGAGTGTGTACCCGCCCGAGTGCCCGCATCGATCACACTGTGTGTGTTCCAGCCCGAGTACCCCCATCGATCACACTGTGTGTGTACCAGCCCGAGAGCCGCCATCGATCACACAGAGGGTGTACCAGCCCGAGTGACCCCATCGATCACAACGAATGTGTACCAGCCAGAGTGCCCCCATTGCTCACACAGAGTGCATACCAGCCCGAGTGGCCCATCGATCAGACCGAGTGTGTACCAGCCCGAGTACCCCCATCGATCACACCGAGTGTGTACCAGCCCGAGTGCACCCATCGATCACACTGAGTGTGTACCGGCCTGAGTGTCCCATCGATCACACCAAGTCTGTACCAGCACCAATGTCCCCATCGATCACACGTGTGTACCAGCGCGAGCGCCCCCATCAACCACACCAAATGTGTACCAGCCTGAGTGTCCCATCGATCACACGAATTGTGTACAAGCACCAAAGTCCCCATCGATCACACCGAGTGTGTACCAGCCCGAGCATCCCCATCGATCACACTGAGTGTGTACCAGCCGAGTGTCCCCTTCGATCACACCGAGTGTGTACCAGCCGAAGCGCCCGCATCAATAACAACGAGTGTGTACCAGCCCGACTGCCCCACTTGAGCACACCGAGGGTGTACCAGCCCAAGTGACCCATCGATCACACCGAGTGTGTACCAGCCCGAGTGCCCCCATCGATCACACCGAGTGTACACCAGCCCGAGTGCCCCCATTGATCACAACGAGTGTGTACCAGCCCGAGTGCCCCCTTCCATCACACCGAGTGTGTACCAGCACAAATGTCCGCATCAATCACACCGAGTGTGTACCAGCACCAATGTCCCCATCGATCACACCGAGTGTGTACCAGCCCGAGTGTCTCCATCGATCACAGAGAGTGTGCACAAGCACCAATGACCCCATCGATCACACCGAGTGTGTACGAGCCCGAGTGTCCCCAAGATCACACCGAGTGTGTACCAGCCTGAGTGTCCCCATCGATCACACCGAGTGTGTACCAGCCCGAGTGCCCCCATCATTCAGACCGAGTGTGTACCAGCACCAATGTCCCCATCGATCACTCAGATTGTGTACCAGCCCTACTGCCCCAATTGAGCACAGCGAGGGTGTACCAGCCCGAGTGTCCCCTTCGATCACACCGAGTGTGTACCAGCCCGACTGCCCCAATTGATCACACCGAGTGTGTACCAGCCCGAGTGCCCCCATTGATCACACTGAGTGTGTACCAGCACCAATGTCCCCATCGATCACACGAGTGTGTACCAGACCGTCTGCCCCAATTGAGCACACCGAGGGTGTACCAGCCCGAGTGCCCCCATCGATCACACCGAGTGTGTACCAGCCTGAGTGCCCCCATCGATCACACCGAGTGTATACCAGCACCAATGCCCCCATCGATCACACTAAGTGTGTACAAGCACCAATGTGCCCATCGATCACACCGAGTGTGTACCAGCCCGAGTGCCCCCATCGATCAAACCGACTGTGTACCAGCACCAATGTCCCCATCGATCACACCGAGTGTATACCAGCACCAATGTCCCCATCGATCACACAGTGTGCGCACCAGCCCGAGTATCCCCATCGCTAATACCAAGTGTGTACCTGCACCAATGTCCCCATCGATCACACAGAGTGTGTACCAGCCCAAGTGTCCCCATCGATCACACCGAGTGTGTACAAGACCGACTGCCCCAATTGATCACACCGAGTGTGTACCAGCCCGAGTGCCCCCATCGATCACACTGAGTGTGTACCAGCACCAATGTCCCCATCGATCACACCGAGTGTGTACCAGCCTGAAAGACCCAATTGAGCACACCGAGGGTGTACCAGCCCTAGCGTCTCCATCGATCACACCGAGTGTGTACCAGCCCGAGTGTCCCCATCGATCACACCGATTGTGTACCAGCCCGAGTGTCCCCAGCGATCACACCGCTTGTGTACCAGCCCGAGTGTCCCCAGCGATCACACCGACTGTGTACCAGCCCAAGAACCCCCATCGATCACACTGTGTGTGTACCAGCCCGAGAGCCGCCATCGATCACACAGAGGGTGTACCAGCCCGAGTGACCCCATCGATCACAACGAAAGTGTACCAGCCAGAGTGCCCCCATCGCTCACACAGAGCGCGTACCAGCCCGAGTGCCCCCATCGATCACACCGAGTGTGTACCAGCCCGAGTGGCCCCATCGATCAGACCGAGTGTGTACCAGCCCGAGTACCCCCATCGATCACACCGAGTGTGTACCAGCACCAATGTCCCCATCGATCATACCGAGTGTGTACCAGCACCAATGTCCACATCGATCACACTGAGTGTGTACCAGCACCAATGTCCCCATCGATCACACCGAGTGTGCACCAGCCCGAGTGCCCCCATCGATCACACCAACTGTGTACCAGCATCAATGTCCCCATCAATCTCACCAAGTGTGTACCAGCACCAATGTCCCCATCGATCACACCATGTGCACCAGCGCGAGTGCCCCCATCGATCACACCGAGTGTGTACCAGCCCGAGTATCCCCTTTCGATCACACCGAGTTTGTACCAGCACCAATGTCCCCATCGATCACACCGAGTGTGTCCCAGCCCGAGTGTCCCCATCCATCACAACGAGTGTGTACCAGCACCAATGTACCCATCGATCACACCGAGTGTGTACCAGCACCAATGTCGCCATCAATCACACCGAGTGTGTACCAGCACCAATGTCCCCAACGATCACACCGAGTGTGTACCAGCCCGAGTGTCCCCATCGATCATACCGAGTGTGTACCCGCCCGAGTGCCCGCATCGATCACACTGAGTGTGTACCAGCCCGAGTACCCCCATCGACCACACAGAGGGTGTACCAGCCAGAGTGACCCCATCAATCACACCGTATGTGTACCAGCACCACTGTCCTTATCGATCACACCGTGTGTGTACCAGCCTGAGTGCCCCCAACGATCACACAGACTGTGTACCAGCCCGAGTGCCCCCATCAATCACACCGAGTGTGTACCAGCACCTATGTCCCAATCGATCACAGCGAGTGTGCACAAGCCCGAGTGTCCCCACCGATCACACCGATTGTGTAAGAGCCCGAGTGTCCCCATCGATCACACCGAGTGTGTACCAGCCCGAGTGCACCCATCGATCACACTGAGTGTGTACCAGCCTGAGTGTCCCATCGATCACACCACGTCTGTTCCAGCACCAATGTCCCCATCGATCACACGTGTGTCCCAGCGCGAGTGCCCCCATCAACCACACCAAGTGTGTACCAGCCTGAGTGTCCCATCGATCACACGAAGTGTGTACAAGCACCAAAGTCCCCATCGATCACACCGAGTGTGTACCAGCCCGAGCATCCCCATCGATCACACTGAGTGTGTACCAGCCGAGTGTCCCCATCGATCACACCATGTGTGTACCAGCCGAAGCGCCCCCATCAATAACAACGAGTGTGTACCAGCCCGACTGCCCCACTTGAGCACACCGAGGGTGTACCAGCCCGAGTGACCAATCGATCACACCGAGTGTGTACCAGCCCGAGTGCCCCCATCGATCACACCGAGTGTACACCAGCCCGAGTGCCCCCATCGATCACACGAGTGTGTACCAGCCCGAGTGCCCCCTTCCATCACACCGAGTGTGTACCAGCACCAATGTCCCCATCGATCACACCGAGTGTGTACCAGCACAAATGTCCGCATCAATCACACCGAGTGTGTACCAGCACCAATGTCCCCATCGATCACAGCGAGTGTGTACCAGCCCGAGTGTCTCCATCGATCACAGAGAGTGTGCACTAGCACCAATGACCCCATCGATCACACCGAGTGTGTACCAGCCCGAGTGTCCCCATCGATCACACCGAGTGTGTACCAGCCCGAGTGCCCCCATCATTCAGACCGAGTATGTACCAGCACCAATGTCCCCATCGATCACTCAGATTGTGTACCAGCCCGACTGCCCCAATTGAGCACACCGAGTGTGTACCAGCCCGAGTGCCCCCATTGATCACACTGAGTGTGTACCAGCACCAATGTCCCCATCGATCACACGAGTGTGTACCAGACTGTCTGCCCCAATTGAGCACACCGAGGGTGTACCAGCCCGAGTGCCCCCATCGATCACACCGAGTGTGTACCAGCCTGAGTGCCCCCATCGATCACACCGAGTGTATACCAGCACCAATGCCCCCATCGATCACACTAAGTGTGTACAAGCACCAATGTGCCCATCGATCACACCGAGTGTGTACCAGCCCGAGTGTCCCCATCGATCAAACCGACTGTGTACCAGCACCAATGTCCCCATCGATCACACCGAGTGTATACCAGCACCAATGTCCCCATCGATCACACAGAGTGCGCACCAGCCCGAGTATCCCCATCGCTAATACCAAGTGTGTACCTGCACCAATGTCCCCATCGATCACACAGAGTGTGTACCAGCCCAAGTGTCCCCATCGATCACACCGAGTGTGTACAAGACCGACTGCCCCAATTGATCACACCGAGTGTGTACCAGCCCGAGTGCCCCCATCGATCACACTGAGTGTGTACCAGCACCAATGTCCCCATCGATCACACCGAGTGTGTACCAGCCTGAAAGACCCAATTGAGCACACCGAGGGTGTACCAGCCCTAGCGTCTCCATCGATCACACCGAGTGTGTACCAGCCCGAGTGTCCCCATCGATCACACCGATTGTGTACCAGCCCGAGTGTCCCCAGCGATCACACCGCTTGTGTACCAGCCCGAGTGTCCCCAGCGATCACACCGACTGTGTACCAGCCCGAGAAGCCCCATCGATCACACTGTGTGTGTACCAGCCCGAGAGCCGCCCTCGATCACACAGAGGGTGTACCAGCCCGAGTGACCCCATCGATCACAACGAATGTGTACCAGCCAGAGTGCCCCCATCGCTCACACAGAGTGCGTACCAGCCCGAGTGCCCCCATCGATCACACCGAGTGTGTACCAGCCCGAGTGGCCCCATCGATCAGACCGAGTGTGTACCAGCCCGAGTACCCCCATCGATCATACCGAGTGTGTACCAGCACCAATGTCCCCATCGATCACACCGAGTGTGTACCAGCACCAATGTCCACATCGATCACACTGAGTGTGTACCAGCACCAATGTCCCCATCGATCACACCGAGTGTGCACCAGCCCGAGTGCCCCCATCGATCACACCAAGTGTGTACCAGCATCAATGTCCCCATCGATCTCACCAAGTGTGTACCAGCACCAATGTCCCCATCGATCACACCATGTGCACCAGCGCGAGTGCCCCCATCGATCACACCGAGTGTGTACCAGCCCGAGTATCCCCTTTCGATCACACCGAGTTTGTACCAGCACCAATGTCCCCATCGATCACACCGAGTGTGTCCCAGCCCGAGTGTCCCCATCCATCTCAACGAGTGTGTACCAGCACCAATGTACCCATCGATCACACCGAGTGTGTACCAGCACCAATGTCGCCATCAATCACACCGAGTGTGTACCAGCACCAATGTCCCCAACGATCACACCGAGTGTGTACCAGCCCGAGTGTCCCCATCGATCATACCGAGTGTGTACCCGCCCGAGTGCCCGCATCGATCACACTGAGTGTGTACCAGCCCGAGTACCCCCATCGACCACACAGAGGGTGTACCAGCCAGAGTGACCCCATCAATCACACCGTATGTGTACCAGCACCAATGTCCTTATCGATCACACCGTGTGTGTACCAGCCTGAGTGCCCCCAACGATCACACAGACTGTGTACCAGCCCGAGTGCCCCCATCAATCACACCGAGTGTGTACCAGCACCTATGTCCCAATCGATCACAGCGAGTGTGCACAAGCCCGAGTGTCCCCACCGATCACACCGATTGTGTAAGAGCCCGAGTGTCCCCATCGATCACACAGAGTGTGTACCAGCACCAATGTACCCATCGATCGCACTGAATGTGTACCAGCCCGAGTGTACCCATCGATCACACCGAGTGTGTACCAGCCCGAGTGCACCCATCGATCACACTGAGTGTGTACCAGCCTGAGTGTCCCATCGATCACACCACGTCTGTTCCAGCACCAATGTCCCCATCGATCACACGTGTGTCCCAGCGCGAGTGCCCCCATCAACCACACCAAGTGTGTACCAGCCTGAGTGTCCCATCGATCACACGAAGTGTGTACAAGCACCAAAGTCCCCATCGATCACACCGAGTGTGTACCAGCCCGAGCATCCCCATCGATCACACTGAGTGTGTACCAGCCGAGTGTCCCCATCGATCACACCGTGTGTGTACCAGCCGAAGCGACCCATCAATAACAACGAGTGTGTACCAGCCCGACTGCCCCACTTGAGCACAATGAGGGTGTACCAGCCCGAGTGACCCATCGATCACACCGAGTGTGTACCAGCCCGAGTGCCGCCATCGATCACACCGAGTGTACACCAGCCCGAGTGCCCCCATCGATCACAATGAGTGTGTACCAGCCCGAGTGCCCCCTTCCATCACACCGAGTGTGTACCAGCACCAATGTCCCCATCGATCACACCGAGTGTGTACCAGCACAAATGTCCGCATCAATCACACCGAGTGTGTACCAGCACCAATGTCCCCATCGATCACAGCGAGTGTGTACCAGCCCGAGTGTCTCCATCGATCACAGAGAGTGTGCACTAGCACCAATGACCCCATCGATCACACCGAGTGTGTACGAGCCCGAGTGTCCCCAAGATCACACCGAGTGTGTACCAGCCCGACTGCCCCAATTGATCACACCGAGTGTGTACCAGCCCGAGTGTCCCCATCGATCACACCGAGTGTGTACCAGCCCGAGTGCCCCCATCGATCAGACCGAGTGTGTACCAGGACCAATGTCACCATCGATCACTCAGATTGTGTAACAGCCCGACTGCCCCAATTGAGCACAGAGAGGGTGTACCAGCCCGAGTGTCCCGATCGATCACACCGAGTGTGTACCAGCCCGACTGCCCCAATTGATCACACCGAGTGTGTACCAGCCCGAGTGCCCCCATTGATCACACTGAGTGTGTACCAGCACCAATGTCCCCATCGATCACACCGAGTGTGTACCAGCCTGTCTGCCCCAATTGAGCACACCGAGGGTGTACCAGCCCGAGTGCCCCCATCGATCACACCAAGTGTGTACCAGCCTGAGTGCCCCCATCGATCACACCGAGTGTATACCAGCACCAATGCCCCCATCGATCACACTAAGTGTGTACAAGCACCAATGTGCCCATCGATCACACCGAGTGTGTACCAGCCCGAGTGCCCCCATCGATCACACAGAGTGTGTACCAGCCCGAGTGCCCCCATCGATCAAACCGACTGTGTACCAGCACCAATGTCCCCATCGATCACACCGAGTGTGTACCAGCACCAACGTCCACATCGATCACACCGAGTGTGTACCAGCCCGAGTGTACCCATCGATCACACCGAGTGTGTACCAGCACCAATGTTCCCATCGATCACACAGAGTGTGTACCAGCCCGAGTGTCCCCATCAATCACACCGAGTGGGTACCAGCCCGAGTGTCCCCATCGATCACACCGAGTGTGCACCAGCCCGACTGCCCCAAATGATCACACCGAGTGTGTACCAGCCCGAGTGTCCCCATCGATCACACCGAGTGTGTACCAGCCCGACAGCCCCAATTGATCACACCGAGTGTGTACCAGCACCAATGTCCCCATCGATCACGTCGATTGTGTACCAGCCCGAGTGTCCCCATCGATCATACCGAGTGTGTACCCGCCCGAGTGCCCGCATCGATCACACTGAGTGTGTTCCAGCCCGAGTGCCCCCATCGATCACACTGTGTGTGTACCAGCCCGAGAGCCGCCATCGATCACACAGAGGGTGTACCAGCCCGAGTGACCCCATCGATCACAACGAATGTGTACCAGCCAGAGTGCCCCCATTGCTCACACAGAGTGCGTACCAGCCCGAGTGCCCCCATCGATCACACCGAGTGTGTACCAGCCCGAGTGGCCCCATCGATCAGACCAAGTGTGTACCAGCCCGAGTACCCCCATCGATCACACCGAGTGTGTACCAGCCCGAGTGCACCCATCGATCACACTGAGTGTGTACCAGCCTGAGTGTCCCATCGATCACACCAAGTCTGTACCAGCACCAATGTCCCCATCGATCACACGTGTGTACCAGCGCGAGCGCCCCCATCAACCACACCAAGTGTGTACCAGCCTGAGTGTCCCATCGATCACACGAAGTGTGTACAAGCACCAAAGTCCCCATCGATCACACCGAGTGTGTACCAGCCCGAGCATCCCCATCGATCACACTGAGTGTGTACCAGCCGAGTGTCCCCATCGATCACACCGAGTGTGTACCAGCCGAAGCGCCCCCATCAATAACAACGAGTGTGTACCAGCCCGACTGCCCCACTTGAGCACACCGAGGGTGTACCAGCCCGAGTGACCCATCGATCACACCGAGTGTGTACCAGCCCGAGTGCCCCCATCGATCACACCGAGTGTACACCAGCCCGAGTGCCCCCATCGATCACAACGAGTGTGTACCAGCCCGAGTGCCCCCTTCCATCACACCGACTGTGTACCAGCACCAATGTCCCCATCGATCACACCGAGTGTGTACCAGCACAAATGTCCGCATCAATCACACCGAGTGTGTACCAGCACCAATGTCCCCATCGATCACATCGAGGGTGTACCAGCCCGAGTGTCTCCATCGATCACAGAGAGTGTGCACTAGCACCAATGACACCATCGATCACACCGAGTGTGTACGTGCCCGAGTGTCCCCAAGATCACACCGAGTGTGTACCAGCCCGACTGCCCCAATTGATCACACCGAGTGTGTACCAGCCCGAGTGTCCCCATCGATCACACCGAGTGTGTACCAGCCCGAGTGCCCCCATCGCTCACACAGAGTGCGTACCAGCCCGAGTGCCCCCATCGATCACACCGAGTGTGTACCAGCCCGAGTGGCCCCATCGATCAGACCGAGTGTGTACCAGCCCGAGTACCCCCATCGATCACACCGAGTGTGTACCAGCACCAAAGTCCACATCGATCACACTGAGTGTGTACCAGCACCAATGTCCCCATCGATCACACCGAGTGTGCACCAGCCCGAGTGCCCCCATCAACCACACCAAGTGTGTACCAGCATCAATGTCCCCATCGATCTCACCAAGTGTGTACCAGCACCAATGTCCCCATCGATCACACCGTGTGCACCAGCGCAAGTGCCCCCATCGATCACACCGAGTGTGTACCACCCCGAGTATCCCCTTTCGATCACACCGAGTTTGTACCAGCACCCATGTCCCCATCGATCACACCGAGTGTGTCCCAGCCCGAGTGTCCCCATCCATCACAACGAGTGTGTACCAGCACCAATGTACCCATCGATCACACCGAGTGTGTACCAGCACCAATGTCGCCATCAATCACACCGAGTGTGTACCAGCACCAATGTCCCCAACGATCACACCGAGTGTGTACCAGCCCGAGTGTCCCCATCGATCACACCGAGTGTGTACCAGCACCAATGTCGCCATCGATCACACCGAGTGTGTACCTGCCCGAGTGCCCCCATCGATCATACCAAGTGTGTACCAGCATCAATGTCCCCATCAATCTCACCAAGTGTGTACCAGCACCAATGTCCCCATCGATCACACCGACTGTGTACCAGCACGAGTGCCCCCATCGATCACACCGAGTGTGTACGAGCCCGAGTGTCCCAATCGATCACACCGAGTGTGTACCAGCACCAATGTCCGCATCGATCACACTAAGTGTGTACAAGCACCAATGTGCCCATCGATCAAACCGAGTGTGTACCAGCCCGAGTGCCGCTATCGATCACACAGAGTGTGTACCAGCCCGAGTGCCCCCATCGAACAAACCGAGTGTGTACCAGCACCAACGTCCACATCGATCACACCGAGTGTGTACCAGCCCGAGTGTACCCATCGATCACACCGAGTGTGTACCAGCAACAATGTTCCCATCGATCACACAGAGTGTGTACCAGCCCGAGTGTCCCCATCAATCACACCGAGTGGGTACCAGCCCGAGTGTCCCCATCGATCACACCGAGTGTGCACCAGCCCGACTGCCCCAAATGATCACACCGAGTGTGTACCAGCCCGAGTGTCCCCATCGATCACACCGAGTGTGTACCAGCCCGACTGACCCAATTGATCACACCGAGTGTGTACCAGCACCAATGTCCCCATCGATCACGTCGATTGTGTACCAGCCCGAGTGTCCCCATCGATCATACCGAGTGTGTACCAGCCCGAGTGCCCCCATCGATCACACTGTGTGTGTACCAGCCCGAGAGCCGCCATCGATCACACAGAGGGTGTACCAGCCCGAGTGAACCCATCGATCACAACGAATGTGTACCAGCCAGAGTGCCCCCATTGCTCACACAGAGTGCGTACCAGCCCGAGTGCCCCCATCGATCACACCGAGTGTGTACCAGCCTGAGTGGCCCATCGATCAGACCGAGTGTGTACCAGCCCGAGTACCCCCATCGATCACACCGAGTGTGTACCAGCCCGAGTGCACCCATCGATCACACTGAGTGTGTACCAGCCTGAGTGTCCCATCGATCACACCAAGTCTGTACCAGCACCAATGTCCCCATCGATCACACGTGTGTCCCAGCGCGAGTGCCCCCATCAACCACACCAAGTGTGTACCAGCCTGAGTGTCCCATCGATCACACGAAGTGTGTACAAGCACCAAAGTCCCCATCGATCACACCGAGTGTGTACCAGCCCGAGCATCCCCATCGATCACACTGAGTGTGTACCAGCCGAGTGTCCCCATCGATCACACCATGTGTGTACCAGCCGAAGCGCCCCCATCAATAACAACGAGTGTGTACCAGCCCGACTGCCCCACTTGAGCACACCGAGGGTGTACCAGCCCGAGTGACCAATCGATCACACCGAGTGTGTACCAGCCCGAGTGCCCCCATCGATCACACCGAGTGTACACCAGCCCGAGTGCCCCCATCGATCACACGAGTGTGTACCAGCCCGAGTGCCCCCTTCCATCACACCGAGTGTGTACCAGCACCAATGTCCCCATCGATCACACCGAGTGTGTACCAGCACAAATGTCCGCATCAATCACACCGAGTGTGTACCAGCACCAATGTCCCCATCGATCACAGCGAGTGTGTACCAGCCCGAGTGTCTCCATCGATCACAGAGAGTGTGCACTAGCACCAATGACCCCATCGATCACACCGAGTGTGTACCAGCCCGAGTGTCCCCATCGATCACACCGAGTGTGTACCAGCCCGAGTGCCCCCATCATTCAGACCGAGTGTGTACCAGCACCAATGTCCCCATCGATCACTCAGATTGTGTACCAGCCCGACTGCCCCAATTGAGCACAGCGAGGGTGTACCAGCCCGAGTGTCCCCATCGATCACACCGAGTGTGTACCAGCCCGACTGCCCCAATTGATCACACCGAGTGTGTACCAGCCCGATTGCCCCCATTGATCACACTGAGTGTGTACCAGCACCAATGTCCCCATCGATCACACGAGTGTGTACCAGACTGTCTGCCCCAATTGAGCACACCGAGGGTGTACCAGCCCGAGTGCCCCCATCGATCACACCGAGTGTGTACCAGCCTGAGTGCCCCCATCGATCACACCGAGTGTATACCAGCACCAATGCCCCCATCGATCACACTAAGTGTGTACAAGCACCAATGTGCCCATCGATCACACCGAGTGTGTACCAGCCCGAGTGCCCCCATCGATCAAACCGACTGTGTACCAGCACCAATGTCCCCATCGATCACACCGAGTGTATACCAGCACCAATGTCCCCATCGATCACACAGAGTGCGCACCAGCCCGAGTATCCCCATCGCTAATACCAAGTGTGTACCTGCACCAATGTCCCCATCGATCACACAGAGTGTGTACCAGCCCAAGTGTCCCCATCGATCACACCGAGTGTGTACAAGACCGACTGCCCCAATTGATCACACCGAGTGTGTACCAGCCCGAGTGCCCCCATCGATCACACTGAGTGTGTACCAGCACCAATGTCCCCATCGATCACACCGAGTGTGTACCAGCCTGAAAGACCCAATTGAGCACACCGAGGGTGTACCAGCCCTAGCGTCTCCATCGATCACACCGAGTGTGTACCAGCCCGAGTGTCCCCATCGATCACACCGATTGTGTACCAGCCCGAGTGTCCCCAGCGATCACACCGCTTGTGTACCAGCCCGAGTGTCCCCAGCGATCACACCGACTGTGTACCAGCCCGAGAAGCCCCATCGATCACACTGTGTGTGTACCAGCCCGAGAGCCGCCCTCGATCACACAGAGGGTGTACCAGCCCGAGTGACCCCATCGATCACAACGAATGTGTACCAGCCAGAGTGCCCCCATCACTCACACAGAGTGCGTACCAGCCCGAGTGCCCCCATCGATCACACCGAGTGTGTACCAGCCCGAGTGGCCCCATCGATCAGACCGAGTGTGTACCAGCCCGAGTACCCCCATCGATCATACCGAGTGTGTACCAGCACCAATGTCCCCATCGATCACACCGAGTGTGTACCAGCACCAATGTCCACATCGATCACACTGAGTGTGTACCAGCACCAATGTCCCCATCGATCACACCGAGTGTGCACCAGCCCGAGTGCCCCCATCGATCACACCAAGTGTGTACCAGCATCAATGTCCCCATCGATCTCACCAAGTGTGTACCAGCACCAATGTCCCCATCGATCACACCATGTGCACCAGCGCGAGTGCCCCCATCGATCACACCGAGTGTGTACCAGCCCGAGTATCCCCTTTCGATCACACCGTGTTTGTACCAGCACCAATGTCCCCATCGATCACACCGAGTGTGTCCCAGCCCGAGTGTCCCCATCCATCTCAACGAGTGTGTACCAGCACCAATGTACCCATCGATCACACCGAGTGTGTACCAGCACCAATGTCGCCATCAATCACACCGAGTGTGTACCAGCACCAATGTCCCCAACGATCACACCGAGTGTGTACCAGCCCGAGTGTCCCCATCGATCATACCGAGTGTGTACCCGCCCGAGTGCCCGCATCGATCACACTGAGTGTGTACCAGCCCGAGTACCCCCATCGACCACACAGAGGGTGTACCAGCCAGAGTGACGCCATCAATCACACCGTATGTGTACCAGCACCAATGTCCTTATCGATCACACCGTGTGTGTACCAGCCTGAGTGCCCCCAACGATCACACAGACTGTGTACCAGCCCGAGTGCCCCCATCAATCACACCGAGTGTGTACCAGCACCTATGTCCCAATCGATCACAGCGAGTGTGCACAAGCCCGAGTGTCCCCACCGATCACACCGATTGTGTAAGAGCCCGAGTGTCCCCATCGATCACACAGAGTGTGTACCAGCACCAATGTACCCATCGATCGCACTGAATGTGTACCAGCCCGAGTGTACCCATCGATCACACCGAGTGTGTACCAGCCCGAGTGCACCCATCGATCACACTGAGTGTGTACCAGCCTGAGTGTCCCATCGATCACACCACGTCTGTTCCAGCACCAATGTCCCCATCGATCACACGTGTGTCCCAGCGCGAGTGCCCCCATCAACCACACCAAGTGTGTACCAGCCTGAGTGTCCCATCGATCACACGAAGTGTGTACAAGCACCAAAGTCCCCATCGATCACACCGAGTGTGTACCAGCCCGAGCATCCCCATCGATCACACTGAGTGTGTACCAGCCGAGTGTCCCCATCGATCACACCGTGTGTGTACCAGCCGAAGCGACCCATCAATAACAACGAGTGTGTACCAGCCCGACTGCCCCACTTGAGCACAATGAGGGTGTACCAGCCCGAGTGACCCATCGATCACACCGAGTGTGTACCAGCCCGAGTGCCGCCATCGATCACACCGAGTGTACACCAGCCCGAGTGCCCCCATCGATCACAATGAGTGTGTACCAGCCCGAGTGCCCCCTTCCATCACACCGAGTGTGTACCAGCACCAATGTCCCCATCGATCACACCGAGTGTGTACCAGCACAAATGTCCGCATCAATCACACCGAGTGTGTACCAGCACCAATGTCCCCATCGATCACAGCGAGTGTGTACCAGCCCGAGTGTCTCCATCGATCACAGAGAGTGTGCACTAGCACCAATGACCCCATCGATCACACCGAGTGTGTACGAGCCCGAGTGTCCCCAAGATCACACCGAGTGTGTACCAGCCCGACTGCCCCAATTGATCACACCGAGTGTGTACCAGCCCGAGTGTCCCCATCGATCACACCGAGTGTGTACCAGCCCGAGTGCCCCCATCGATCAGACCGAGTGTGTACCAGGACCAATGTCACCATCGATCACTCAGATTGTGTAACAGCCCGACTGCCCCAATTGAGCACAGAGAGGGTGTACCAGCCCGAGTGTCCCGATCGATCACACCGAGTGTGTACCAGCCCGACTGCCCCAATTGATCACACCGAGTGTGTACCAGCCCGAGTGCCCCCATTGATCACACTGAGTGTGTACCAGCACCAATGTCCCCATCGATCACACCGAGTGTGTACCAGCCTGTCTGCCCCAATTGAGCACACCGAGGGTGTACCAGCCCGAGTGCCCCCATCGATCACACCAAGTGTGTACCAGCCTGAGTGCCCCCATCGATCACACCGAGTGTATACCAGCACCAATGCCCCCATCGATCACACTAAGTGTGTACAAGCACCAATGTGCCCATCGATCACACCGAGTGTGTACCAGCCCGAGTGCCCCCATCGATCACACAGAGTGTGTACCAGCCCGAGTGCCCCCATCGATCAAACCGACTGTGTACCAGCACCAATGTCCCCATCGATCACACCGAGTGTGTACCAGCACCAACGTCCACATCGATCACACCGAGTGTGTACCAGCCCGAGTGTACCCATCGATCACACCGAGTGTGTACCAGCACCAATGTTCCCATCGATCACACAGAGTGTGTACCAGCCCGAGTGTCCCCATCAATCACACCGAGTGGGTACCAGCCCGAGTGTCCCCATCGATCACACCGAGTGTGCACCAGCCCGACTGCCCCAAATGATCACACCGAGTGTGTACCAGCCCGAGTGTCCCCATCGATCACACCGAGTGTGTACCAGCCCGACAGCCCCAATTGATCACACCGAGTGTGTACCAGCACCAATGTCCCCATCGATCACGTCGATTGTGTACCAGCCCGAGTGTCCCCATCGATCATACCGAGTGTGTACCCGCCCGAGTGCCCGCATCGATCACACTGAGTGTGTTCCAGCCCGAGTGCCCCCATCGATCACACTGTGTGTGTACCAGCCCGAGAGCCGCCATCGATCACACAGAGGGTGTACCAGCCCGAGTGACCCCATCGATCACAACGAATGTGTACCAGCCAGAGTGCCCCCATTGCTCACACAGAGTGCGTACCAGCCCGAGTGCCCCCATCGATCACACCGAGTGTGTACCAGCCCGAGTGGCCCCATCGATCAGACCAAGTGTGTACCAGCCCGAGTACCCCCATCGATCACACCGAGTGTGTACCAGCCCGAGTGCACCCATCGATCACACTGAGTGTGTACCAGCCTGAGTGTCCCATCGATCACACCAAGTCTGTACCAGCACCAATGTCCCCATCGATCACACGTGTGTACCAGCGCGAGCGCCCCCATCAACCACACCAAGTGTGTACCAGCCTGAGTGTCCCATCGATCACACGAAGTGTGTACAAGCACCAAAGTCCCCATCGATCACACCGAGTGTGTACCAGCCCGAGCATCCCCATCGATCACACTGAGTGTGTACCAGCCGAGTGTCCCCATCGATCACACCGAGTGTGTACCAGCCGAAGCGCCCCCATCAATAACAACGAGTGTGTACCAGCCCGACTGCCCCACTTGAGCACACCGAGGGTGTACCAGCCCGAGTGACCCATCGATCACACCGAGTGTGTACCAGCCCGAGTGCCCCCATCGATCACACCGAGTGTACACCAGCCCGAGTGCCCCCATCGATCACAACGAGTGTGTACCAGCCCGAGTGCCCCCTTCCATCACACCGACTGTGTACCAGCACCAATGTCCCCATCGATCACACCGAGTGTGTACCAGCACAAATGTCCGCATCAATCACACCGAGTGTGTACCAGCACCAATGTCCCCATCGATCACATCGAGGGTGTACCAGCCCGAGTGTCTCCATCGATCACAGAGAGTGTGCACTAGCACCAATGACACCATCGATCACACCGAGTGTGTACGTGCCCGAGTGTCCCCAAGATCACACCGAGTGTGTACCAGCCCGACTGCCCCAATTGATCACACCGAGTGTGTACCAGCCCGAGTGTCCCCATCGATCACACCGAGTGTGTACCAGCCCGAGTGCCCCCATCGCTCACACAGAGTGCGTACCAGCCCGAGTGCCCCCATCGATCACACCGAGTGTGTAACAGCCCGAGTGGCCCCATCGATCAGACCGAGTGTGTACCAGCCCGAGTACCCCCATCGATCACACCGAGTGTGTACCAGCACCAAAGTCCACATCGATCACACTGAGTGTGTACCAGCACCAATGTCCCCATCGATCACACCGAGTGTGCACCAGCCCGAGTGCCCCCATCAACCACACCAAGTGTGTACCAGCATCAATGTCCCCATCGATCTCACCAAGTGTGTACCAGCACCAATGTCCCCATCGATCACACCGTGTGCACCAGCGCAAGTGCCCCCATCGATCACACCGAGTGTGTACCACCCCGAGTATCCCCTTTCGATCACACCGAGTTTGTACCAGCACCCATGTCCCCATCGATCACACCGAGTGTGTCCCAGCCCGAGTGTCCCCATCCATCACAACGAGTGTGTACCAGCACCAATGTACCCATCGATCACACCGAGTGTGTACCAGCACCAATGTCGCCATCAATCACACCGAGTGTGTACCAGCACCAATGTCCCCAACGATCACACCGAGTGTGTACCAGCCCGAGTGTCCCCATCGATCACACCGAGTGTGTACCAGCACCAATGTCGCCATCGATCACACCGAGTGTGCACCAGCCCGACTGCCCAAAATGATCACACCGAGTGTGTACCAGCCCGA
The DNA here is from genome assembly GCA_026770705.1 of Isurus oxyrinchus. NCBI lineage: Eukaryota > Metazoa > Chordata > Chondrichthyes > Lamniformes > Lamnidae > Isurus > Isurus oxyrinchus. The sequence continues at coordinate 275,922 of JANJGN010000277.1, read as the reverse complement.
GTGTCCCCATCGATCACACCGAGTGTGTACCAGCCCGACTGACCCAATTGATCACACCGAGTGTGTACCAGCACCAATGTCCCCATCGATCACGTCGATTGTGTACCAGCCCGAGTGTCCCCATCGATCATACCGAGTGTGTACCAGCCCGAGTGCCCCCATCGATCACACTGTGTGTGTACCAGCCCGAGAGCCGCCATCGATCACACAGAGGGTGTACCAGCCCGAGTGAACCCATCGATCACAACGAATGTGTACCAGCCAGAGTGCCCCCATTGCTCACACAGAGTGCGTACCAGCCCGAGTGCCCCCATCGATCACACCGAGTGTGTACCAGCCTGAGTGGCCCATCGATCAGTCCGAGTGTGTACCAGCCCGAGTACCCCCATCGATCACACCGAGTGTGTACCAGCCCGAGTGCACCCATCGATCACACTGAGTGTGTACCAGCCTGAGTGTCCCATCGATCACACCAAGTCTGTACCAGCACCAATGTCCCCATCGATCACACGTGTGTACCAGCGCGAGCGCCCCCATCAACCACACCAAGTGTGTACCAGCCTGAGTGTCCCATCGATCACACGAAGTGTGTACAAGCACCAAAGTCCCCATCGATCACACCGAGTGTGTACCAGCCCGAGCATCCCCATCGATCACACTGAGTGTGTACCAGCCGAAGCACCCCCATCAATAACAAGGAGTGTGTACCAGCCCGACTGCCCCACTTGAGCACACCGAGAGTGTACCAGCCCGAGTGACCCATCGATCGCACCGAGTGTGTACCAGCCCGAGTGCCCCCATCGATCACACCGAGTGTACACCAGCCCGAGTGCCCCCATCGATCACAACGAGTGTGTACCAGCCCGAGTGCCCCCTTCCATCACACCGAGTGTGTACCAGCACCAATGTCCCCATCGATCACACCGAGTGTGTACCAGCACAAATGTCCGCATCAATCACACCGAGTGTGTACCAGCACCAATGTCCCCATCGATCACACCGAGTGTGTACCAGCCCGAGTGTCTCCATCGATCACAGAGAGTGTGCACTAGCACCAATGACCCCATCGATCACACCGAGTGTGTACGAGCCCGAGTGTCCCCAAGATCACACCGAGTGTGTACCAGCCCGAGTGTCCCCATCGATCACACCAAGTGTGTACCAGCCCGAGTGCCCCCATCATTCAGACCGAGTGTGTACCAGCACCAATGTCCCCATCGATCACTCAGATTGTGTACCAGCCCGACTGCCCCAATTGAGCACAGCGAGGGTGTACCAGCCCGAGTGTCCCCATCGATCACACCGAGTGTGTACCAGCCCGACTGCCCCAATTGATCACACCGAGTGTGTACCAGCCCGAGTGCCCCCATTGATCACACTGAGTGTGTGCCAGCACCAATGTCCCCATCGATCACACGAGTGTGTACCAGACTGTCTGCCCCAATTGAGCACACCGAGGGTGTACCAGCCCGAGTGCCCCCATCGATCACACCGAGTATGTACCAGCCTGAGTGCCCCCATCGATCACACCGAGTGTATACCAGCACCAATGCCCCCATCGATCACACTAAGTGTGTACAAGCACCAATGTGCCCATCGATCACACCGAGTGTGTACCAGCCCGAGTGCCCCCATCGATCAAACCGACTGTGTACCAGCACCAATGTCCCCATCGATCACACCGAGTGTATACCAGCACCAATGTCCCCATCGATCATACAGAGTGCGCACCAGCCTGAGTGTCGCCATCGCTAACACCAAGTGTGTACCTGCACCAGTGTCCCCATCGATCACACAGAGTGTGTACCAGCCCAAGTGTCCCCATCGATCACACCGAGTGTGTACAAGACCGACTGCCCCAATTGATCACACCGAGTGTGTACCAGCCCAAGTGCCCCCATCGATCACACTGAGTGTGTACCAGCACCAATGTCCCCATCGATCACACCGAGTGTGTACCAGCCTGACAGACCCAATTGAGCACACCGAGGGTGTACCAGCCCGAGCGTCTCCATCGATCACACCGAGTGTGTACCAGCCCGAGTGTCCCCATCGATCACACCGATTGTGTACCAGCCCGAGTGTCCCCAGCGATCACACCGCTTGTGTACCAGCCCGAGTGTCCCCTGCGATCACACCGACTGTGTACCAGCCCGAGAACCCCCATCGATCACACTGTGTGTGTACCAGCCCGAGAGCCGCCATCGATCACACAGAGGGTGTACCAGACCGAGTGACCCCATCGATCACAACGAATGTGTACCAGCCAGAGTGCCCCCATCGCTCACACCGAGTGTGTACCAGCCCGAGTGCCCCCATCGATCACACCGAGTGTGTACCAGCCCGAGTGGCCCCATCGATCAGACCGAGTGTGTACCAGCCCGAGTACCCCCATCGATCACACCGAGTGTGTACCAGCACCAATGTCCCCATCGATCACACCGAGTGTGTACCAGCACCAATGTCCACATCGATCACACTGAGTGTGTACCAGCACCAATGTCCCCATCGATCACACCGAGTGTGCACCAGCCCTAGTGCCCCCATCGATCACACCAAGTGTGTACCAGCATCAATGTCCCCATCGATCTCACCAAGTGTGTACCAGCACCAATGTCCCCATCGATCACACCGTGTGCACCAGCGCGAGTGCCCCCATCGATCACACCGAGTGTGTACCAGCCCGAGTATCCCCTTTCGATCACACCGAGTTTGTACCAGCACCAATGTCCCCATCGATCACACCGAGTGTGTCCCAGCCCGAGTGTCCCCATCCATCACAACGAGTGTGTACCAGCACCAATGTACCGATCGATCACACCGAGTGTGTACCAGCACCAATGTCGCCATCAATCACACCGAGTGTGTACCAGCACCAATGTTCCCAACGATCACACCGAGTGTGTACCAGCCCGAGTGTCCCCATCGATCACACCGAGTGTGTACCAGCACCAATGTCGCCATCGATCACACCGAGTGTGTACCTGCCCGAGTGCCCCCATCGATCATACCAAGTGTGTACCAGCATCAATGTCCCCATCAATCTCACCAAGTGTGTACCAGCACCAATGTCCCCATCGATCACACCGAGTGTATACGAGCCCGAGTGTCCCAATCGATCACACTGAGTGTGTACCAGCACCAATGTCCGCATCGATCACACTAAGTGTGTACAAGCACCAATGTGCCCATCGATCACACCGAGTGTGTACCAGCCCGAGTGCCGCTATCGATCACACAGAGTGTGTACCAGCCCGAGTGCCCCCATCGAACAAACCGAGTGTGTACCAGCACCAACGTCCGCATCGATCACACAGAGTGTGTACCAGCCCGAGTGTCCCCATCAATCACACCGAGTGGGTACCAGCCCGAGTGTCCCCATCGATCACACCGAGTGTGCACCAGCCCGACTGCCCCAAATGATCACACCGAGTGTGTACCAGCCCGAGTGTCCCCATCGATCACACCGAGTGTGTACCAGCCCGACTGACCCAATTGATCACACCGAGTGTGTACCAGCACCAATGTCCCCATCGATCACGTCGATTGTGTACCAGCCCGAGTGTCCCCATCGATCATACCGAGTGTGTACCCGCCCGAGTGCCCGCATCGATCACACTGAGTGTGTTCCAGCCCGAGTGCCCCCATCGATCACACTGAGTGTATACCAGCCCGAGTGACCCATCGATCACACCGAGTGTGTACCAGCCGAGTGTCCCCATCGAACACACCGATTCTGTACCAGCACCAATGACCCCATCGATCACACCGAGTGTGTACCAGCCCGAGTGTCCCCATCGATCACACCAAGTGTGTACCAGCCCAAGCGCCCCCATCGATCACACCGAGTGTGTACCAGACCGAATGCCCCCATCGATCACACCGAGTGTGTACCAGCGCCAATGTCCCCATCGATCACACCGAGTGTGTACCAGCCCGAGTGTCCCCTTCGATCACACCAAGTGTGTACCAGCACCAATGTCCCCATCGATCACTCCGAGTGTGTACCAGCACCAATGTCCCCATCGATCACACCGAGTGTGTACCAGCCCGAGTGACCCCATCGATCACACCGAGTGTGTACCAGCCCGAGTGTCCCCAGCGATCACAACGAGTGTGTCCCAGCCCGAGTGTCCCCATTGATCACACTGAGTGTGTTCAAGCGCCAATGTGCCCATCGATCACACCGAGTGTGTACCAGCCGGAGTGACCCCTTCGATCACACCAAGTGTGTACCAGCACCGATGTCTCCATCGATCACAGAGAGTGTGTACCTGCCCAAGTGCTCCCATCGATCACACCGAGTGTGTACCAGCACAAATGTCCACATCAATCACACCGAGTGTGTGCCAGCACCAATGTCCCCATCGATCACACCGAGTGTGTACCAGCACCGATGTCCCCATTGATCACAGAGAGTGTGTACCAGCCCAAGTGACCCCATCGATCACACCGAGTGTGTACCAGCCCGAGTGTCCCCATCCATCACAACGAGTGTGTACCAGCACCAATGTACCGATCGATCACACCGAGTGTGTACCAGCACCAATGTCGCCATCAATCACACCGAGTGTGTACCAGCACCAATGTTCCCAACGATCACACCGAGTGTGTACCAGCCCGAGTGTCCCCATCGATCACACCGAGTGTGTACCAGCACCAATGTCGCCATCGATCACACCGAGTGTGTACCTGCCCGAGTGCCCCCATCGATCATACCAAGTGTGTACCAGCATCAATGTCCCCATCAATCTCACCAAGTGTGTACCAGCACCAATGTCCCCATCGATCACACCGTGTGTACCAGCGCGAGAGCCCCCATCGATCACACCGAGTGTATACGAGCCCGAGTGTCCCAAAAGATCACACTGAGTGTGTACCAGCACCAATGTCCGCATCGATCACACTAAGTGTGTACAAGCACCAATGTGCCCATCGATCACACCGAGTGTGTACCAGCCCGAGTGCCGCTATCGATCACACAGAGTGTGTACCAGCCCGAGTGCCCCCATCGAACAAATCGAGTGTGTACCAGCACCAACGTCCGCATCGATCACACCGAGTGCGTACCAGCACCAATGTTCCCATCGATCACACAGAGTGTGTACCAGCCCGAGTGTCCCCATCAATCACACCGAGTGGGTACCAGCCCGAGTGTCCCCATCGATCACACCGAGTGTGCACCAGCCCGACTGCCCCAAATGATCACACCGAGTGTGTACCAGCCCGAGTGTCCCCATCGATCACACCGAGTGTGTACCAGCCCGACTGACCCAATTGATCACACCGAGTGTGTACCAGGACCCATGTCCCCATCGATCACGTCGATTGTGTACCAGCCCGAGTGTCCCCATCGATCATACCGAGTGTGTACCCGCCCGAGTGCCCGCATCGATCACACTGAGTGTGTTCCAGCCCGAGTGCCCCCATCGATCACACTGAGTGTGTACCAGCCCGAGTGACCCATCGATCACACCGAGTGTGTACCAGCCGAGTGTCCCCATCGATCACACCGATTCTGTACCAGCACCAATGACCCCATCGATCACACCGAGTCTGTACCAGCCCGAGTGTCCCCATCGATCACACCAAGTGTGTACCAGCCCAAGCGCCCCCATCGATCACACCGAGTGTGTACCAGACCGAATGCCCCCATCGATCACACCGAGTGTGTACCAGCGCCAATGTCCCCATCGATCACACTGAGTGTGTACCAGCCCGAGTTTCCCCTTCGATCACACCAAGTGTGTACCAGCACCAATGTCCCCATCGATCACACCGAGTGTGTACCAGCACCAATGTCCCCATCGATCACACCGAGTGTGTACCAGCCCGAGTGACCCCATCGATCACACCGAGTGTGTACCAGCCCGAGTGTCCCCAGCGATCACAACGAGTGTGTCCCAGCCCGAGTGTCCCCATTGATCACACTGAGTGTGTTCAAGCGCCAATGTGCCCATCGATCACACCGAGTGTGTACCAGCCGGAGTGACCCCTTCGATCACACCAAGTGTGTACCAGCACCGATGTCTCCATCGATCACAGAGAGTGTGTACCTGCCCAAGTGCTCCCATCGATCACACCGAGTGTGTACCAGCACAAATGTCCACATCAATCACACCGAGTGTGTACCAGCACCAATGTCCCCATCGATCACACCGAGTGTGTACCAGCACCGATGTCCCCATTGATCACAGAGAGTGTGTACCAGCCCAAGTGACCCCATCGATCATACCGAGTGTGTACCAGCCCGAGTGTCCCCATCCATCACAACGAGTGTGTACCAGCACCAATGTACCGATCGATCACACCGAGTGTGTACCAGCACCAATGTCGCCATCAATCACACCGAGTGTGTACCAGCACCAATGTTCCCAACGATCACACCGAGTGTGTACCAGCCCGAGTGTCCCCATCGATCACACCGAGTGTGTACCAGCACCAATGTCGCCATCGATCACACCGAGTGTGTACCTGCCCGAGTGCCCCCATCGATCATACCAAGTGTGTACCAGCATCAATGTCCCCATCAATCTCACCAAGTGAGTACCAGCACTAATGTCCCCATCGATCACACCGTGTGTACCAGCGCGAGAGCCCCCATCGATCACACCGAGTGTATACGAGCCCGAGTGTCCCAAAAGATCACACTGAGTGTGTACCAGCACCAATGTCCGCATCGATCACACTAAGTGTGTACAAGCACCAATGTGCCCATCGATCACACCGAGTGTGTACCAGCCCGAGTGCCGCTATCGATCACACAGAGTGTGTACCAGCCCGAGTGCCCCCATCGAACAAACCGAGTGTGTACCAGCACCAACGTCCGCATCGATCACACCGAGTGTGTACCAGCCCGAGTGTACCCATCGATCACACCGAGTGCGTACCAGCACCAATGTTCCCATCGATCACACAGAGTGTGTACCAGCCCGAGTGTCCCCATCAATCACACCGAGTGGGTACCAGCCCGAGTGTCCCCATCGATCACACCGAGTGTGCACCAGCCCGACTGCCCCAAATGATCACACCGAGTGTGTACCAGCCCGAGTGTCCCCATCGATCACACCGAGTGTGTACCAGCCCGACTGACCCAATTGATCACACCGAGTGTGTACCAGGACCCATGTCCCCATCGATCACGTCGATTGTGTACCAGCCCGAGTGTCCCCATCGATCATACCGAGTGTGTACCCGCCCGAGTGCCCGCATCGATCACACTGAGTGTGTTCCAGCCCGAGTGCCCCCATCGATCACACCGAGTGTGTACCAGCCGAGTGTCCCCATCGATCACACCGATTCTGTACCAGCACCAATGACCCCATCGATCACACCGAGTGTGTTCCAGCCCGAGTGTCCCCATCGATCACACCGAGTGTGTACCAGCCCGAGTGTCCCCATCCATCACAACGAGTGTGTACCAGCACCAATGTACCGATCGATCACACCGAGTGTGTACCAGCACCAATGTCGCCATCAATCACACCGAGTGTGTACCAGCACCAATGTTCCCAACGATCACACCGAGTGTGTACCAGCCCGAGTGTCCCCATCGATCACACCGAGTGTGTACCAGCACCAATGTCGCCATCGATCACACCGAGTGTGTACCTGCCCGAGTGCCCCCATCGATCATACCAAGTGTGTACCAGCATCAATGTCCCCATCAATCTCACCAAGTGAGTACCAGCACTAATGTCCCCATCGATCACACCGTGTGTACCAGCGCGAGAGCCCCCATCGATCACACCGAGTGTATACGAGCCCGAGTGTCCCAAAAGATCACACTGAGTGTGTACCAGCACCAATGTCCGCATCGATCACACTAAGTGTGTACAAGCACCAATGTGCCCATCGATCACACCGAGTGTGTACCAGCCCGAGTGCCGCTATCGATCACACAGAGTGTGTACCAGCCCGAGTGCCCCCATCGAACAAACCGAGTGTGTACCAGCACCAACGTCCGCATCGATCACACCGAGTGTGTACCAGCCCGAGTGCCCCCATCGATCAAACCGACTGTGTACCAGCACCAATGTCCCCATCGATCACACCGAGTGTATACCAGCACCAATGTCCCCATCGATCATACAGAGTGCGCACCAGCCTGAGTGTCGCCATCGCTAACACCAAGTGTGTACCTGCACCAATGTCCCCATCGATCACACAGAGTGTGTACCAGCCCAAGTGTCCCCATCGATCACACCGAGTGTGTACAAGACCGACTGCCCCAATTGATCACACCGAGTGTGTACCAGCCCAAGTGCCCCCATCGATCACACTGAGTGTGTACCAGCACCAATGACCCCATCGATCACACCGAGTGTGTACCAGCCTGACAGACCCAATTGAGCACACCGAGGGTGTACCAGCCCGAGCGTCTCCATCGATCACACCGAGTGTGTACCAGCCCGAGTGTCCCCATCGATCACACCGATTGTGTACCAGCCCGAGTGTCCCCAGCGATCACACCGCTTGTGTACCAGCCCGAGTGTCCCCTGCGATCACACCGACTGTGTACCAGCCCGAGAACCCCCATCGATCACACTGTGTGTGTACCAGCCCGAGAGCCGCCATCGATCACACAGAGGGTGTACCAGACCGAGTGACCCCATCGATCACAACGAATGTGTACCAGCCAGAGTGCCCCCATCGCTCACACCGAGTGTGTACCAGCCCGAGTGCCCCCATCGATCACACCGAGTGTGTACCAGCCCGAGTGGCCCCATCGATCAGACCGAGTGTGTACCAGCCCGAGTACCCCCATCGATCACACCGAGTGTGTACCAGCACCAATGTCCCCATCGATCACACCGAGTGTGTACCAGCACCAATGTCCACATCGATCACACTGAGTGTGTACCAGCACCAATGTCCCCATCGATCACACCGAGTGTGCACCAGCCCTAGTGCCCCCATCGATCACACCAAGTGTGTACCAGCATCAATGTCCCCATCGATCTCACCAAGTGTGTACCAGCACCAATGTCCCCATCGATCACACCGTGTGCACCAGCGCGAGTGCCCCCATCGATCACACCGAGTGTGTACCAGCCCGAGTATCCCCTTTCGATCACACCGAGTTTGTACCAGCACCAATGTCCCCATCGATCACACCGAGTGTGTCCCAGCCCGAGTGTCCCCATCCATCACAACGAGTGTGTACCAGCACCAATGTACCGATCGATCACACCGAGTGTGTACCAGCACCAATGTCGCCATCAATCACACCGAGTGTGTACCAGCACCAATGTTCCCAACGATCACACCGAGTGTGTACCAGCCCGAGTGTCCCCATCGATCACACCGAGTGTGTACCAGCACCAATGTCGCCATCGATCACACCGAGTGTGTACCTGCCCGAGTGCCCCCATCGATCATACCAAGTGTGTACCAGCATCAATGTCCCCATCAATCTCACCAAGTGTGTACCAGCACCAATGTCCCCATCGATCACACCGAGTGTATACGAGCCCGAGTGTCCCAATCGATCACACTGAGTGTGTACCAGCACCAATGTCCGCATCGATCACACTAAGTGTGTACAAGCACCAATGTGCCCATCGATCACACCGAGTGTGTACCAGCCCGAGTGCCGCTATCGATCACACAGAGTGTGTACCAGCCCGAGTGCCCCCATCGAACAAACCGAGTGTGTACCAGCACCAACGTCCGCATCGATCACACAGAGTGTGTACCAGCCCGAGTGTCCCCATCAATCACACCGAGTGGGTACCAGCCCGAGTGTCCCCATCGATCACACCGAGTGTGCACCAGCCCGACTGCCCCAAATGATCACACCGAGTGTGTACCAGCCCGAGTGTCCCCATCGATCACACCGAGTGTGTACCAGCCCGACTGACCCAATTGATCACACCGAGTGTGTACCAGCACCAATGTCCCCATCGATCACGTCGATTGTGTACCAGCCCGAGTGTCCCCATCGATCATACCGAGTGTGTACCCGCCCGAGTGCCCGCATCGATCACACTGAGTGTGTTCCAGCCCGAGTGCCCCCATCGATCACACTGAGTGTATACCAGCCCGAGTGACCCATCGATCACACCGAGTGTGTACCAGCCGAGTGTCCCCATCGAACACACCGATTCTGTACCAGCACCAATGACCCCATCGATCACACCGAGTGTGTACCAGCCCGAGTGTCCCCATCGATCACACCAAGTGTGTACCAGCCCAAGCGCCCCCATCGATCACACCGAGTGTGTACCAGACCGAATGCCCCCATCGATCACACCGAGTGTGTACCAGCGCCAATGTCCCCATCGATCACACCGAGTGTGTACCAGCCCGAGTGTCCCCTTCGATCACACCAAGTGTGTACCAGCACCAATGTCCCCATCGATCACACCGAGTGTGTACCAGCACCAATGTCCCCATCGATCACACCGAGTGTGTACCAGCCCGAGTGACCCCATCGATCACACCGAGTGTGTACCAGCCCGAGTGTCCCCAGCGATCACAACGAGTGTGTCCCAGCCCGAGTGTCCCCATTGATCACACTGAGTGTGTTCAAGCGCCAATGTGCCCATCGATCACACCGAGTGTGTACCAGCCGGAGTGACCCCTTCGATCACACCAAGTGTGTACCAGCACCGATGTCTCCATCGATCACAGAGAGTGTGTACCTGCCCAAGTGCTCCCATCGATCACACCGAGTGTGTACCAGCACAAATGTCCACATCAATCACACCGAGTGTGTACCAGCACCAATGTCCCCATCGATCACACCGAGTGTGTACCAGCACCGATGTCCCCATTGATCACAGAGAGTGTGTACCAGCCCAAGTGACCCCATCGATCACACCGAGTGTGTACCAGCCCGAGTGTCCCCATCCATCACAACGAGTGTGTACCAGCACCAATGTACCGATCGATCACACCGAGTGTGTACCAGCACCAATGTCGCCATCAATCACACCGAGTGTGTACCAGCACCAATGTTCCCAACGATCACACCGAGAGTGTACCAGCCCGAGTGTCCCCATCGATCACACCGAGTGTGTACCAGCACCAATGTCGCCATCGATCACACCGAGTGTGTACCTGCCCGAGTGCCCCCATCGATCATACCAAGTGTGTACCAGCATCAATGTCCCCATCAATCTCACCAAGTGTGTACCAGCACCAATGTCCCCATCGATCACACCGTGTGTACCAGCGCGAGAGCCCCCATCGATCACACCGAGTGTATACGAGCCCGAGTGTCCCAAAAGATCACACTGAGTGTGTACCAGCACCAATGTCCGCATCGATCACACTAAGTGTGTACAAGCACCAATGTGCCCATCGATCACACCGAGTGTGTACCAGCCCGAGTGCCGCTATCGATCACACAGAGTGTGTACCAGCCCGAGTGCCCCCATCGAACAAACCGAGTGTGTACCAGCACCAACGTCCGCATCGATCACACCGAGTGTGTACCAGCCCGAGTGTACCCATCGATCACACCGAGTGCGTACCAGCACCAATGTTCCCATCGATCACACAGAGTGTGTACCAGCCCGAGTGTCCCCATCAATCACACCGAGTGGGTACCAGCCCGAGTGTCCCCATCGATCACACCGAGTGTGCACCAGCCCGACTGCCCCAAATGATCACACCGAGTGTGTACCAGCCCGAGTGTCCCCATCGATCACACCGAGTGTGTACCAGCCCGACTGACCCAATTGATCACACCGAGTGTGTACCAGGACCCATGTCCCCATCGATCACGTCGATTGTGTACCAGCCCGAGTGTCCCCATCGATCATACCGAGTATGTACCCGCCCGAGTGCCCGCATCGATCACACTGAGTGTGTTCCAGCCCGAGTGCCCCCATCGATCACACTGAGTGTGTACCAGCCCGAGTGACCCATCGATCACACCGAGTGTGTACCAGCCGAGTGTCCCCATCGATCACACCGATTCTGTACCAGCACCAATGACCCCATCGATCACACCGAGTCTGTACCAGCCCGAGTGTCCCCATCGATCACACCAAGTGTGTACCAGCCCAAGCGCCCCCATCGATCACACCGAGTGTGTACCAGACCGAATGCCCCCATCGATCACACCGAGTGTGTACCAGCGCCAATGTCCCCATCGATCACACTGAGTGTGTACCAGCCCGAGTTTCCCCTTCGATCACACCAAGTGTGTACCAGCACCAATGTCCCCATCGATCACACCGAGTGTGTACCAGCACCAATGTCCCCATCGATCACACCGAGTGTGTACCAGCCCGAGTGACCCCATCGATCACACCGAGTGTGTACCAGCCCGAGTGTCCCCAGCGATCACAACGAGTGTGTCCCAGCCCGAGTGTCCCCATTGATCACACTGAGTGTGTTCAAGCGCCAATGTGCCCATCGATCACACCGAGTGTGTACCAGCCGGAGTGACCCCTTCGATCACACCAAGTGTGTACCAGCACCGATGTCTCCATCGATCACAGAGAGTGTGTACCTGCCCAAGTGCTCCCATCGATCACACCGAGTGTGTACCAGCACAAATGTCCACATCAATCACACCGAGTGTGTACCAGCACCAATGTCCCCATCGATCACACCGAGTGTGTACCAGCACCGATGTCCCCATTGATCACAGAGAGTGTGTACCAGCCCGACTGCCCCAAATGATCACACCGAGTGTGTACCAGCCCGAGTGTCCCCATCGATCACACCGAGTGTGTACCAGCCCGACTGACCCAATTGATCACACCGAGTGTGTACCAGGACCCATGTCCCCATCGATCACGTCGATTGTGTACCAGCCCGAGTGTCCCCATCGATCATACCGAGTGTGTACCCGCCCGAGTGCCCGCATCGATCACACTGAGTGTGTTCCAGCCCGAGTGCCCCCATCGATCACACTGAGTGTGTACCAGCCCGAGTGACCCATCGATCACACCGAGTGTGTACCAGCCGAGTGTCCCCATCGATCACACCGATTCTGTACCAGCACCAATGACCCCATCGATCACACCGAGTCTGTACCAGCCCGAGTGTCCCCATCGATCACACCAAGTGTGTACCAGCCCAAGCGCCCCCATCGATCACACCGAGTGTGTACCAGACCGAATGCCCCCATCGATCACACCGAGTGTGTACCAGCGCCAATGTCCCCATCGATCACACTGAGTGTGTACCAGCCCGAGTTTCCCCTTCGATCACACCAAGTGTGTACCAGCACCAATGTCCCCATCGATCACACCGAGTGTGTACCAGCACCAATGTCCCCATCGATCACACCGAGTGTGTACCAGCCCGAGTGACCCCATCGATCACACCGAGTGTGTACCAGCCCGAGTGTCCCCAGCGATCACAACGAGTGTGTCCCAGCCCGAGTGTCCCCATTGATCACACTGAGTGTGTTCAAGCGCCAATGTGCCCATCGATCACACCGAGTGTGTACCAGCCGGAGTGACCCCTTCGATCACACCAAGTGTGTACCAGCACCGATGTCTCCATCGATCACAGAGAGTGTGTACCTGCCCAAGTGCTCCCATCGATCACACCGAGTGTGTACCAGCACAAATGTCCACATCAATCACACCGAGTGTGTACCAGCACCAATGTCCCCATCGATCACACCGAGTGTGTACCAGCACCGATGTCCCCATTGATCACAGAGAGTGTGTACCAGCCCAAGTGACCCCATCGATCACACCGAGTGTGTACCAGCCCGACTGACCCAATTGATCACACCGAGTGTGTACCAGGACCCATGTCCCCATCGATCACGTCGATTGTGTACCAGCCCGAGTGTCCCCATCGATCATACCGAGTGTGTACCCGCCCGAGTGCCCGCATCGATCACACTGAGTGTGTACCCGCCCGAGTGCCCGCATCGATCACACTGAGTGTGTTCCAGCCCGAGTGCCCCCATCGATCACACCGAGTGTGTACCAGCCGAGTGTCCCCATCGATCACACCGATTCTGTACCAGCACCAATGACCCCATCGATCACACCGAGTGTGTTCCAGCCCGAGTGTCCCCATCGATCACACCGAGTGTGTACCAGCCCGAGTGTCCCCATCCATCACAACGAGTGTGTACCAGCACCAATGTACCGATCGATCACACCGAGTGTGTACCAGCACCAATGTCGCCATCAATCACACCGAGTGTGTACCAGCACCAATGTTCCCAACGATCACACCGAGTGTGTACCAGCCTGAGTGTCCCCATCGATCACACCGAGTGTGTACCAGCACCAATGTCGCCATCGATCACACCGAGTGTGTACCTGCCCGAGTGCCCCCATCGATCATACCAAGTGTGTACCAGCATCAATGTCCCCATCAATCTCACCAAGTGAGTACCAGCACTAATGTCCCCATCGATCACACCGTGTGTACCAGCGCGAGAGCCCCCATCGATCACACCGAGTGTATACGAGCCCGAGTGTCCCAAAAGATCACACTGAGTGTGTACCAGCACCAATGTCCGCATCGATCACACTAAGTGTGTACAAGCACCAATGTGCCCATCGATCACACCGAGTGTGTACCAGCCCGAGTGCCGCTATCGATCACACAGAGTGTGTACCAGCCCGAGTGCCCCCATCGAACAAACCGAGTGTGTACCAGCACCAACGTCCGCATCGATCACACCGAGTGTGTACCAGCCCGAGTGTACCCATCGATCACACCGAGTGCGTACCAGCACCAATGTTCCCATCGATCACACAGAGTGTGTACCAGCCCGAGTGTCCCCATCAATCACACCGAGTGGGTACCAGCCCGAGTGTCCCCATCGATCACACCGAGTGTGCACCAGCCCGACTGCCCCAAATAATCACACCGAGTGTGTACCGGCCCGAGTGTCCCCATCGATCACACCGAGTGTGTACCAGCCCGACTGACCCAATTGATCACACCGAGTGTGTACCAGGACCCATGTCCCCATCGATCACGTCGATTGTGTACCAGCCGGAGTGTCCCCATCGATCATACCGAGTGTGTACCCGCCCGAGTGCCCGCATCGATCACACTGAGTGTGTTCCAGCCCGAGTGCCCCCATCGATCACACTGAGTGTGTACCAGCCCGAGTGACCCATCGATCACACCGAGTGTGTACTAGCCGAGTGTCCCCATCGATCACACCGATTCTGTACCAGCACCAATGACCCCATCGATCACACCGAGTGTGTTCCAGCCCGAGTGTCCCCATCGATCACACCAAGTGTGTACCAGCCCAAGCGCCCCCATCGATCACACCGAGTGTGTACCAGACCGAATGCCCCCATCGATCACACCGAGTGTGTACCAGCGCCAATGTCCCCATCGATCACACCGAGTGTGTACCAGCCCGAGTTCCCCTTCGATCACACCAAGTGTGTACCAGCACCAATGTCCCCATCGATCACACCGAGTGTGTACCAGCACCAATATCCCCATCGATCACACCGAGTGTGTACCAGCCCGAGTGACCCCATCGATCACACCGAGTGTGTACCAGCCCGAGTGTCCCCAGCGATCACAACGAGTGTGTCCCAGCCCGAGTGTCCCCATTGATCACACTGAGTGTGTTCAAGCACCAATGTGCCCATCGATCACACCGAGTGTGTACCAGCCGGAGTGACCCCTTCGATCACACCAAGTGTGTACCAGCACCGATGTCTCCATCGATCACAGAGAGTGTGTACCTGCCCAAGTGCTCCCATCGATCACACCGAGTGTGTACCAGCACAAATGTCCACATCAATCACACCGAGTGTGTACCAGCACCAATGTGCCCATCGATCACACCGAGTGTGTACCAGCACCGATGACCCCATTGATCACAGAGAGTGTGTACCAGCCCAAGTGACCCCATCGATCACACCGAGTGTGTACCAGCCCGACTGCCCCAATTGATCACACCGAGTGTGTACCAGCACCAATGTCCCCATCGATCACACCAATTGTGTACCAGCCTGAGTGTCCCCAGCGATCACACCGAGTGTGTACCAGCACGATTGCCCCAATTGATCACACCGAGTGTGTACCAGCCCGAGTGCCCCCATCGATCACACTGATTGTGTACCAGCACCAATGTCCCCATCGATCACACCGAGTGTGTACCAGCCTGACAGCCCCATTTGAGCACACCGAGGGTGTACCAGCCCGAGTGTCTCCATCAATCACACCGAGTGTGTACCAGCACCAATGTCCCCATCGATCACACCGATTGTGTACCAGCCCGAGTGTCCCCAGCAATCACACCGACTGTGTACCAGCCAGAGTGCCCCCATCGATCACACTGTGTGTGTACCAGCCCGAGTGCCACCATCGATCACACAGAGGGTGTACCAGCCCGAGTGCCCACATCGATCACACCGAATGTGTACCAGCCTGAGTGCCCCCATCGCTCACACAGAGTGCGTAACAGCCCGAGTGCCCCCATCGATCACACCGAGTGTGTTCCAGCCCGAGTGCCCCCATCGATCACACCGAGTGTGTACCAGCCCGAGTACCCCCATCGATCACACCGAGTGTGTACCAGCACCAATGTCCCCATCGATCACACCGAGTGTGTACCAGCACCAATGTCCCCATCGATCACACCGAGTGTGTACCAGCCCGAGTCCCCCCATCGATCACGCCGAGTGTGTCCCAGCCCGAGTGCCCCCATCGATCATACCGAGTGTGTACCAGCAACAATGTCCCCATCGCTCACACAAAGTGTGTACCAGCCCGAGTGCCCCCGTCAATCACACAGAGTGTGTACCAGCACCAATGTACCCATCGATCGCACCGAATGTGTACCAGCCCGAGTGTCCACATCGATCACACCAAGTGTGTACCAGCACCAATGTCCGCATCGATCACACTAAGTGTGTAAAAGCACCAATGTGCCAATCGATCACACCGAGTGTGTACCAGCCCGAGTGTCCCCATCAATCACACCGAGTGTGTACCAGCACCAATGTGCCCATTGATCACACCGAGTGTGTACCAGCACCAATGTGCCCATCGATCACACCGAGTGTGTACCAGCACCAATGTGCCCATCGATCACACCGAGTATGTACCAGCCCGAGTGTCCCCATCGATCGCATCGAGTGTGTACCAGCCCGACTGCCCCAATTGATCACACCGAGTGTGTACCAGCCCGAGTGTCCCCATCGATCACACCGAGTGTGTACCAGCACCAATGTCCCCATCGATCACGTCGATTGTGTACCAGCCCGAGTGTCCCCATCGATCATACCGAGTGTGTACCCGCCCGAGTGCCCGCATCGATCACACTGAGTGTGTTCCAGCCCGAGTGCCCCCATCGATCACACTGAGTGTGTACCAGCCCGAGTGACCCATCGATCACACCGAGTGTGTACTAGCCGAGTGTCCCCATCGATCACACCGATTCTGTACCAGCACCACTGACCCCATCGATCACACCGAGTGTGTACCAGCCCGAGTGTCCCCATCGATCACACCACGTGTGTACTAGCCCAAGCGCCCCCATCGATCACACCGAGTGTGTACCAGACCGAATGCCCCCATCGATCACACCGAGTGTGTACCAGCCTGAGTGCCCCCATCGATCACACCGAACATGTACCAGCCTGAGTGCCCCCATCGCTCACACAGAGTGCGTAACAGCCCGAGTGCCCCCATCGATCACACCGAGTGTGTACCAGCACCAATGTACCCATGGATCGCACCGAATGTGTACCAGCCCGAGGGCCCCCAACGATCACACTGAGTGTGTACCAGCCCGAGTGCCCACATCGATCACACCAAGTGTGTACCAGCACCAATGTCCCCATCGATCTCACCAAGTGTGTACCAGCGCGCGTGCCCCCATCAATCACACCGAGTGTGTACCAGCCCGAGCATCCCCATCGATCACACCGAGTGTGTACCAGCCGAGTGTCCCCATCGATCACACCGATTCTGTACCAGCACCAATGACCCCATCGATCACACCGAGTGTGTACCAGCCCGAGTGTCCCCATCGATCACACCAAGTGTGTACCAGCCCAAGCGCCCCCATCAATCACACCGAGTGTGTACCAGACCGAATGCCCCCATCGATCACACCGAGTGTGTACCAGCACCAATGTCCCCATCGATCACACCGAGTGTGTACCAGCCCGAGTGTCCCCATCGATCACACCAAGCGTGTACCAGAACCAATGTCCCCATCGATCACACCGAGTATGTACCAGCACCAATGTCCCCATCGATCACACCGAGTGTGTACAAGCCCGAGTGACCCCATCGATCACACCGAGTGTGTACCAGCCCGAGTGTCCCCAGCGATCACAACGAGTGTGTCCCAGCCCGAGTGTCCCCATTGATCACACTGAGTGTGTTCAAGCACCAATGTGCCCATCGATCACACCGAGTGTGTACCAGCCCGAGTGACCCCTTCGATCACACCAAGTGTGTACCAGCACCGATGTCCCCATCGATCACAGAGAGTGTGTACCTGCCCAAGTGCCCCCATCGATCACACCGAGTGTGTACCAGCACAAATGTCCACATCAATCACACCGAGTGTGTAGCAGCACCAATGTCCCCATCGATCACACCGTGTGTGTACCAGCACCGATGTCCCCATCGATCACAGAGAGTGTGTACCAGCCCAAGTGACCCCATCGATCACACCGAGTGTGTACCAGCCCGACTGCCCCAATTGATCACACCGAGTGTGTACCAGCACCAATGTCCCCATCGATCACACCGATTGTGTACCAGCCTGAGTGTCCCCAGCGATCACACCGAGTGTGTACCAGCACGACTGCCCCAATTGATCACACCGAGTGTGTACCAGCCCGAGTGCCCCCATCGATCACACTGATTGTGTACCAGCACCAATGTCCCCATCGATCACACCGAGTGTGTACCAGCCTGACAGCCCCATTTGAGCACACCGAGGGTGTACCAGCCCGAGTGTCTCCATCAATCACACCGAGTGTGTACCAGCACCAATGTCCCCATCGATCACACCGATTGTGTACCAGCCCGAGTGTCCCCAGCAATCACACCGACT
Organism: Isurus oxyrinchus; assembly: GCA_026770705.1. Classification (NCBI taxonomy): domain Eukaryota; kingdom Metazoa; phylum Chordata; class Chondrichthyes; order Lamniformes; family Lamnidae; genus Isurus; species Isurus oxyrinchus. Next base: position 256,937 of record JANJGN010000277.1, on the reverse strand, counting down.
GTGTACCAGCCAGAGTGCCCCCATCGATCACACTGTGTGTGTACCAGCCCGAGTGCCACCATCGATCACACAGAGGGTGTACCAGCCCGAGTGCCCCCATCGATCACACCGAATGTGTACCAGCCTGAGTGCCCCCAGCGCTCACACAGAGTGCGTAACAGCCCGAGTGCCCCCATCGATCACACCGAGTGTGTACCAGCCCGAGTGCCCCCATCGATCACACCGAGTGTGTACCAGCCCGAGTACCCCCATCGATCACACCGAGTGTGTACCAGCACCAATGTCCCCATCGATCACACCGAGTGTGTACCAGCACCAATGTCCCCATCGATCACACCGAGTGTGTACCAGCCCGAGTGCCCCCATCGATCACACCGAGTGTGTCCCAGCCCGAGTGCCCCCATCGATCATACCGAGTGTGTACCAGCACCAATGTCCCCATCGCTCACACAAAGTGTGTACCAGCCCGAGTGCCCCCGTCAATCACACAGAGTGTGTACCAGCACCAATGTACCCATCGATCGCACCGAATGTGTACCAGCCCGAGTGTCCACATCGATCACACCAAGTGTGTACCAGCACAAATGTCCCCATCGATCACACCGAGTGTGCACCAGCCCGAGTGCCCCCATCGATCACTCCAAGTGTCTACCAGCATCAATGTCCCCATCGATCTCACCAAGTGTGTACCAGCACCAATGTCCCCATCGATGACACCGTGTGTACCAGCGCGAGTGCCCCCATCGATCACACCGAGTGTGTACCAGCCCGAATGTCCCCATCGATCAGACCAAGTGTGTACCAGCACCAATGTCCGCATCGATCACACTAAGTGTGTAAAAGCACCAATGTGCCAATCGATCACACCGAGTGTGTACCAGCCCGAGTGCCCCCATCGATCACACAGAGTGTGTACCAGCCCGAGTGTCTTCATCGATCACACCGAGTGTGTACCAGCACCACTGTCCCCATCGATCACACCGAGTGTGTACCAGCCCGAGTGTCCCCATCAATCACACCGAGTGTGTACCAGCACCAATGTGCCCATCGATCACACCGAGTGTGTACCAGCACCAATGTGCCCATCAATCACACCGAGTGTGTACCAGCACCAATGTGCCCATCGATCACACCGAGTATGTACCAGCCCGAGTGTCCCCATCGATCGCATCGAGTGTGTACCAGCCCGACTGCCCCAATTGATCACACCGAGTGTGTACCAGCCCGAGTGTCCCCATCGATCACACCGAGTGTGTACCAGCCCGACTGACCCAATTGATCACACCGAGTGTGTACCAGCACCAATGTCCCCATCGATCACGTCGATTGTGTACCAGCCCGAGTGTCCCCATCGATCATACCGAGTGTGTACCCGCCCGAGTGCCCGCATCGATCACACTGAGTGTGTTCCAGCCCGAGTGCCCCCATCGATCACACTGAGTGTGTACCAGCCCGAGTGACCCATCGATCACACCGAGTGTGTACTAGCCGAGTGTCCCCATCGATCACACCGATTCTGTACCTGCACCAATGACCCCATCGATCACACCGAGTGTGTACCAGCCCGAGTGTCCCCATCGATCACACCACGTGTGTACCAGCCCAAGCGCCCCCATCGATCACACCGAGTGTGTACCAGACCGAATGCCCCCATCGATCACACCGAGTGTGTACCAGCCTGAGTGCCCCCATCGATCACACCGAACGTGTACCAGCCTGAGTGCCCCCATCGCTCACACAGAGTGCGTAACAGCCCGAGTGCCCCCATCGATCACACCGAGTGTGTACCAGCACCAATGTACCCATGGATCGCACCGAATGTGTACCAGCCCGAGTGCCCCCAACGATCACACTGAGTGTGTACCAGCCCGAGTGCCCACATCGATCACACCAAGTGTGTACCAGCACCAATGTCCCCATCGATCTCACCAAGTGTGTACCAGCACCAATGTCCCCATCGATCACACCGAGTGTGTACCAGCCCGAGTGTCCCCATCGATCACACCGAGTGTGTACCAGCCGAGTGTCCCCATCGATCACACCGATTCTGTACCAGCACCAATGACCCCATCGATCACACCGAGTGTGTACCAGCCCGAGTGTCCCCATCGATCACACCAAGTGTGTACCAGCCCAAGCGCCCCCATCGATCACACCGAGTGTGTACCAGACCGAATGCCCCCATCGATCACACCGAGTGTGTACCAGCACCAATGTCCCCATCGATCACACCGAGTGTGTACCAGCCCGAGTGTCCCCATCGATCACACCAAGTGTGTACCAGAACCAATGTCCCCATCGATCACTCCGAGTGCGTACCAGCACCAATGTCCCCATCGATCACACCGAGTGTGTACAAGCCCGAGTGACCCCATCGATCACACCGAGTGTGTACCAGCCCGAGTGTCCCCAGGGATCACAACGAGTGTGTCCCAGCCCGAGTGTCCCCATTGATCACACTGAGTGTGTTCAAGCACCAATGTGCCCATCGATCACACCGAGTGTGTACCAGCCCGAGTGACCCCTTCGATCACACCAAGTGTGTACCAGCACCGATGTCCCCATCGATCACAGAGAGTGTGTACCTGCCCAAGTGCCCCCATCGATCACACCGAGTGTGTACCAGCACAAATGTCCACATCAATCACACCGAGTGTGTACCAGCACCAATGTCCCCATCGATCACACCGAGTGTGTACCAGCACCGATGTCCCCATCGATCACAGAGAGTGTGTACCAGCCCAAGTGACCCCATCGATCACACCGAGTGTGTACCAGCCCGACTGCCCCAATTGATCACACCGAGTGTGTACCAGCACCAATGTCCCCATCGATCACATCGATTGTGTACCAGCCTGAGTGTCCCCAGCGATCACACCGAGTGTGTACCAGCACGACTGCCCCAATTGATCACACCAAGTGTGTACCAGCCCGAGTGCCCCCATCGATCACACTGAGTGTGTACCAGCACCAATGTCCCCATCGATCACACCGAGTGTGTACCAGCCTGACAGCCCCATTTGAGCACACCGAGGGTGTACCAGCCCGAGTGCCCCCATCGATCACACCGAATGTGTACCAGACTGAGTGCCCCCATCGCTCACACAGAGTGCGTAACAGCCCGAGTGCCCCCATCGATCACACCGAGTGTGTACCAGCCCGAGTGCCCCCATCGATCACACCGAGTGTGTACCAGCCCGAGTACCCCTTCGATCACACTGAGTGTGTACCAGCACCAATGTCCCCATCGATCACACCGAGTGTGTACCAGCACCAATGTCCCCATCGATCACACCGAGTGTGTACCAGCCCGAGTGCCCCCATCGATCTCACCGAGTGTGTACCAGCCCGAGTGCCCCCATCGATCATACCGAGTGTGTACCAGCAACAATGTCCCCATCGCTCACACAGAGTGTGTACCAGCCCGAGTGCCCCCATCAATCACACAGAGTTTGTACCAGCACCAATGTACCCATCGATCGCACCGAATGTGTACCAGCCCGAGTGTCCACATCGATCACACCAAGTGTGTACCAGCACCAATGTCCCCATCGATCACACCGAGTGTGCACCAGCCCGAGTGCCCCCATCGATCACACCAAGTGTCTACCACCATCAATGACCCCATCGATCTCACCAAGTGTGTTCCAGCACCAATGTCCCCATCGCTGACACCGTGTGTACGAGCGCGAGTGCCCCCATCGATCACACCAAGTGTGTACCAGCCCGAATGTCCCCATCGATCACACCAAGTGTGTACCAGCACCAATGTCCGCATCGATCACACTAAGTGTGTACAAGCACCAATGTGCCAATCGATCACATCGAGTGTGTACCAGCCCGAGTGCCCCCATCGATCACACAGAGTGTGTACCAGCCCGAGTGTCTTCATCGATCACACTGAGTGTGTACCAGCACCACTGTCCCCATCGATCACACCGAGTGTGTACCAGCCCGAGTGCCCCATCAATCACACCGAGTGTGTACCAGCACCAATGTGCCCATCGATCACACCGAGTGTGTACCAGCACCAATGTGCCCATCAATCACACCGAGTGTGTACCAGCACCAATGTGCCCATCGATCACACCGAGTATGTACCAGCCCGAGTGTCCCCATCGATCACACCGAGTGTGTACCAGCCCGACTGCCCCAACTGATCACACCGAGTGTGTACCAGCCCGAGGGTCCCCATCGATCACACCGAGTGTGTACCAGCCCGACTGACCCAATTGATCACACCGAGTGTGTACCAGCACCAATGTCCCCATCGATCACGTCGATTGTGTACCAGCCCGAGTGTCCCCATCGATCATACCGAGTGTGTACCCGCCCGAGTGCCCGCATCGATCACACTGAGTGTGTTCCAGCCCGAGTGCCCCCATCGATCACACTGAGTGTGTACCAGCCCGAGTGACCCATCGATCACACCGAGTGTGTACCAGCCGAGTGTCCCCATCGATCACACCGATTCTGTACCAGCACAAATGACCCCATCGATCACACCAAGTGTGTACCAGCCCGAGTGTCCCCATCGATCACACCAAGTGTGTACCAGCCCAAGCGCCCCCATCGCTCACACAGAGTGCGTAACAGCCCGAGTGCCCCCATCGATCACACCGAGTGTGTACCAGCACCAATGTACCCATGGATCGCACCGAATGTGTACCAGCCCGAGTGCCCCCAACGATCACACTGAGTGTGTACCAGCCCGAGTGCCCACATCGATCACACCATGTGTGTACCAGCACCAATGTCCCCATCGATCTCACCAAGTGTGTACCAGCGCGAGTGCCCCCATCAATCACACCGAGTGTGTACCAGCCCGAGCATCCCCATCGATCACACTGAGTGTGTACCAGCCCGAGTGTCCCCATCGATCACACCAAGTGTGTACCAGCCCAAGCGCCCCCATCGATCACACCAAGTGTGTACCAGCCCGAATGTCCCCATCGATCACACCAAGTGTGTACCAGCACCAATGTCCGCATCGATCACACTAAGTGTGTACAAGCACCAATGTGCCAATCGATCACATCGAGTGTGTACCAGCCCGAGTGCCCCCATCGATCACACAGAGTGTGTACCAGCCCGAGTGTCTTCATCGATCACACTGAGTGTGTACCAGCACCACTGTCCCCATCGATCACACCGAGTGTGTACCAGCCCGAGTGTCCCCATCAATCACACCGAGTGTGTACCAGCACCAATGTGCCCATCGATCACACCGAGTGTGTACCAGCACCAATGTGCCCATCAATCACACCGAGTGTGTACCAGCACCAATGTGCCCATCGATCACACCGAGTATGTACCAGCCCGAGTGTCCCCATCGATCACACCGAGTGTGTACCAGCCCGACTGCCCCAACTGATCACACAGAGTGTGTACCAGCCCGAGTGTCCCCATCGATCACACCGAGTGTGTACCAGCCTGACTGACCCAATTGATCACACCGAGTGTGTACCAGCACCAATGTCCCCATCGATCACGTCGATTGTGTACCAGCCCGAGTGTCCCCATCGATCATACCGAGTGTGTACCCGCCCGAGTGCCCGCATCGATCACACTGAGTGTGTTCCAGCCCGAGTGCCCCCATCGATCACACTGAGTGTGTACCAGCCCGAGTGACCCATCGATCACACCGAGTGTGTACCAGCCGAGGGTCCCCATCGATCACACCGATTCTGTACCAGCACCAATGACCCCATCGATCACACCAAGTGTGTACCAGCCCGAGTGCCCCCATCGATCACACCAAGTGTGTACCAGCCCAAGCGCCCCCATCGCTCACACAGAGTGCGTAACAGCCCGAGTGCCCCCATCGATCACACCGAGTGTGTACCAGCACCAATGTACCCATGGATCGCACCGAATGTGTACCAGCCCGAGTGCCCCCAACGATTACACTGAGTGTGTACCAGCCCGAGTGCCCACATCGATCACACCATGTGTGTACCAGCACCAATGTCCCCATTGATCACACTGAGTGTGTTCAAGCACCAATGTGCCCATCGATCACACCGAGTGTGTACCAGCCCGAGTGACCCCTTCGATCACACCAAGTGTGTACCAGCACCGATGTCCCCATCGATCACAGAGAGTGTGTACCTGCCCAAGTGCCCCCATCGATCACACCGAGTGTGTACCAGCACAAATGTCCACATCAATCACACCGAGTGTGTACCAGCACCAATGTCCCCATCGATCACACCGAGTGTGTACCAGCACCGATGTCCCCATCGATCACAGAGAGTGTGTACCAGCCCAAGTGACCCCATCGATCACACCGAGTGTGTACCAGCCCGACTGCCCCAATTGATCACACCGAGTGTGTACCAGCACCAATGTCCCCATCGATCACACCGAGTGTGTACCAGCACGACTGCCCCAATTGATCACACCGAGTGTGTACCAATCCGAGAGCCCTCATCGATCACACTGAGTGTGTACCAGCACCAATGTCCCCATCGATCACACCGAGTGTGTACCAGCCTGACAGCCACATTTGAGCACACCGAGGGTGTACCAGCCCGAGTGTCTCCATCAATCACACCGAGTGTGTACCAGCACCAATGTCCCCATCGATCACACCGATTGTGTACCAGCCCGAGTGTCCCCAGCAATCACACCGACAGTGTACCAGCCAGAGTGCCCCCATCAATCACACTGTGTGTGTACCAGCCCGAGTGCCACCATCGATCACACAGAGGGTGTACCAGCCCGAGTGCCCCCATCGATCACACCGAATGAGTACCAGCCTGAGTGCCCCCATCGCTCACACAGAGTGCGTAACAGCCCGAGTGCCCCCATCGATCACACCGAGTGTGTACCAGCCCGAGTGCCCCTGTCGATCACACCGAGTGTGTACCAGCCCGAGTACCCCCATCGATCACACCGAGTGTGTACCAGCACCAATGTCCCCATCGATCACACCGAGTGTGTACCAGCACCAATGTCCCCATCGATCACACCGAGTGTGTACCAGCCCGAGTGCCCCCATCGATCTCACCGAGTGTGTACCAGCCCGAGTGCCCCCATCGATCATACCGAGTGTGTACCAGCAACAATGTCCCCATCGCTCACACAGAGTGTGTACCAGCCCGAGTGCCCCCATCAATCACACAGAGTGTGTACCAGCACCAATGTACCCATCGATCGCACCGAATGTGTACCAGCCCGAGTGTCCACATCGATCACACCAAGTGTGTACCAGCACCAATGTCCCCATCGATCACACCGAGTGTGCACCAGCCCGAGTGTCCCCATCGATCACACCAAGTGTCTACCACCATCAATGTCCCCAGCGATCTCACCAAGTGTGTACCAGCAGCAATGTCCCCATCGCTGACACCGTGTGTACGAGCGAGAGGGCCCCCATCGATCACACCGAGTGTGTACCTGCCCGAATGTCCCCATCGATCACACCAAGTGTGTACCAGCACCAATGTCCGCATCGATCACACTAAGTGTGTACAAGCACCAATGTGCCAATCGATCACACCGAGTGTGTACCAGCCCGAGTGCCCCCATCGATCACACAGAGTGTGTACCAGCCCGAGTGTCTTCTTCGATCACACCGAGTGTGTACCAGCACCAATGTGCCCATCGATCACACCGAGTGTGTACCAGCACCAATGTGCCCATCAATCACACCGAGTGTGTACCAGCACCAATGTGCCCATCGATCACACCGAGTATGTACCAGCCCGAGTGTCCCCATCGATCACACCGAGTGTGTACCAGCCCGAATGCCCCAACTGATCACACCGAGTGTGTACCAGCCCGAGTGTCCCCATCGATCACACCGAGTGTGTACCAGCCCGACTGACCCAATTGATCACACCGAGTGTGTACCAGCACCAATGTCCCCATCGATCACGTCGATTGTGTACCAGCCCGAGTGTCCCCATCGATCATACCGAGTGTGTGCCCGCCCGAGTGCCCGCATCGATCACACTGAGTGTGTTCCAGCCCGAGTGCCCCCATCGATCACACTGAGTGTGTACCAGCCCGAGTGACCCATCGATCACACCGAGTGTGTACCAGCCGAGTGTCCCCATCGATCACACCGATTCTGTACCAGCACCAAAGACCCCATCGATCACACCGAGTGTGTACCAGCCCGAGTGTCCCCTTCGATTACACCAAGTGTGTACCAGCACCAATGTCCCCATCGATCACACCGAGTGTGTACCAGCACCAATGTCCCCATCGAACACACCGAGTGTGTACCAGCCCGAGTGACCCCATCGATCACACCGAGTGTGTACCAGCCCGAGTGTCCCCAGCGATCACAACGAGTGTGTCCCAGCCCGAGTGTCCCCATTGATCACACTGAGTGTGTTCAAGCACCAATGTGCCCATCGATCAAACCGAGTGTGTACCAGCCCGAGTGACCCCTTGATCACACCAAGTGTGTACCAGCACCAATGTCCCCATCGATCACAGAGAGTGTGTACCTGCCCAAGTGCCCCCATCGATCACAGAGAGTGTGTACCAGCCCAAGTGACCCCATCGATCACACCGAGTGTGTACCAGCCCGACTGCCCCAATTGATCACACCGAGTGTGTACCAGCACCAATGTCCCCATCGATCACACCGATTGTGTACCAGCCTGAGTGTCCCCAGCGATCACACCGAGTGTGTACCAGCACGACTGCCCCAATTGATCACACCGAGTGTGTACCAGCCCGAGTGCCCCCAGCGATCACACTGAGTGTGTACCAGCACCAATGTCCCCATCGATCACACCGAGTGTGTACCAGCCTGACAGCCCCATTTGAGCACACCGAGGGTGTACCAGCCCGAGTGCCCCCATCGATCACACCGAATGTGTACCAGACTGAGTGCCCCCATCGCTCACACAGAGTGCGTAACAGCCCGAGTGCCCCCATCGATCACACCGAGTGTGTACCAGCCCGAGTGCCCCCATCCATCACACCGAGTGTGTACCAGCCCGAGTACCCATCGATCACACTGAGTGTGTACCAGCACCAATGTCCCCATCGATCACACCGAGTGTGTACCAGCACCAATGTCCCCATCGATCACACCGAGTGTGTACCAGCCCGAGTGCCCCCATCGATCTCACCGAGTGTGTACCAGCCCGAGTGCCCCCATCGATCATACCGAGTGTGTACCAGCACCAATGTACCCATGGATCGCACCGAATGTGTACCAGCCCGAGTGCCCCCAACGATCACACTGAGTGTGTACCAGCCCGAGTGCCCACATCGATCACACCATGTGTGTACCAGCACCAATGTCCCCATCGATCTCACCAAGTGCGTACCAGCGCGAGTGCCCCCATCAATCACACCGAGTGTGTACCAGCCCGAGCATCCCCATCGATCACACCGAGTGTGTACCAGCCCGAGTGTCCCCATCGATCACACCAAGTGTGTACCAGCCCAAGCGCCCCCATCGATCACACCGAGTGTGTACCAGACCGAATGCCCCCATCGATCACACCGAGTGTGTACCAGCACCAATGTCCCCATCGATCACACCGAGTGTGTACCAGCCCGAGTGTCCCCATTGATCACACCAAGTGTGTACCAGAACCAATGTCCCCATCGATCACACCGAGTGTGTACCAGCACCAATGTCCCCATCGATCACACCGAGTGTGTACAAGCCCGAGTGACCCCATCGATCACACCGAGTGTGTAACAGCCCGAGTGTCCCCAGCGATCACAACGAGTGTGTCCCAGCCCGAGTGTCCCCATTGATCACACTGAGTGTGTTCAAGCACCAATGTGCCCATCGATCACACCGAGTGTGTACCAGCCCGAGTGACCCCTTCGATCACACCAAGTGTGTACCAGCACCGATGTCCCCATCGATCACAGAGAGTGTGTACCTGCCCAAGTGCCCCCATTGATCACACCGAGTGTGTATCAGCACAAATGTCCACATCAATCACACCGAGTGTGTACCAGCACCAATGTCCCCATCGATCACACCGAGTGTGTACCAGCACCGATGTCCCCATCGATCACAGAGAGTGTGTACCAGCCCAAGTGACCCCATCGATCACACCGAGTGTGTACCAGCCCGACTGCCCCAATTGATCACACCGAGTGTGTACCAGCACCAATGTCCCCATCGATCACACCGAGTGTGCACCAGCACGACTGCCCCAATTGATCACACCGAGTGTGTACCAATCCGAGAGCCCCCATCGATCACACTGAGTGTGTACCAGCACCAATGTCCCCATCGATCACACCGAGTGTGTACCAGCCTGACAGCCACATTTGAGCACACCGAGGGTGTACCAGCCCGAGTGTCTCCATCAATCACACCGAGTGTGTACCAGCACCAATGTCCCCATCGATCACACCGATTGTGTACCAGCCCGAGTGTCCCCAGCAATCACACCGACAGTGTACCAGCCAGAGTGCCCCCATCAATCACACTGTGTGTGTACCAGCCCGAGTGCCACCATCGATCACACAGAGGGTGTACCAGCCCGAGTGCCCCCATCGATCACACCGAATGAGTACCAGCCTGAGTGCCCCCATCGCTCACACAGAGTGCGTAACAGCCCGAGTGCCCCCTTCGATCACACCGAGTGTGTACCAGCCCGAGTGCCCCCGTCGATCACACCGAGTGTGTACCAGCCCGAGTACCCCCATCGATCACACCGAGTGTGTACCAGCACCAATGTCCCCATCGATCACACCGAGTGTGTACCAGCACCAATGTCCCCATCGATCACACCGAGTGTGTACCAGCCCGAGTGCCCCCATTGATCTCACCGAGTGTGTACCAGCCTGAGTGCCCCCATCGATCATACCGAGTGTGTACCAGCAACAATGTCCCCATCGCTCACACAGAGTGTGTACCAGCCCGAGTGCCCCCATCAATCACACAGAGTGTGTACCAGCACCAATGTACCCATCGATCGCACCGAATGTGTACCAGCCCGAGTGTCCACATCGATCACACCAAGTGTGTACCAGCACCAATGTCCCCATCGATCACACCGAGTGTGCACCAGCCCGAGTGTCCCCATTGATCACACTGAGTGTGTTCAAGCACCAATGTGCCCATCGATCACACCGAGTGTGTACCAGCCCGAGTGACCCCTTCGATCACACCAAGTGTGTACCAGCACCGATGTCCCCATCGATCACAGAGAGTGTGTACCTGCCCAAGTGCCCCCATTGATCACACCGAGTGTGTACCAGCACAAATGTCCACATCAATCACACCGAGTGTGTACCAGCACCAATGTCCCCATCGATCACACCGAGTGTGTACCAGCACCGATGTCCCCATCGATCACAGAGAGTGTGTACCAGCCCAAGTGACCCCATCGATCACACCGAGTGTGTACCAGCCCGACTGCCCCAATTGATCACACCGAGTGTGTACCAGCACCAATGTCCCCATCGATCACACCGAGTGTGCACCAGCACGACTGCCCCAATTGATCACACCGAGTGTGTACCAATCCGAGAGCCCCCATCGATCACACTGAGTGTGTACCAGCACCAATGTCCCCATCGATCACACCGAGTGTGTACCAGCCTGACAGCCACATTTGAGCACACCGAGGGTGTACCAGCCCGAGTGTCTCCATCAATCACACCGAGTGTGTACCAGCACCAATGTCCCCATCGATCACACCGATTGTGTACCAGCCCGAGTGTCCCCAGCAATCACACCGACAGTGTACCAGCCAGAGTGCCCCCATCAATCACACTGTGTGTGTACCAGCCCGAGTGCCACCATCGATCACACAGAGGGTGTACCAGCCCGAGTGCCCCCATCGATCACACCGAATGAGTACCAGCCTGAGTGCCCCCATCGCTCACACAGAGTGCGTAACAGCCCGAGTGCCCCCATCGATCACACCGAGTGTGTACCAGCCCGAGTGCCCCCGTCGATCACACCGAGTGTGTACCAGCCCGAGTACCCCCATCGATCACACCGAGTGTGTACCAGCACCAATGTCCCCATCGATCACACCGAGTGTGTACCAGCACCAATGTCCCCATCGATCACACCGAGTGTGTACCAGCCCGAGTGCCCCCATCGATCTCACCGAGTGTGTACCAGCCTGAGTGCCCCCATCGATCATACCGAGTGTGTACCAGCAACAATGTCCCCATCGCTCACACAGAGTGTGTACCAGCCCGAGTGCCCCCATCAATCACACAGAGTGTGTACCAGCACCAATGTACCCATCGATCGCACCGAATGTGTACCAGCCCGAGTGTCCACATCGATCACACCAAGTGTGTACCAGCACCAATGTCCCCATCGATCACACCGAGTGTGCACCAGCCCGAGTGCCCCCATCGATCACACCAAGTGTCTACCACCATCAATGTCCCCAGCGATCTCACCAAGTGTGTACCAGCAGCAATGTCCCCATCGCTGACACCGTGTGTACGAGCGAGAGGGCCCCCATCGATCACACCGAGTGTGTACCTGCCCGAATGTCCCCATCGATCACACCAAGTGTGTACCAGCACCAATGTCCGCATCGATCACACTAAGTGTGTACAAGCACCAATGTGCCAATCGATCACACCGAGTGTGTACCAGCCCGAGTGCCCCCATCGATCACACAGAGTGTGTACCAGCCCGAGTGTCTTCTTCGATCACACCGAGTGTGTACCAGCACCACTGTCCCCATCGATCACACCGAGTGTGTACCAGCCCGAGTGTCCCCATCAATCACACCGAGTGTGTACCAGCACCAATGTGCCCATCGATCACACCGAGTGTGTACCAGCACCAATGTGCCCATCAATCACACCGAGTGTGTACCAGCACCAATGTGCCCATCGATCACACCGAGTATGTACCAGCCCGAGTGTCCCCATCGATCACACCGAGTGTGTACCAGCCCGAATGCCCCAACTGATCACACCGAGTGTGTACCAGCCCGAGTGTCCCCATCGATCACACCGAGTGTGTACCAGCCCGACTGACCCAATTGATCACACCGAGTGTGTACCAGCAGCAATGTCCCCATCGATCACGTCGATTGTGTACCAGCCCGAGTGTCCCCATCGATCATACCGAGTGTGTGCCCGCCCGAGTGCCCGCATCGATCACACTGAGTGTGTTCCAGCCCGAGTGCCCCCATCGATCACACTGAGTGTGTACCAGCCCGAGTGACCCATCGATCACACCGAGTGTGTACCAGCCGAGTGTCCCCATCGATCACACCGATTCTGTACCAGCACCAAAGACCCCATCGATCACACCGAGTGTGTACCAGCCCGAGTGTCCCCTTCGATTACACCAAGTGTGTACCAGCACCAATGTCCCCATCGATCACACCGAGTGTGTACCAGCACCAATGTCCCCATCGATCACACCGAGTGTGTACCAGCCCGAGTGACCCCATCGATCACACCGAGTGTGTACCAGCCCGAGTGTCCCCAGTGATCACAACGAGTGTGTCCCAGCCCGAGTGTCCCCATTGATCACACTGAGTGTGTTCAAGCACCAATGTGCCCATCGATCAAACCGAGTGTGTACCAGCCCGAGTGACCCCTTGATCACACCAAGTGTGTACCAGCACCAATGTCCCCATCGATCACAGAGAGTGTGTACCTGCCCAAGTGCCCCCATCGATCACAGAGAGTGTGTACCAGCCCAAGTGACCCCATCGATCACACCGAGTGTGTACCAGCCCGACTGCCCCAATTAATCACACCGAGTGTGTACCAGCACCAATGTCCCCATCGATCACACCGATTGTGTACCAGCCTGAGTGTCCCCAGCGATCACACCGAGTGTGTACCAGCACGACTGCCCCAATTGATCACACCGAGTGTGTACCAGCCCGAGTGCCCCCAGCGATCACACTGAGTGTGTACCAGCACCAATGTCCCCATCGATCACACCGAGTGTGTACCAGCCTGACAGCCCCATTTGAGCACACCGAGGGTGTACCAGCCCGAGTGCCCCCATCGATCACACCGAATGTGTACCAGACTGAGTGCCCCCATCGCTCACACAGAGTGCGTAACAGCCCGAGTGCCCCCATCGATCACACCGAGTGTGTACCAGCCCGAGTGCCCCCATCCATCACACCGAGTGTGTACCAGCCCGAGTACCCCATCGATCACACTGAGTGTGTACCAGCACCAATGTCCCCATCGATCACACCGAGTGTGTACCAGCACCAATGTCCCCATCGATCACACCGAGTGTGTACCAGCCCGAGTGCCCCCATCGATCTCACCGAGTGTGTACCAGCCCGAGTGCCCCCATCGATCATACCGAGTGTGTACCAGCAACAATGTCCCCATCGCTCACACAGAGTGTGTACCAGCCCGAGTGCCCCCATCAATCACACAGAGTTTGTACCAGCAACAATGTACCCATCGATCGCACCGAATGTGTACCAGCCCGAGTGTCCACATCGATCACACCAAGTGTGTACCAGCACCAATGTCCCCATCGATCACACCGAGTGTGCACCAGCCCGAGTGCCCCCATCGATCACACCAAGTGTCTACCACCATCAATGACCCCATCGATCTCACCAAGTGTGTTCCAGCACCAATGTCCCCATCGCTGACACCGTGTGTACGAGCGCGAGTGCCCCCATCGATCACACCAAGTGTGTACCAGCCCGAATGTCCCCATCGATCACACCAAGTGTGTACCAGCACCAATGTCCGCATCGATCACACTAAGTGTGTACAAGCACCAATGTGCCAATCGATCACATCGAGTGTGTACCAGCCCGAGTGCCCCCATCGATCACACAGAGTGTGTACCAGCCCGAGTGTCTTCATCGATCACACTGAGTGTGTACCAGCACCACTGTCCCCATCGATCACACCGAGTGTGTACCAGCCCGAGTGTCCCCATCAATCACACCGAGTGTGTACCAGCACCAATGTGCCCATCGATCACACCGAGTGTGTACCAGCACCAATGTGCCCATCAATCACACCGAGTGTGTACCAGCACCAATGTGCCCATCGATCACACCGAGTATGTACCAGCCCGAGTGTCCCCATCGATCACACCGAGTGTGTACCAGCCCGACTGCCCCAACTGATCACACCGAGTGTGTACCAGCCCGAGGGTCCCCATCGATTACACCGAGTGTGTACCAGCCCGACTGACCCAATTGATCACACCGAGTGTGTACCAGCACCAATGTCCCCATCGATCACGTCGATTGTGTACCAGCCCGAGTGTCCCCATCGATCATACCGAGTGTGTACCCGCCCGAGTGCCCGCATCGATCACACTGAGTGTGTTCCAGCCCGAGTGCCCCCATCGATCGCACTGAGTGTGTACCAGCCCGAGTGACCCATCGATCACACCGAGTGTGTACCAGCCGAGTGTCCCCATCGATCACACCGATTCTGTACCAGCACCAATGACCCCATCGATCACACCAAGTGTGTACCAGCCCGAGTGTCCCCATCGATCACACCAAGTGTGTACCAGCCCAAGCGCCCCCATCTCTCACACAGAGTGCGTAACAGCCCGAGTGCCCCCATCGATCACACCGAGTGTGTACCAGCACCAATGTACCCATGGATCGCACCGAATGTGTACCAGCCCGAGTGCCCCCAACGATCACACTGAGTGTGTACCAGCCCGAGTGCCCACATCGATCACACCATGTGTGTACCAGCACCAAAGTCCCCATCGATCTCACCAAGTGCGTACCAGCGCGAGTGCCCCCATCAATCACACCGAGTGTGTACCAGCCCGAGCATCCCCATCGATCACACCGAGTGTGTACCAGCCCGAGTGTCCCCATCGATCACACCAAGTGTGTACCAGCCCAAGCGCCCCCATCGATCACACCAAGTGTGTACCAGCCCGAATGTCCCCATCGATCACACCAAGTGTGTACCAGCACCAATGTCCGCATCGATCACACTAAGTGTGTACAAGCACCAATGTGCCAATCGATCACATCGAGTGTGTACCAGCCCGAGTGCCCCCATCGATCACACAGAGTGTGTACCAGCCCGAGTGTCTTCATCGATCACACTGAGTGTGTACCAGCACCACTGTCCCCATCGATCACACCGAGTGTGTACCAGCCCGAGTGTCCCCATCAATCACACCGAGTGTGTACCAGCACCAATGTGCCCATCGATCACACCGAGTGTGTACCAGCACCAATGTGCCCATCAATCACACCGAGTGTGTACCAGCACCAATGTGCCCATCGATCACACCGAGTATGTACCAGCCCGAGTGTCCCCATCGATCACACCGAGTGTGTACCAGCCCGACTGCCCCAACTGATCACACCGAGTGTGTACCAGCCCGAGTGTCCCCATCGATCACACCGAGTGTGTACCAGCCCGACTGACCCAGTTGATCACACCGAGTGTGTACCAGCACCAATGTCCCCATCGATCACGTCGATTGTGTACCAGCCCGAGTGTCCCCATCGATCATACCGAGTGTGTACCCGCCCGAGTGCCCGCATCGATCACACTGAGTGTGTTCCAGCCCGAGTGCCCCCATCGATCACACTGAGTGTGTACCAGCCCGAGTGACCCATCGATCACACCGAGTGTGTACCAGCCGAGTGTCCCCATCGATCACACCGATTCTGTACCAGCACCAATGACCCCATCGATCACACCAAGTGTGTACCAGCCCGAGTGTCCCCATCGATCACACCAAGTGTGTACCAGCCCAAGCGCCCCCATCGCTCACACAGAGTGCGTAACAGCCCAAGTGCCCCCATCGATCACACCGAGTGTGTACCAGCACCAATGTACCCATGGATCGCACCGAATGTGTACCAGCCCGAGTGCCCCCAACGATCACACTGAGTGTGTACCAGCCCGAGTGCCCACATCGATCACACCATGTGTGTACCAGCACCAATGTCCCCATCGATCTCACCAAGTGCGTACTAGCGCGAGTGCCCCCATCAATCACACCGAGTGTGTACCAGCCCGAGCATCCCCATCGATCACACCGAGTGTGTACCAGCCCGAGTGTCCCCATCGATCACACCAAGTGTGTACCAGCCCAAGCGCCCCCATCGATCACACCGAGTGTGTACCAGACCGAATGCCCCCATCGATCACACCGAGTGTGTACCAGCACCAATGTCCCCATCGATCACACCGAGTGTGTACCAGCCCGAGTGTCCCCATTGATCACACCAAGTGTGTACCAGAACCAATGTCCCCATCGATCACACCGAGTGTGTACCAGCACCAATGTCCCCATCGATCACACCGAGTGTGTACAAGCCCGAGTGACCCCATCGATCACACCGAGTGTGTAACAGCCCGAGTGTACCCAGCGATCACAACGAGTGTGTCCCAGCCCGAGTGTCCCCATTGATCACACTGAGTGTGTTCAAGCACCAATGTGCCCATCGATCACACCGAGTGTGTACCAGCCCGAGTGACCCCTTCGATCACACCAAGTGTGTACCAGCACCGATGTCCCCATCGATCACAGAGAGTGTGTACCTGCCCAAGTGCCCCCATCGATCACACCGAGTGTGTATCAGCACAAATGTCCACATCAATCACACCGAGTGTGTACCAGCACCAATGTCCCCATCGATCACACCGAGTGTGTACCAGCCCAAGCGACCCCATCGATCACACCGAGTGTGTACCAGCCCGACTGCCCCAATTGATCACACCGAGTGTGTACCAGCACCAATGTCCCCATCGATCACACCGAGTGTGTACCAGCACCAATGTCCCCATCGATCACACCGAGTGTGCACCAGCACGACTGCCCCAATTGATCACACCGAGTGTGTACCAATCCGAGAGCCCCCATCGATCACACTGAGTGTGTACCAGCACCAATGTCCCCATCGATCACACCGAGTGTGTACCAGCCTGACAGCCACATTTGAGCACACCGAGGGTGTACCAGCCCGAGTGTCTCCATCAATCACACCGAGTGTGTACCAGCACCAATGTCCCCATCGATCACACCGATTGTGT
Source organism: Isurus oxyrinchus (assembly GCA_026770705.1). Lineage (NCBI taxonomy): Eukaryota > Metazoa > Chordata > Chondrichthyes > Lamniformes > Lamnidae > Isurus > Isurus oxyrinchus. The sequence goes on along the minus strand of JANJGN010000277.1, from coordinate 238,991 downwards.
ACCAGCCCGAGTGTCCCCAGCAATCACACCGACAGTGTACCAGCCAGAGTGCCCCCATCAATCACACTGTGTGTGTACCAGCCCGAGTGCCACCATCGATCACACAGAGGGTGTACCAGCCCGAGTGCCCCCATCGATCACACCGAATGAGTACCAGCCTGAGTGCCCCCATCGCTCACACAGAGTGCGTAACAGCCCGAGTGCCCCCATCGATCACACCGAGTGTGTACCAGCCCGAGTGCCCCCGTCGATCACACCGAGTGTGTACCAGCACGACTGCCCCAATTGATCACACCGAGTGTGTACCAATCCGAGAGCCCCCATCGATCACACTGAGTGTGTACCAGCACCAATGTCCCCATCGATCACACCGAGTGTGTACCAGCCTGACAGCCACATTTGAGCACACCGAGGGTGTACCAGCCCGAGTGTCTCCATCAATCACACCGAGTGTGTACCAGCACCAATGTCCCCATCGATCACACCGATTGTGTACCAGCCCGAGTGTCCCCAGCAATCACACCGACAGTGTACCAGCCAGAGTGCCCCCATCAATCACACTGTGTGTGTACCAGCCCGAGTGCCACCATCGATCACACAGAGGGTGTACCAGCCCGAGTGCCCCCATCGATCACACCGAATGAGTACCAGCCTGAGTGCCCCCATCGCTCTCACAGAGTGCGTAACAGCCCGAGTGCCCCCATCGATCACACCGAGTGTGTACCAGCCCGAGTGCCCCCGTCGATCACACCGAGTGTGTACCAGCCCGAGTACCCCCATCGATCACACCGAGTGTGTACCAGCACCAATGTCCCCATCGATCACACCGAGTGTGTACCAGCACCAATGTCCCCATCGATCACACCGAGTGTGTACCAGCCCGATTGCCCCCATCGATCTCACCGAGTGTGTACAAGCCCGAGTGCCCCCATCGATCATACCGAGTGTGTACCAGCAACAATGTCCCCATCGCTCACACAGAGTGTGTACCAGCCCGAGTGCCCCCATCAATCACACAGAGTGTGTACCAGCACCAATGTACCCATCGATCGCACCGAATGTGTACCAGCCCGAGTGTCCACATCGATCACACCAAGTGTGTACCAGCACCAATGTCCCCATCGATCACACCGAGTGTGCACCAGCCCGAGTGCCCCCATCGATCACACCAAGTGTCTACCACCATCAATGTCCCCAGCGATCTCACCAAGTGTGTACCAGCAGCAATGTCCCCATCGCTGACACCGTGTGTACGAGCGAGAGGGCCCCCATCGATCACACCGAGTGTGTACCTGCCCGAATGTCCCCATCGATCACACCAAGTGTGTACCAGCACCAATGTCCGCATCGATCACACTAAGTGTGTACAAGCACCAATGTGCCAATCGATCACACCGAGTGTGTACCAGCCCGAGTGCCCCCATCGATCACACAGAGTGTGTACCAGCCCGAGTGTCTTCTTCGATCACACCGAGTGTGTACCAGCACCACTGTCCCCATCGATCACACCGAGTGTGTACCAGCCCGAGTGTCCCCATCAATCACACCGAGTGTGTACCAGCACCAATGTGCCCATCGATCACACCGAGTGTGTACCAGCACCAATGTGCCCATCAATCACACCGAGTGTGTACCAGCACCAATGTGCCCATCGATCACACCGAGTATGTACCAGCCCGAGTGTCCCCATCGATCACACCGAGTGTGTACCAGCCCGAATGCCCCAACTGATCACACCGAGTGTGTACCAGCCCGAGTGTCCCCATCGATCACACCGAGTGTGTACCAGCCCGACTGACCCAATTGATCACACCGAGTGTGTACCAGCACCAATGTCCCCATCGATCACGTCGATTGTGTACCAGCCCGAGTGTCCCCATCGATCATACCGAGTGTGTGCCCGCCCGAGTGCCCGCATCGATCACACTGAGTGTGTTCCAGCCCGAGTGCCCCCTTCGATCACACTGAGTGTGTACCAGCCCGAGTGACCCATCGATCACACCGAGTGTGTACCAGCCGAGTGTCCCCATCGATCACACCGATTCTGTACCAGCACCAATGACCCCATCGATCACACCGAGTGTGTACCAGCCCGAGAGTGCCCTTCGATTACACCAAGTGTGTACCAGCACCAATGTCCCCATCGATCACACCGAGTGTGTACCAGCACCAATGTCCCCATCGATCACACCGAGTGTGTACCAGCACCAATGTGCCCATCAATCACACCGAGTGTGTACCAGCACCAATGTGCCCATCGATCACACCGAGTATGTACCAGCCCGAGTGTCCCCATCGATCACACCGAGTGTGTACCAGCCCGAATGCCCCAACTGATCACACCGAGTGTGTACCAGCCCGAGTGTCCCCATCGATCACACCGAGTGTGTACCAGCCCGACTGACCCAATTGATCACACCGAGTGTGTACCAGCACCAATGTCCCCATCGATCACGTCGATTGTGTACCAGCCCGAGTGTCCCCATCGATCATACCGAGTGTGTGCCCGCCCGAGTGCCCGCATCGATCACACAGAGTGTGTTCCAGCCCGAGTGCCCCCATCGATCACACTGAGTGTGTACCAGCCCGAGTGACCCATCGATCACACCGAGTGTGTACCAGCCGAGTGTCCCCATCGATCACACCGATTCTGTACCAGCACCAATGACCCCATCGATCACACCGAGTGTGTACCAGCCCGAGTGTCCCCTTCGATTACACCGAGTGTGTACCAGCCCGAGTGACCCCATCGATCACACCGAGTGTGTACCAGCCCGAGTGTCCCCAGCGATCACAACGAGTGTGTCCCAGCCCGAGTGTCCCCATTGATCACACTGAGTGTGTTCAAGCACCAATGTGCCCATCGATCAAACCGAGTGTGTACCAGCCCGAGTGACCCCTTGATCACACCAAGTGTGTACCAGCACCAATGTCCCCATCGATCACAGAGAGTGTGTACCTGCCCAAGTGCCCCCATCGATCACAGAGAGTGTGTACCAGCCCAAGTGACCCCATCGATCACACCGAGTGTGTACCAGCCCGACTGCCCCAATTGATCACACCGAGTGTGTACCAGCACCAATGTCCCCATCGATCACACCGATTGTGTACCAGCCTGTGTCCCCAGCGATCACACCGAGTGTGTACCAGCACGACTGCCCCAATTGATCACACCGAGTGTGTACCAGCCCAAGTGCCCCCAGCGATCACACTGAGTGTGTACCAGCACCAATGTCCCCATCGATCACACCGAGTGTGTACCAGCCTGACAGCCCCATTTGAGCACACCGAGGGTGTACCAGCCCGAGTGTCTCAATCAATCACACCGAGTGTGTACCAGCACCAATGTCCCCATCGATCACACCGAGTGTGTACCAGCCCGAGTGTCCCCAACGATCACACCGACTGTGTACCAGCCAGAGTGCCCCCATCGATCACACTGTGTGTGTACCAGCCCGAGTGCCACCATCGATCACACAGAGGGTGTTCCAGCCCGAGTGCCCCCATCGATCACACCGAATGTGTACCAGCCTGAGTGCCCCCATCGCTCACACAGAGTGCGTAACAGCCCGAGTGCCGCCATCGTTCACACCAAGTGTGTACCAGCGCGAGTGCCCCCATCGATCACACCGAGTGTGTACCAGCACGAGTACCCCCATCGATCACACCGAGTGTGTACCAGCACCAATGTCCCCATCGATCACACCAAGTGTGTACCAGCACCAATGTTCGCATCGATCACACTAAGTGTGTACAAGCACCAATGTGCCAATCGATCACACCGAGTGTGTACCAGCCCGAGTGCCCCCATCGATCACACAGAGTTTGTACCAGCCCGAGTGTCTTCATCGATCACACCGAGTGTGTACCAGCACCACTGTCCCCATCGATCACACCGAGTGTGTACCAGCCCGAATGTCCCCATCAATCACACCGAGTGTGTACCAGCACCAATGTGCCCATCGATCACACCGAGTGTGTATCAGCACCAATGTGCCCATCAATCACACCGAGTGTGTACCAGCACCAATGTGCCCATAGATCATACCGAGTATGTACCAGCCCGAGTGTCCCCATCGATCACACCGAGTGTGTACTAGCCCGACTGCCCCAATTGATCACACCGAGTGTGTACCAGCCCGAGTGTCCCCATCGATCACACCGAGTGTGTACCAGCCCGACTGACCCAATTGATCACACCGAGTGTGTACCAGCACCAATGTGCCCATCGATCACACCGAGTGTGTACCAGCACCAATGTGCCCATCAATCACACCGAGTGTGTACCAGCACCAATGTGCCCATAGATCATACCGAGTATGTACCAGCCCGAGTGTCCCCATCGATCACACCGAGTGTGTACCAGCCCGACTGCCCCAATTGATCACACCGAGTGTGTACCAGCCCGAGTGTCCCCATCGATCACACCGAGTGTGTACCAGCCCGACTGACCCAATTGATCACGCCGAGTGTGTACCAGCACCAATGTCCCCATCGATCACGTCGATTGTGTACCAGCCCGAGTGTCCCCTTCGATCATTGCGAGTGTGTACCCGCCCGAGTGCCCGCATCGATCACACTGAGTGTGTTCCAGCCCGAGTGCCCCCATCGATCACACTGAGTGTGTACCAGCCCGAGTACCCCCATCGACCACACAGAGGGTGTACCAGCCAGATTGACCCCATCAATCACACCGTATGTGTACCAGCACCAATGTCCTTATCGATCACACCGTGTGTGTACCAGCCTGAGTGCCCCCAACGATCACACAGACTGTGTACCAGCCCGAGTGCCCCCATCAATCACACCGAGTGTGTACCAGCCCGACTGCCCCAATCGATCACAGCGAGTGTGCACAAGCCCGAGTGTCCCCATCGATCACACCGATTGTGTACCAGCCCGAATGTCCCCATTGATCACACAGAGTGTGTACCAGCACCAATGTACCCATCGATCGCACTGAATGTGTACCAGCCCGAGTGTCCCCATCGATCACACCGAGTGTGTACCAGACCGAATGCCCCCATCGATCACACTGAGTGTGTACCAGCCCGAGTGTCCCATCGATCACACCAAGTGTGTACCAGCACCAATGTCCCCATCGATCACACGTGTGTACCAGCGCGAGCGCCCCCATCAATCACACCAAGTGTGTACCAGCCTGAGTGTCCCATCGATCACACGAATTGTGTACAAGCACCAAAGTCCCCATCGATCACACCGAGTGTGTACCAGCCCGAGCTTCCCCATCGATCACACTGAGTGTGTACCAGCCGTATGTCCCCATCGATCACACCGAGTGTGTGCCAGCCGAAGCGCCCCCATCAATAACAACGAGTGTGTACCAGCCCGACTGCCCCAATTGAGCACAACGAGGGTGTACCAGCCCGAGTGACCCATCGATCACACCGAGTGTGTACCAGCCCGAGTGCCCCCATCGATCACACCGAGTGTACACCAGCCCGAGTGCCCCCATCGATCACAACGAGTGTGTACCAGCCCGAGTGCCCCCTTCCATCACACCGAGTGTGTACCAGCACCAATGTCCCCATCGATCACACCGAGTGTGTACCAGCACAAATGTCCGCATCAATCACACCGAGTGTGTACCAGCACCAATGTCCCCATCGATCACAGCGAGTGTGTACCAGCCCGAGTGTCTCCATCGATCACAGAGAGTGTGCACTAGCACCAATGACCCCATCGATCACACCGAGTGTGTACGAGCCCGAGTGTCCCCAAGATCACACCGAGTGTGTACCAGCCCGACTGCCCCAATTGATCACACCGAGTGTGTACCAGCCCGAGTGTCCCCATCGATCACACCGAGTGTGTACCAGCCCGAGTGCCCCCATCGATCAGGCCGAGTGTGTACCAGCACCAATGTCCCCATCGATCACTCAGATTGTGTAACAGCCCGACTGCCCCAATTGAGCACAGCGAGGGTGTACCAGCCCAAGTACCCCCATCGATCACACCGAGTGTGTACCAGCACCAATGTCCCCATCGATCACACCAAGTGTGTACCAGCACCAATGTCCGCATCGATCACACTAAGTGTGTACAAGCACCAATGTGCCAATCGATCACACCGAGTGTGTACCAGCCCGAATGCCCCCATCGATCACACAGAGTGTGTACCAGCCCGAGTGTCTTCATCGATCACACCGAGTGTGTACCAGCACCACTGTCCCCATCGATCACACCGAGTGTGTACCAGCCCGAATGTCCCCATCAATCACACCGAGTGTGTACCAGCACCAATGTGCCCATCGATCACACCGAGTGTGTACCAGCACCAATGTGCCCATCAATCACACCGAGTGTGTACCAGCACCAATGTGCCCATAGATCATACCGAGTATGTAACTGCCCGAGTGTCCCCATCGATCACACCGAGTGTGTACTAGCCCGACTGCCCCAATTGATCACACCGAGTGTGTACCAGCCCGAGTGTCCCCATCGATCACACCGAGTGTGTACCAGCCCGACTGACCCAATTGATCACACCGAGTGTGTACCAGCACCAATGTCCCCATCGATCACGTCGATTGTGTACCAGCCCGAGTGTCCCCTTCGATCATTGCAAGTGTGTACCCGCCCGAGTGCCCGCATCGATCACCCTGAGTGTGTTCCTTCCCGAGTGCCGCCATCGATCACACTGAGCGTGTACCAGCCCGAGTACCCCCATCGACCACACGGAGGGTGTACCAGCCAGATTGACCCCATCAATCACACCGTATGTGTACCAGCACCAATGTCCTTATCGATCACACCGTGTGTGTACCAGCCTGAGTGCCCCCAACGATCACACAGACTGTGTACCAGCCCGAGTGCCCCCATCAATCACACCGAGTGTGTACCAGCACCTATGTCCCAATCGATCACAGCGAGTGTGCACAAGCCCGAGTGTCCCCATCGATCACACCGATTGTGTACCAGCCCGAGTGTCCCCATTGATCACACAGAGTGTGTACCAGCACCAATGTACCCATCGATCGCACTGAATGTGTACCAGCCCGAGTGTCCCCATCGATCACACCGAGTGTGTACCAGACCGAATGCCCCCATCGATCACACTGAGTGTGTACCAGCCCGAGTGTCCCATCGATCACACCAAGTGTGTACCAGCACCAATGTCCCCATCGATCACACGTGTGTACCAGCGCGAGCGCCCCCATCAATCACACCAAGTGTATACCAGCCTGAGTGTCCCATCGATCACACGAATTGTGTACAAGCACCAAAGTCCCCATCGATCACACCGAGTGTGTACCAGCCCGAGCTTCCCCATCGATCACACTGAGTGTGTACCAGCCGAGTGTCCCTTTCGATCACACCGAGTGTGTGCCAGCCGAAGCGCCCCCATCAATAACAACGAGTGTGTACCAGCCCGACTGCCCCAATTGAGCACAACGAGGGTGTACCAACCCGAGCGACCGATCGATCACTCCGAAAGTGTACCAGCCCGAGTGTCCCCATCGATCACACCGAGTGTGTACCAACCCGAGCGCCCCCATCGAACAAACCGTGTGTGTACCAGCCCGAGAGCCCCCATCAATCACACCGAGTGTGTACCAGACAGAGTGTCCCCATCGATCACACACGTGTGTACCAGCCCGAGTGACCGATCGATCACACCGAAAGTGTACCAGCCCGAGTGTCCCCATCAATCACACCGAGTGCGTACCAGCACCAATGATCCGATCGATCACACCGAGTGTGTAAGAGCCCAAATGTCCCCATCAATCACTCCGAGTGTGTATCAGCCAAAGCGCCCCCATCAATCACTCCGAGTGTGTACCAGCCCCAGTGCCCCCATCGATCACACCGAGTGTGTACTAGCAGCAATGCCCCCATCGATCACACCGAGTGTGTACCAGCCCGAATGTACCCAACGATCACACCGAGTGTGTACCAGCACCAATGTGCCCATCGATCACACCGAGTGTGTACCAGCACCAATGTGCCCATCAATCACACCGAGTGTGTACCAGCACCAATGTGCCCATAGATCACACCGAGTATGTACCAGCCCGAGTGACCCATCGATCACACAGACTGTGTACCAGCCCGAGTGCCCCCATCAATCACACCGAGTGTATACCAGCACCTATGTCCCAATCGATCACAGCGAGTGTGCACAAGCCCGAGTGTCCCCATCGATCACACCGATTGTGTACCAGCCCGAGTGTCCCCATTGATCACACAGAGTGTGTACCAGCACCAATGTACCCATCGATCGCACTGAATGTGTACCAGCCCGAGTGTCCCAATCGATCACACCAAGTGTGTACCAGCACCAATGTCCCCATCGATCACAGCGAGTGTGTACCAGCGCGAGTGTCTCCATCGATCACAGAGAGTGTGCACTAGCACCAATGACCCCATCGATCACACCGAGTGTGTACGAGCCCGAGTGTCCCCAAGATCACACCGAGTGTGTACCAGCCCGACTGCCCCAATTGATCACACCGAGTGTGTACCAGCACCAATGTCCCCATCGATCACGTCGATTGTGTACCAGCCCGAGTGTCCCCATCGATCATACCGAGTGTGTGCCCGCCCGAGTGCCCGCATCGATCACACAGAGTGTGTTCCAGCCCGAGTGCCCCCATCGATCACACTGAGTGTGTACCAGCCCGAGTGACCCATCGATCACACCGAGTGTGTACCAGCCGAGTGTCCCCATCGATCACACCGATTCTGTACCAGCACCAATGACCCCATCGATCACACCGAGTGTGTACCAGCCCGAGTGTCCCCTTCGATTACACCGAGTGTGTACCAGCCCGAGTGACCCCATCGATCACACCGAGTGTGTACCAGCCCGAGTGTCCCCAGCGATCACAACGAGTGTGTCCCAGCCCGAGTGTCCCCATTGATCACACTGAGTGTGTTCAAGCACCAATGTGCCCATCGATCAAACCGAGTGTGTACCAGCCCGAGTGACCCCTTGATCACACCAAGTGTGTACCAGCACCAATGTCCCCATCGATCACAGAGAGTGTGTACCTGCCCAAGTGCCCCCATCGATCACAGAGAGTGTGTACCAGCCCAAGTGACCCCATCGATCACACCGAGTGTGTACCAGCCCGACTGCCCCAATTGATCACACCGAGTGTGTACCAGCACCAATGTCCCCATCGATCACACCGATTGTGTACCAGCCTGTGTCCCCAGCGATCACACCGAGTGTGTACCAGCACGACTGCCCCAATTGATCACACCGAGTGTGTACCAGCCCAAGTGCCCCCAGCGATCACACTGAGTGTGTACCAGCACCAATGTCCCCATCGATCACACCGAGTGTGTACCAGCCTGACAGCCCCATTTGAGCACACCGAGGGTGTACCAGCCCGAGTGTCTCAATCAATCACACCGAGTGTGTACCAGCACCAATGTCCCCATCGATCACACCGAGTGTGTACCAGCCCGAGTGTCCCCAACGATCACACCGACTGTGTACCAGCCAGAGTGCCCCCATCGATCACACTGTGTGTGTACCAGCCCGAGTGCCACCATCGATCACACAGAGGGTGTTCCAGCCCGAGTGCCCCCATCGATCACACCGAATGTGTACCAGCCTGAGTGCCCCCATCGCTCACACAGAGTGCGTAACAGCCCGAGTGCCGCCATCGTTCACACCAAGTGTGTACCAGCGCGAGTGCCCCCATCGATCACACCGAGTGTGTACCAGCACGAGTACCCCCATCGATCACACCGAGTGTGTACCAGCACCAATGTCCCCATCGATCACACCAAGTGTGTACCAGCACCAATGTTCGCATCGATCACACTAAGTGTGTACAAGCACCAATGTGCCAATCGATCACACCGAGTGTGTACCAGCCCGAGTGCCCCCATCGATCACACAGAGTTTGTACCAGCCCGAGTGTCTTCATCGATCACACCGAGTGTGTACCAGCACCACTGTCCCCATCGATCACACCGAGTGTGTACCAGCCCGAATGTCCCCATCAATCACACCGAGTGTGTACCAGCACCAATGTGCCCATCGATCACACCGAGTGTGTATCAGCACCAATGTGCCCATCAATCACACCGAGTGTGTACCAGCACCAATGTGCCCATAGATCATACCGAGTATGTACCAGCCCGAGTGTCCCCATCGATCACACCGAGTGTGTACTAGCCCGACTGCCCCAATTGATCACACCGAGTGTGTACCAGCCCGAGTGTCCCCATCGATCACACCGAGTGTGTACCAGCCCGACTGACCCAATTGATCACACCGAGTGTGTACCAGCACCAATGTGCCCATCGATCACACCGAGTGTGTACCAGCACCAATGTGCCCATCAATCACACCGAGTGTGTACCAGCACCAATGTGCCCATAGATCATACCGAGTATGTACCAGCCCGAGTGTCCCCATCGATCACACCGAGTGTGTACCAGCCCGACTGCCCCAATTGATCACACCGAGTGTGTACCAGCCCGAGTGTCCCCATCGATCACACCGAGTGTGTACCAGCCCGACTGACCCAATTGATCACGCCGAGTGTGTACCAGCACCAATGTCCCCATCGATCACGTCGATTGTGTACCAGCCCGAGTGTCCCCTTCGATCATTGCGAGTGTGTACCCGCCCGAGTGCCCGCATCGATCACACTGAGTGTGTTCCAGCCCGAGTGCCCCCATCGATCACACTGAGTGTGTACCAGCCCGAGTACCCCCATCGACCACACAGAGGGTGTACCAGCCAGATTGACCCCATCAATCACACCGTATGTGTACCAGCACCAATGTCCTTATCGATCACACCGTGTGTGTACCAGCCTGAGTGCCCCCAACGATCACACAGACTGTGTACCAGCCCGAGTGCCCCCATCAATCACACCGAGTGTGTACCAGCCCGACTGCCCCAATCGATCACAGCGAGTGTGCACAAGCCCGAGTGTCCCCATCGATCACACCGATTGTGTACCAGCCCGAATGTCCCCATTGATCACACAGAGTGTGTACCAGCACCAATGTACCCATCGATCGCACTGAATGTGTACCAGCCCGAGTGTCCCCATCGATCACACCGAGTGTGTACCAGACCGAATGCCCCCATCGATCACACTGAGTGTGTACCAGCCCGAGTGTCCCATCGATCACACCAAGTGTGTACCAGCACCAATGTCCCCATCGATCACACGTGTGTACCAGCGCGAGCGCCCCCATCAATCACACCAAGTGTGTACCAGCCTGAGTGTCCCATCGATCACACGAATTGTGTACAAGCACCAAAGTCCCCATCGATCACACCGAGTGTGTACCAGCCCGAGCTTCCCCATCGATCACACTGAGTGTGTACCAGCCGTATGTCCCCATCGATCACACCGAGTGTGTGCCAGCCGAAGCGCCCCCATCAATAACAACGAGTGTGTACCAGCCCGACTGCCCCAATTGAGCACAACGAGGGTGTACCAGCCCGAGTGACCCATCGATCACACCGAGTGTGTACCAGCCCGAGTGCCCCCATCGATCACACCGAGTGTACACCAGCCCGAGTGCCCCCATCGATCACAACGAGTGTGTACCAGCCCGAGTGCCCCCTTCCATCACACCGAGTGTGTACCAGCACCAATGTCCCCATCGATCACACCGAGTGTGTACCAGCACAAATGTCCGCATCAATCACACCGAGTGTGTACCAGCACCAATGTCCCCATCGATCACAGCGAGTGTGTACCAGCCCGAGTGTCTCCATCGATCACAGAGAGTGTGCACTAGCACCAATGACCCCATCGATCACACCGAGTGTGTACGAGCCCGAGTGTCCCCAAGATCACACCGAGTGTGTACCAGCCCGACTGCCCCAATTGATCACACCGAGTGTGTACCAGCCCGAGTGTCCCCATCGATCACACCGAGTGTGTACCAGCCCGAGTGCCCCCATCGATCAGGCCGAGTGTGTACCAGCACCAATGTCCCCATCGATCACTCAGATTGTGTAACAGCCCGACTGCCCCAATTGAGCACAGCGAGGGTGTACCAGCCCAAGTACCCCCATCGATCACACCGAGTGTGTACCAGCACCAATGTCCCCATCGATCACACCAAGTGTGTACCAGCACCAATGTCCGCATCGATCACACTAAGTGTGTACAAGCACCAATGTGCCAATCGATCACACCGAGTGTGTACCAGCCCGAATGCCCCCATCGATCACACAGAGTGTGTACCAGCCCGAGTGTCTTCATCGATCACACCGAGTGTGTACCAGCACCACTGTCCCCATCGATCACACCGAGTGTGTACCAGCCCGAATGTCCCCATCAATCACACCGAGTGTGTACCAGCACCAATGTGCCCATCGATCACACCGAGTGTGTACCAGCACCAATGTGCCCATCAATCACACCGAGTGTGTACCAGCACCAATGTGCCCATAGATCATACCGAGTATGTAACTGCCCGAGTGTCCCCATCGATCACACCGAGTGTGTACTAGCCCGACTGCCCCAATTGATCACACCGAGTGTGTACCAGCCCGAGTGTCCCCATCGATCACACCGAGTGTGTACCAGCCCGACTGACCCAATTGATCACACCGAGTGTGTACCAGCACCAATGTCCCCATCGATCACGTCGATTGTGTACCAGCCCGAGTGTCCCCTTCGATCATTGCAAGTGTGTACCCGCCCGAGTGCCCGCATCGATCACCCTGAGTGTGTTCCTTCCCGAGTGCCGCCATCGATCACACTGAGCGTGTACCAGCCCGAGTACCCCCATCGACCACACGGAGGGTGTACCAGCCAGATTGACCCCATCAATCACACCGTATGTGTACCAGCACCAATGTCCTTATCGATCACACCGTGTGTGTACCAGCCTGAGTGCCCCCAACGATCACACAGACTGTGTACCAGCCCGAGTGCCCCCATCAATCACACCGAGTGTGTACCAGCACCTATGTCCCAATCGATCACAGCGAGTGTGCACAAGCCCGAGTGTCCCCATCGATCACACCGATTGTGTACCAGCCCGAGTGTCCCCATTGATCACACAGAGTGTGTACCAGCACCAATGTACCCATCGATCGCACTGAATGTGTACCAGCCCGAGTGTCCCCATCGATCACACCGAGTGTGTACCAGACCGAATGCCCCCATCGATCACACTGAGTGTGTACCAGCCCGAGTGTCCCATCGATCACACCAAGTGTGTACCAGCACCAATGTCCCCATCGATCACACGTGTGTACCAGCGCGAGCGCCCCCATCAATCACACCAAGTGTATACCAGCCTGAGTGTCCCATCGATCACACGAATTGTGTACAAGCACCAAAGTCCCCATCGATCACACCGAGTGTGTACCAGCCCGAGCTTCCCCATCGATCACACTGAGTGTGTACCAGCCGAGTGTCCCTTTCGATCACACCGAGTGTGTGCCAGCCGAAGCGCCCCCATCAATAACAACGAGTGTGTACCAGCCCGACTGCCCCAATTGAGCACAACGAGGGTGTACCAACCCGAGCGACCGATCGATCACTCCGAAAGTGTACCAGCCCGAGTGTCCCCATCGATCACACCGAGTGTGTACCAACCCGAGCGCCCCCATCGAACAAACCGTGTGTGTACCAGCCCGAGAGCCCCCATCAATCACACCGAGTGTGTACCAGACAGAGTGTCCCCATCGATCACACACGTGTGTACCAGCCCGAGTGACCGATCGATCACACCGAAAGTGTACCAGCCCGAGTGTCCCCATCAATCACACCGAGTGCGTACCAGCACCAATGATCCGATCGATCACACCGAGTGTGTAAGAGCCCAAATGTCCCCATCAATCACTCCGAGTGTGTATCAGCCAAAGCGCCCCCATCAATCACTCCGAGTGTGTACCAGCCCCAGTGCCCCCATCGATCACACCGAGTGTGTACTAGCAGCAATGCCCCCATCGATCACACCGAGTGTGTACCAGCCCGAATGTACCCAACGATCACACCGAGTGTGTACCAGCACCAATGTGCCCATCGATCACACCGAGTGTGTACCAGCACCAATGTGCCCATCAATCACACCGAGTGTGTACCAGCACCAATGTGCCCATAGATCACACCGAGTATGTACCAGCCCGAGTGACCCATCGATCACACAGACTGTGTACCAGCCCGAGTGCCCCCATCAATCACACCGAGTGTATACCAGCACCTATGTCCCAATCGATCACAGCGAGTGTGCACAAGCCCGAGTGTCCCCATCGATCACACCGATTGTGTACCAGCCCGAGTGTCCCCATTGATCACACAGAGTGTGTACCAGCACCAATGTACCCATCGATCGCACTGAATGTGTACCAGCCCGAGTGTCCCAATCGATCACACCAAGTGTGTACCAGCACCAATGTCCCCATCGATCACAGCGAGTGTGTACCAGCGCGAGTGTCTCCATCGATCACAGAGAGTGTGCACTAGCACCAATGACCCCATCGATCACACCGAGTGTGTACGAGCCCGAGTGTCCCCAAGATCACACCGAGTGTGTACCAGCCCGACTGCCCCAATTGATCACACCGAGTGTGTAACAGCCCGAGTGTCCCCATCGATCACACCGAGTGTGTACCAGCCCGAGTGCCCCCATCGATCAGACCGAGTGTGTACCAGCACCAATGTCCCCATCGATCACTCAGATTGTGTAACAGCCCGACTGCCCCAATTGAGCACAGCGAGGGTGTACCAGCCCGAGTGTCCCCATCGATCACACCGAGTGTGTATCAGCAACAATGCCCCCATCGATCACACCGAGTGTGTACCAGCCCAAGTGCCCCCATTGATCACACCGAGTGTGTACCAGCCCGAGTGCCCCCATCGATCACACCGAGTGTGTACCAGCCCGAGTGCCACCATCGATCACACCGAGTGTGTACCAGCCCGAGTACCCCCATCGATCACACCGAGTGTGTACCAGCCCGAGTGCCCCCATTGATCACACCGAGTGTGTACCAGCCCGAGTGCCCCCATCGATCACACCGAGTGTGTACCAGCCCGAGTGCCACCATCGATCACACCGAGTGTGTACCAGCCCGAGTACCCCCATCGATCACACCGAGTGTACACCAGCCCGAGTGTCCCCTTCGATCACACCGAGTGTGTCCCAGCCCCAGTGTCCCCATCCATCACACCGACTGTGTACCAGCACCAATGTACCCATCGATCACACCGAGTGTGTACCAGCACCAATGTCCCCATCGATCACAGAGAGTGTGTACCAGCCCGAGTTTCCCCATCTATCACACCGAGTGTGTACCAGCCCCAGTGCCCCCATCGATCACACCAAGTGTGTACTGGCACCAATGTACCCATAGATCACACCGAGTGTGTTCCAGCACCAATGTGCCCATCGATCACACCGTGTGTACCAGCCCGAGTGCCCCAATGGATCACACCAAGTGTGTACCAGTACCAATCTCCCCATCGATCACACTGTGTACCAATCCGAGTGTACCCATCGATCACACCGAGTGTGTACAAGCTCCAATGACCCCATCGATCACACAGAGTGTGTACCAGCCCGAGTGCCCCCATCGATCACACCGAGTGTGTACCAGCCCGAGTGCCCCCATCAATCACACCGAGTGTGTACCAACCCGAGTGCCACCATCGAAGACACGGAGCGTGTACCAGCCCGAGAGCCCCCATCAATCACACCGAGTGTGTACCTGCCCCTGTGTCCCCATCGATCACACCACGTGTGTACCAACCCGAGTGACCGATCGATCACACCGAAAGTTTACCAGCCCGAGAGTCCCCATCGATCACATCGAGTGTGTACCAACCCGAGTGCCCCCATCGAACACGCCAAGTGTGTACCAGCCCGAGAGCCCCCATCAATCACACCGAGTGTGTACCAGCCCGAGTGTCCCCATCGATCACACCACGTGTGTACCAGCCAGAGTGACCGATCGATCACACCGAAAGTGTACCAGCCTGAGTGTCCCCATCGATCACACCGAGTGCGTACCAGCACCAATGATCCGATCGATCACACCGAGTGTGTACCAGCCCAAATGTCCCCATCGATCACACCGAGTGTGTACCAGCCCAAGCGCCCCCATCGATCACTCCGAGTGTTTACCAGCCCGAATGCCCCCATCGATCACACCGAGTGTGTACCAGCAGCAATGCCCCCATCAATCACACCGAGTGTGTACCAGCCCGAGTGTCCCCATCGATCACACCGAGTGTGTACCAGCCCGAGTGTTCCAATCGATCACCCCGAGTCTGTATCAGCACCAATGTCCCCATCGATCACACCGAGTGTGTACCAGCCCGAGTGACCGATCGATCACACCGAAACTGTACCAGCCTGAGTGTCCCCATCGATCACACCGAGTGCGTACCAGCACCAATGATCCGATCGATCACACCGAGTGTGTACCAAGCCCAAATGTCCCCATCGATCACACCGAGTGTGTACCAGCCCAAGCGCCCCCATCGATCACTCCGAGTGTGTACCAGCCAGAATGCCCCCATCGATCACACCGAGTGTGTACCAGCAGCAATGCCCCCATCAATCACACCGAGTGTGTACCAGCCCGAGTGTCCCCATCGATCACACCGAGTGCGTACCAGCCCGAGTGTTCCAATCGATCACACCGAGTCTGTATCAGCACCAATGTCCCCATCGATCACACCGAGTGTGTACCAGCCCGAGTGCCCCCATCGATCACACCGAGTGTGTACCAGCCCGAGTGCCACCATCAATCACACCGAGTGTGTACCAGCCCGAGTACCCCCATCGATCACACCGAGTGTACACCAGCCCGAGTGTCCCCATCGATCACACCGAGTGTGTCCCAGTCCCAGTGTCCCCATCCATCACACCGACTGTGTACCAGCACCAATGTACCCATCGATCACACCGAGTGTGTACCAGCACAAATGTCCGCATCAATCACACCGAGTGTGTACCAGCACCAATGTCCCCATCGATCACACCGAGTGTGTACCAGCACCAATGTCCCCATCGATCACAGAGAGTGTGTACCAGCCCGAGTTTCCCCATCCATCATACCGAGTGAGTACTGGCACCAATGTACCCATCGATCACACCGAGTGTGTTCCAGCACCAATGTGCCCATCGATCACACCGTGTGCACCAGCCCGAGCGCCCCCATGAATCACACCGAGTGTGTACCAGTACTAATGTCCCCATCGATCACACTGTGTACCAATCCGAGTGTACCCATCGATCACACCGAGTGTGTACAAGCTCCAATGACCCCATCGATCACACCGAGTGTGTACCAGCCCGAGTGCCCCCAACAATCACACCGAGTGTGTACCAACCCGACTGCCCCCATCGAACACACCGAGCGTGTACCAGCCCGAGAGCCCCCATCAAACACACCGAGTGTGTACCAGCCCAAGTGTCCCCATCGATCACACCACGTGTGTACCAGCCCGAGTGACCCGTCGATCACACCGAAAGTGTACCAGCCCGAGTGTCCCCCTCGATCACACCGAGTGCGTACCAGCCCGAGTGTTCCCATCGATCACACCGAGTGTACACCAGCCCGAGTGTCTCCATCGATCACACCGAGTGTGTCCCAGCCCCAGTGTCCCCATCCATCACACCGAGTGTGTACCAGCACCAATGTACCCATCGATCACACCGAGTGTGTACCAGCCCGAGTGTCTCCATCGATCACACGGAGTGTGTACCAGCCCGACTGCCCCAATTGATCACACCGAGTGTGTACCAGCCCCAGCGTCCCCATCGATCACACCACGTGTGTACCAACCCGAGCGACCGATCGATCACTCCGAAAGTGTACCAGCCCGAGTGTCCCCATCGATCACACCGAGTGTGTACCAACCCGAGCGCCCCCATCGAACAGACCGTGTGTGTACTAGCCCGAGTACCCCCATCGATCACACCGAGTGTGTACCAGACAGAGTGTCCCCATCGATCAGACCACGTGTGTACCAGCCCGAGTGACCGATCGATCACACCGAAAGTGTACCAGCCCGAGTGTCCCCATCCATCACACCGAGTGCGTACCAGCACCAATGATCCGATCGATCACACCGAGTGTGTAAGAGCCCAAATGTCCCCATCGATCACACCGAGTGTGTATCAGCCCAAGCGCCCCCATCAATCACACCGAGTGTGTACCAGCACCAAGGTCCCCATCGATCAGACCGAGTGTGTACCTCCACCAATGTCGCCAATGATCACACCGAGTTTGTTCCAGCCCGAGTGCCCCCATCAATCACACAGAGTGTATGCCAGCACCAATGTACCCATCGATCACACCGAGTGTGTACCAGCCCGAGTGCCCCCATGAATAACAGAGAGTGTGTACCAGCCCAAGTGTCCGCATCGATCACACCGAGTGTATACCAGCACCAATGTCCCTATCGATCACACAGAGTGTGTACCAGACCGAGTGTCCCCATCAATCACACCGAGCGTTTACCAGCCCGAGTGTCCCCATCGATCACACCGAGTGTGTACCATCCTGACTGACCCAATTGATCACACCGATTGTGCACCAGCCCGAGTGTCCCCGTCGATCACACGGAGTGTGTACCAGCCCGACTGCCCCAATTGATCACACCGAGTGTGTACCAGCCCGAGAGCCCCCATCAATCACACCGAGTGTGTACCTGCCCCTGTGTCCCCATCGATCACACCACGTGTGTACCAACCCGAGTGACCGATCGATCACACCGAAAGTTTACCAGCCCGAGAGTCTCCATCGATCACACCGAGTGTGTACCAACCCGAGTGCCCCCATCGAACACGCCAAGTGTGTACCAGCCCGAGAGCCCCCATCAATCACACCGAGTGTGTACCAGCCCGAGTGTCCCCATCGATCACACCACGTGTGTACCAGCCAGAGTGACCGATCGATCACACCGAAAGTGTACCAGCCTGAGTGTCCCCATCGATCACACCGAGTGCGTACCAGCACCAATGATCCGATCGATCACACCGAGTGTGTACCAGCCCAAATGTCCCCATCGATCACACCGAGTGTGTACCAGCCCAAGCGCCCCCATCGATCACTCCGTGTGTTTACCAGCCCGAATGCCCCCATCGATCACACCGAGTGTGTACCAGCAGCAATGCCCCCATCAATCACACCGAGTGTGTACCAGCCCGAGTGTCCCCATCGATCACACCGAGTGTGTACCAGCCCGAGTGTTCCAATCGATCACCCCGAGTCTGTATCAGCACCAATGTCCCCATCGATCACACCGAGTGTGTACCAGCCCGAGTGACCGATCGATCACACCGAAAGTGTACCAGCCTGAGTGTCCCCATCGATCACACCGAGTGCGTACCAGCACCAATGATCCGATCGATCACACCGAGTGTGTACCAAGCCCAAATGTCCCCATCGATCACACCGAGTGTGTACCAGCCCAAGCGCCCCCATCGATCACTCCGAGTGTGTACCAGCCAGAATGCCCCCATCGATCACACCGAGTGTGTACCAGCAGCAATGCCCCCATCAATCACACCGAGTGTGTACCAGCCCGAGTGTCCCCATCGATCACACCGAGTGTGTACCAGCCCGAGTGTTCCAATCGATCACACCGAGTCTGTATCAGCACCAATGTCCCCATCGATCACACCGAGTGTGTACCAGCCCGAGTGCCCCCATCGATCACACCGAGTGTGTACCAGCCCGAGTGCCACCATCGATCACACCGAGTGTGTACCAGCCCGAGTACCCCCATCGATCACACCGAGTGTACACCAGCCCGAGTGTCCCCATCGATCACACCGAGTGTGTCCCAGTCCCAGTGTCCCCATCCATCACACCGACTGTGTGCCAGCACCAATGTACCCATCGATCACACCGAGTGTGTACCAGCACAAATGTCCGCATCAATCACACCGAGTGTGTACCAGCACCAATGTCCCCATCGATCACACCGAGTGTGTACCAGCACCAATGTCCCCATCGATCACAGAGAGTGTGTTCCAGCACCAATGTCCCCATCGATCACACAGTGTACCAATCCAAGTGTACCCATCGATCACACCGAGTGTGTACCAGCCCGAGTGCCCCCATCGATCAAACCAAGTGTGTACTGGCACCAATGTACCCATCGATCACACCGAGTGTGTTCCAGCACCAATGTCCCCATCGATCACACAGTGTACCAATCCGAGTGTACCCATCAATCACACCGAGTGTGTACAAGCTCCAATGACCACATCGATCACACAGAGTGTGTACCAGCCCGAGTTCCCCCATCGATCACACCGTGTGTGTACCAGCCCGAGTGCCCCCATCAATCACACCGAGTGTGTACCAGTACCAAGGTCCCCATCGATCACACTGTGTACCAATCCGAGTGTACCTATCGATCACACCGAGTGTGTACAAGCTCCAATGACCCCATCGATCACACAGAGTGTGTACCAGCCCGAGTGCCCCCATCGATCACACCGTGTGTGTACCAGCCCGAGTGCCCCCATCAATCACACTGAGTGTGTACCAACCCGAGTGCCCCCATCGAACACACCGAGCGTGTACCAGCCCGAGAGCCCCCATCAAACACACCGAGTGTGTACCAGCCCGATTGTCCCCATCGATCACACCACGTGTGTTCCAGCCCGAGTGACCCATCGATCACACCGAAAGTGTACCACGCCGAGTGTCCCCATCGATCACACCGAGTGCATACCAGCCCTAGTGTCCCCATCGATTACACGGAGTGTGTACCAGCCCAAGCGCCCCCATTGATCACACCAAGTGTGTTCCAGCCCGAGTGCCGCTATTGTTCACACCGAGTGTGTACCAGCCCGAGTGTTCCCATCGATCACACCGAGTGTACACCAGGCCGAGTGTCTCCATCGATCACACCGAGTGTGTCCCAGCCCCAGTGTCCCCATCCATCACACCGAGTGTGTACCAGCACCAATGCACCCATCGATCACACCGAGTGTGTACCAGCCCGAGTGTCTCCATCGATCACACGGAGTGTGTACCAGCCCGACTGCCCCAATTGATCACACCGAGTGTGTACCAGCCCGAGTGTCCCCATCGATCACACCACGTGTGTACCAACCCGAGCGACCGATCGATCACTCCGAAAGTGTACCAGCCCGAGTGTCCCCATCGATCACACCGAGTGTGTACCAACCCGAGCGCCCCCATCGAACAGACCGTGTGTGTACCAGCCCGAGTACCCCCATCGATCACACCGAGTGTGTACCAGACAGAGTGTCCCCATCGATCACACCACGTGTGTACGAGCCCGAGTGACCGATCGATCACACCGAGTGTGTACCAGCCCGAGTGTCCCCATCAATCACACCGAGTGCGTACCAGCACCAATGATCCGATCGATCACACCGAGTGTGTAAGAGCCCAAATGTCCCCATCGATCACACCGAGTGTGTATCAGCCCAAGCGCCCCCATCAATCACACCGAGTGTGTACCAGCACCAATGTCCCCATCGATCAGACCGAGTGTGTACCACCACCAATGTCGCCAATGATCACACCGAGTTTGTTCCAGCCCGAGTGCCCCCATCAATCACACAGAGTGTATGCCAGCACCAATGTACCCATCGATCACACCGAGTGTGTACCAGCCCGAGTGCCCCCATGAATAACAGAGAGTGTGTACCATCCCAAGTGTCCGCATCGATCACACCGAGTGTATACCAGCACCAATGTCCCTATCGATCACACAGAGTGTGTACCAGACCGAGTGTCCCCATCAATCACACCGAGCGTTTACCAGCCCGAGAGTCCCCATCGATCACACCGAGTGTGTACCATCCCGACTGACCCAATTGATCACACCGATTGTGCACCAGCCCGAGTGTCCCCATCGATCACACGGAGTGTGTACCAGCCCGACTGCCCCAATTGATCACACCGAGTGTGTACCAGCCCGAGTGCCCCCATCGATCACACTGAGTGTGTACCAGCCCGAGTGCCCCCATCGATCACACTGAGTGTGTACCCGCGCCAATGTCCCCATAGATCACTCCGAGTGTGTATCAGCACCAATGGCCGCATCGATCACACCGAGTGTGTACCAGCCCGAGTTTCCCCATCCATCACACCGAGTGTGTACCAGCCCGAGTGCCCCCATCGATCACACCAAGTGTGTACCAGCACCAATGTACCCATCGAACACACCGAGTGTGTTCCAGCACCAATGTGCCCATCGATCACACCGTGTGTACCAGCCCGAGTGCCCCCATGGATCACACCGAGTGTGTACCAGCACCAATGTCCCCATCGATCACGCTGAGTGTGTACCAGCCCAAGTGTACACATCGATCACACCGAGTGTGTACCAGCCCGAGTGCCCCCATCGATCAAACCAAGTGTGTACTGGCACCAATGTGCCCATCGATCACACCGAGTGTGTTCCAGCACCAATGTCCCCATCGATCACACAGTGTACCAATCCGAGTGTACCCATCGATCACACCGAGTGTGTACAAGCTCCAATGACCACATCGATCACACAGAGTGTGTACCAGCCCGAGTGCCCCCATCGATCACACCGTGTGTGTACCAGCCCGAGTGCCCCCATCAATCACACCGAGTGTGTACCAGTACCAATGTCCCCATCGATCACACTGTGTACCAATCCGAGTGTACCCATCGATCACACCGAGTGTGTACAAGCTCCAATGACCCCATCGATCACACAGAGTGTGTACCAGCCCGAGTGCCCCCATCGATCACACCGTGTGTGTACCAGCCCGAGTGCCCCCATCAATCACACTGAGTGTGTACCAACCCGAGTGCCCCCATCGAACACACCGAGCGTGTACCAGCCCGAGAGCCCCCATCAAACACACCGAGTGTGTACCAGACCGATTGTCCCCATCGATCACACCGCGTGTGTACCAGCCCGAGTGACCCATCGATCACACCGAAAGTGTACCAGGCCGAGTGTCCCCATCGATCACACCGAGTGCATACCAGCCCTAGTGTCCCCATCGATTACGCGGAGTGTGTACCAGCCCAAGCGCCCCCATTGATCACACCAAGTGTGTTCCAGCCCGAGTGCCCCTATTGTTCACACCGAGTGTGTACCAGCCCGAGTGTTCCCATCGATCACACCGAGTGTACACCAGCCCGAGTGTCTCCATCGATCACACCGAGTGTGTCCCAGCCCCAGTGTCCCCATCCATCACACCGAGTGTGTACCAGCCCGAGTGTCTCCATCGATCACACGGAGTGTGTACCAGCCCGACTGCCCCAATTGATCACACCGAGTGTGTACCAGCCCGAGTGTCCCCATCGATCACACCGAGTGTGTACCAGCCCGAGTACCCCCATCGATCACACCGAGTGTGTACCAGCCCGAGAGCCCCCATCAATCACACCGAGTGTGTACCAGCCCGAGTGTCCCCATCGATCACACCACGTGTGTACCAACCCGAGCGACCGATCGATCACTCCGAAAGTGTACCAGCCCGAGTGTCCCCATCGATCACACCGAGTGCGTACCAGCACCAATGATCCGATCGATCACACCGAGTGTGTAAAGAGCCCAAATGTCCCCATCGATCACTCCGAGTGTGTATCAGCCCAAGCGCCCCCATCAATCACTCCGAGTGTGTACCAGCCCGAGTGCCCCCATCGATCACACCGAGTGTGTACTAGCAGCAATGCCCCCATCGATCACACCGAGTGTGTACCAGCCGAATGTACCCAACGATCACACCGAGTGTGTACCAGCACCAATGTGCCCATCGATCACACCGAGTGTGTACCAGCACCAATGTGCCCATCAATCACACCGAGTGTGTACCAGCACCAATGTGCCCATAGATCACACCGAGTATGTACCAGCCCGAGTGTCCCCATCGATCACACCGAGTGTGTACCAGCCCGACTGCCCCAATTGATCACACCGAGTGTGTACCAGCCCGCGTGTCCCCATCGATCACACCGAGTGTGTACCAGCCCGACTGACCCAATTGATCACACCGAGTGTGTACCAGCACCAGTGTCTCCATCGATCACGTCGATTGTGTACCAGCCCGAGTGTCCCCTTCGATCATTGCGAGTGTGTACCCGCCCGAGTGCCCGCATCGATCACACTGAGTGTGTTCCAGCCCGAGTGCCCCCATCGATCACACTGAGTGTGTACCAGCCCGAGTACCCCCATCGACCACACAGAGGGTGTACCAGCCAGATTGACCCCATCAATCACACCGTATGTGTACCAGCACCAATGTCCTTATCGATCACACCGTGTGTGTACCAGCCTGAGTGCCCCCAACGATCACACAGACTGTGTACCAGCCCGAGTGCCCCCATCAATCACACCGAGTGTGTACCAGCACCTATGTCCCAATCGAGCACAGCGAGTGTGCACAAGCCCGAGTGTCCCCATCGATCACACCGATTGTGTACCAGCCCGAGTGTCCCCATTGATCACACAGAGTGTGTACCAGCACCAATGTACCCATCGATCGCACTGAATGTGTACCAGCCCGAGTGTCCCCATCGATCACACCGAGTGTGTACCAGACCGAATGCCCCCATCGATCACACTGAGTGTGTACCAGCCTGAGTGTCCCATCGATCACACCAAGTGTGTACCAGCACCAATGTCCCCATCGATCACACGTGTGTACCAGCGCGAGCGCCCCCATCAATCACACCAAGTGTGTACCAGCCTGAGTGTCCCATCGATCACACGAATTGTGTACAAACACCAAAGTCCCCATCGATCACACCGAGTGTGTACCAGCCCGAGCTTCCCCATCGATCACACTGAGTGTGTACCAGCCGAGTGTCCCTTTCGATCACACCGAGTGTGTGCCAGCCGAAGCGCCCCCATCAATAACAACGAGTGTGTACCAGCCCGACTGCCCCAATTGAGCACAACGAGGGTGCACCAACCCGAGCGACCGATCGATCACTCCGAAAGTGTACCAGCCCGAGTGTCCCCATCGAACAAACCGTGTGTGTACCAGCCCGAGAGCCCCCATCAATCACACCGAGTGTGTACCAGACAGAGTGTCCCCATCGATCACACACGTGTGTACCAGCCCGAGTGACCGATCGATCACACCGAAAGTGTACCAGCCCGAGTGTCCCCATCAATCACACCGAGTGCGTACCAGCACCAATGATCCGATCGATCACACCGAGTGTGTAAGAGCCCAAATGTCCCCATCAATCACTCCGAGTGTTTATCAGCCCAAGCGCCCCCATCAATCACTCCGAGTGTGTACCAGCCCGAGTGCCCCCATCGATCTCACCGAGTGTGTACTAGCAGCAATGCCCCCATCGATCACACCGAGTGTGTACCAGCCCGAATGTACCCAACGATCACACCGAGTGTGTACCAGCACCAATGTGCCCATCGATCACACCGAGTGTGTACCAGCACCAATGTGCCCATCAATCACACCGAGTGTGTACCAGCACCAATGTGCCCATAGATCACACCGAGTATGTACCAGCCCGAGTGACCCATCGATCACACAGACTGTGTACCAGCCCGAGTGCCCCCATCAATCACACCGAGTGTGTACCAGCACCTATGTCCCAATCGATCACAGCGAGTGTGTACAAGCCCGAGTGTCCCCATCGATCACACCGATTGTGTACCAGCCCGAGTGTCCCCATTGATCACACAGAGTGTGTACCAGCACCAATTTACCCATCGATCGCACTGAATGTGTACCAGCCCGAGTGTCCCCATCGATCAAACCGAGTGTGTACCAGACCGTTTGCCCCCATCGATCACACTGAGTGTGTACCAGCCCGAGTGTCCCATCGATCACACCAAGTGTGTACCAGCACCAATGTCCCCATCGATCACAGCGAGTGTGTACCAGCGCGAGTGTCTCCATCGATCACAGAGAGTGTGCACTAGCACCAATGACCCCATCGATCACACCGAGTGTGTACGAGCCCGAGTGTCCCCAAGATCACACCGAGTGTGTACCAGCCCGACTGCCCCAATTGATCACACCGAGTGTGTACCAGCCCGAGTGTCCCCATCGATCACACCGAGTGTGTACCAGCCCGAGTGCCCCCATCGATCAGACCGAGTGTGTACCAGCACCAATGTCCCCATTGATCACTCAGATTGTGTAACAGCCCGACTGCCCCAATTGAGCACAGCGAGGGTGTACCAGCCCGAGTGTCCCCATCGATCACACCGAGTGTGTATCAGCAACAATGCCCCCATCGATCACACCGAGTGTGTACCAGCCCAAGTGCCCCCATTGATCACACCGAGTGTGTACCAGCCCGAGTGCCCCCATCGATCACACCGAGTGTGTACCAGCCCGAGTGCCCCCATCGATCACACCGAGTGTGTACCAGCCCGAGTGCCACCATCGATCACACCGAGTGTGTACCAGCCCGAGTACCCCCATCGATCACACCGAGTGTACACCAGCCCGAGTGTCCCCTTCGATCACACCGAGTGTGTCCCAGCCCCAGTGTCCCCATCCATCACACCGAGTGTGTGCCAGCACCAATGTACCCATCGATCACACCGAGTGTGTACCAGCACCAATGTCCCCATCGATCACAGAGAGTGTGTACCAGCCCGAGTTTCCCCATCTATCACACCGAGTGTGTACCAGTCCCAGTGCCCCCATCGATCACACCAAGTGTGTACTGGCACCAATGTACCCATCAATCACACCGAGTGTGTTCCAGCACCAATGTGCCCATCGATCACACCGTGTGTACCAGCCCGAGTGCCCCAATGGATCACACCAAGTGTGTACCAGTACCAATGTCCCCATCGATCACACTGTGTACCAATCCGAGTGTACCCATCGATCAAACCGAGTGTGTACAAGCTCCAATGACCCCATCGATCACACAGAGTGTGTACCAGCCCGAGTGCCCCCATCGATCACACCGAGTGTGTACCAGCACCTATGTCCCAATCGATCACAGCGAGTGTGCACAAGCCCGAGTGTCCCCATCGATCACACCGATTGTGTACCAGCCCGAGTGTCCCCATTGATCACACAGAGTGTGTACCAGCACCAATGTACCCATCGATCGCACTGAATGTGTACCAGCCCGAGTGTCCCCATCGATCACACCGAGTGTGTACCAGACCGAATGCCCCCATCGATCACACTGAGTGTGTACCAGCCCGAGTGTCCCATCGATCACACCAAGTGTGTACCAGCACCAATGTCCCCATCGATCACACGTGTGTACCAGCGCGAGCGCCCCCATCAATCACACCAAGTGTGTACCAGCCTGAGTGTCCCATCGATCACAAAAATTGTGTACAAACACCAAAGTCCCCATCGATCACACCGAGTGTGTACCAGCCCGAGCTTCCCCATCGATCACACTGAGTGTGTACCAGCCGAGTGTCCCTTTCGATCACACCGAGTGTGTGCCAGCCGAAGCGCCCCCATCAATAACAACGAGTGTGTACCAGCCCGACTGCCCCAATTGAGCACAACGAGGGTGCACCAACCCGAGCGACCGATCGATCACTCCGAAAGTGTACCAGCCCGAGTGTCCCCATCGAACAAACCGTGTGTGTACCAGCCCGAGAGCCCCCATCAATCACACCGAGTGTGTACCAGACAGAGTGTCCCCATCGATCACACACGTGTGTACCAGCCCGAGTGACCGATCGATCACACCGAAAGTGTACCAGCCCGAGTGTCCCCATCAATCACACCGAGTGCGTACCAGCACCAATGATCCGATCGATCACACCGAGTGTGTAAGAGCCCAAATGTCCCCATCAATCACTCCGAGTGTTTATCAGCCCAAGCGCCCCCATCAATCACTCCGAGTGTGTACCAGCCCGAGTGCCCCCATCGATCTCACCGAGTGTCTACTAGCAGCAATGCCCCCATCGATCACACCGAGTGTGTACCAGCCCGAATGTACCCAACGATCACACCGAGTGTGTACCAGCACCAATGTGCCCATCGATCACACCGAGTGTGTACCAGCACCAATGTGCCCATCAATCACACCGAGTGTGTACCAGCACCAATGTGCCCATAGATCACACCGAGTATGTACCAGCCCGAGTGACCCATCGATCACACAGACTGTGTACCAGCCCGAGTGCCCCCATCAATCACACCGAGTGTATACCAGCACCTATGTCCCAATCGATCACAGCGAGTGTGCACAAGCCCGAGTGTCCCCATCGATCACACCGATTGTGTACCAGCCCGAGTGTCCCCATTGATCACACAGAGTGTGTACCAGCACCAATGTACCCATCGATCGCACTGAATGTGTACCAGCCCGAGTGTCCCCATCGATCAAACCGAGTGTGTACCAGACCGTTTGCCCCCATCGATCACACTGAGTGTGTACCAGCCCGAGTGTCCCATCGATCACACCAAGTGTGTACCAGCACCAATGTCCCCATCGATCACAGCGAGTGTGTACCAGCGCGAGTGTCTCCATCGATCACAGAGAGTGTGCACTAGCACCAATGACCCCATCGATCACACCGAGTGTGTACGAGCCCGAGTGTCCCCAAGATCACACCGAGTGTGTACCAGCCCGACTGCCCCAATTGATCACACCGAGTGTGTATCAGCCCGAGTGTCCCCATCGATCACACCGAGTGTGTATCAGCCCGAGTGCCCCCATCGATCAGACCGAGTGTGTACCAGCACCAATGTCCCCATTGATCACTCAGATTGTGTAACAGCCCGACTGCCCCAATTGAGCACAGCGAGGGTGTACCAGCCCGAGTGTCCCCATCGATCACACCGAGTGTGTATCAGCAACAATGCCCCCATCGATCACACCGAGTGTGTACCAGCCCAAGTGCCCCCATTGATCACACCGAGTGTGTACCAGCCCGAGTGCCCCCATCGATCACACCGAGTGTGTACCAGCCCGAGTGCCCCCATCGATCACACCGAGTGTGTACCAGCCCGAGTGCCACCATCGATCACACCGAGTGTGTACCAGCCCGAGTACCCCCATCGATCACACCGAGTGTACACCAGCCCGAGTGTCCCCTTCGATCACACCGAGTGTGTCCCAGCCCCAGTGTCCCCATCCATCACACCGAGTGTGTACCAGCACCAATGTACCCATCGATCACACCGAGTGTGTACCAGCACCAATGTCCCCATCGATCACAGAGAGTGTGTACCAGCCCGAGTTTCCCCATCTATCACACCGAGTGTGTACCAGCCCCAGTGCCCCCATCGATCACACCAAGTGTGTACTGGCACCAATGTACCCATCAATCACACCGAGTGTGTTCCAGCACCAATGTGCCCATCGATCACACCGTGTGTACCAGCCCGAGTGCCCCAATGGATCACACCAAGTGTGTACCAGTACCAATGTCCCCATCGATCACACTGTGTACCAATCCGAGTGTACCCATCGATCACACCGAGTGTGTACAAGCTCCAATGACCCCATCGATCACACAGAGTGTGTACCAGCCCGAGTGCCCCCATCGATCACACCGAGTGTGTACCAGCCCGAGTGCCCCCATCAATCACACCGAGTGTGTACCAACCCGAGTGCCACCATCGAAGACACGGAGCGTGTACCAGCCCGAGAGCCCCCATCAAACACACCGAGTGTGTACCTGCCCCTGTGTCCCCATCGATCACACCACGTGTGTACCAACCCGAGTGACCGATCGATCACACTGAAAGTTTACCAGCCCGAGTGTCCCCATCGATCACACCGAGTGTGTACCAACCCGAGTGCCCCCATCGAACACGCCAAGTGTGTACCAGCCCGAGAGCCCCCATCAATCACACCGAGTGTGTACCAGCCCGAGTGTCCCCATCGATCACACCACGTGTGTACCAGCCAGAGTGACCGATCGATCACACCGAAAGTGTACCAGCCTGAGTGTCCCCATCGATCACACCGAGTGCGTGCCAGCACCAATGATCCGATCGATCACACCGAGTGTGTACCAGCCCAAATGTCCCCATCGATCACACCGAGTGTGTACCAGCCCAAGCGCCCCCATCGATCACTCCGAGTGTTTACCAGCCCGAATGCCCCCATCGATCACACCGAGTGTATACCAGCAGCAATGCCCCCATCAATCACACCGAGTGTGTACCAGCCCGAGTGTCCCCATCGATCACACCGAGTGTGTACCAGCCCGAGTGTTCCAATCGATCACCCCGAGTCTGTATCAGCACCAATGTCCCCATTGATCACACCGAGTGTGTACCAGCCCGAGTGACCGATCGATCAGACCGAAAGTGTGCCAGCCTGAGTGTCCCCATCGATCACACCGAGTGCGTACCAGCACCAATGATCCGATCGATCACACCGAGTGTGTACCAAGCCCAAATGTCCCCATCGATCACACCGAGTGTGTACCAGCCCAAGCGCCCCCATCGATCACTCCGAGTGTGTACCAGCCAGAATGCCCCCAAAGATCACACCGAGTGTGTACCAGCAGCAATGCCCCCATCAATCACACCGAGTGTGTACCAGCCCGAGTGTCCCCATCGATCACACCGAGTGTGTACCAGCCCGAGTGTTCCAATCGATCACACCGAGTCTGTATCAGCACCAATGTCCCCATCGATCACACCGAGTGTGTACCAGCCCGAGTGCCCCCATCGATCACACCGAGTGTGTACCAGCCCGAGTGCCACCATCGATCACACCGAGTGTGTACCAGCCCGAGTACCCCCATCGATCACACCGAGTGTACACCAGCCCGAGTGTCCCCATCGATCACACCGAGTGTGTCCCAGTCCCAGTGTCCCCATCCATCACACCGACTGTGTACCAGCACCAATGTACCCATCGATCACACCGAGTGTGTACCAGCACAAATGTCCGCATCAATCACACCGAGTGTGTACCAGCACCAATGTCCCCATCGATCACACCGAGTGTGTACCAGCACCAATGTCCCCATCGATCACAGAGAGTGTGTACCAGCCCGAGTTTCCCCATCAATCATACCGAGTGAGTACTGGCACCAATGTACCCATCGATCACACCGAGTGTGTTCCAGCACCAATGTGCCCATCGATCACACCGTGTGTACCAGCCCGAGCGCCCCCATGAATCACACCGAGTGTGTACCAGTACTAATGTCCCCATCGATCACACTGTGTACCAATCCGAGTGTACCCATCGATCACACCGAGTGTGTACAAGCTCCAATGACCACATCGATCACACCGAGTGTGTACCAGCCCGAGTGCCCCCAACAATCACACCGAGTGTGTACCAACCCGACTGCCCCCATCGAACACACCGAGCGTGTACCAGCCCGAGAGCCCCCATCAAACACACCGAGTGTGTACCAGCCCAAGTGTCCCCATCGATCACACCACGTGTGTACCAGCCCGAGTGACCCGTCGATCACACCGAAAGTGTACCAGCCCGAGTGTCCCCATCGATCACACCGAGTGTACACCAGCCCGAGTGTCTCCATCGATCACACCGAGTGTGTCCCAGCCCCAGTGTCCCCATCCATCACACCGAGTGTGTACCAGCACCAATGTACCCATCGATCACACCGAGTGTGTACCAGCCCGAGTGTCCCCATCGATCACACTGAGTGTGTACCAGCCCGAGTGCCCCCATCGATCACACCGAGTGTGTACCAGCACCAATGTACCCATCGATCACACCGAGTGTGTACCAGCCCGAGTGTCCCCATCGATCACACTGAGTGTGTACCAGCCCGACTGCCCCAATTGATCACACCGAGTGTGTACCAGTTCGAGTGCCCCCATCGATCACACTGAGTGTGTACCAGCCCGAGTGCCCCCATCGATCACACCGAGTGTGTACCAGCCCGAGAGCCCCAATCAATCACACCGAGTGTGTACCAGCCCGAGTGTCCCCATCGATCACACCACGTGTGTACCAACCCGAGTGACCGATCGATCACACCGAAAGTGTACCAGCCTGAGTGTCCCCATCGATCACACCGAGTGTGTACCAACCCGAGTGCCCCCATCGAACACACCGATTGTGTACCAGCCCTAGAGCCCCCATCAATCACACCGAGTGTGTACCAGCCCGAGTGTCCCCATCGATCACACCATGTGTGTACCAGCCCGAGTGACCGATCGATCACACCGAAAGTGTACCAGCCCGAGTGTCCCCATCAATCACACCGAGTGCGTACCAGCACCAATGATCCGATCGATCACACCGAGTGTGTACCATCCCAAATGTCCCCATCGATCACACCGAGTGTGTACCAGCCCAAGCGCCCCCATCGATCACTCCAAGTGTGTACCAGCCCGAGTGCCCCCATCGATCACACCGAGTGTGTACCAGCCCAAGTGTTGCAATCGATCACACCGAGTGTGTATAAGCACCAATGCCCCCATCGATCACACCGAGTGTGTACCAGCCCGAGTACCCCCATTGATCACACCGAGTGTGTACCAGCCCGAGTGCCCCCATCGATCACACCACGTGTGTACCAGCCCGAGTGACCGATCGATCACACCGAAAGTGTACCAGCCCGAGAGTCCCCATCGATCACACCGACTGCGTACCAGCACCAATGAACCGATCGATCACACCAAGTGTGTACCAGCCCAAATGTCCCCATCGATCACACTGAGTGTGTCCCAGCCCAAGCGCCCCCATCGATCACTCCGAGTGTGTACCAGCCCGAATGCCCCCATCGATCACACCAAGTGTGTACCAGCAGCAATGCCCCCATCAATCACACCGAGTGTGTACCAGCCCGAGTGTCCCCATCGATTACACCGAGTGTGTACCAGCCCGAGCGTTCCAATCGATCACACCGAGTGTGTATCAGCAACAATGCCCCCATCGATCACACCGAGTGCGTACCAGCCCGAGGGCCCCCATTGATCACACCGAGTGTGTACCAGCCCGAGTGCCCCCATCGATCACACCAGGTGTGTACCAGCCCGAGTGCCACCATCGATCACACCGAGTGTGTACCAGCCCGAGTACCCCCATCGATCACACCGAGTGTGTATGAGCCCATGTGCCCCTATTGATCACACCGAGTGTGTACCAGCCCGAGTGCCCCCATCGATCACACCGAGTGTGTACCATCCCAAGTGCCACCATCGATCACACCGAGTGTGTGCCAGCCCGAGTACCCCCATCGATCACACCGAGTGTACACCAGCCCGAGTGTCCCCTTCGATCACACCGAGTGTGTCCCAGCCCCAGTGTCCCCATCCATCACACCGACTGTGTACCAGCACCAATGTACCCATCGATCACACCGAGTGTGTACCAGCACAAATGTCCGCATCAATCACACTGAGTGTGTACCAGCACCAATGTCCCCATCGATCACACCGAGTGTGTACCAGCACCAATGTCCCCATCGATCACAGAGAGTGTGTACCAGCCCGAGTTTCCCCATCCATCACACCGAGTGTGTACCAGCCCGAGTGCCCCCATCGATCACACCAAGTGTGTACTGGCACCAATGTACCCATCGATCATACCGAGTGTGTTCCAGCACCAATGTGCCCATCGATCACACCGTGTGTACCAGCCCGAGTGCCCCCATGGATCACACCGAGTGTGTACCAGTACCAATGTCCCCATCAATCACACCGAGTGTGTACCAGCCCGAGTGTCCCCATCGATCACACCGAGTGTGTACCAGCCCGAGTGTTCCAATCGATCACACCGAGTGTGTATCAGCAACAATGCCCCCATCGATCACACCGAGTGTGTACCAGCCCGAGTGTCCCCATCGATCACACGGAGTTTGTACCAGCCCGACTGCCCCAATTGATCACACCGAGTGTGTACCAGCCCGAGTGCCCCCATCGATCACACTGAGTGTGTACCAGCCCGAGTGCCCCCATCGATCACACCGAGTGTGTACCAGCCCGAGAGCCCCCATCAATCACACCGAGTGTGTACCAGCCCGAGTGTCCCCATCGATCACACCACGTGTGTACCAACCCGAGTGACCGATCGTTCACACCGAAAGTGTACCAGCCCGTGTGTCCCCATCGATCACACCGAGTGTGTACCAGCCCGAGTGCCCCCATCGATCACACCAAGCGTGTACTGGCACCAATGTACCCATCGATCACACCGAGTGTGTTCCAGCACCAATGTGCCCATCGATCACACCGTGTGTACCAGCCCGAGTGCCCCCATCGAACACACCGAGTGTGTACCAGCCCGAGAGCCCCCATCAATCACACCGAGTGTGTACCAGCCCGAGTGTCCCCATCGATCACACCATGCGTGTACGAGCCCGAGTGACCGATCGATCACACCGAAAGTGAACCAGCCCGAGTGTCCCCATCAATCACACCGAGTGCGTACCAGCACCAATGATCCGATCGATCACTCCGAGTGTGTACCAGCCCAAATATCCCCATCGATCACACCGAGTGTGTACCATCCCAAGCGCCCCCATCGATGACTCCGAGTATGTACAAGCCCGAGTGCCCCCATCGATCACACTGAGTGTGTACCAGCAGCAATGCCCCCATCGATCACACCGAGTGTGTACCAGCCCGAGTGTCCCCATCGATCACACCGAGTGTGTACTGGCCCAAGTGTTGCAATCGATCACACCGAGTGTGTATCAGCACCAATGCCCCCATCGATCACACCGAGTGTGTACCAGCCCGAGTACCCCCACTGATCACACCGAGTGTGTACCAGCCCGAGTGCCCCCATCGATCACACCACGTGTGTACCAGCCCGAGTGACCGATCGATCACACCGAAAGTGTACCAGCCCGAGTGTCCCCATCGATCACACCGAGTGCGTACCAGCACCAATGATCCGATCGATCACACCGAGTGTGTACCAGCCCAAATGTCCCCATCGATCACACTGAGTGTGTCCCAGCCCAAGCGCCCCCATCGATCACTCCGAGTGTGTACCAGCCCGAATGCCCCCATCGATCACACCAAGTGTGTACCAGCAGCAATGCCCCCATCAATCACACCGAGTGTGTACCAGCCCGAGTGTCCCCATCGATCACACCGAGTGTGTACCAGCCCGAGTGTTCCAATCGATCACACCGAGTGTGTATCAGCAACAATGCCCCCAGCGATCACACCGAGTGTGTACCAGCCCGAGTGTCCCCATCGATCACACGGAGTGTGTACCAGCCCAACTGCCCCAACTGATCACACCGAGTGTGTACCAGCCCGAGTGCCCCCATCGATCACACTGAGAGTGTACCAGCCCGAGTGCCCCCATCGATCACACCGAGTGTGTACCAGCCCGAGAGCCCCCATCAATCACACCGAGTGTGTACCAGCCCGAGTGTCCCCATCGATCACACCACGTGTGTACCAACCCGAGTGACCGATCGATCGCACCGAAAGTGTACCAGCCCGAGTGTCCCCATCGATCACACCGAGTGTGTACCAACCCGAGTGCCCCCATCGAACACACCGAGTGTGTACCAGCCCGCGAGCCCCCATCAATCACACCGAGTGTGTACCAGCCCGAGTGTCCCCATCGATCACACCATGCGTGTACGAGCCCGAGTGACCGATCGATCACACCGAGTGTGTACCAGCCCGAGTGTCCCCATCAATCACACCGAGTGCGTACCAGCACCAATGATCCGATCGATCACACCGAGTGTGTACCAGCCCAAATGTCCCCATCGATCACTCCGAGTATGTACCAGCCCGAGTGCCCCCATCGATCACACCGAGTGTGTACCAGCAGCAATGCCCCCATCGATCACACCGAGTGTGTACCAGCCCGAGTGTCCCCATCGATCACACCGAGTGTGTACCAGCCCGAGTGTTCCAATCGATCACACCGAGTGTGTATCAGCAACAATGCCCCCATCGATCACACCGAGTGTGTACCAGCCCGAGTGCCCCCATCGATCACACCGAGTGTGTACCAGCCCGAGTACCCCCATCGATCACACCGAGTGTACACCAGCCCGAGTGTCCCCTTCGATCACACCGAGTGTGTCCCAGCCCCAGTGTCCCCCTTCATCACACCGACTGTGTACCAGCACCAATGTACCCATCGATCACACCGAGTGTGTAACAGCACAAATGTCCACATCAATCACACTGAGTGTGTACCAGCACCAATGTCCCCATCGATCACACCGAGTGTGTACCAGCACCAATGTCCCCATCGATCACAGAGAGTGTGTACCAGCCCGGGTTTCCCCATCCATCACACCGAGTGTGTACCAGCCCGAGTGCCCCCATCGATCACACCAAGCGTGTACTGGCACCAATGTACCCATCGATCACACCGAGTGTGTTCCAGCACCAATGTGCCCATCGATCACACCGTGTGTACCAGCCCGAGTGCCCCCATCGAACACACCGAGTGTGTACCAGCCCGAGAGCCCCCATCAATCACACCGAGTGTGTACCAGCCCGAGTGTCCCCATCGATCACACCATGCGTGTACGAGCCCGAGTGACCGATCGATCACACCGAAAGTGAACCAGCCCGAGTGTCCCCATCAATCACACCGAGTGCGTACCAGCACCAATGATCCGATCGATCACTCCGAGTGTGTACCAGCCCAAATATCCCCATCGATCACACCGAGTGTGTACCATCCCAAGCGCCCCCATCGATGACTCCGAGTATGTACAAGCCCGAGTGCCCC
Source organism: Isurus oxyrinchus (assembly GCA_026770705.1). NCBI lineage: Eukaryota > Metazoa > Chordata > Chondrichthyes > Lamniformes > Lamnidae > Isurus > Isurus oxyrinchus. Next base: position 202,462 of record JANJGN010000277.1, on the reverse strand, counting down.
CATCGATCACACTGAGTGTGTACCAGCAGCAATGCCCCCATCGATCACACCGAGTGTGTACCAGCCCGAGTGTCCCCATCGATCACACCGAGTGTGTACTGGCCCAAGTGTTGCAATCGATCACACCGAGTGTGTATCAGCACCAATGCCCCCATCGATCACACCGAGTGTGTACCAGCCCGAGTACCCCCACTGATCACACCGAGTGTGTACCAGCCCGAGTGCCCCCATCGATCACACCACGTGTGTACCAGCCCGAGTGACCGATCGATCACACCGAAAGTGTACCAGCCCGAGTGTCCCCATCGATCACACCGAGTGCGTACCAGCACCAATGATCCGATCGATCACACCGAGTGTGTACCAGCCCAAATGTCCCCATCGATCACACTGAGTGTGTCCCAGCCCAAGCGCCCCCATCGATCACTCCGAGTGTGTACCAGCCCGAATGCCCCCATCGATCACACCAAGTGTGTACCAGCAGCAATGCCCCCATCAATCACACCGAGTGTGTACCAGCCCGAGTGTCCCCATCGATCACACCGAGTGTGTACCAGCCCGAGTGTTCCAATCGATCACACCGAGTGTGTATCAGCAACAATGCCCCCATCGATCACACCGAGTGTGTACCAGCCCGAGTGTCCCCATCGATCACACGGAGTGTGTACCAGCACCAATGTCCCCATCGATCACAGCGAGTGTGTACCAGCGCGAGTGTCTCCATCGATCACAGAGAGTGTGCACTAGCACCAATGACCCCATCGATCACACCGAGTGTGTACGAGCCCGAGTGTCCCCAAGATCACACCGAGTGTGTACCAGCCCGACTGCCCCAATTGATCACACCGAGTGTGTACCAGCCCGAGTGTCCCCATCGATCACACCGAGTGTGTACCAGCCCGAGTGCCCCCATCGATCAGACCGAGTGTGTACCAGCACCAATGTCCCCATTGATCACTCAGATTGTGTAACAGCCCGACTGCCCCAATTGAGCACAGCGAGGGTGTACCAGCCCGAGTGTCCCCATCGATCACACCGAGTGTGTATCAGCAACAATGCCCCCATCGATCACACCGAGTGTGTACCAGCCCAAGTGCCCCCATTGATCACACCGAGTGTGTACCAGCCCGAGTGCCCCCATCGATCACACCGAGTGTGTACCAGCCCGAGTGCCCCCATCGATCACACCGAGTGTGTACCAGCCCGAGTGCCACCATCGATCACACCGAATGTGTACCAGCCCGAGTACCCCCATCGATCACACCGAGTGTACACCAGCCCGAGTGTCCCCTTCGATCACACCGAGTGTGTCCCAGCCCCAGTGTCCCCATCCATCACACCGAGTGTGTGCCAGCACCAATGTACCCATCGATCACACCGAGTGTGTACCAGCACCAATGTCCCCATCGATCACAGAGAGTGTGTACCAGCCCGAGTTTCCCCATCTATCACACCGAGTGTGTACCAGCCCCAGTGCCCCCATCGATCACACCAAGTGTGTACTGGCACCAATGTACCCATCAATCACACCGAGTGTGTTCCAGCACCAATGTGCCCATCGATCACACCGTGTGTACCAGCCCGAGTGCCCCAATGGATCACACCAAGTGTGTACCAGTACCAATGTCCCCATCGATCACACTGTGTACCAATCCGAGTGTACCCATCGATCAAACCGAGTGTGTACAAGCTCCAATGACCCCATCGATCACACAGAGTGTGTACCAGCCCGAGTGCCCCCATCGATCACACCGAGTGTGTACCAGCACCTATGTCCCAATCGATCACAGCGAGTGTGCACAAGCCCGAGTGTCCCCATCGATCACACCGATTGTGTACCAGCCCGAGTGTCCCCATTGATCACACAGAGTGTGTACCAGCACCAATGTACCCATCGATCGCACTGAATGTGTACCAGCCCGAGTGTCCCCATCGATCACACCGAGTGTGTACCAGACCGAATGCCCCCATCGATCACACTGAGTGTGTACCAGCCCGAGTGTCCCATCGATCACACCAAGTGTGTACCAGCACCAATGTCCCCATCGATCACACGTGTGTACCAGCGCGAGCGCCCCCATCAATCACACCAAGTGTGTACCAGCCTGAGTGTCCCATCGATCACACGAATTGTGTACAAACACCAAAGTCCCCATCGATCACACCGAGTGTGTACCAGCCCGAGCTTCCCCATCGATCACACTGAGTGTGTACCAGCCGAGTGTCCCTTTCGATCACACCGAGTGTGTGCCAGCCGAAGCGCCCCCATCAATAACAACGAGTGTGTACCAGCCCGACTGCCCCAATTGAGCACAACGAGGGTGCACCAACCCGAGCGACCGATCGATCACTCCGAAAGTGTACCAGCCCGAGTGTCCCCATCGAACAAACCGTGTGTGTACCAGCCCGAGAGCCCCCATCAATCACACCGAGTGTGTACCAGACAGAGTGTCCCCATCGATCACACACGTGTGTACCAGCCCGAGTGACCGATCGATCACACCGAAAGTGTACCAGCCCGAGTGTCCCCATCAATCACACCGAGTGCGTACCAGCACCAATGATCCGATCGATCACACCGAGTGTGTAAGAGCCCAAATGTCCCCATCAATCACTCCGAGTGTTTATCAGCCCAAGCGCCCCCATCAATCACTCCGAGTGTGTACCAGCCCGAGTGCCCCCATCGATCTCACCGAGTGTCTACTAGCAGCAATGCCCCCATCGATCACACCGAGTGTGTACCAGCCCGAATGTACCCAACGATCACACCGAGTGTGTACCAGCACCAATGTGCCCATCGATCACACCGAGTGTGTACCAGCACCAATGTGCCCATCAATCACACCGAGTGTGTACCAGCACCAATGTGCCCATAGATCACACCGAGTATGTACCAGCCCGAGTGACCCATCGATCACACAGACTGTGTACCAGCCCGAGTGCCCCCATCAATCACACCGAGTGTATACCAGCACCTATGTCCCAATCGATCACAGCGAGTGTGCACAAGCCCGAGTGTCCCCATCGATCACACCGATTGTGTACCAGCCCGAGTGTCCCCATTGATCACACAGAGTGTGTACAGGCACCAATGTACCCATCGATCGCACTGAATGTGTACCAGCCCGAGTGTCCCCATCGATCAAACCGAGTGTGTACCAGACCGTTTGCCCCCATCGATCACACTGAGTGTGTACCAGCCCGAGTGTCCCATCGATCACACCAAGTGTGTACCAGCACCAATGTCCCCATCGATCACAGCGAGTGTGTACCAGCGCGAGTGTCTCCATCGATCACAGAGAGTGTGCACTAGCACCAATGACCCCATCGATCACACCGAGTGTGTACGAGCCCGAGTGTCCCCAAGATCACACCGAGTGTGTACCAGCCCGACTGCCCCAATTGATCACACCGAGTGTGTACCAGCCCGAGTGTCCCCATCGATCACACCGAGTGTGTACCAGCCCGAGTGCCCCCATCGATCAGACCGAGTGTGTACCAGCACCAATGTCCCCATTGATCACTCAGATTGTGTAACAGCCCGACTGCCCCAATTGAGCACAGCGAGGGTGTACCAGCCCGAGTGTCCCCATCGATCACACCGAGTGTGTATCAGCAACAATGCCCCCATCGATCACACCGAGTGTGTACCAGCCCAAGTGCCCCCATTGATCACACCGAGTGTGTACCAGCCCGAGTGCCCCCATCGATCACACCGAGTGTGTACCAGCCCGAGTGCCCCCATCGATCACACCGAGTGTGTACCAGCCCGAGTGCCACCATCGATCACACCGAGTGTGTACCAGCCCGAGTACCCCCATCGATCACACCGAGTGTACACCAGCCCGAGTGTCCCCTTCGATCACACCGAGTGTGTCCCAGCCCCAGTGTCCCCATCCATCACACCGAGTGTGTACCAGCACCAATGTACCCATCGATCACACCGAGTGTGTACCAGCACCAATGTCCCCATCGATCACAGAGAGTGTGTACCAGCCCGAGTTTCCCCATCTATCACACCGAGTGTGTACCAGCCCCAGTGCCCCCATCGATCACACCAAGTGTGTACTGGCACCAATGTACCCATCAATCACACCGAGTGTGTTCCAGCACCAATGTGCCCATCGATCACACCGTGTGTACCAGCCCGAGTGCCCCAATGGATCACACCAAGTGTGTACCAGTACCAATGTCCCCATCGATCACACTGTGTACCAATCCGAGTGTACCCATCGATCACACCGAGTGTGTACAAGCTCCAATGACCCCATCGATCACACAGAGTGTGTACCAGCCCGAGTGCCCCCATCGATCACACCGAGTGTGTACCAGCCCGAGTGCCCCCATCAATCACACCGAGTGTGTACCAACCCGAGTGCCACCATCGAAGACACGGAGCGTGTACCAGCCCGAGAGCCCCCATCAAACACACCGAGTGTGTACCTGCCCCTGTGTCCCCATCGATCACACCACGTGTGTACCAACCCGAGTGACCGATCGATCACACTGAAAGTTTACCAGCCCGAGTGTCCCCATCGATCACACCGAGTGTGTACCAACCCGAGTGCCCCCATCGAACACGCCAAGTGTGTACCAGCCCGAGAGCCCCCATCAATCACACCGAGTGTGTACCAGCCCGAGTGTCCCCATCGATCACACCACGTGTGTACCAGCCAGAGTGACCGATCGATCACACCGAAAGTGTACCAGCCTGAGTGTCCCCATCGATCACACCGAGTGCGTGCCAGCACCAATGATCCGATCGATCACACCGAGTGTGTACCAGCCCAAATGTCCCCATCGATCACACCGAGTGTGTACCAGCCCAAGCGCCCCCATCGATCACTCCGAGTGTTTACCAGCCCGAATGCCCCCATCGATCACACCGAGTGTATACCAGCAGCAATGCCCCCATCAATCACACCGAGTGTGTACCAGCCCGAGTGTCCCCATCGATCACACCGAGTGTGTACCAGCCCGAGTGTTCCAATCGATCACCCCGAGTCTGTATCAGCACCAATGTCCCCATCGATCACACCGAGTGTGTACCAGCCCGAGTGACCGATCGATCAGACCGAAAGTGTGCCAGCCTGAGTGTCCCCATCGATCACACCGAGTGCGTACCAGCACCAATGATCCGATCGATCACACCGAGTGTGTACCAAGCCCAAATGTCCCCATCGATCACACCGAGTGTGTACCAGCCCAAGCGCCCCCATCGATCACTCCGAGTGTGTACCAGCCAGAATGCCCCCATCGATCACACCGAGTGTGTACCAGCAGCAATGCCCCCATCAATCACACCGAGTGTGTACCAGCCCGAGTGTCCCCATCGATCACACCGAGTGTGTACCAGCCCGAGTGTTCCAATCGATCACACCGAGTCTGTATCAGCACCAATGTCCCCATCGATCACACCGAGTGTGTACCAGCCCGAGTGCCCCCATCGATCACACCGAGTGTGTACCAGCCCGAGTGCCACCATCGATCACACCGAGTGTGTACCAGCCCGAGTACCCCCATCGATCACACCGAGTGTACACCAGCCCGAGTGTCCCCATCGATCACACCGAGTGTGTCCCAGTCCCAGTGTCCCCATCCATCACACCGACTGTGTACCAGCACCAATGTACCCATCGATCACACCGAGTGTGTACCAGCACAAATGTCCGCATCAATCACACCGAGTGTGTACCAGCACCAATGTCCCCATCGATCACACCGAGTGTGTACCAGCACCAATGTCCCCATCGATCACAGAGAGTGTGTACCAGCCCGAGTTTCCCCATCAATCATACCGAGTGAGTACTGGCACCAATGTACCCATCGATCACACCGAGTGTGTTCCAGCACCAATGTGCCCATCGATCACACCGTGTGTACCAGCCCGAGCGCCCCCATGAATCACACCGAGTGTGTACCAGTACTAATGTCCCCATCGATCACACTGTGTACCAATCCGAGTGTACCCATCGATCACACCGAGTGTGTACAAGCTCCAATGACCACATCGATCACACCGAGTGTGTACCAGCCCGAGTGCCCCCAACAATCACACCGAGTGTGTACCAACCCGACTGCCCCCATCGAACACACCGAGCGTGTACCAGCCCGAGAGCCCCCATCAAACACACCGAGTGTGTACCAGCCCAAGTGTCCCCATCGATCACACCACGTGTGTACCAGCCCGAGTGACCCGTCGATCACACCGAAAGTGTACCAGCCCGAGTGTCCCCATCGATCACACCGAGTGTACACCAGCCCGAGTGTCTCCATCGATCACACCGAGTGTGTCCCAGCCCCAGTGTCCCCATCCATCACACCGAGTGTGTACCAGCACCAATGTACCCATCGATCACACCGAGTGTGTACCAGCCCGAGTGTCCCCATCGATCACACTGAGTGTGTACCAGCCCGAGTGCCCCCATCGATCACACCGAGTGTGTACCAGCACCAATGTACCCATCGATCACACCGAGTGTGTACCAGCCCGAGTGTCCCCATCGATCACACTGAGTGTGTACCAGCCCGACTGCCCCAATTGATCACACCGAGTGTGTACCAGTTCGAGTGCCCCCATCGATCACACTGAGTGTGTACCAGCCCGAGTGCCCCCATCGATCACACCGAGTGTGTACCAGCCCGAGAGCCCCAATCAATCACACCGAGTGTGTACCAGCCCGAGTGTCCCCATCGATCACACCACGTGTGTACCAACCCGAGTGACCGATCGATCACACCGAAAGTGTACCAGCCTGAGTGTCCCCATCGATCACACAGAGTGTGTACCAACCCGAGTGCCCCCATCGAACACACCGATTGTGTACCAGCCCTAGAGCCCCCATCAATCACACCGAGTGTGTACCAGCCCGAGTGTCCCCATCGATCACACCATGTGTGTACCAGCCCGAGTGACCGATCGATCACACCGAAAGTGTACCAGCCCGAGTGTCCCCATCAATCACACCGAGTGCGTACCAGCACCAATGATCCGATCGATCACACCGAGTGTGTACCATCCCAAATGTCCCCATCGATCACACCGAGTGTGTACCAGCCCAAGCGCCCCCATCGATCACTCCAAGTGTGTACCAGCCCGAGTGCCCCCATCGATCACACCGAGTGTGTACCAGCCCAAGTGTTGCAATCGATCACACCGAGTGTGTATAAGCACCAATGCCCCCATCGATCACACCGAGTGTGTACCAGCCCGAGTACCCCCATTGATCACACCGAGTGTGTACCAGCCCGAGTGCCCCCATCGATCACACCACGTGTGTACCAGCCCGAGTGACCGATCGATCACACCAAAAGTGTACCAGCCCGAGAGTCCCCATCGATCACACCGACTGCGTACCAGCACCAATGAACCGATCGATCACACCAAGTGTGTACCAGCCCAAATGTCCCCATCGATCACACTGAGTGTGTCCCAGCCCAAGCGCCCCCATCGATCACTCCGAGTGTGTACCAGCCCGAATGCCCCCATCGATCACACCAAGTGTGTACCAGCAGCAATGCCCCCATCAATCACACCGAGTGTGTACCAGCCCGAGTGTCCCCATCGATTACACCGAGTGTGTACCAGCCCGAGCGTTCCAATCGATCACACCGAGTGTGTATCAGCAACAATGCCCCCATCGATCACACCGAGTGCGTACCAGCCCGAGGGCCCCCATTGATCACACCGAGTGTGTACCAGCCCGAGTGCCCCCATCGATCACACCAGGTGTGTACCAGCCCGAGTGCCACCATCGATCACACCGAGTGTGTACCAGCCCGAGTACCCCCATCGATCACACCGAGTGTGTATGAGCCCAAGTGCCCCTATTGATCACACCGAGTGTGTACCAGCCCGAGTGCCCCCATCGATCACACCGAGTGTGTACCATCCCAAGTGCCACCATCGATCACACCGAGTGTGTACCAGCCCGAGTACCCCCATCGATCACACCGAGTGTACACCAGCCCGAGTGTCCCCTTCGATCACACCGAGTGTGTCCCAGCCCCAGTGTCCCCATCCATCACACCGACTGTGTACCAGCACCAATGTACCCATCGATCACACCGAGTGTGTACCAGCACAAATGTCCGCATCAATCACACTGAGTGTGTACCAGCACCAATGTCCCCATCGATCACACCGAGTGTGTACCAGCACCAATGTCCCCATCGATCACAGAGAGTGTGTACCAGCCCGAGTTTCCCCATCCATCACACCGAGTGTGTACCAGCCCGAGTGCCCCCATCGATCACACCAAGTGTGTACTGGCACCAATGTACCCATCGATCATACCGAGTGTGTTCCAGCACCAATGTGCCCATCGATCACACCGTGTGTACCAGCCCGAGTGCCCCCATGGATCACACCGAGTGTGTACCAGTACCAATGTCCCCATCAATCACACCGAGTGTGTACCAGCCCGAGTGTCCCCATCGATCACACCGAGTGTGTACCAGCCCGAGTGTTCCAATCGATCACACCGAGTGTGTATCAGCAACAATGCCCCCATCGATCACACCGAGTGTGTACCAGCCCGAGTGTCCCCATCGATCACACGGAGTGTGTACCAGCCCGACTGCCCCAATTGATCACACCGAGTGTGTACCAGCCCGAGTGCCCCCATCGATCACACTGAGTGTGTACCAGCCCGAGTGCCCCCATCGATCACACCGAGTGTGTACCAGCCCGAGAGCCCCCATCAATCACACCGAGTGTGTACCAGCCCGAGTGTCCCCATCGATCACACCACGTGTGTACCAACCCGAGTGACCGATCGTTCACACCGAAAGTGTACCAGCCCGTGTGTCCCCATCGATCACACCGAGTGTGTACCAACCCGAGTGCCCCCATCCAACACACCGAGTGTGTACCAGTCCGAGAGCCCCCATCAATCACACCGAGTGTATACCAGCCCGAGTGTCCCCATCGATCACACCATGCGTGTACGAGCCCGAGTGACCGATCGATCACACCGAGTGTGTACCAGCCCGAGTGTCCCCATCAATCACACCGAGTGCGTACCAGCACCAATGATCCGATCGATCACACCGAGTGTGTACCAGCCCAAATGTCCCCATCGATCACACCGAGTGTTTACCAGCCCAAGCGCCCCCATCGATCACTCCGAGTATGAACCAGCCGGAGTGCCCCCATCGATCCCACCGAGTGTGTACCAGCAGCAATGCCCCCATCGATCACGCCGAGTGTGTACCAGCCCGAGTGTCCCCATCGATCACACCGAGTCGGTACCGGCCCAAGTGTTGCAATCGATCACACCGAGTGTGTATCAGCACCAATGTGCCCATCGATCACACCGTGTGTACCAGCCCGAGAGCCCCCATGGATCACACCGAGTGTGTACCAGTACCAATGTCCCCATCGATCACACTGTGTACCAATCCGAGTGTACCCATCGATCACACCAAGTGTATACAAGCTCCAATGACCCCATCGATCACACAGAGTGTGTACCAGCCCGAGTGCCCCCATCGATCACACCGAGTGTGTACCAGCCCGAGTGCCCCCATCAATCACACCGAGTGTGTACCAACCCGAGTGCCCCCATCGAACACACCGAGCGTGTACCAGCCCGAGAGCCCCCATCAAACACACCGAGTGTGTACCAGCCCGAGTGTCCCCATCGATCACACCGCGTGTGTACCAGCCCGAGTGACCCATCGATCACACCGAAAGTGTACCAGCCCGAGTGTCCCCATCAATCACACCGAGTGTGTCCCAGCCCCAGTGTCCCCATCCATCACACCGAGTGTGTACCCGCACCAATGTACCCATCGATCACACCGAGTGTGTACCAGCCCGAGTGTCCCCATCGATCACACAGAGTGTGTACCAGCCCGACTGCCCCAATTGATCACACCGAGTGTGTACCAGCCCGAGTGCCCCCATCGATCACACTGAGTGTGCACCAGCCCGAGTGCCCCCATCGATCACACCGAGTGTGTACCAGCCCGAGAGCCCCCATCAAACACACCGAGTGTGTACCAGCCCGAGTGTCCCCATCGATCACACCACGTGTGTACCAACCCGAGTGACCGATCGATCACACCGAAAGTGTACCAGCCCGAGTATCCCCATCGATCACACCGAGTGTGTACCAACCCGAGTGCCCCCATCGATCACACCGAGTGTGTACCAGCCCGAGAGCCCCCATCAATCACACCGAGTGTGTACCAGCCCGAGTGTCCCCATCGATCACACCATGTGTGTACGAGCCCGAGTGACCGATCGATCACACCGAGTGTGTACCAGCCCGAGTGACCCCATCAATCACACCGAGTGCGTACCAGCACCAATGATCCGATCGATCACACCGAGTGTGTACCAGCCCAAATGTCCCCATCGATCACTCCGAGTATGTACCAGCCCGAGTGCCCCCATCGATCACACCGAGTGTGTACCAGCAGCAATGCCCCCATCGATCACACCGAGTGTGTACCAGCCCGAGTGTCCCCATCGATCACACCGAGTGTGTACCAGCCCGAGTGTTCCAATCGATCACACCGAGTGTGTATCAGCAACAATGCCCCCATCGATCACACCGAGTGTGTACCAGCCCGAGTGCCCCCATCGATCACACCGAGTGTGTACCAGCCCGAGTACCCCCATCGATCACACCGAGTGTACACCAGCCCGAGTGTCCCCTTCGATCACACCGAGTGTGTCCCAGCCCCAGTGTCCCCCTTCATCACACCGACTGTGTGCCAGCACCAATGTACCCATCGATCACACCGAGTGTGTAACAGCACAAATGTCCACATCAATCACACTGAGTGTGTACCAGCACCAATGTCCCCATCGATCACAGAGAGTGTGTACCAGCCCGGGTTTCCCCATCCATCACACCGAGTGTGTACCAGCCCGAGTGCCCCCATCGATCACACCAAGCGTGTACTGGCACCAATGTACCCATCGATCACACCGAGTGTGTTCCAGCACCAATGTGCCCATCGATCACACCGTGTGTACCAGCCCGAGTGCCCCCATCGAACACACCGAGTGTGTACCAGCCCGAGAGCCCCCATCAATCACACCGAGTGTGTACCAGCCCGAGTGTCCCCATCGATCACACCATGCGTGTACGAGCCCGAGTGACCGATCGATCACACCGAAAGTGAACCAGCCCGAGTGTCCCCATCAATCACACCGAGTGCGTACCAGCACCAATGATCCGATCGATCACTCCGAGTGTGTACCAGCCCAAATATCCCCATCGATCACACCGAGTGTGTACCATCCCAAGCGCCCCCATCGATGACTCCGAGTATGTACAAGCCCGAGTGCCCCCATCGATCACACTGAGTGTGTACCAGCAGCAATGCCCCCATCGATCACACCGAGTGTGTACCAGCCCGAGTGTCCCCATCGATCACACCGAGTGTGTACTGGCCCAAGTGTTGCAATCGATCACACCGAGTGTGTATCAGCACCAATGCCCCCATCGATCACACCGAGTGTGTACCAGCCCGAGTACCCCCACTGATCACACCGAGTGTGTACCAGCCCGAGTGCCCCCATCGATCACACCACGTGTGTACCAGCCCGAGTGACCGATCGATCACACCGAAAGTGTACCAGCCCGAGTGTCCCCATCGATCACACCGAGTGCGTACCAGCACCAATGATCCGATCGATCACACCGAGTGTGTACCAGCCCAAATGTCCCCATCGATCACACCGAGTGTGTACCAGCCCAAGCGCCCCCATCAATCACTCCGAGTGTTTACCAGCCCGAATGCCCCCATCGATCACACCGAGTGTATACCAGCAGCAATGCCCCCATCAATCACACCGAGTGTGTACCAGCCCGAGTGTCCCCATCGATCACACCGAGTGTGTACCAGCCCGAGTGTTCCAATCGATCACCCCGAGTCTGTATCAGCACCAATGTCCCCATCGATCACACCGAGTGTGTACCAGCCCGAGTGACCGATCGATCAGACCGAAAGTGTGCCAGCCTGAGTGTCCCCATCGATCACACCGAGTGCGTACCAGCACCAATGATCCGATCGATCACACCGAGTGTGTACCAAGCCCAAATGTCCCCATCGATCACACCGAGTGTGTACCAGCCCAAGCGCCCCCATCGATCACTCCGAGTGTGTACCAGCCAGAATGCCCCCATCGATCACACCGAGTGTGTACCAGCAGCAATGCCCCCATCAATCACACCGAGTGTGTACCAGCCCGAGTGTCCCCATCGATCACACCGAGTGTGTACCAGCCCGAGTGTTCCAATCGATCACACCGAGTCTGTATCAGCACCAATGTCCCCATCGATCACACCGAGTGTGTACCAGCCCGAGTGCCCCCATCGATCACACCGAGTGTGTACCAGCCCGAGTGCCACCATCGATCACACCGAGTGTGTACCAGCCCGAGTACCCCCATCGATCACACCGAGTGTACACCAGCCCGAGTGTCCCCATCGATCACACCGAGTGTGTCCCAGTCCCAGTGTCCCCATCCATCACACCGACTGTGTACCAGCACCAATGTACCCATCGATCACACCGAGTGTGTACCAGCACAAATGTCCGCATCAATCACACCGAGTGTGTACCAGCACCAATGTCCCCATCGATCACACCGAGTGTGTACCAGCACCAATGTCCCCATCGATCACAGAGAGTGTGTACCAGCCCGAGTTTCCCCATCAATCATACCGAGTGAGTACTGGCACCAATGTACCCATCGATCACACCGAGTGTGTTCCAGCACCAATGTGCCCATCGATCACACCGTGTGTACCAGCCCGAGCGCCCCCATGAATCACACCGAGTGTGTACCAGTACTAATGTCCCCATCGATCACACTGTGTACCAATCCGAGTGTACCCATCGATCACACCGAGTGTGTACAAGCTCCAATGACCACATCGATCACACCGAGTGTGTACCAGCCCGAGTGCCCCCAACAATCACACCGAGTGTGTACCAACCCGACTGCCCCCATCGAACACACCGAGCGTGTACCAGCCCGAGAGCCCCCATCAAACACACCGAGTGTGTACCAGCCCAAGTGTCCCCATCGATCACACCACGTGTGTACCAGCCCGAGTGACCCGTCGATCACACCGAAAGTGTACCAGCCCGAGTGTCCCCATCGATCACACCGAGTGTACACCAGCCCGAGTGTCTCCATCGATCACACCGAGTGTGTCCCAGCCCCAGTGTCCCCATCCATCACACCGAGTGTGTACCAGCACCAATGTACCCATCGATCACACCGAGTGTGTACCAGCCCGAGTGTCCCCATCGATCACACTGAGTGTGTACCAGCCCGAGTGACCCCATCGATCACACCGAGTGTGTACCAGCACCAATGTACCCATCGATCACACCGAGTGTGTACCAGCCCGAGTGTCCCCATCGATCACACTGAGTGTGTACCAGCCCGACTGCCCCAATTGATCACACCGAGTGTGTACCAGTTCGAGTGCCCCCATCGATCACACTGAGTGTGTACCAGCCCGAGTGCCCCCATCGATCACACCGAGTGTGTACCAGCCCGAGAGCCCCAATCAATCACACCGAGTGTGTACCAGCCCGAGTGTCCCCATCGATCACACCACGTGTGTACCAACCCGAGTGACCGATCGATCACACCGAAAGTGTACCAGCCTGAGTGTCCCCATCGATCACACAGAGTGTGTACCAACCCGAGTGCCCCCATCGAACACACCGATTGTGTACCAGCCCTAGAGCCCCCATCAATCACACCGAGTGTGTACCAGCCCGAGTGTCCCCATCGATCACACCATGTGTGTACCAGCCCGAGTGACCGATCGATCACACCGAAAGTGTACCAGCCCGAGTGTCCCCATCAATCACACCGAGTGCGTACCAGCACCAATGATCCGATCGATCACACCGAGTGTGTACCATCCCAAATGTCCCCATCGATCACACCGAGTGTGTACCAGCCCAAGCGCCCCCATCGATCACTCCAAGTGTGTACCAGCCCGAGTGCCCCCATCGATCACACCGAGTGTGTACCAGCCCAAGTGTTGCAATCGATCACACCGAGTGTGTATAAGCACCAATGCCCCCATCGATCACACCGAGTGTGTACCAGCCCGAGTACCCCCATTGATCACACCGAGTGTGTACCAGCCCGAGTGCCCCCATCGATCACACCACGTGTGTACCAGCCCGAGTGACCGATCGATCACACCAAAAGTGTACCAGCCCGAGAGTCCCCATCGATCACACCGACTGCGTACCAGCACCAATGAACCGATCGATCACACCAAGTGTGTACCAGCCCAAATGTCCCCATCGATCACACTGAGTGTGTCCCAGCCCAAGCGCCCCCATCGATCACTCCGAGTGTGTACCAGCCCGAATGCCCCCATCGATCACACCAAGTGTGTACCAGCAGCAATGCCCCCATCAATCACACCGAGTGTGTACCAGCCCGAGTGTCCCCATCGATTACACCGAGTGTGTACCAGCCCGAGCGTTCCAATCGATCACACCGAGTGTGTATCAGCAACAATGCCCCCATCGATCACACCGAGTGCGTACCAGCCCGAGGGCCCCCATTGATCACACCGAGTGTGTACCAGCCCGAGTGCCCCCATCGATCACACCAGGTGTGTACCAGCCCGAGTGCCACCATCGATCACACCGAGTGTGTACCAGCCCGAGTACCCCCATCGATCACACCGAGTGTGTATGAGCCCAAGTGCCCCTATTGATCACACCGAGTGTGTACCAGCCCGAGTGCCCCCATCGATCACACCGAGTGTGTACCATCCCAAGTGCCACCATCGATCACACCGAGTGTGTACCAGCCCGAGTACCCCCATCGATCACACCGAGTGTACACCAGCCCGAGTGTCCCCTTCGATCACACCGAGTGTGTCCCAGCCCCAGTGTCCCCATCCATCACACCGACTGTGTACCAGCACCAATGTACCCATCGATCACACCGAGTGTGTACCAGCACAAATGTCCGCATCAATCACACTGAGTGTGTACCAGCACCAATGTCCCCATCGATCACACCGAGTGTGTACCAGCACCAATGTCCCCATCGATCACAGAGAGTGTGTACCAGCCCGAGTTTCCCCATCCATCACACCGAGTGTGTACCAGCCCGAGTGCCCCCATCGATCACACCAAGTGTGTACTGGCACCAATGTACCCATCGATCATACCGAGTGTGTTCCAGCACCAATGTGCCCATCGATCACACCGTGTGTACCAGCCCGAGTGCCCCCATGGATCACACCGAGTGTGTACCAGTACCAATGTCCCCATCAATCACACCGAGTGTGTACCAGCCCGAGTGTCCCCATCGATCACACCGAGTGTGTACCAGCCCGAGTGTTCCAATCGATCACGCCGAGTGTGTATCAGCAACAATGCCCCCATCGATCACACCGAGTGTGTACCAGCCCGAGTGTCCTATTTCGATCACACGGAGTGTGTACCAGCCCGACTGCCCCAATTGATCACACCGAGTGTGTACCAGCCCGAGTGCCCCCATCGATCACACTGAGTGTGTACCAGCCCGAGTGCCCCCATCGATCACACCGAGTGTGTACCAGCCCGAGAGCCCCCATCAATCACACCGAGTGTGTACCAGCCCGAGTGTCCCCATCGATCACACCACGTGTGTACCAACCCGAGTGACCGATCGTTCACACCGAAAGTGTACCAGCCCGTGTGTCCCCATCGATCACACCGAGTGTGTACCAACCCGAGTGCCCCCATCCAACACACCGAGTGTGTACCAGTCCGAGAGCCCCCATCAATCACACCGAGTGTATACCAGCCCGAGTGTCCCCATCGATCACACCATGCGTGTACGAGCCCGAGTGACCGATCGATCACACCGAGTGTGTACCAGCCCGAGTGTCCCCATCAATCACACCGAGTGCGTACCAGCACCAATGATCCGATCGATCACACCGAGTGTGTACCAGCCCAAATGTCCCCATCGATCACACCGAGTGTTTACCAGCCCAAGCGCCCCCATCGATCACTCCGAGTATGAACCAGCCGGAGTGCCCCCATCGATCCCACCGAGTGTGTACCAGCAGCAATGCCCCCATCGATCACGCCGAGTGTGTACCAGCCCGAGTGTCCCCATCGATCACACCGAGTCGGTACCGGCCCAAGTGTTGCAATCGATCACACCGAGTGTGTATCAGCACCAATGTGCCCATCGATCACACCGTGTGTACCAGCCCGAGAGCCCCCATGGATCACACCGAGTGTGTACCAGTACCAATGTCCCCATCGATCACACTGTGTACCAATCCGAGTGTACCCATCGATCACACCAAGTGTATACAAGCTCCAATGACACCATCGATCACACAGAGTGTGTACCAGCCCGAGTGCCCCCATCGATCACACCGAGTGTGTACCAGCCCGAGTGCCCCCATCAATCACACCGAGTGTGTACCAACCCGAGTGCCCCCATCGAACACACCGAGCGTGTACCAGCCCGAGAGCCCCCATCAAACACACCGAGTGTGTACCAGCCCGAGTGTCCCCATCGATCACACCGCGTGTGTACCAGCCCGAGTGACCCATCGATCACACCGAAAGTGTACCAGCCCGAGTGTCCCCATCAATCACACCGAGTGTGTCCCAGCCCCAGTGTCCCCATCCATCACACCGAGTGTGTACCCGCACCAATGTACCCATCGATCACACCGAGTGTGTACCAGCCCGAGTGTCCCCATCGATCACACAGAGTGTGTACCAGCCCGACTGCCCCAATTGATCACACCGAGTGTGTACCAGCCCGAGTGCCCCCATCGATCACACTGAGTGTGCACCAGCCCGAGTGCCCCCATCGATCACACCGAGTGTGTACCAGCCCGAGAGCCCCCATCAAACACACCGAGTGTGTACCAGCCCGAGTGTCCCCATCGATCACACCACGTGTGTACCAACCCGAGTGCCCCCATCGATCACACCGAGTGTGTACCAGCCCGAGAGCCCCCATCAATCACACCGAGTGTGTACCAGCCCGAGTGTCCCCATCGATCACACCATGTGTGTACGAGCCCGAGTGACCGATCGATCACACCGAGTGTGTACCAGCCCGAGTGACCCCATCAATCACACCGAGTGCGTACCAGCACCAATGATCCGATCGATCACACCGAGTGTGTACCAGCCCAAATGTCCCCATCGATCACTCCGAGTATGTACCAGCCCGAGTGCCCCCATCGATCACACCGAGTGTGTACCAGCAGCAATGCCCCCATCGATCACACCGAGTGTGTACCAGCCCGAGTGTCCCCATCGATCACACCGAGTGTGTACCAGCCCGAGTGTTCCAATCGATCACACCGAGTGTGTATCAGCAACAATGCCCCCATCGATCACACCGAGTGTGTACCAGCCCGAGTGCCCCCATCGATCACACCGAGTGTGTACCAGCCCGAGTACCCCCATCGATCACACCGAGTGTACACCAGCCCGAGTGTCCCCTTCGATCACACCGAGTGTGTCCCAGCCCCAGTGTCCCCCTTCATCACACCGACTGTGTGCCAGCACCAATGTACCCATCGATCACACCGAGTGTGTAACAGCACAAATGTCCACATCAATCACACTGAGTGTGTACCAGCACCAATGTCCCCATCGATCACACCGAGTGTGTACCAGCACCAATGTCCCCATCGATCACAGAGAGTGTGTACCAGCCCGGGTTTCCCCATCCATCACACCGAGTGTGTACCAGCCCGAGTGCCCCCATCGATCACACCAAGCGTGTACTGGCACCAATGTACCCATCGATCACACCGAGTGTGTTCCAGCACCAATGTGCCCATCGATCACACCGTGTGTACCAGCCCGAGTGCCCCCATCGAACACACCGAGTGTGTACCAGCCCGAGAGCCCCCATCAATCACACCGAGTGTGTACCAGCCCGAGTGTCCCCATCGATCACACCATGCGTGTACGAGCCCGAGTGACCGATCGATCACACCGAAAGTGAACCAGCCCGAGTGTCCCCATCAATCACACCGAGTGCGTACCAGCACCAATGATCCGATCGATCACTCCGAGTGTGTACCAGCCCAAATATCCCCATCGATCACACCGAGTGTGTACCATCCCAAGCGCCCCCATCGATGACTCCGAGTATGTACAAGCCCGAGTGCCCCCATCGATCACACTGAGTGTGTACCAGCAGCAATGCCCCCATCGATCACACCGAGTGTGTACCAGCCCGAGTGTCCCCATCGATCACACCGAGTGTGTACTGGCCCAAGTGTTGCAATCGATCACACCGAGTGTGTATCAGCACCAATGCCCCCATCGATCACACCGAGTGTGTACCAGCCCGAGTACCCCCACTGATCACACCGAGTGTGTACCAGCCCGAGTGCCCCCATCGATCACACCACGTGTGTACCAGCCCGAGTGACCGATCGATCACACCGAAAGTGTACCAGCCCGAGTGTCCCCATCGATCACACCGAGTGCGTACCAGCACCAATGATCCGATCGATCACACCGAGTGTGTACCAGCCCAAATGTCCCCATCGATCACACTGAGTGTGTCCCAGCCCAAGCGCCCCCATCAATCACTCCGAGTGTGTACCAGCCCGAATGCCCCCATCGATCACACCAAGTGTGTACCAGCAGCAATGCCCCCATCAATCACACCGAGTGTGTACCAGCCCGAGTGTCCCCATCGATCACACCGAGTGTGTACCAGCCCGAGTGTTCCAATCGATCACACCGAGTGTGTATCAGCAACAATGCCCCCATCGATCACACCGAGTGTGTACCAGCCCGAGTGTCCCCATCGATCACACGGAGTGTGTACCAGCCCGACTGCCCCAACTGATCACACCGAGTGTGTACCAGCCCGAGTGCCCCCATCGATCACACTGAGAGTGTACCAGCCCGAGTGCCCCCATCGATCACACCGAGTGTGTACCAGCCCGAGAGCCCCCATCAATCACACCGAGTGTGTACCAGCCCGAGTGTCCCCATCGATCACACCACGTGTGTACCAACCCGAGTGACCGATCGATCGCACCGAAAGTGTACCAGCCCGAGTGTCCCCATCGATCACACCGAGTGTGTACCAACCCGAGTGCCCCCATCGAACACACCGAGTGTGTACCAGCCCGCGAGCCCCCATCAATCACACCGAGTGTGTACCAGCCCGAGTGTCCCCATCGATCACACCATGCGTGTACGAGCCCGAGTGACCGATCGATCACACCGAGTGTGTACCAGCCCGAGTGTCCCCATCAATCACACCGAGTGCGTACCAGCACCAATGATCCGATCGATCACACCGAGTGTGTACCAGCCCAAATGTCCCCATCGATCACTCCGAGTATGTACCAGCCCGAGTGCCCCCATCGATCACACCGAGTGTGTACCAGCAGCAATGCCCCCATCGATCACACCGAGTGTGTACCAGCCCGAGTGTCCCCATCGATCACACCGAGTGTGTACCAGCCCGAGTGTTCCAATCGATCACACCGAGTGTGTATCAGCAACAATGCCCCCATCGATCACACCGAGTGTGTACCAGCCCGAGTGCCCCCATCGATCACACCGAGTGTGTACCAGCCCGAGTACCCCCATCGATCACACCGAGTGTACACCAGCCCGAGTGTCCCCTTCGATCACACCGAGTGTGTCCCAGCCCCAGTGTCCCCCTTCATCACACCGACTGTGTACCAGCACCAATGTACCCATCGATCACACCGAGTGTGTAACAGCACAAATGTCCACATCAATCACACTGAGTGTGTACCAGCACCAATGTCCCCATCGATCACACCGAGTGTGTACCAGCACCAATGTCCCCATCGATCACAGAGAGTGTGTACCAGCCCGGGTTTCCCCATCCATCACACCGAGTGTGTACCAGCCCGAGTGCCCCCATCGATCACACCAAGCGTGTACTGGCACCAATGTACCCATCGATCACACCGAGTGTGTTCCAGCACCAATGTGCCCATCGATCACACCGTGTGTACCAGCCCGAGTGCCCCCATCGAACACACCGAGTGTGTACCAGCCCGAGAGACCCCATCAATCACACTGAGTGTGTACCAGCCCGAGTGTCCCCATCGATCACACCATGCGTGTACGAGCCCGAGTGACCGATCGATCACACCGAAAGTGAACCAGCCCGAGTGTCCCCATCAATCACACCGAGTGCGTACCAGCACCAATGATCCGATCGATCACTCCGAGTGTGTACCAGCCCAAATATCCCCATCGATCACAACGAGTGTGTACCATCCCAAGCGCCCCCATCGATGACTCCGAGTATGTACAAGCCCGAGTGCCCCCATCGATCACACTGAGTGTGTACCAGCAGCAATGCCCCCATCGATCACACCGAGTGTGTACCAGCCCGAGTGTCCCCATCGATCACACCGAGTGTGTACTGGCCCAAGTGTTGCAATCGATCACACCGAGTGTGTATCAGCACCAATGCCCCCATCGATCACACCGAGTGTGTACCAGCCCGAGTACCCCCACTGATCACACCGAGTGTGTACCAGCCCGAGTGCCCCCATCGATCACACCACGTGTGTACCAGCCCGAGTGACCGATCGATCACACCGAAAGTGTACCAGCCCGAGTGTCCCCATCGATCACACCGAGTGTGTACCAGCCCAAATGTCCCCATCGATCACACTGAGTGTGTCCCAGCCCAAGCGCCCCCATCGATCACTCCGAGTGTGTACCAGCCCGAATGCCCCCATCGATCACACCAAGTGTGTACCAGCAGCAATGCCCCCATCAATCACACCGAGTGTGTACCAGCCCGAGTGTCCCCATCGATCACACCGAGTGTGTACCAGCCCGAGTGTTCCAATCGATCACACCGAGTGTGTATCAGCAACAATGCCCCCATCGATCACACCGAGTGTGTACCAGCCCGAGTGTCCCCATCGATCACACGGAGTGTGTACCAGCCCGACTGCCCCAACTGATCACACCGAGTGTGTACCAGCCCGAGTGCCCCCATCGATCACACTGAGAGTGTACCAGCCCGAGTGCCCCCATCGATCACACCGAGTGTGTACCAGCCCGAGAGCCCCCATCAATCACACCGAGTGTGTACCAGCCCGAGTGTCCCCATCGATCACACCACGTGTGTACCAACCCGAGTGACCGATCGATCGCACCGAAAGTGTACCAGCCCGAGTGTCCCCATCGATCACACCGAGTGTGTACCAACCCGAGTGCCCCCATCGAACACACCGAGTGTGTACCAGCCCGAGAGCCCCCATCAATCACACCGAGTGTGTACCAGCCCGAGTGTCCCCATCGATCACACCATGCGTGTACGAGCCCGAGTGACCGATCGATCACACCGAGTGTGTACCAGCCCGAGTGTCCCCATCAATCACACCGAGTGCGTACCAGCACCAATGATCCGATCGATCACACCGAGTGTGTACCAGCCCAAATGTCCCCATCGATCACACCGAGTGTGTACCAGCCCAAGCGCTCCCATCGATCACTCCGATTATGTACCAGCCCAAGTGCCCCCATCGATCACACCGAGTGTGTACCAGCAGCAATGACCCCATCGATCACACCGAGTGTGTACCAGCCCGAGTGTCCCCATCGATCACACCGAGTGTGTACCGGCCCAAGTGTTGCAATCGATCACACCGAGTGTGTATCAGCACCAATGTGCCCATCAATCACACCGTGTGTACCAGCCCAAGGGCCCCCATGGATCACACCGAGTGTGTACCAGTACCAATGTCCCCATCGATCACACTGTGTACCAATCCGAGTGTACCCATCGATCACACCGAGTGTGTACAAGCTCCAATGACCCCATCGATCACACAGAGTGTGTACCAGCCCGAGTGCCCCCATCGATCACACCGAGTGTGTACCAGCCCGAGTGCCCCCATCAATCACACCGAGTGTGTACCAACCCGAGTGCCCCCATCGATCACACCGAGCGTGTACCAGCCCGAGAGCCCCCATCAAACACACCGAGTGTGTACCAGCCCGAGTGTCCCCATCGATCACACCGCGTGTGTACCAGCCCGAGTGACCCATCGATCACACCGAAAGTGTACCAGCCCGAGTGTCCCCATCGATCACACCGAGTGCGTACCAGCCCGAGTGTCCCCGTCGATCACACGGAGTGTGTACCAGCCCAAGCGCCCCCATTGATCACACCGAGTGTGTTCCAGCCCGAGTGCCCCCATTGTTCACACCGAGTATGTACCAGCCCGAGTGTTCCCATCGATCACACCGAGTGTACACCAGCCCGAATGTCTCCATCGGTGTCTCACACCGAGTGTGTCCCAGCCCCAGTGTCCCCATCCATCACACCGAGGGTGTACCAGCACCAATGTACCCATCGATCACACCGAGTGTACACCAGCCCGAGTGTCTCCATCGATCACACCGAGTGTGTCCCAGCCCCAGTGTCCCCATCCATCACACCGAGTGTGTACCAGCACCAATGTACCCATCGATCACACCGAGTGTGTACCAGCCCGAGTGTCCCCATCGATCACACGGAGTGTGTACCAGCCCGACTGCCCCAATTGATCACACCGAGGGTGTACCAGCCCGAGTGCCCCCATCGATCACACTGAGTGTGCACCAGCCCGAGTGCCCCCATCGATCACACCGATTGTGTACCAGCCCGAGAGCCCCCATCAATCACACCAAGTGTGCAGCTGCCCGAGTGTCCCCATCGATCACACCACGTGTGTACCAACCCGAGTGACCGATCGATCACACCGAAAGTGTACCAGCCCGAGTGTCCCCATCGATCACACCGAGTGTGTACCAACCCCAGTGCCCCCATCGAACACACCGAGTGTGTACCAGCCCGAGAGCCCCCATCAATCACACCGAGTGTGTACCAGCCCGAGTGTCCCCATCGATCACACCATGCGTGTACGAGCCCGAGTGACCGATCGATCACACCGAGTGTGTACCAGCCCGAGTGTCCCCATCAATCACACCGAGTGCGTACCAGCACCAATGATCCGATCGATCACACCGAGTGTGTACCAGCCCAAATGTCCCCATCGATCACACCGAGTGTTTACCAGCCCAAGCGCCCCCATCGATCACTCCGAGTATGTACCAGCCGGAGTGCCCCCATCGATCCCACCGAGTGTGTACCAGCAGCAATGCCCCCATCGATCACGCCGAGTGTGTACCAGCCCGAGTGTTCCCATCGATCACACCGAGTCGGTACCGGCCCAAGTGTTGCAATCGATCACACCGAGTGTGTATCAGCACCAATGTGCCCATCGATCACACCGTGTGTACCAGCCCGAGAGCCCCCATGGATCACACCGAGTGTGTACCAGTACCAATGTCCCCATCGATCACACTGTGTACCAATCCGAGTGTACCCATCGATCACACCGAGTGTATACAAGCTCCAATGACCCCATCGATCACACAGAGTGTGTACCAGCCCGAGTGCCCCCATCGATCACACCGAGTGTGTACCAGCCCGAGTGCCCCCATCAATCACACCGAGTGTGTACCAACCCGAGTGCCCCCATCGAACACACCGAGTGTGTACCAGCCCGAGAGCCCCCATCAAACACACCGAGTGTGTACCAGCCCGAGTGTCCCCATCGATCACACCGCGTGTGTACCAGCCCGAGTGACCCATCGATCACACCGAAAGTGTACCAGCCCGAGTGTCCCCATCGATCACACCGAGTGCGTACCAGCCCGAGTGTCCCCGTCGATCACACGGAGTGTGTACCAGCCCAAGCGCCCCCATTGATCACACCGAGTGTGTTCCAGCCCGAGTGCCCCCATTGTTCACACCGAGTATGTACCAGCCCGAGTGTTCCCATCGATCACACCGAGTGTACACCAGCCCGAGTGTCTCCATCGGTGTCTCACACCGAGTGTGTCCCAGCCCCAGTGTCCCCATCCATCACACCGAGGGTGTACCAGCACCAATGTACCCATCGATCACACCGAGTGTACACCAGCCCGAGTGTCTCCATCGATCACACCGAGTGTGTCCCAGCCCCAGTGTCCCCATCCATCACACCGAGTGTGTACCAGCACCAATGTACCCATCGATCACACCGAGTGTGTACCAGCCCGAGTGTCCCCATCGATCACACGGAGTGTGTACCAGCCCGACTGCCCCAATTGATCACACCGAGGGTGTACCAGCCCGAGTGCCCCCATCGATCACACTGAGTGTGCACCAGCCCGAGTGCCCCCATCGATCAACCGAGTGTGTACCAGCCCGAGAGCCCCCATCAATCACACCAAGTGTGCAGCTGCCCGAGTGTCCCCATCGATCACACCACGTGTGTACCAACCCGAGTGACCGATCGATCACACCGAAAGTGTACCAGCCCGAGTGTCCCCATCGATCACACCGAGTGTGTACCAGCCCGAGTGACCCATCGATCACACCGAAAGTGTACCAGCCCGAGTGTCCCCATCAATCACACCGAGTGTGTCCCAGCCCCAGTGTCCCCATCCATCACACCGAGTGTGTACCCGCACCAATGTACCCATCGATCACACCGAGTGTGTACCAGCCCGAGTGTCCCCATCGATCACACAGAGTGTGTACCAGCCCAACTGCCCCAATTGATCACACCGAGTGTGTACCAGCCCGAGTGCCCCCATCGATCACACTGAGTGTGTACCAGCCCGAGTGCCCCCATCGATCACACCGAGTGTGTACCAGCCCGAGAGCCCCCATCAAACACACCGAGTGTGTACCAGCCCGAGTGTCCCCATCGATCACACCACGTGTGTACCAACCCGAGTGACCGATCGATCACACCGAAAGTGTACCAGCCCGAGTGTCCCCATCGATCACACCGAGTGTGTACCAACCCGAGTGCCCCCATCGATCACACCGAGTGTGTACCAGCCCGAGAGCCCCCATCAATCACACCGAGTGTGTACCAGCCCGAGTGTCCCCATCGATCACACCATGCGTGTACGAGCCCGAGTGACCGATCGATCACACCGAGTGTGTACCAGCCCGAGTGACCCCATCAATCACACCGAGTGCGTACCAGCACCAATGATCCGATCGATCACACCGAGTGTGTACCAGCCCAAATGTCCCCATCGATCACTCCGAGTATGTACCAGCCCGAGTGCCCCCATCGATCACACCGAGTGTGTACCAGCAGCAATGCCCCCATCGATCACACCGAGTGTGTACCAGCCCGAGTGTCCCCATCGATCACACCGAGTGTGTACCAGCCCGAGTGTTCCAATCGATCACACCGAGTGTGTATCAGCAACAATGCCCCCATCGATCACACCGAGTGTGTACCAGCCCGAGTGCCCCCATCGATCACACCGAGTGTGTACCAGCCCGAGTACCCCCATCGATCACACCGAGTGTACACCAGCCCGAGTGTCCCCTTCGATCACACCGAGTGTGTCCCAGCCCCAGTGTCCCCCTTCATCACACCGACTGTGTACCAGCACCAATGTACCCATCGATCACACCGAGTGTGTAACAGCACAAATGTCCACATCAATCACACTGAGTGTGTACCAGCACCAATGTCCCCATCGATCACACCGAGTGTGTACCAGCACCAATGTCCCCATCGATCACAGAGAGTGTGTACCAGCCCGGGTTTCCCCATCCATCACACCGAGTGTGTACCAGCCCGAGTGCCCCCATCGATCACACCAAGTGTGTACTGGCACCAATGTACCCATCGATCACACCGAGTGTGTTCCAGCACCAATGTGCCCATCGATCACACCGTGTGTACCAGCCCGAGTGCCCCCATCGAACACACCGAGTGTGTACCAGCCCAAGAGCCCCCATCAATCACACCGAGTGTGTACCAGCCCGAGTGTCCCCATCGATCACACCATGCGTGTACGAGCCCGAGTGACCGATCGATCACACCGAAAGTGAACCAGCCCGAGTGTCCCCATCAATCACACCGAGTGCGTACCAGCACCAATGATCCGATCGATCACACCGAGTGTGTACCAGCCCAAATATCCCCATCGATCACACCGAGTGTGTACCATCCCAAGCGCCCCCATCGATGACTCCGAGTATGTACAAGCCCGAGTGCCCCCATCGATCACACCGAGAGTGTACCAGCAGCAATGCCCCCATCGATCACACCGAGTGTGTACCAGCCCGAGTGTCCCCATCGATCACACCGAGTGTGTACTGGCCCAAGTGTTGCAATCGATCACACCGAGTGTGTATCAGCACCAATGCCCCCATCGATCACACCGAGTGTGTACCAGCCCGAGTACACCCACTGATCACACCGAGTGTGTACCAGCCCGAGTGCCCCCATCGATCACACCACGTGTGTACCAGCCCGAGTGACCGATCGATCACACCGAAAGTGTACCAGCCCGAGTGTCCCCATCGATCACACCGAGTGCGTACCAGCACCAATGATCCGATCGATCACACCGAGTGTGTACCAGCCCAAATGTCCCCATCGATCACACTGAGTGTGTCCCAGCCCAAGCGCCCCCATCGATCACTCCGAGTGTGTACCAGCCCGAATGCCCCCATCGATCACACCAAGTGTGTACCAGCAGCAATGCCCCCATCAATCACACCGAGTGTGTACCAGCCCGAGTGTCCCCATCGATCACACCGAGTGTGTACCAGCCCGAGTGTTCCAATCGATCACACCGAGTGTGTATCAGCAACAATGCCCCCATCGATCACACCGAGTGTGTACCAGCCCGAGTGTCCCCATCGATCACACGGAGTGTGTACCAGCCCGACTGCCCCAATTGATCACACCGAGTGTGTACCAGCCCGAGTGTCCCCATCGATCACACCGAGTGTGTACCAACCCGAGTGCCCCCATCGAACACACCGAGTGTGTACCAGCCCGAGAGCCCCCATCAATCACACCGAGTGTGTACCTTCCCGAGTGTCCCCATCGATCACACCACGTGTGTACCAACCCGAGTGACCGATCGATCACACCGAAAGTGTACCAGCCCGAGTGTCCCCATCGATCACACCGAGTGTGTACCAACCCGAGTGCCCCCATCGAACACACCGAGTGTGTACCAGCCCGCGAGCCCCCATCAATCACACCGAGTGTGTACCAGCCCGAGTGTCCCCATCGATCACACCATGCGTGTACGAGCCCGAGTGACCGATCGATCACACCGAGTGTGTACCAGACCAAATGTCCCCATCGATCACACCGAGTGTGTACCAGCCCAAGCGCTCCCATCGATCACTCCGATTATGTACCAGCCCAAGTGCCCCCATCGATCACACCGAGTGTGTACCAGCAGCAATGACCCCATCGATCACACCGAGTGTTTACCAGACCAAATGTCCCCATCGATCACACCGAGTGTGTACCAGCCCAAGCGCTCCCATCGATCACTCCGATTATGTACCAGCCCGAGTGTCCCCATCGATCACACCGAGTGTGTACCGGCCCAAGTGTTGCAATCGATCACACCGAGTGTGTATCAGCACCAATGTGCCCATCAATAACACCGTGTGTACCAGCCCAAGGGCCCCCATGGATCACACCGAGTGTGTACCAGTACCAATGTCCCCATCGATCACACTGTGTACCAATCCGAGTGTACCCATCGATCACACCGAGTGTGTACAAGCTCCAATGACCCCATCGATCACACAGAGTGTGTACCAGCCCGAGTGCCCCCATCGATCACACCGAGTGTGTACCAGCCCGAGTGCCCCCATCAATCACACCGAGTGTGTACCAACCCGAGTGCCCCCATCGAACACACCGAGCGTGTACCAGCCCGAGAGCCCCCATCAAACACACCGAGTGTGTACCAGCCCGAGTGTCCCCATCGATCACACGGCGTGTGTACCAGCCCGAGTGACCCATCGATCACACCGAAAGTGTACCAGCCCGAGTGTCCCCATCAATCACACCGAGTGCGTACCAGCCCGAGTGTCCCCGTCGATCACACGGAGTGTGTACCAGCCCAAGCGCCCCCATTGATCACACCGAGTGTGTTCCAGCCCGAGTGCCCCCATTGTTCACACCGAGTATGTACCAGCCCGAGTGTTCCCATCGATCACACCGAGTGTACACCAGCCCGAGTGTCTCCATCGGTTTCTCACACCGAGTGTGTCCCAGCCCCAGTGTCCCCATCCATCACACCGAGGGTGTACCAGCACCAATGTACCCATCGATCACACCGAGTGTACACCAGCCCGAGTGTCTCCATCGATCACACCGAGTGTGTCCCAGCCCCAGTGTCCCCATCCATCACACCGAGTGTGTACCAGCACCAATGTACCCATCGATCACACCGAGTGTGTACCAGCCCGAGTGTCCCCATCGATCACACGGAGTGTGTACCAGCCCGACTGCCCCAATTGATCACACCGAGGGTGTACCAGCCCGAGTGCCCCCATCGATCACAGTGAGTGTGCACCAGCCCGAGTGCCCCCATCGATCACACCGAGTGTGTACCAGCCCGAGAGCCCCCATCAATCACACCGAGTGTGCACCTGCCCGAGTGTCCCCATCGATCACACCACGTGTGTACCAACCCGAGTGACCGATCGATCACACCGAAAGTGTACCAGCCCGAGTGTCCCCATCGATCACACCGAGTGTGTACCAACCCCAGTGCCCCCATCGAACACACCGAGTGTGTACCAGCCCGAGAGCCCCCATCAATCACACCGAGTGTGTACCAGCCCGAGTGTCCCCATCGATCCCACCATGCGTGTACGAGCCCGAGTGACCGATCGATCACACCGAGTGTGTACCAGCCCGAGTGTCCCCATCAATCACACCGAGTGCGTACCAGCACCAATGATCCGATCGATCACACCGAGTGTGTACCAGCCCAAATGTCCCCATCGATCACACCGAGTGTGTACCAGCCCAAGCGCTCCCATCGATCACTCCGATTATGTACCAGCCCAAGTGCCCCCATCAATCACACCGAGTGTGTACCAGCAGCAATGACCCCATCGATCGCACCGAGTGTGTACCAGCCCGAGTGTCCCCATCGATCACACCGAGTGTGTACCGGCCCAAGTGTTGCAATCGATCACACCGAGAGTGTATCAGCACCAATGTGCCCATCAATCACACCGTGTGTACCAGCCCAATGGCCCCCATGGATCACACCGAGTGTGTACCAGTACCAATGTCCCCATCGATCACACTGTGTACCAATCCGAGTGTACCCATCGATCACACCGAGTGTGTACAAGCTCCAATGACCCCATCGATCACACAGAGTGTGTACCAGCCCGAGTGCCCCCATCGATCACACCGAGTGTGTACCGGCCCGAGTGCCCCCATCAATCACACCGAGTGTGTACCAACCCGAGTGCCCCCATCGAACACACCGAGCGTGTACCAGCCCGAGAGCCCCCATCAAACACACCGAGTGTGTACCAGCCCGAGTGTCCCCATCGATCACACCGCGTGTGTAC
Source organism: Isurus oxyrinchus (assembly GCA_026770705.1). Taxonomy (NCBI): domain Eukaryota; kingdom Metazoa; phylum Chordata; class Chondrichthyes; order Lamniformes; family Lamnidae; genus Isurus; species Isurus oxyrinchus. Next base: position 173,031 of record JANJGN010000277.1, on the reverse strand, counting down.
CAGCCCGAGTGACCCATCGATCACACCGAAAGTGTACCAGCCCGAGTGTCCCCATCGATCACACCGAGTGCGTACTAGCCCGAGTGTCCCCGTCGATCACACGGAGTGTGTACCAGCCCAAGCGCCCCCATTGATCACACCGAGTGTGTTCCAGCCCGAGTGCCCCCATTGTTCACACCGAGTATGTACCAGCCCGAGTGTTCCCATCGATCACACCGAGTGTACACCAGCCCGAGTGTCTCCATCGATCACACCGAGTGTGTCCCAGCCCCAGTGTCCCCATCCATCACACCGAGTGTGTACCAGCACCAATGTACCCATCGATCACACCGAGTGTGTACCAGCCCGAGTGTCCCCATCGATCACACGGAGTGTGTACCAGCCCGACTGCCCCAATTGATCACACCGAGGGTGTACCAGCCCGAGTGCCCCCATCGATCACACTGAGTGTGCACCAGCCCGAGTGCCCCCATCGATCACACCGAGTGTGTACCAGCCCGAGAGCCCCCATCAATCACACCGAGTGTGCACCTGCCCGAGTGTCCCCATCGATCACACCGAGTGCGTACCAGCACCAATGATCTGATCGATCACACCGAGTGTGTACCAGCCCAAATATCCCCATCGATCACACCGAGTGTGTACCATCCCAAGCGCCCCCATCGATGACTCCGAGTATGTACAAGCCCGAGTGCCCCCATCGATCACACCGAGTGTGTACCAGCAGCAATGCCCCCATCGATCACACCGAGTGTGTACCAGCCCGAGTGTCCCCATCGATCACACCGAGTGTGTACTGGCCCAAGTTTTGCAATCGATCACACCGAGTGTGTATCAGCACCAATGCCCCCATCGATCACACCGAGTGTGTACCAGCCCGATTACCCCCACTGATCACACCGAGTGTGTACCAGCCCGAGTGCCCCCATCGATCACACCACGTGTGTACCAGCCCGAGTGACCGATCGATCACACCGAAAGTGTGCCAGCCCGAGTGTCCCCATCGATCACACCGAGTGCGTACCAGCACCAATGATCCGATCGATCACACCGAGTGTGTACCAGCCCAAATGTCCCCATCGATCACACTGAGTGTGTCCCAGCCCAAGCGCCCCCATCGATCACTCCGAGTGTGTACCAGCCCGAATGCCCCCATCGATCACACCAAGTGTGTACCAGCAGCAATGCCCCCATCAATCACACCGAGTGTGTACCAGCCCGAGTGTCCCCATCGATCACACCGAGTGTGTACCAGCCCGAGTGTCCCCATCGATCACACGGAGTGTGTACCAGCCCGACTGCCCCAATTGATCACACCGAGTGTGTACCAGCCCGAGTGCCCCCATCGATCACACTGAGTGTGTACCAGCCCGAGTGCCCCCATCGATCACACCGAGTGTGTACCAGCCCGAGAGCCCCCATCAATCACACCGAGTGTGTACCAGCCCGAGTGTCCCCATCGATCACACCACGTGTGTACCAACCCGAGTGACCGATCGATCACACCGAAAGTGTACCAGCCCGAGTGTCCCCATCGATCACACCGAGTGTGTACCAACCCCAGTGCCCCCATCGAACACACCGAGTGTGTACCAGCCCGAGAGCCCCCATCAATCACACCGAGTGTGTACCAGCCCGAGTGTCCCCATCGATCACACCATGCGTGTACGAGCCCGAGTGACCGATCGATCACACCGAGTGTGTACCAGCCCGAGTGTCCCCATCAATCACACCGAGTGCGTACCAGCACCAATGATCCGATCGATCACACCGAGTGTGTACCAGACCAAATGTCCCCATCGATCACACCGAGTGTGTACCAGCCCAAGCGCTCCCATCGATCACTCCGATTATGTACCAGCCCAAGTGCCCCCATCGATCACACCGAGTGTGTACCAGCAGCAATGACCCCATCGATCACACCGAGTGTGTACCAGCCCGAGTGTCCCCATCGATCACACCGAGTGTGTACCGGCCCAAGTGTTGCAATCGATCACACCGAGTGTGTATCAGCACCAATGTGCCCATCAATCACACCGTGTGTACCAGCCCAAGGGCCCCCATGGATCACACCGAGTGTGTACCAGTACCAATGTCCCCATCGATCACACTGTGTACCAATCCGAGTGTACCCATCGATCACACCGAGTGTGTACAAGCTCCAATGACCCCATCGATCACACAGAGTGTGTACCAGCCCGAGTGCCCCCATCGATCACACCGAGTGTGTACCAGCCCGAGTGCCCCCATCAATCACACCGAGTGTGTACCAACCCGAGTGCCCCCATCGAACACACCGAGCGTGTACCAGCCCGAGAGCCCCCATCAAACACACCGAGTGTGTACCAGCCCGAGTGTCCCCATCGATCACACCGCGTGTGTACCAGCCCGAGTGACCCATCGATCACACCGAAAGTGTACCAGCCCGAGTGTCCCCATCGATCACACCGAGTGCGTACCAGCCCGAGTGTCCCCGTCGATCACACGGAGTGTGTACCAGCCCAAGCGCCCCCATTGATCACACCGAGTGTGTTCCAGCCCGAGTGCCCCCATTGTTCACACCGAGTATGTACCAGCCCGAGTGTTCCCATCGATCACACCGAGTGTACACCAGCCCGAGTGTCTCCATCGGTGTCTCACACCGAGTGTGTCCCAGCCCCAGTGTCCCCATCCATCACACCGAGTGTGTACCAGCACCAATGTACCCATCGATCACACCGAGTGTGTACCAGCCCGAGTGTCCCCATCGATCACACGGAGTGTGTACCAGCCCGACTGCCCCAATTGATCACACCGAGGGTGTACCAGCCCGAGTGCCCCCATCGATCACACTGAGTGTGCACCAGCCCGAGTGCCCCCATCGATCACACCGAGTGTGTACCAGCCCGAGAGCCCCCATCAATCACACCGAGTGTACACCAGCCCGAGTGTCCCCTTCGATCACACCAAGTGTGTCCCAGCCCCAGTGTCCCCATCCATCACACCGATTGTGTACCAGCACCAATGTACCCATCGATTACACCGAGTGTGTACCAGCACAAATGTCTGCATCAATCACACTGAGTGTGTACCAGCACCAATGTCCCCATCGATCACACCGAGTGTGTACCAGCACCAATGCCCCCATCGATCACACCGAGTGTGTACCAGCCCGAGTGCCCCCATCAATCACACCGAGTGTGTACCAACCCGAGTGCCCCCATCGAACACACCGAGCGTGTACCAGCCCGAGAGCCCCCATCAAACACACCGAGTGTGTACCAGCCCGAGTGTCCCCATCGATCACACGGCGTGTGTACCAGCCCGAGTGACCCATCGATCACACCGAAAGTGTACCAGCCCGAGTGTCCCCATCAATCACACCGAGTGCGTACCAGCCCGAGTGTCCCCGTCGATCACACGGAGTGTGTACCAGCCCAAGCGCCCCCATTGATCACACCGAGTGTGTTCCAGCCCGAGTGCCCCCATTGTTCACACCGAGTATGTACCAGCCCGAGTGTTCCCATCGATCACACCGAGTGTACACCAGCCCGAGTGTCTCCATCGGTTTCTCACACCGAGTGTGTCCCAGCCCCAGTGTCCCCATCCATCACACCGAGGGTGTACCAGCACCAATGTACCCATCGATCACACCGAGTGTACACCAGCCCGAGTGTCTCCATCGATCACACCGAGTGTGTCCCAGCCCCAGTGTCCCCATCCATCACACCGAGTGTGTACCAGCACCAATGTACCCATCGATCACACCGAGTGTGTACCAGCCCGAGTGTCCCCATCGATCACACGGAGTGTGTACCAGCCCGACTGCCCCAATTGATCACACCGAGGGTGTACCAGCCCGAGTGCCCCCATCGATCACAGTGAGTGTGCACCAGCCCGAGTGCCCCCATCGATCACACCGAGTGTGTACCAGCCCGAGAGCCCCCATCAATCACACCGAGTGTGCACCTGCCCGAGTGTCCCCATCGATCACACCACGTGTGTACCAACCCGAGTGACCGATCGATCACACCGAAAGTGTACCAGCCCGAGTGTCCCCATCGATCACACCGAGTGTGTACCAACCCCAGTGCCCCCATCGAACACACCGAGTGTGTACCAGCCCGAGAGCCCCCATCAATCACACCGAGTGTGTACCAGCCCGAGTGTCCCCATCGATCCCACCATGCGTGTACGAGCCCGAGTGACCGATCGATCACACCGAGTGTGTACCAGCCCGAGTGTCCCCATCAATCACACCGAGTGCGTACCAGCACCAATGATCCGATCGATCACACCGAGTGTGTACCAGCCCAAATGTCCCCATCGATCACACCGAGTGTGTACCAGCCCAAGCGCTCCCATCGATCACTCCGATTATGTACCAGCCCAAGTGCCCCCATCAATCACACCGAGTGTGTACCAGCAGCAATGACCCCATCGATCGCACCGAGTGTGTACCAGCCCGAGTGTCCCCATCGATCACACCGAGTGTGTACCGGCCCAAGTGTTGCAATCGATCACACCGAGAGTGTATCAGCACCAATGTGCCCATCAATCACACCGTGTGTACCAGCCCAATGGCCCCCATGGATCACACCGAGTGTGTACCAGTACCAATGTCCCCATCGATCACACTGTGTACCAATCCGAGTGTACCCATCGATCACACCGAGTGTGTACAAGCTCCAATGACCCCATCGATCACACAGAGTGTGTACCAGCCCGAGTGCCCCCATCGATCACACCGAGTGTGTACCGGCCCGAGTGCCCCCATCAATCACACCGAGTGTGTACCAACCCGAGTGCCCCCATCGAACACACCGAGCGTGTACCAGCCCGAGAGCCCCCATCAAACACACCGAGTGTGTACCAGCCCGAGTGTCCCCATCGATCACACCGCGTGTGTACCAGCCCGAGTGACCCATCGATCACACCGAAAGTGTACCAGCCCGAGTGTCCCCATCGATCACACCGAGTGCGTACTAGCCCGAGTGTCCCCGTCGATCACACGGAGTGTGTACCAGCCCAAGCGCCCCCATTGATCACACCGAGTGTGTTCCAGCCCGAGTGCCCCCATTGTTCACACCGAGTATGTACCAGCCCGAGTGTTCCCATCGATCACACCGAGTGTACACCAGCCCGAGTGTCTCCATCGATCACACCGAGTGTGTCCCAGCCCCAGTGTCCCCATCCATCACACCGAGTGTGTACCAGCACCAATGTACCCATCGATCACACCGAGTGTGTACCAGCCCGAGTGTCCCCATCGATCACACGGAGTGTGTACCAGCCCGACTGCCCCAATTGATCACACCGAGGGTGTACCAGCCCGAGTGCCCCCATCGATCACACTGAGTGTGCACCAGCCCGAGTGCCCCCATCGATCACACCGAGTGTGTACCAGCCCGAGAGCCCCCATCAATCACACCGAGTGTGCACCTGCCCGAGTGTCCCCATCGATCACACCGAGTGCGTACCAGCACCAATGATCTGATCGATCACACCGAGTGTGTACCAGCCCAAATATCCCCATCGATCACACCGAGTGTGTACCATCCCAAGCGCCCCCATCGATGACTCCGAGTATGTACAAGCCCGAGTGCCCCCATCGATCACACCGAGTGTGTACCAGCAGCAATGCCCCCATCGATCACACCGAGTGTGTACCAGCCCGAGTGTCCCCATCGATCACACCGAGTGTGTACTGGCCCAAGTTTTGCAATCGATCACACCGAGTGTGTATCAGCACCAATGCCCCCATCGATCACACCGAGTGTGTACCAGCCCGATTACCCCCACTGATCACACCGAGTGTGTACCAGCCCGAGTGCCCCCATCGATCACACCACGTGTGTACCAGCCCGAGTGACCGATCGATCACACCGAAAGTGTGCCAGCCCGAGTGTCCCCATCGATCACACCGAGTGCGTACCAGCACCAATGATCCGATCGATCACACCGAGTGTGTACCAGCCCAAATGTCCCCATCGATCACACTGAGTGTGTCCCAGCCCAAGCGCCCCCATCGATCACTCCGAGTGTGTACCAGCCCGAATGCCCCCATCGATCACACCAAGTGTGTACCAGCAGCAATGCCCCCATCAATCACACCGAGTGTGTACCAGCCCGAGTGTCCCCATCGATCACACCGAGTGTGTACCAGCCCGAGTGTCCCCATCGATCACACGGAGTGTGTACCAGCCCGACTGCCCCAATTGATCACACCGAGTGTGTACCAGCCCGAGTGCCCCCATCGATCACACTGAGTGTGTACCAGCCCGAGTGCCCCCATCGATCACACCGAGTGTGTACCAGCCCGAGAGCCCCCATCAATCACACCGAGTGTGTACCAGCCCGAGTGTCCCCATCGATCACACCACGTGTGTACCAACCCGAGTGACCGATCGATCACACCGAAAGTGTACCAGCCCGAGTGTCCCCATCGATCACACCGAGTGTGTACCAACCCCAGTGCCCCCATCGAACACACCGAGTGTGTACCAGCCCGAGAGCCCCCATCAATCACACCGAGTGTGTACCAGCCCGAGTGTCCCCATCGATCACACCATGCGTGTACGAGCCCGAGTGACCGATCGATCACACCGAGTGTGTACCAGCCCGAGTGTCCCCATCAATCACACCGAGTGCGTACCAGCACCAATGATCCGATCGATCACACCGAGTGTGTACCAGACCAAATGTCCCCATCGATCACACCGAGTGTGTACCAGCCCAAGCGCTCCCATCGATCACTCCGATTATGTACCAGCCCAAGTGCCCCCATCGATCACACCGAGTGTGTACCAGCAGCAATGACCCCATCGATCACACCGAGTGTGTACCAGCCCGAGTGTCCCCATCGATCACACCGAGTGTGTACCGGCCCAAGTGTTGCAATCGATCACACCGAGTGTGTATCAGCACCAATGTGCCCATCAATCACACCGTGTGTACCAGCCCAAGGGCCCCCATGGATCACACCGAGTGTGTACCAGTACCAATGTCCCCATCGATCACACTGTGTACCAATCCGAGTGTACCCATCGATCACACCGAGTGTGTACAAGCTCCAATGACCCCATCGATCACACAGAGTGTGTACCAGCCCGAGTGCCCCCATCGATCACACCGAGTGTGTACCAGCCCGAGTGCCCCCATCAATCACACCGAGTGTGTACCAACCCGAGTGCCCCCATCGAACACACCGAGCGTGTACCAGCCCGAGAGCCCCCATCAAACACACCGAGTGTGTACCAGCCCGAGTGTCCCCATCGATCACACCGCGTGTGTACCAGCCCGAGTGACCCATCGATCACACCGAAAGTGTACCAGCCCGAGTGTCCCCATCGATCACACCGAGTGCGTACCAGCCCGAGTGTCCCCGTCGATCACACGGAGTGTGTACCAGCCCAAGCGCCCCCATTGATCACACCGAGTGTGTTCCAGCCCGAGTGCCCCCATTGTTCACACCGAGTATGTACCAGCCCGAGTGTTCCCATCGATCACACCGAGTGTACACCAGCCCGAGTGTCTCCATCGGTGTCTCACACCGAGTGTGTCCCAGCCCCAGTGTCCCCATCCATCACACCGAGTGTGTACCAGCACCAATGTACCCATCGATCACACCGAGTGTGTACCAGCCCGAGTGTCCCCATCGATCACACGGAGTGTGTACCAGCCCGACTGCCCCAATTGATCACACCGAGGGTGTACCAGCCCGAGTGCCCCCATCGATCACACTGAGTGTGCACCAGCCCGAGTGCCCCCATCGATCACACCGAGTGTGTACCAGCCCGAGAGCCCCCATCAATCACACCGAGTGTACACCAGCCCGAGTGTCCCCTTCGATCACACCAAGTGTGTCCCAGCCCCAGTGTCCCCATCCATCACACCGATTGTGTACCAGCACCAATGTACCCATCGATTACACCGAGTGTGTACCAGCACAAATGTCTGCATCAATCACACTGAGTGTGTACCAGCACCAATGTCCCCATCGATCACACCGAGTGTGTACCAGCACCAATGTCCCCATCGATCACAGAGAGTGTGTACCAGCCCGAGTTTCCCCATTCATCACACCGAGTGTGTACCAGCCCCAGTGCCCCCATCGATCACACCAAGTGTGTACTGGCACCTATGTACCCATCGATCACACCGAGTGTGTTCCAGCACCAATGTGCCCATCGATCACACCGTGTGTACCAGCCCGAGTGCCCCCATGGATCACACCGAGTGTGTACCAGTACCAATTTCCCCATCGATCACACTGTGTACCAATCCGAGTGTACCCATCGATCACACCGAGAGTGTACAAGCTCCAATGACCCCAACGATCACACAGAGTGTGTACCAGCCCGAGTGCCCCCATCGATCACACCGAGTGTGTACCAGCCCGAGTGCCCCCATCAATCACACCGAGTGTGCACCTGCCCGAGTGTCCCCATCGATCACACCACGTGTGTACCAACCCGAGTGACCGATCGATCACACCGAAAGTGTACCAGCCCGAGTGTCCCCATCGATCACACCGAGTGTGTACCAACCCCAGTGCCCCCATCGAACACACCGAGTGTGTACCAGCCCGAGAGCCCCCATCAATCACACCGAGTGTGTACCAGCCCGAGTGTCCCCATCGATCACACCATGCGTGTACGAGCCCGAGTGACCAATCGATCACACCGAGTGTGTACCAGCCCGAGTGTCCCCATCAATCACACCGAGTGCGTACCAGCACCAATGATCCGATCGATCACACCGAGTGTGTACCAGCCCAAATGTCCCCATCGATCACACCGAGTGTGTACCAGCCCAAGCGCTCCCATCGATCACTCCGATTATGTACCAGCCCAAGTGCCCCCATCGATCACACCGAGTGTGTACCAGCAGCAATGACCCCATCGATCACACCGAGTGTGTACCAGCCCGAGTGTCCCCATCGATCACACCGAGTGTGTACCGGCCCAAGTGTTGCAATCGATCACACCGAGTGTGTATCAGCACCAATGTGCCCATCAATCACACCGTGTGTACCAGCCCAAGGGCCCCCATGGATCACACCGAGTGTGTACCAGTACCAATGTCCCCATCGATCACACTGTGTACCAAACCGAGTGTACCCATCGATCACACCGAGTGTGTACAAGCTCCAATGACCCCATCGATCACACAGAGTGTGTACCAGCCCGAGTGCCCACATCGATCACACCGAGTGTGTACCAGCCCGAGTGCCCCCATCAATCACACCGAGTGTGTACCAACCCGAGTGCCCCCATCGAACACACCGAGCGTGTACCAGCCCGAGAGCCCCCATCAATCACACCGAGTGTGCACCTGCCCGAGTGTCCCCATCGATCAAACCACGTGTGTACCAACCCGAGTGACCGATCGATCACACCGAAAGTGTACCAGCCCGAGTGTCCCCATCGATCACACCGAGTGTGTACCAACCCCAGTGCCCCCATCGAACACACCGAGTGTGTACCAGCCCGAGAGCCCCCATCAATTACACCGAGTGTGTACCAGCCCGAGTGTCCCCATCGATCACACCATGCGTGTACGAGCCCGAGTGACCGATCGATCACACCGAGTGTGTACCAGCCCGAGTGTCCCCATCAATCACACCGAGTGCGTACCAGCACCAATGATCCGATCGATCACACCGAGTGTGTACCAGCCCAAATGTCCCCATCGATCACACCGAGTGTGTACCAGCCCAAGCGCCCCCATCGATCACTCCGAGTATGTACCAGCCCGAGTGCCCCCATCGATCGCACCGAGTGTGTACCAGCAGCAATGCCCCCATCGATCACACCGAGTGTGTACCAGCCCGAGTGTCCCCATCGATCACACCGAGTGTGTACCGGCCCAAGTGTTGCAATCGATCACACCGAGTGTGTATCAGCACCAATGCCCCCATCGATCACACCGAGTGTGTACCAGCCCGAGTACCCCCTTTGATCACACCGAGTGTGTACCAGCCCGAGTGCCCCCATCGATCAGACCACGTGTGTACCAGCCCGAGTGACCGATCGATCACACCGAAAGTGTACCAGCCCGAGTGTCCCCATCGATCACACCGAGTGTACACCAGCCCGAGTGTCCCCTTCGATCACACCGAGTGTGTCCCAGCCCCAGTGTCCCCATCCATCACACCGATTGTGTACCAGCACCAATGTACCCATCGATCACACCGAGTGTGTACCAGCACAAATGTCCGCATCAATCACACTGAGTGTGTACCAGCACCAATGTCCCCATCGATCACACCGAGTGTGTACCAGCACCAATGTCCCCATCGATCACAGAGAGTGTGTACCAGCCCGAGTTTCCCCATCCATCACACCGAGTGTGTACCAGCCCCAGTGCCCCCATCGATCACAACAAGTGTGTACTGGCACCAATGTACCCATCGATCACACCGAGTGTGTTCCAGCACCAATGTGCCCATCGATCACACCGTGTGTATCAGCCCGAGTGCCCCCATGGATCACATCGAGTGTGTACCAGTAGCAATGTCCCCATCGATCACACTGTGTACCAATCCGAGTGTACCCATCGATCACACCGAGTGTGTACAAGCTCCAATGACCCCATCGATCACACAGAGTGCGTACCAGCCCGAGTGTCCCCGTCGATCACACGGAGTGTGTACCAGCACAAGCGCCCCCATTGATCACACCGAGTGTGTACCAGCCCGAGTGCCCCCATCGATCACACTGAGTGTGTACCAGCCCGAGTGCCCCCATCAATCACACCGAGTGTGTACCAGCCCGAGTGTCCCCATCGATCACACCACGTGTGTACCAACCCGAGTGACCGATCGATCACACCGAAAGTGTACCAGCCCGAGTGTCCCCATCGATCACACCGAGTGTGTACCAACCCGAGTGCCCCCATCAAACACACCGAGTGTGTACCAGTCCGAGAGCCCCCATCAATCACACCGAGTGTGTACCAGCCCGAGTGTCCCCATCGATCACACCATGCTTGTACGAGCTCGAGTGACCGATCGATCACACCGAGTGTGTACCAGCCCGAGTGTCCCCATCAATCACACCGAGTGCGTACCAGCACCAATGATCCGATCGATCACACCGAGTGTGTACCAGCCCAAATGTCCCCATCGATCACACCGAGTGTGTACCAGCCCAAGCGCCCGCATCGATCACTCCGAGTATGTACCAGCCCGAGTGCCCCCATCGATCACACCGAGTGTGTACCAGCCCGAGTGTCCCCATCGATCACACCGAGTGTGTACCGGCCCAAGTGTTGCAATCGTTCACACCGAGTGTGTATCAGCACCAATGTGCCCATCGATCACACCGTGTGTACCAGCCCGAGTGCCCCCATGGATCACACCGAGTGTGTACCAGTACCAATGTCCCCATCGATCACACTGTGTACCAATCCGAGTGTACCCATCGATCACACCGAGTGTGTACAAGCTCCAATGACCCCATCGATCACACAGAGTGTGTACCAGCCCGAGTGCCCCCATCGATCACACCGAGTGTGCACCAGCCCGAGTGCCCCCATCAATCACACCGAGTGTGTACCAACCCGAGTGCCCCCATCGAACACACCGAGCGTGTAAAAGCCCGAGAGCCCCCATCAAACACACCGAGTGTGTACCAGACCGAGTGTCCCCATCGATCACACCGCGTGTGTACCAGCCCGACTGCCCCAATTGATCACACCGAGTGTGTACCAGCCCGAGTGACCCCATCGATCACACTGAGTGTGCACCAGCCCGAGTGCCCCCATTGATCACACCGAGTGTGTACCAGCCCGAGAGCCCCCATCAAACACACCGAGTGTGCACCTGCCCGAGTGTCCCCATCGATCACACCACGTGTGTACCAACCCCAGTGACCGATCGATCACACCGAAAGTGTACCAACCCGAGTGCCCCCATCGAACACACCGAGTGTGTACCAGCCCGAGAGCCGCCATCAATCACACCGAGTGTGTACCAGCCCGAGTGTCCCCATCCATCACACCATGCGTGTACGAGCCCGAGTGACCGATCGATCACACCGAGTGTGTACCAGCCCGAGTGTCCCCATCAATCACACCGAGTGCGTACCAGCACCAATGATCCGATCGATCACACCGAGTGTGTACCAGCCCAAATGTCCCCATCGATCACACCGAGTGTGTACCAGCCCAAGCGCCCCCATCGATCACTCCGAGTATGTACCAGCCCGAGTGCCCCCATCGATCGCACCGAGTGTGTACCAGCAGCAATGCCCCCATCGATCACACCGAGTGTGTACCAGCCCGAGTGTCCTCATCGATCACACCGAGTGTGTACCGGCCCAAGTGTTGCAATCGATCACACCGAGTGTGTATCAGCACCAATGCCCCCATCGATCACACCGAGTGTGTACCAGCCCGAGTACCCCCATTGATCACACCGAGTGTGTACCAGCCCGAGTGCCCCCATCAATCAGACCATGTGTGTACCAGCCCGAGTGACCGATCGATCACACCGAAAGTGTACCAGCCCGAGTGTCCCCATCGATCACACCGAGTGTACACCAGCCCGAGTGTCCCCTTCGATCACACCAAGTGTGTCCCAGCCCCAGTGTCCCCATCCATCACACCGATTGTGTACCAGCACCAATGTACCCATCGATCACACCGAGTGTGTACCAGCACAAATGTCTGCATCAATCACACTGAGTGTGTACCAGCACCAATGTCCCCATCGATCACACCGAGTGTGTACCAGCACCAATGTCCCCATCGATCACAGAGAGTGTGTACCAGCCCGAGTTTCCCCATTCATCACACCGAGTGTGTACCAGCCCCAGTGCCCCCATCGATCACACCAAGTGTGTACTGGCACCTATGTACCCATCGATCACACCGAGTGTGTTCCAGCACCAATGTGCCCATCGATCACACCGTGTGTACCAGCCCGAGTGCCCCCATGGATCACACCGAGTGTGTACCAGTACCAATTTCCCCATCGATCACACTGTGTACCAATCCGAGTGTACCCATCGATCACACCGAGAGTGTACAAGCTCCAATGACCCCATCGATCACACAGAGTGTGTACCAGCCCGAGTGCCCCCATCGATCACACCGAGTGTGTACCAGCCCGAGTGCCCCCATCAATCACACCGAGTGTGTACCAACCCGAGTGCCCCCATCGAACACACCGAGCGTCTACCAGCCCGAGAGCCCCCATCAAACACAGCGAGTGTGTACCAGCCCGAGTGTCCCCATCGATCACACCGAGTGTGTACCAGCCCGAGTGACCCATCGATCACACCGAAAGTGTACCAGCCCGAGTGTCCCCATCGATCACACCGAGTGCGTACCAGCCCGAGTGTCCCCGTCGATCACACGGAGTGTGTACCAGCCCAAGCACCCCCATTGATCACACCGAGTGTGTTCCAGCCCGAGTGCCCCCATTGTTCACACCGAGTATGTACCAGCCCGAGTGTTCCCATCGATCACACCGAGTGTACCCCAGACCGAGTGTCTCCATCGATCACACCGAGTGTGTCCCAGCCCCAGTGTCCCCATCCATCACACCGAGGGTGTACCAGCTCCAATGTACCCATCGATCACACCGAGTGTACACCAGCCCGAGTGTCTCCATCGATCACACCGAGTGTGTCCCAGCCCCAGTGTCCCCATCCATCACACCGAGTGTGTACCAGCACCAATGTACCCATCGATCACACCGAGTGTGTACCAGCCCGAGTGTCCCCATCGATCACACGAAGTGTGTACCAGCCCGACTGCCCCAATTGATCACACCGAGTGTGTACCAGCCCGAGTGCCCCCATCGATCACACTGAGTGTGCACCAGCCCGAGTGCCCCCATCGATCACACCGAGTGTGTACCAGCCCGAGAGCCCCCATCAATCACACCGAGTGTGTACCAGCCCGAGTGTCCCCATCGATCACACCACGTGTGTACCAACCCGAGTGACCGATCGATCACACCGAAAGTGTACCAGCCCGAGTGTCCCCATCGATCACACCGAGTGTGTACCAACCCGAGTGCCCCCATCGAACATGCCGAGTGTGTACCAGCCCGAGAGCCCCCATCAATCACACCGAGTGTGTACCAGCCCGTGTGTCCCCATCGATCACACCATGTGTGTTCCAGCCCGAGTGACCGATCGATCACAACGAAAGTGTACCAGCCCGAGTGTCCCCATCAATCACACCGAGTGCGTACCAGCACCAATGATCCGATCGATCACACCGAGTGTGTACCAGCCCAAATGTCCCCATCGATCACACCGAGTGTGTACCAGCCCAAGCGCCGCCATCGATCACTCCGAGTGTGTACCAGCCCGAGTGCCCCCATCGATCACACCGAGTGTGTACCAGCAGCAATGACCCATCGAACACACCGAGCGTGTACCAGCCCGAGAGCCCCCATCAAACACACCGAGTGTGTACCAGCACCAATGTACCCATCGATCACACCGAGTGTACACCAGCCCGAGTGTCTCCATCGATCACACCGAGTGTGTCCAAGCCCCAGTGTCCCCATCCATCACACCGAGTGTGTACCAGCACCAATGTACCCATCGATCACACCGAGTGTGTACCAGCCCGAGTGTCCCCATCGATCACACGGAGTGTGTACCAGCCCGACTCCCCAATTGATCACACCGAGTGTGTACCAGCCCGAGTGCCCCCATCGATCACACTGAGTGTGCACCAGCCCGAGTGCCCCCATCGATCACACCGAGTGTGTACCAGCCCGAGAGCCCCCATCAATCACACCGAGTGTGTACCAGCCCGAGTGTCCCCATCGATCACACCACGTGTGTACCAACCCGAGTGACCGATCGATCACACCAAAAGTGTACCATCCCGAGTGTCCCCATCGATCACACCGAGTGGGTACCAACCCGAGTGCCCCCATCGAAAAAACCGAGTGTGTACCAGCCCGAGAGCCCCCATCAATCACACCGAGTGTGTACCAGCCCGAGTGTCCCCATCAATCACACCGAGTGCGTACCAGCACCAATGATCCGATCGATCACCCCGAGTGTGTACCAGCCCAAATGTCCCCATCGATCACACCGAGTGTGTACCAGCCCAAGCGCCCCCATCGATCACTCCGAGTATGTACCAGCCCGAGTGCCCCCATCGATCACACCGAGTGTGTACCAGCAGCAATGCCCCCATCGATCACACCGAGTGTGTACCAGCCCGAGTGTCCCCATCGATCACACCGAGTGTGTACCGGCCCAAGTGTTGCAATCGATCACACCGAGTGTGTATCAGCACCAATGCCCCCATCGATCACACCGAGTGTGTACCAGCCCGAGTACCCCCATTGATCACACCGTGTGTGTACCAGCCCGAGTGCCTCCATCGATCAGACCACGTGTGTACCAGCCCGAGTGACCGATCGATCACACCGAAAGTGTACCAGCCCGAGTGTCCCCATCGATCATACCGAGTGTACACCAGCCCGAGTGTCCACTTCGATCACACCGAGTGTGTCCCAGCCCCAGTGTCCCCATCCATCACACCGATTGTGTACCAGCAACAATGTACCCATCGATCACACCGAGTGTGTACCAGCACAAATGTCCGCATCAATCACACTGAGTGTGTACCAGCACCAATGTCCCCATCGATCACACCGAGTGTGTACCAGCACCAATGTCCCCTTCGATCACAGAGAGGGTGTACCAGCCCGAGTTTCCCCATCCATCACACCGAGTGTGTACCAGCCCCAGGGCCCCATCGATCACACCAAGCGTGTACTGGCACCAATGTACCCATTGATCACACCGAGTGTGTTCCAGCACCAATGTGCCCATCGATCACACCGTGTGTACCAGCCCGAGTGCCCCCATGGATCACACCGAGTGTGTACCAGTACCAATGTCCCCATCGATCACACTGTGTACCAATCCGAGTGTACCCATCGATCACACCGAGTGTGTACAAGCTCCAATGACCCCATCGATCACACAGAGTGTGTACCAGCCCGAGTGCCCCCATCGATCACACCGAGTGTGTACCAGCCCAAGTGCCCCCATCAATCAAACCGAGTGTGTACCAACCCGAGTGCCCCCATCGAACACACCGAGCGTGTACCAGCCCGAGAGCCCCCATCAAACACACCGAGTGTGTACCAGCCCGAGTGTCCCCATCGATCACACCGCGTGTGTACCAGCCCGAGTGACCCATCGATCACACCGAAAGTGTACCAGCCCGAGTGTCCCCATCGATCACACCGAGTGCGTACCAGCACGAGTGTCCCCGTCGATCACACGGAGTGTGTACCAGCCCAAGCGCCCCCATTGATCACACCGAGTGTGTTCCAGCCCGAGTGCCCCCATTGTTCACACCGAATATGTACCAGCCCGAGTGTTCCCATCGATCACACCAAGTGTACACCAGACCGAGTGTCTCCATCGATCACAC
Organism: Isurus oxyrinchus; assembly: GCA_026770705.1. Classification (NCBI taxonomy): domain Eukaryota; kingdom Metazoa; phylum Chordata; class Chondrichthyes; order Lamniformes; family Lamnidae; genus Isurus; species Isurus oxyrinchus. The sequence continues at coordinate 156,624 of JANJGN010000277.1, read as the reverse complement.
CGAGTGTGTCCCAGCCCCAGTGTCCCCATCCATCACACCGAGGGTGTACCAGCACCAATGTACCCATCGATCACACCGAGTGTACACCAGCCCGAGTGTCTCCATCGATCACACCGAGTTTGTCCCAGCCCCAGTGTCCCCATCCATCACACCGTGTGTGTACCAGCACCAATGTACCCATCGATCACACCGAGTGTGTACCAGCCCGAGTGTCCCCATCGATCACACGGAGTGTGTACCAGCCCGACTGCCCCAATTGATCACACCGAGTGTGTACCAGCCCGAGTGCCCCGATCGATCACACTGAGTGTGCACCAGCCCGAGTGCCCCCATCGATCACACCGAGTGTGTACCAGCCCGAGAGCCCCCATCAATCACACCGAGTGTGTACCAGCCCGAGTGTCCCCATCGATCACACCATGTGTGTACCAGCCCGAGTGACCGATCGATCACACCGAAAGTGTACCAGCCTGAGTGTCCCCATCAATCAGACCGAGTGCGTACCAGCACCAATGATCCGATCGATCACACGGAGTGTGTACCAGCCCAAATGTCCCCATCGATCACACCGAGTGTGTACCAGCCCAAGCGCCCCCATCGATCACTCCGAGTGTGTACCAGCCCGAGTGCCCCCATCGATCACACCGAGTGTGTACCAGCAGCAATGACCCATCGATCACACCGAGTGTGTACCAGCCCGAGTGTCCCCATCGATCACACCAAGTGTGTACCAGCCCAAGTGTTGCAATCGATCACACCGAGTGTGTATCAGCACCAATGCCCCCATCGATCACACCGAGTGTGTACCAGCCCGAGTACCCCCATTGATCACACTGAGTGTGTACCAGCCCGAGTGCCCCCATCGATCACACCGAGTGTGTTCCAGCCCGAGTGGCACAATCGATCACACCGGGTGTGTACCAGCCCGAGTGCCCCCATCGATCACACCGAGTGTGTACCAGCAGCAATGACCCATCGAACACACCGAGCGTGTACCAGCCCGAGAGCCCCCATCAAACACACCGAGTGTGTACCAGCACCAATGTACCCATCGATCACACCGAGTGTACACCAGCCCGAGTGTCTCCATCGATCACACCGAGTGTGTCCCAGCCCCAGTGTCCCCATCCATCACACCGAGTGTGTACCAGCACCAATGTACCCATCGATCACACCGAGTGTGTACCAGCCCGAGTGTCCCCATCGATCACACGGAGTGTGTACCAGCCCGACTCCCCAATTGATCACACCGAGTGTGTACCAGCCCGAGTGCCCCCATTGATCACACTGAGTGTGCACCAGCCCGAGTGCCCCCATCGATCACACCGAGTGTGTACCAGCCCGAGAGCCCCCATCAATCACACCGAGTGTGTACCAGCCCGAGTGTCCCCATCGATCACACAACGTGTGTACCAACCCGAGTGACCGATCGATCACACCAAAAGTGTACCATCCCGAGTGTCCCCATCGATCACACCGAGTGTGTACCAACCCGAGTGCCCCCATCGAAAAAACCGAGTGTGTACCAGCCCGAGAGCCCCCATCAATCACACCGAGTGTGTACCAGCCCGAGTGTCCCCATCGATCACACCATGCGTGTACGAGCCCGAGTGACCGATCGATCACACCGAGTGTGTACCAGCCCGAGTGTCCCCATCAATCACACCGAGTGCGTACCAGCACCAATGATCCGATCGATCACACCGAGTGTGTACCAGCCCAAATGTCCCCATCGATCACACCGAGTGTGTACCAGCCCAAGCGCCCCCATCGATCACTCCGAGTATGTACCAGCCCGAGTGCCCCCATCGATCACACCAAGTGTGTACCAGCAGCAATGCCCCCATCGATCACACCGAGTGTGTACCAGCCCGAGTGTCCCCATCGATCACACCGAGTGTGTACCGGCCCAAGTGTTGCAATCGATCACACCGAGTGTGTATCAGCACCAATGCCCCCATCGATCACACCAAGTGTGTACCAGCCCGAGTACCCCCATTGATCACACCGAGTGTGTACCAGCCCGAGTGCCCCCATCGATCAGACCACGTGTGTACAAGCCCGAGTGACCGATCGATCACACCGAAAGTGTACCAGCCCGAGTGTCCCCATCGATCATACCGAGTGTACACCAGCCCGAGTGTCCACTTCGATCACACCGAGTGTGTCCCAGCCCCAGTGTCCCCATCCATCACACCGATTGTGTACCAGCAACAATGTACCCATCGATCACACCGAGTGTGTACCAGCACAAATGTCCGCATCAATCACACTGAGTGTGTACCAGCACCAATGTCCCCATCGATCACACCGAGTGTGTACCAGCACCAATGTCCCCATCGATCACAGAGAGTGTGTACCAGCCCGAGTTTCCCCATCCATCACACCGAGTGTGTACCAGCCCCAGGGCCCCATCAATCACACCAAGCGTGTACTGGCATCAATGTACCCATTGATCACACCGAGTGTGTTCCAGCACCAATGTGCCCATCGATCACACCGTGTGTACCAGCCCGAGTGCCCCCATGGATCACACCGAGTGTGTACCAGTACCAATGTCCCCATCGATCACACTGTGTACCAATCCGAGTGTACCCATCGATCACACCGAGTGTGTACAAGCTCCAATGACCCCATCGATCACACAGAGTGTGTACCAGCCCGAGTGCCCCCATCGATCACACCGAGTGTGTACCAGCCCAAGTGCCCCCATCAATCACACCGAGTGTGTACCAACCCGAGTGCCCCCATCGAACACACCGAGCGTGTACCAGCCCGAGTGTCCCCATCGATCACACCGCGTGTGTACCAGCCCGAGTGACCCATCGATCACACCGAAAGTGTACCAGCCCGAGTGTCCCCATCGATCACACCGAGTGCGTACCAGCACGAGTGTCCCCGTCGATCACACGGAGTGTGTACCAGCCCAAGCGCCCCCATTGATCACACCGAGAGTGTTCCAGCCCGAGTGCCCCCATTGTTCACACCGAATATGTACCAGCCCGAGTGTTCCCATCGATCACACCAAGTGTACACCAGACCGAGTGTCTCCATCGATCACACCGCGTGTGTCCCAGCCCCAGTGTCCCCATCCATCACACCGAGGGTGTACCAGCACCAATGTACCCATCGATCACACCGAGTGTACACCAGCCCGAGTGTCTCCATCGATCACACCGAGTTTGTCCCTGCCCCAGTGTCCCCATCCATCACATCGTGTGTGTACCAGCACCAATGTACCCATCGATCACACCGAGTGTGTACCAGCCCGAGTGTCCCCATCGATCACACGGAGTGTGTACCAGCCCGACTGCCCCAATTGATCACACCGAGTGTGTACCAGCCCGAGTGCCCCCATCGATCACACTGAGTGTGCACCAGCCCGAGTGCCCCCATCGATCACACCGAGTGTGTACCAGCCCGAGACCCTCCATCAATCACACCGAGTGTGTACCAGCCCGAGTGTCCCCATCGATCACACCATGTGTGTACCAGCCCGAGTGACCGATCGATCACACCGAAAGTGTACCAGCCTGAGTCTCCCCATCAATCACACCGAGTGCGTACCAGCACCAATGATCCGATCGATCACACCGAGTGTGTACCAGCCCAAATGTCCCCATCGATCACACCGAGTGTGTACCAGCCCAAGCGCCCCCATCGATCACTCCGAGTGTGTACCAGCCCGAGTGCCCCCATCGATCACACCGAGTGTGTACCAGCAGCAATGACCCATCGATCACACCGAGTGTGTACCAGCCCGAGTGTCCCCATCGATCACACCGAGTGTGTACCAGCCCAAGTGTTGCAATCGATCACACCGAGTGTGTATCAGCACCAATGCCCCCATCGATCACACCGAGTGTGTACCAGCCCGAGTACCCCCATTGATCACACCGAGTGTGTACCAGCCCGAGTGCCCCAATCGATCACACCGAGTGTGTTCCAGCCCGAGTGGCACAATCGATCACACCGGGTGTGTACCAGCCCGAGTACCCCCATCGATCACACCGAGTGTACACAAGCCCGAGTGTCCCCATTGATCACACCGAGTGTGTCCCAGCCCCAGTGTCCCCATCCATCACACCGATTGTGTACCAGCACCAATGTACCCATCGATCATACCGAGTGTGTACCCGCACAAATGTCCGCATCAATCACACCGAGTGTGTACCAGCACCAATGTCCCCATCGATCACACTGAGTGTGTACCAGCACCAATGTCCCCATCGATCACAGAGAGTGTGTAGCAGCCCGAGTTTCCCCATCCATCACACCGAGTGTGCACCAGCCCCAGTGCCCCCATCAATCACACCAAGTGTGTACTGGCACCAATGTACCCATCGGTCACACCGAGTGTGTTCCAGCACCAATGTGCCCATCGATCACACCATGTGTACCAGCCCGAGTGCCCCCATGGATCACACCGACTGTGTACCAGTACCAATGTCCCCATCGATCACACTGTGTACCAGCCCGAGTGTACCCATCGATCACACCGAGCGTGTACAAGCTCCAATGACCCCATCGATCACACAGAGTGTGTACCAGCCCGAGTGCCCCCATCGATCACACCGAGTGTGTACCAGCGCGAGAGCCCCCATCCATCACACCGAGTGTGTACCAGCCCGAGTGTCCCCATCGATCACACATCGTGTGTACCAACCCGAGTGACCGATCGATCACACCGAAAGTGTACCAGCCCGAGAGTCCCCATCGATCACACCGAGTGTGTACCAGCCCGAGTGTTCCAATCGATCACACCGAGTGTGTATCAGCAACAATGCCCCCATCGATCACACCGAGTGTGTACCAGCCCGAGTTCCCCCATTGATCAAACCGAGTGTGTACCAGCCCGAGTGCCCCCATCGATCACACCGATTGTGTACCAGCCCGAGTGCCACCATCGATCACACCGAGTGTACACCAGCCCGAGTGACCCTTCGATCACACCGAGTGTGTCCCAGCCCCAGTGTCCCAATCCATCATACCGAGTGTGTACCAGCACCAATGTACCCATCGATCACACCACGTGTGTACCAGCCCGAGAGTCCCCATCGATCACACGGAGTGTGTACCAGCCCGACTGCCCCAATTGATCACACCGATTGTGTACCAGTCCGAGTGCCCCCATCGATCACACCGAGTGTACACCAGACCGAGTGTCTCCATCGATCACACCGAGTGTGTCCCAGCCCCAGTGTCCCCATCCATCACACCGAGGGTGTACCAGCACCAATGTACCCATCGATCACACCGAGTGTACACCAGCCCGAGTGTCTCCATCGATCACACCGAGTGTGTCCCAGCCCCAGTGTCCCCATCCATCACACCGAGTGTGTACCAGCACCAATGTACCCATCGATCACACCGAGTGTGTACCAGCCCGAGTGTCCTCATCGATCACACGGAGTGTGTACCAGCCCGACTGCCCCCATCGATCACACCGAGTGTGTACCAGCAGCAATGACCCATCGATCACACCGAGTGTGTACCAGCCCGAGTGTCCCCATCGATCACACCGAGTGTGTACCAGCCCAAGTGTTGCAATCGATCACACCGAGTGTGTATCAGCACCAATGCCCCCATCGATCACACCGAGTGTGTACCAGCCCGAGTACCCCCATTGATCACACCGAGTGTGTACCAGCCCGAGTGCCCCCATCGATCACACCGAGTGTGTACCAGCCCAACTGCCCCAATTGATTACACCGATTGTGTACCAGCCCGAGTGCCCCCATCGATCACACTGAGTGTGTACCAGCCCGAGTGCCCCCATCGATCACACCGAGTGTGTACCAGCCCGAGAGCCCCCATCAATCACACCGAGTGTGTACCAGCCCGAGTGTCCCCATCGAACACACCACGTGTGTACCAACCCGAGTGACCGATTGATCACACCGAAAGTGTACCAGCCCAAGTGTCCCCATCGATCACACCGAGTGTGTACCAACCCGAGTGCCCCCATCGAACACGCCGAGTGTGTACCAGCTCGAGAGCCCCCATCAATCACACCGAGTGTGTACCAGCCCGAGTGTCCCCATCAATCACACCATGTGTGTACCAGCCCGAGTGACCGATCGATCACACCGAAAGTGTACCAGCCCGAGTGTCCCCATCAATCACACCGAGTGCGTACCAGCACCAATGATCCGATCGATCACACCGAGTGTGCACCAGCCCAAATGTCCCCATCGATCACACCGAGTGTGTACCAGCCCAAGCGCCCCCATCGATCACTCCGAGTGTGTACCAGCCCGAGTGCCCCCATCGATCACACCGAGTGCGTACCAGCAGCAATGACCCATCGATCACACCGAGTGTGTACCAGCCCGAGTGTCCCCATCGATCACACCGAGTGTGTACCAGCCCAAGTGTTGCAATCGATCACAGCGAGTGTGTATCAGCACCAATGCCCCCATCGATCACACCGAGTGTGTACCAGCCCGAGTACCCCCATTGATCACACCGAGTGTGTACCAGCCCGAGTGCCCCCATCGATCACACCGAGTGTGTTCCAGCCCGAGTGGCACAATCGATCACACCGGGTGTGTACCAGCCCGAGTACCCCCATCGATCACACCGAGTGTACACAAGCCCGAGTGTCCCCATCGATCACACCGAGTGTGTCCCAGCCCCAGTGTCCCCATCCATCACACCGAGTGTGTACCAGCACCAATGTACCCATCGATCACACCGAGTGTGTACCAGCACAAATGTCCGCATCAATCACACCGACTGTGTACCAGCACCAATGTCCCCATCGATCACACCGAGTGTGTACCAGCACCAATGTCCCCATCGATCACAGAGAGTGTGTACCAGCCCGAGTTTCCCCATCCATCACACCGAGTGTGTACCAGCCCCAGTGCCCCCATCGATCACACCAAGTGTGTACTGGCACCAATGTACCCATCGGTCACACCGAGTGTGTTCCAGCACCAATGTGCCCATCGATCACACCGTGTGTACCAGCCCGAGTGCCCCCATGGATCACACCGACTGTGTACCAGTACCAATGTCCCCATCGATCACATTGTGTACCAGCCCGAGTGTACCCATCGATCACACCGAGCGTGTACAAGCTCCAATGACCCCATCGATCACACAGAGTGTGTACCAGCCCGAGTGCCCCCATCGATCACACCGAGTGTGTACCAGCCTGAGAGCCCCCATCAATCACACCAAGTGTGTACCAGCCCGAGTGTCCCCATCGATCACACCACGTGTGTACCAACCCGAGTGACCGATCGATCACACCGAAAGTGTACCAGCCCGAGAGTCCCCATCAAACACACCGAGTGTGTACCAGCCCGAGTGTCCCCATCGATCACACCGCGTGTGTACCAGCCCGAGTGACCCATCGATCACACCGAGTGCGTACCAGCCCAAGTGTCCCCGTCGATCACACGGAGTGTGTACCAGCCCAAGCGCCCCCATTGATCACACCGAGTGTGTTCCAGCCCGAGTGCCCCCATTGTTCACACCGAGTATGTACCAGCCCGAGTGTTCCCATCGATCACACCGCGTGTACACCAGCCCGAGTGTCTCCATCGATCACACCGAGTGTGTCCCAGCCCCAGTGTCCCCATCCATCACACCGAGGGTGTACCAGCACCAATGTACCCATCGATCACACCGAGTGTACACCAGCCCGAGTGTCTCCATCGATCACACCGAGTGTGTCCCAGCCCCAGTGTCCCCATCCATCACACCGAGTGTGTACCAGCACCAATGTACCCATCGATCACACCGAGTGTGTACCAGCCCGAGTGTCCCCATCGATCACACGGAGTGTGTACCAGCCCGACTCCCCAATTGATCACACCGAGTGTGTACCAGCCCGAGTGCCCCCACCGATCACACTGAGTGTGCACCAGCCCGAGTGCCCCCATCGATCACACCGAGTGTGTACCAGCCCGAGAGCCCCCATCAATCACACCGAGTGTGTACCAGCCCGAGTGTCCCCATCGATCACACCACGTGTGTACCAACCCGAGTGACCAATCGATCACACCAAAAGTGTACCATCCCGAGTGTCCCCATCGATCACACCGAGTGTGTACCAACCCGAGTGCCCCCATCGAAAACATCGAGTGTGTACCAGCCCGAGAGCCCCCATCAATCACATCGAGTGTGTACCAGCCCGAGTGTCCCCATCGATCACACCATGCATGTACGAGCCCGAGTGACCGATCGATCACACCGAGTGTGTACCAGTCCGAGTGTCCCCATCAATCACACCGAGTGCGTACCAGCACCAATGATCCGATCGATCACACCGAGTGTGCACCAGCCCAAATGTCCCCATCGATCACACCGAGTGTGTACCAGCCCAAGCGCCCCCATCGATCACTCCGAGTATGTACCAGCCCGAGTGCCCCCATCGATCACACCGAGTGTGTACCAGCAGCAATGCCCCCATCGATCACACCGAGTGTGTACCAGCCCGAGTGTCCCCATCGATCACACCGAGTGTGTACCGGCCCAAGTGTTGCAATCGATCACACCGAGTGTGTATCAGCACCAATGCCCCCATCGATCACACCGAGCGTGTACCAGCCCGAGAGCCCCCATCAAACACACCGAGTGTGTACCAGCCCGAGTGTCCCCATCGATCACACCGCGTGTGTACCAGCCCGAGTGACCCATCGATCACACCGAAAGTGTACCAGCGCGAGTGTCCCCATCGATCACACCGAGTGCGTACCAGCACGAGTGTCCCCGTCGATCACACGGAGTGTGTACCAGCCCAAGCGCCCCCATTGATCACACCGAGTGTGTTCCAGCCCGAGTGCCCCCATTGTTCACACCGAATATGTACCAGCCCGAGTGTTCCCATCGATCACACCAAGTGTACACCAGACCGAGTGTCTCCATCGATCACACCGAGTGTGTCCCAGCCCCAGTGTCCCCATCCATCACACCGAGGGTGTACCAGCACCAATGTACCCATCGATCACACCGAGTGTACACCAGCCCGAGTGTCTCCATCGATCACACCGAGTTTGTCCCAGCCCCAGTGTCCCCATCCGTCACATCGTGTGTGTACCAGCACCAATGTACCCATCGATCACACCGAGTGTGTACCAGCCCGAGTGTCCCCATCGATCACACGGAGTGTGTACCAGCCCGACTGCCCCAATTGATCACACCGAGTGTGTACCAGCCCGAGTGCCCCCATCGATCACACTGAGTGTGCACCAGCCCGAGTGCCCCCATCGATCACACCGAGTGTGTACCAGCCCGAGACCCTCCATCAATCACACCGAGTGTGTACCAGCCCGAGTGTCCCCATCGATCACACCATGTGTGTACCAGCCCGAGTGACCGATCGATCACACCGAAAGTGTACCAGCCTGAGTGTCCCCATCAATCACACCGAGTGCGTACCAGCACCAATGATCCGATCGATCACACCGAGTGTGTACCAGCCCAAATGTCCCCATCGATCACACCGAGTGTGTACCAGCCCAAGCGCCCCCATCGATCACTCCGAGTGTGTACCAGCCCGAGTGCCCCCATCGATCACACCGAGTGTGTACCAGCAGCAATGACCCATCGATCACACCGAGTGTGTACCAGCCCGAGTGTCCCCATCGATCACACCGAGTGTGTACCAGCCCAAGTGTTGCAATCGATCACACCGAGTGTGTATCAGCACCAATGCCCCCATCGATCACACCGAGTGTGTACCAGCCCGAGTACCCCCATTGATCACACCGAGTGTGTACCAGCCCGAGTGCCCCCATCGATCACACCGAGTGTGTTCCAGCCCGAGTGGCACAATCGATCACACCGGGTGTGTACCAGCCCGAGTACCCCCATCGATCACACCGAGTGTACACAAGCCCGAGTGTCCCCATCGATCACACCGAGTGTGTCCCAGCCCCAGTGTCCCCATCCATCACACCGAGTGTGTACCAGCACCAATGTACCCATCGATCATACCGAGTGTGTACCCGCACAAATGTCCGCATCAATCACACCGAGTGTGTACCAGCACCAATGACCCCATCGATCACACAGAGTGTGTACCAGCCCGAGTGCCCCCATCGATCACACCGAGTGTGTACCAGCCCGAGAGCCCCCATCAATCACACCGAGTGTGTACCAGCCCGAGTGTCCCCATCGATCACACCACGTGTGTACCAACCCGAGTGACCGATCGATCACACCGAAAGTGTACCAGCCCGAGAGTCCCCATCGATCACACCGAGTGTGTACCAGCCCGAGTGTTCCAATCGATCACACCGAGTGTGTATCAGCAACAATGCCCCCATCGATCACACCGAGTGTGTACCAGCCCGAGTACCCCCATTGATCAAACCGAGTGTGTACCAGCCCGAGTGCCCCCATCGATCACACCGATTGTGTACCAGCCCGAGTGCCACCATCGATCACACCGAGTGTGTACCAGCCCGAGTACCCCCATCGATCACACCGAGTGTACACCAGCCCGAGTGACCCTTCGATCACACCGAGTGTGTCCCAGCCCCAGTGTCCCAATCCATCATACCGAGTGTGTACCAGCACCAATGTACCCATCGATCACACCACGTGTGTACCAGCCCGAGTGTCCCCATCGATCACACGGATTGTGTACCAGCCCGACTGCCCCAATTGATCACACCGATTGTGTACCAGTCCGAGTGCCCCCATCGATCACACCGAGTGTACACCAGACCGAGTGTCTCCATCGATCACACCGAGTGTGTCCCAGCCCCAGTTTCCCCATCCATCACACCGAGGGTGTACCAGCACCAATGTACCCATCGATCACACCGAGTGTACACCAGCCCGAGTGTCTCCATCGATCACACCGAGTGTGTCCCAGCCCCAGTGTCCCCATCAATCACACCGAGTGTGTACCAGCACCAATGTACCCATCGATCACACCGAGTGTGTACCAGCCCGAGTGTCCCCATCGATCACACGGAGTGTGTACCAGCCCGACTGCCCCCATCGATCACACCGAGTGTGTACCAGCAGCAATGACCCATCGATCACACCGAGTGTGTACCAGCCCGAGTGTCCCCATCGATCACACCGAGTGTGTACCAGCCCAAGTGTTGCAATCGATCACACCGAGTGTGTATCAGCACCAATGCCCCCATCGATCACACCGAGTGTGTACCAGCCCGAGTACCCCCATTGATCACACCGAGTGTGTACCAGCCCGAGTGCCCCCATCGATCACACCGAGTGTGTACCAGCCCAACTGCCCCAATTGATCACACCGAGTGTGTACCAGCCCGAGTGCCCCCATCGATCACACTGAGTGTGTACCAGCCCGAGTGCCCCCATCGATCACACCGAGTGTGTACCAGCCCGAGAGCCCCCATCAATCACACCGAGTGTGTACCAGCCCGAGTGTCCCCATCGAACACACCACGTGTGTACCAACCCGAGTGACCGATTGATCACACCGAAAGTGTACCAGCCCAAGTGTCCCCATCGATCACACCGAGTGTGTACCAACCCGAGTGCCCCCATCGAACACGCTGAGTGTGTACCAGCTCGAGAGCCCCCATCAATCACACCGAGTGTGTACCAGCCCGAGTGTCCCCATCAATCACACCATGTGTGTACCAGCCCGAGTGACCGATCGATCACACCGAAAGTGTACCAGCCCGAGTGTCCCCATCAATCACACCGAGTGCGTACCAGCACCAATGATCCGATCGATCACACCGAGTGTGTACCAGCCCAAATGTCCCCATCGATCACACCGAGTGTGTACCAGCCCAAGCGCCCCCATCGATCACTCCGAGTGTGTACCAGCCCGAGTGCCCCCATCGATCACACCGAGTGTGTACCAGCCCGAGTACCCCCATTGATCACACCGAGTGTGTACCAGCCCGAGTGCCCCCATCGATCACACCGAGTGTGTACCAGCCCAACTGCCCCAATTGATCACACCGAGTGTGTACCAGCCCGAGTGCCCCCATCGATCACACTGAGTGTGTACCAGCCCGAGTGCCCCCATCGATCACACCGAGTGTGTACCAGCCCGAGAGCCCCCATCAATCACACCGAGTGTGTACCAGCCCGAGTGTCCCCATCGAACACACCACGTGTGTACCAACCCGAGTGACCGATTGATCACACCGAAAGTGTACCAGCCCAAGTGTCCCCATCGATCACACCGAGTGTGTACCAACCCGAGTGCCCCCATCGAACACGCTGAGTGTGTACCAGCTCGAGAGCCCCCATCAATCACACCGAGTGTGTACCAGCCCGAGTGTCCCCATCAATCACACCATGTGTGTACCAGCCCGAGTGACCGATCGATCACACCGAAAGTGTACCAGCCCGAGTGTCCCCATCAATCACACCGAGTGCGTACCAGCACCAATGATCCGATCGATCACACCGAGTGTGTACCAGCCCAAATGTCCCCATCGATCACACCGAGTGTGTACCAGCCCAAGCGCCCCCATCGATCACTCCGAGTGTGTACCAGCCCGAGTGCCCCCATCGATCACACCGAGTGTGTACCAGCAGCAATGACCCATCGATCACACCGAGTGTGTACCAGCCCGAGTGTCCCCATCGATCACACCGAGTGTGTACCAGCCCAAGTGTTGCAATCGATCACACCGAGTGTGTATCAGCACCAATGCCCCCATCGATCACACCGAGTGTGTACCAGCCCGAGTACCCCCATTGATCACACCGAGTGTGTACCAGCCCGAGTGCCCCCATCGATCACACCGAGTGTGTTCCAGCCCGAGTGGCACAATCGATCACACCGGGTGTGTACCAGCCCGAGTACCCCCATCGATCACACCGAGTGTACACAAGCCCGAGTGTCCCCATCGATCACACCGAGTGTGTCCCAGCCCCAGTGTCCCCATCCATCACACCGAGTGTGTACCAGCACCAATGTACCCATCGATCACACCGAGTGTGTACCAGCACAAATGTCCGCATCAATCACACCGACTGTGTACCAGCACCAATGTCCCCATCGATCACACCGAGTGTGTACCAGCACCAATGTCCCCATCGATCACAGAGAGTGTGTACCAGCCCGAGTTTCCCCATCCATCACACCGAGTGTGTACCAGCCCCAGTGCCCCCATCGATCACACCAAGTGTGTACTGGCACCAATGTACCCATCGGTCACACCGAGTGTGTTCCAGCACCAATGTGCCCATCGATCACACCGTGTGTACCAGCCCGAGTGCCCCCATGGATCACACCGACTGTGTACCAGTACCAATGTCCCCATCGATCACATTGTGTACCAGCCCGAGTGTACCCATCGATCACACCGAGCGCGTACAAGCTCCAATGACCCCATCGATCACACAGAGTGTGTACCAGCCCGAGTGCCCCCATCGATTACACCGAGTGTGTACCAGCCCTAGAGCCCCCATCAATCACACCGAGTGTGTACCAGCCCGAGTGTCCCCATCGATCACACCACGTGTGTACCAACCCGAGTGACCGATCGATCACACCGAAAGTGTACCAGCCCGAGAGTCCCCAACAAACACACCGAGTGTGTACCAGCCCGAGTGTCCCCATCGATCACACCGCGTGTGTACCAGCCCGAGTGACCCATCGATCACACCGAGTGCGTACCAGCCCAAGTGTCCCCGTCGATCACACGGAGTGTGTACCAGCCCAAGCGCCCCCATTGATCACACCGAGTGTGTTCCAGCCCGAGTGCCCCCATTGTTCACACCGAGTATGTACCAGCCCGAGTGTTCCCATCGATCACACCGAGTGTACACCATCCCGAGTGTCTCCATCGATCACACCGAGTGTGTCCCAGCCCCAGTGTCCCCATCCATCACACCGAGGGTGTACCAGCACCAATGTACCCATCGATCACACCGAGTGTACACCAGCCCGAGTGTCTCCATCGATCACACCGAGTGTGTCCCAGCCCCAGTGTCCCCATCCATCACACCGAGTGTGTACCAGCACCAATGTACCCGTCGATCACACCGAGTGTGTACCACCCCGAGTGTCCCCATCGATCATACGGAGTGTGTACCAGCCCGACTCCCCAATTGATCACACCGAGTGTGTACCAGCCCGAGTGCCCCCACCGATCACACTGAGTGTGCACCAGCCCGAGTGCCCCCATCGATCACACCGAGTGTGTACTAGCCCGAGAGCCCCCATCAATCACACCGAGTGTGTACCAGCCCGAGTGTCCCCATCGATCACACCACGTGTGTACCAACCCGAGCGACCAATCGATCACACCAAAAGTGTACCATCCCGAGTGTCCCCATCGATCACACCGAGTGTGTACCAACCCGAGTGCCCCCATCGAAAACACCGAGTGTGTACCAGCCCGAGAGCCCCCATCAATCACATCGAGTGTGTACCAGCCCGAGTGTCCCCATCGATCACACCATGCATGTACGAGCCCGAGTGACCGATCGATCACACCGAGTGTGTACCAGCCCGAGTGTCCCCATCAATCACACCGAGTGCGTACCAGCACCAATGATCCGATCGATCACACCGAGTGTGTACCAGCCCAAATGTCCCCATCGATCACACCGAGTGTGTACCAGCCCAAGCGCCCCCATCGATCACTCCGAGTATGTACCAGCCCGAGTGCCCCCATCGATCGCACCGAGTGTGTACCAGCAGCAATGCCCCCATCGATCACACCGAGTGTGTACCAGCCCGAGTGTCCCCATCGATCACACCGAGTGTGTACCGGCCCAAGTGTTGCAATCGATCATAACGAGTGTGTATCAGCACCAATGCCCCCATCGATCACACCAAGTGTGTACCAGCCCGAGTACCCCCATTGATCACACCGAGTGTGTACCAGCCCGAGGGCCCCCATCGATCAGACCACGTGTGTACCAGCCCGAGTGACCGATCGATCACACCGAAAGTGTACCAGCCCGAGTGTCCCCATCGATCACACCGAGTGTACACCAGCCCGAGTGTCCCCTTCGATCACACCGAGTGTGTCCCAGCCCCAGTGTCCCCATCCATCACACCGATTGTGTACCAGCAACAATGTACCCATCGATCACACCGAGTGTGTACCAGCACAAATGTCCGCATCAATCACACTGAGTGTGTACCAGCACCAATGTCCCCATCGATCACACCGAGTGTGTACCAGCACCAATGTCCCCATCGATCACAGAGAGTGTGTACCAGCCCGAGTTTCCCCATCCATCACACCGAGTGTGTACCAGCCCCAGTGCCCCCATCGATCACACCAAGCGTGTACTGACACCAATGTACCCATTGATCACACCGAGTGTGTTCCAGCACCAATGTGCCCATCGATCACACCGTGTGTACCAGCCCGAGTGCCCCCATGGATCACACCGAGTGTGTACCAGTACCAATGTCCCCATCGATCACACTGTGTACCAATCCGAGTGTACCCATCGATCACACCGAGTGTGTACAAGCTCCAATGACCCCATCGATCACACAGAGTGTGTACCAGCCCGAGTGCCCCCATCGAACACACCGAGCGTGTACCAGCCCGAGAGCCCCCATCAAACACACCGAGTGTCTACCAGCCCGAGTGTCCCCATCGATCACACCGCGTGTGTACCAGCCCGAGTGACCCATCGATCACACCGAAAGTGTACCAGCCCGAGTGTCCCCATCGATCACACCGAGTGCGTACCAGCCCGAGTGTCCCCGTCGATCACACGGAGTGTGTACCAGCCCAAGCGCCCCCATTGATCACACCGAGTGTGTTCCAGCCCGAGTGCCCCCATTGTTCACACCGATTATCTACCAGCCCGAGTGTTCCCATCGATCACACCAAGTGTACACCAGACCGAGTGTCTCCATCGATCACACCGAGTGTGTCCCAGCCCCAGTGTCCCCATCCATCACACCGAGGGTGTACCAGCACCAATGTCCCCATCGATCACACCGAGTGTACACCAGCCCGAGTGTCTCCATCGATCACACCGAGTTTGTCCCAGCCCCAGTGTCCCCATCCAGCACACCGAGTGTGTACCAGCCCGAGAGCCCCCATCAATCACACCGAGTGTGTACCAGCCCGAGTCTCCCCATCGATCACACCACGTGTGTACCAACCCGAGTGCCGATCGATCACACCGAAAGTGTACCAGCCCGAGTGTCCCCATCGATCACACCGAGTGTGTACCAACCCGAGTGCCCCCAACAAACATGCCGAGTGTGTACCAGCCCGAGTGACCGATCGATCACACCGAAAGTGTACCAGCCTGAGTGTCCCCATCAATCACACCGAGTGCGTACCAGCACCAATGATCCGATCGATCACACCGAGTGTGTACCAGCCCAAATGTCTCCATCGATCACACCGAGTGTGTACCAGCCCAAGCGCCCCCATCGATCACTCCGAGTGTGTACCAGCCCGAGTGCCCCCATCGATCACACCGAGTGTGTACCAGCAGCAATGACCCATCGATCACACCGAGTGTGTACCAGCCCGAGTGTCCCCATCGATCACACCGAGTGTGTACCAGCCCAAGTGTTGCAATCGATCACACCGAGTGTGTATCAGCACCAATGCCCCCATCGATCACACCGAGTGTGTACCAGTTCGAGTACCCCCATTGATCACACCGAGTGTGTACCAGCCCGAGTGCCCCCATCGATCACACCGAGTGTGTTCCAGCCCGAGTGGCACAATCGATCACACCGGGTGTGTACCAGCCCGAGTACCCCCATCGATCACACCGAGTGTACACAAGCCCGAGTGTCCCCATCGATCACACCGAGTGTGTCCCAGCCCCAGTGTCCCCATCCATCACACCGAGTGTGTACCAGCACCAATGTACCCATCGATCACACCGAGTGTGTACCAGCACAAATGCCGGCATCAATCACACCGAGTGTGTACCAGCACCAATGTCCCCATCGATCACACCGAGTGTGTACCAGCACCAATGTCCCCATCGATCACAGAGAGTGTGTACCAGCCCGAGTTTCCCCATCCATCACACCGAGTGTGTACCAGCCCCAGTGCCCCCATCGATCACACCAAGTGTGTACTGGCACCAATGTACCCATCGTTCACACCGAGTGTGTTCCAGCACCAATGTGCCCATCGATCACACCGTGTGTACCAGCCCGAGTGCCCCCATGGATCACACCGACTGTGTACCAGTACCAATGTCCCCATCGATCACACTGTGTACCAGCCCGAGTGTACCCATTGATCACACCGAGCGTGTACAAGCTCCAATGACCCCATCGATCACACAGAGTGTGTACCAGCCCGAGTGCCCCCATCGATCACACCGAGTGTGTACCAGCCCGAGAGCCCCCATCAATCACACCGAGTGTGTACCAGCCCGAGTGTCCCCATCGATCACACCACGTGTGTGCCAACCCGAGTGACCGATCGATCACACCGAAAGTGTACCAGCCCGAGAGTCCCCATCGATCACACCGAGTGTGTACCAGCCCGAGTGTTCCAATCGATCACACCGAGTGTGTATCAGCAACAATGCCCCCATCGATCACACCGAGTGTGTACCAGCCCGAGTTCCCCCATTGATCAAACAGAGTGTGTACCAGCCCGAGTGCCCCCATCGATCACACCGATTGTGTACCAGCCCGAGTGCCACCATCGATCACACCGAGTGTGTACCAGCCCGAGTGCCACCATCGATCACACCGAGTGTGTACCAGCCCGAGTACCCCCATCGATCACACCGAGTGTACACCAGCCCGAGTGACCCTTCAATCACACCGAGTGTGTCCCAGCCCCAGTGTCCCCATCCATCACACCGACTGTGTACCAGCACCAATGTACCCATCGATCACACCGAGTGTGTACCAGCACAACTGTCCGCATCAATCACACTGAGTGTGTACCAGCACCAATGTCCCCATCGATCACACCGAGTGTGTACCAGCACCAATGTCCCCATCGATCACAGAGAGTGTGTACCAGCCCGAGTTTCCCCATTCATCACACCGAGTGTGTACCAGCCCGAGTGCCCCCATCGATCACACCAAGTGTGTACTGGCACCAATGTACCCATCGATCACACCGAGTGTGTTCCAGCACCAATGTGCCCATCGATCACACCGTGTGTACCAGCCCGAGTGCCCCCATGGATCGCACCGAGTGTGTACCAGTACCAATGTCCCCATCGATCACACTGTGTACCAATCCGAGTGTACCCATCGATCACACCGAGTGTGTACAAGCTCCAATGACGCCATCGGTCACACAGAGTGTGTACCAGCCCGAGTGCCCCCATCGATCACACCGAGTGTGTACCAGCCCGAGTGCCCCCATCAATCACACCGAGTGTGTACCAACCCGAGTGCCCCCATCGAACACACCGAGCGTGTGCCAGCCCGAGAGCCCCCATCAAACACACCGAGTGTGTACCAGCCCGAGTGTCCCCATCCATCACACCGCGTGTGTACCAGCCCGAGTGACCCATCGATCACACCGAAAGTGTACCAGCCCGAGTGTCCCCATCGATCACACCGAGTGCGTACCAGCCCGAGTGTCCCCGTCGATCACACGGAGTGTGTACCAGCCCAAGCGCCCCCATTGATCACACCGAGTGTGTTCCAGCCCGAGTGCCCCCATTGTTCACACCGAGTATGTACCAGCCCGAGTGTCCCCATCGATCACACCGAGTGTGTACCAGCCCGAGTGTTCCAATCGATCACACCGAGTGTGTATCAGCAACAATGCCCCCATCGATCACACCGAGTGTGTACCAGCCCGAGTTCCCCCATTGATCAAACCGAGTGTGTACCAGCCCGAGTGCCCCCATCGATCACACCGATTGTGTACCAGCCCGAGTGCCACCATCGATCACACCGAGTGTGTACCAGCCCGAGTACCCCCATCGATCACAACGAGTGTACACCAGGCCGAGTGACCCATCGATCACACCGAGTGTGTACCAGCCCGAGTTCCCCCATTGATCAAACCGAGTGTGTACCAGCCCGAGTGCCCCCATCGATCACACCGATTGTGTACCAGCCCGAGTGCCACCATCGATCACACCGAGTGTGTACCAGCCCGAGTACCCCCATCGATCACACCGAGTGTACACCAGCCCGAGTGACCCTTCAATCACACCGAGTGTGTCCCAGCCCCAGTGTCCCCATCCATCACACCGAGTGTGTACCAGCCCGAGTGTCCCCATCGATCACACGGAGTGTGTACCAGCCCGACTGCCCCAATTGATCACACCGAGTGTGTACCAGTTCGAGTGCCCCCATCGATCACACTGAGTGTGTACCAGCCCGAGTGCCCCCATCGATCACACCGAGTGTGTTCCAGCCCGAGTGGCACAATCGATCACACCGGGTGTGTACCAGCCCGAGTAACCCCATCGATCACACCGAGTGTACACAAGCCCGAGTGTCCCCATCGATCACACCGAGTGTGTCCCAGCCCCAGTGTCCCCATCCATCACACCGAGTGTGTACCAGCACCAATGTACCCATCGATCACACCGAGTGTGTACCAGCACAAATGCCCGCATCAATCACACCGAGTGTGTACCAGCACCAATGTCCCCATCGATCACACCGAGTGTGTACCAGCACAAATGCCCGCATCAATCACACCGAGTGTGTACCAGCACCAATGTCCCCATCGATCACACCGAGTGTGTACCAGCACCAATGTCCCCATCGATCACAGAGAGTGTGTACCAGCCCGAGTTTCCCCATCCATCACACCGAGTGTGTACCAGCCCCAGTGCCCCCATCGATCACACCAAGTGTGTACTGGCACCAATGTACCCATCGTTCACACCGAGTGTGTTCCAGCACCAATGTGCCCATCGATCACACCGTGTGTACCAGCCCGAGTGCCCCCATGGATCACACCGACTGTGTACCAGTACCAATGTCCCCATCGATCACACTGTGTACCAGCCCGAGTGTACCCATCGATCACACCGAGCGTGTACAAGCTCCAATGACCCCATCGATCACACAGAGTGTGTACCAGCCCGAGTGCCCCCATCGATCACACCGAGTGTGTACCAGCCCGAGTGTCCCCATCGATCACACCACGTGTGTACCAACCCGAGTGACCGATCGATCACACCGAAAGTGTACCAGCCCGAGAGTCCCCATCGATCACACCGAGTGTGTACCAGCCCGAGTGTTCCAATCGATCACACCGAGTGTGTATCAGCAACAATGCCCCCATCGATCACACCGAGTGTGTACCAGCCCGAGTTCCCCCATTGATCAAACCGAGTGTGTACCAGCCCGAGTGCCCCCATCGATCACACCGATTGTGTACCAGCCCGAGTGCCACCATCGATCACACCGAGTGTGTACCAGCCCGAGTACCCCCATCGATCACACCGAGTGTACACCAGCCCGAGTGACCCTTCGATCACACCGAGTGTGTCCCAGCACCAGTGTCCCCATCCATCACACCGACTGTGTACCAGCACCAATGTACCCATCGATCACACCGAGTGTGTACCAGCACAACTGTCCGCATCAATCACACTGAGTGTGTACCAGCACCAATGTCCCCATCGATCACACCGAGTGTGTACCAGCACCAATGTCCCCATCGATCACAGAGAGTGTGTACCAGCCCGAGTTTCCCCATTCATCACACCGAGTGTGTACCAGCCCGAGTGCCCCCATCGATCACACCAAGTGTGTACTGGCACCAATGTACCCATCGATCACACCGAGTGTGTTCCAGCACCAATGTGCCCATCGATCACACCGTGTGTACCAGCCCGAGTGCCCCCATGGATCGCACCGAGTGTGTACCAGTACCAATGTCCCCATCGATCACACTGTGTACCAATCCGAGTGTACCCATCGATCACACCGAGTGTGTACAAGCTCCAATGACCCCATCGGTCACACAGAGTGTGTACCAGCCCGAGTGCCCCCATCGATCACACCGAGTGTGTACCAGCCCGAGTGCCCCCATCAATCACACCGAGTGTGTACCAACCCGAGTGCCCCCATCGAACACACCGAGCGTGTACCAGCCCGAGAGCCCCCATCAAACACACCGAGTGTGTACCAGCCCGAGTGTCCCCATCCATCACACCGCGTGTGTACCAGCCCGAGTGACCCATCGATCACACCGAAAGTGTACCAGCCCGAGTGTCCCCATCGATCACACCGAGTGCGTACCAGCCCGAGTGTCCCCGTCGATCACACGGAGTGTGTACCAGCCCAAGCGCCCCCATTGATCACACCGAGTGTGTTCCAGCCCGAGTGCCCCCATTGTTCACACCGAGTATGTACCAGCCCGAGTGTCCCCATCGAACACACCGAGTGTGTACCAGCCCGAGTGTTCCAATCGATCACACCGAGTGTGTATCAGCAACAATGCCCCCATCGATCACACCGAGTGTGTACCAGCCCGAGTTCCCCCATTGATCAAACCGAGTGTGTACCAGCCCGAGTGCCCCCATCGATCACACCGATTGTGTACCAGCCCGAGTGCCACCATCGATCACACCGAGTGTGTACCAGCCCGAGTACCCCCATCGATCACAACGAGTGTACACCAGCCCGAGTGACCCATCGATCACACCGAGTGTGTACCAGCCAGAGTTCCCCCATTGATCAAACCGAGTGTGTACCAGCCTGAGTGCCCCCATCGATCACACCGATTGTGTACCAGCCCGAGTGCCACCATCGATCACACCGAGTGTGTACCAGCCCGAGTACCCCCATCGATCACACCGAGTGTACACCAGCCCGAGTGACCCTTCGATCACACCGAGTGTGTCCCAGCCCCAGTGTCCCCATCCATCACACCGAGTGTGTACCAGCACCAATGTACCCATCGATCACACCGAGTGTGTACCAGCCCGAGTGTCCCCATCGATCACACGGAGTGTGTACCAGCCCGACTGCCCCAATTGATCACACCGAGTGTGTACCAGTTCGAGTGCCCCCATCGATCACACTGAGTGTGTACCAGCCCGAGTGCCCCCATCGATCACACCGAATGTGTTCCAGCCCGAGTGGCACAATCGATCACACCGGGTGTGTACCAGCCCGAGTACCCCCATCGATCACACCGAGTGTACACAAGCCCGAGTGTCCCCATCGATCACACCGAGTGTGTCCCAGCCCCAGTGTCCCCATCCATCACACCGAGTGTGTACCAGCACCAATGTACCCATCGATCACACCGAGTGTGTACCAGCACAAATGCCCGCATCAATCACACCGAGTGTGTACCAGCACCAATGTCCCCATCGATCACACCGAGTGTGTACCAGCACCAATGTCCCCATCGATCACAGAGAGTGTGTACCAGCCCGAGTTTCCCCATCCATCACACCGAGTGTGTACCAGCCCCAGTGCCCCCATCGATCACACCAAGTGTGTACTGGCACCAATGTACCCATCGGTCACACCGAGTGTGTTCCAGCACCAATGTGCCCATCGATCACACCGTGTGTACCAGCCCGAGTGCCCCCATGGATCACACCGACTGTGTACCAGTACCAATGTCCCCATCGATCACACTGTGTACCAGCCCGAGTGTACCCATCGATCACACCGAGCGTGTACAAGCTCCAATGACCCCATCGATCACACAGAGTGTGTACCAGCCCGAGTGCCCCCATCGATCACACCGAGTGTGTACCAGCCCGAGAGCCCCCATCAATCACACCGAGTGTGTACCAGCCCTAGTGTCCCCATCGATCACACCACGTGTGTACCAACCCGAGTGACCGATCGATCACACCGAAAGTGTACCAGCCCGAGAGTCCCCATCGATCACACCGAGTGTGTACCAGCCCGAGTGTTCCAATCGATCACACCGAGTGTGTACCAGCAACAATGCCCCCATCGATCACACCGAGTGTGTACCAGCCCAAGCGCCCCCATCGATCACTCCGAGTGTGTACCAGCCCGAGTGCCCCCATCGATCACACCGAGTGTGTACCAGCAGCAATGCCCCCATCGATCACACCGAGTGTGTACCAGCCCGAGTGTCCCCATCGATCACACCGAGTGTGTACCAGCCCGAGTGTTCCAATCGATCACACCGAGTGTGTATCAGCACCAATGCCCCCATCGATCACACAGAGTGTGTACCAGCCCGAGTGTTCCAATCGATCACACCGAGTGTGTATCAGCACCAATGCCCCCATCGATCACACCGAGTGTGTACCAGCCCGAGTGCCCCCATTGATCACACCGAGTGTGTACCAGCCCGAGTGCCCCCATCGATCACACCGAGTTTGTTCCAGCCCGAGTGGCACAATCGATCACACCGGGTGTGTACCAGCCCGAGTACACCCATCGATCACACCAAGTGTACACAAGCCCGAGTGTCCCCATCGATCACACCGAGTGTGTCCCAGCCCCAGTGTCCCCATCCATCACACCGAGTGTGTACCAGCACCAATGTACCCATCGATCACACCGAGTGTGTACCAGCACAAATGTCCGCATCAATCACACCGACTGTGTACCAGCACCAATGTCCCCATCGATCACACCGAGTGTGTACCAGCACCAATGTCCCCATCGATCACAGAGATTGTGTACCAGCCCGAGTTTCCCCATCCATCACACCGAGTGTGTACCAGCCCCAGTGCCCCCATCGATCACAGCAAGTGTGTACTGGCACCAATGTACCCATCGGTCACACCGAGTGTGTTCCAGCACCAATGTGCCCATCGATCACACCGTGTGTACCAGCCTGAGTGTTCCAATCGATCACACCGAGTGTGTATCAGCACCAATGCCCCCATCGATCACACAGAGTGTGTACCAGCCCGAGTGCCCCCATTGATCACACCGAGTGTGTACCAGCCCGAGTGCCCCCATCGATCACACCGAGTGTGTACCAGCCCGAGTGCCCCCATCGATCACACCGAGTGTACACCAGCCCGAGTGTCCCCATCGATCACACCGAGTGTGTACCAGCACCAATGTACCCATCGATCACACCGGGTGTGTACCAGCACAAATGTCCGCATCTATCACACCTAGTGTGTACCAGCACCAATTCCCCATCGATCACACCGAGTGTGTACCAGCACCAATGTCCCCATCGATCACAGAGAGTGTGTGCTAGCACCAATGACACCATCGATCACATCGAGTGAGTACCAGCCCAAGTGTCCCCATCGATCACACCGAGTGTTTACCAGCCCAAGTGCCCCCATCGATCACACCGACTGTGTACAAGCCCGAGTGCCCCCATTGATCACACCGAGTGTGTACCAGACCAAGTGCCCCCATCGATCACACTGAGTGTGTACCAGCGCCAATGTCCCCATAGATCACTCCGAGAGTGTATCAGCACCAATGGCCGCATTGATCACACCGAGTGTGTACCAGCCCGAGTTTCCCCATCCATCACACCGAGTGTGTACCAGCCAGAGTGCCCCCATCGATCACACCAAGTGTGTACCAGAACCAATGTACCCATCGAACACACCGAGTGTGTTCCAGCACCAATGTGCCCATCGATCACAGAGTGTGTACCAGCCCGAGTGCCCCCATGGATCACACCAAGTGTGTACCAGCACCAATGTCCCCATCGATCACATTGAGTGTGTACCCGCCCGAGTGTACACATCGATCACACCGAGTGTGTACAAGCACCAATGACCCCATCGATCACACAGAGTGCGTACCAGCCCGAGTGCCCCCATCGATCACACCGAGTGTGTACCAACCCGAGTTCCCCCATCGAACACACCGATTGTGAACCAGCCCGAGAGCCCCCATCAATCACACCGAGTGTGTACCAGCCCGAGTGTCTCCATCGATCACACCACGTGTGTACCAGCCCGAGTGACCGATCGATCACACCGAAAGTGTACCAGCCCGAGTGTCCCCATCGATCACACCGAGTGCGTACCAGCACCAATGATCCGATCGATCACACCGAGTATGTACCAGCCCAAATGTCCCCATCGATCACACCGAGTGCGTACCAGCCCGAGTGCCCCCATCGATCACACCGATTGTGTACCAGCCCGAGTGCCCCCATCAATCACAGCGAGTGTGTACCAACCCGAGTGCCCCCATCGAACACACCGAGTGTGTACCAGCCCGAGAGCCCCCATCAATCACACCGAATGTGTACCAGCCCGAGTGTCCCCATCGATCACACCACGTGTGTAACAACCCGAGTGAGCGATCGATCACACCGAAAGTGTACCAGCCCGAGTGTCCCCATCGATCACACCGAGTGTGTACCAACCCGAGTTCCCCCATCGAACACACCGAGTGTGAACCAGCCCGAGAGCCCCCATCAATCACACCGAGTGTGTACCAGCCCGAGTGTCTCCATCGATCACACCACGTGTGTACCAGCCCGAGTGACCGATCGATCACACCGAAAGTGTACCAGCCCGAGTGTCCCCATCGATCACACCGAGTGCGTACCAGCACCAATGATCCGATCGATCACACCGAGTGTGTACCAGCCCAAATGTCCCCATCGATCACACCGAGTGTGTACCAGCCCAAGCGCCCCCATCGATCACTCCGAGTGTGTACCAGCCCGAGTGCCCCCATCGATCACACCGAGTGTGTACCAGCATCAATGCCCCCATCGATCACACCGAGTGTGTACCAGCCCAAGTGTCCCCATCGATCACACCGAGTGTGTACCAGCCCGAGTGTTCCAATCGATCACACCGAGTGTGTATCAGCACCAATGCCCCCATCGATCACACCGAGTGTGTACCAGCCCGAGTGCCCCCATTGATCACACCGAGTGTGTACCAGCCCGAGTGCCCCCATCGATCACACCGAGTTTGTTCCAGCCCGAGTGGCACAATCGATCACACCGGGTGTGTACCAGCCCGAGTACCCCCATCGATCACACCAAGTGTACACAAGCCCGAGTGTCCCCATCGATCACACCGAGTGTGTCCCAGCCCCAGTGTCCCCATCCATCACACCGAGTGTGTACCAGCACCAATGTACCCATCGATCACACCGAGTGTGTACCAGCACAAATGTCCGCGTCAATCACACCGACTGTGTACCAGCACCAATGTCCCCATCGATCACACCGAGTGTGTACCAGCACCAATGTCCCCATCGATCACAGAGATTGTGTACCAGCCCGAGTTTCCCCATCCATCACACCGAGTGTGTACCAGCCCCAGTGCCCCCATCGATCACACCAAGTGTGTACTGGCACCAATGTACCCATCGGTCACACCGAGTGTGTTCCAGCACCAATGTGCCCATCGATCACACCGTGTGTACCAGCCTGAGGGACCCATCGATCACACCGAAAGTGTACCAGCCCGAGTGTCGCCATCAATCACACCGAGTGCGTACCAGCCCGAGTGTCCCCATCGATCACACGGAGTGTTTACCAGCCCAAGCGCCCCCATTGATCACACCGAGTGTGTTCCAGCCCGAGTGCCCCCATTGTACACACCGAGTGTGTACCAGCCCGAGTGTTCCCATCGATCACACCGAGTGTACACCAGCCCGAGTGACTCCATCGATCACACTGAGTGTGTCCCAGCCCCAGTGTCCCCATCCATCACACCGAGTGTGTACCAGCACCAATGTACCCATCGATCACACCGAGTGTGTACCAGCCCGAGTGTCCCCATCGATCACATGGAGTGTGTACCAGCCCGACTGCCCCAATTGATCACACCGAATGTGTACCAGCCCGAGTGCCCCCATCGATCACACTGAGTGTGTACCAGCCCGAGTGCCCCCATCGATCACACCGAGTGTGTACCAGCCCGAGAGCCCCCATCAATCACACCGAGTGTGTACCAGCCCGAGTGTCCCCATCGATCACACCACGTGTGTACCAACCCGAGTGACCGATCGATCACACCGAAAGTGTGCCAGCCCGAGTGTCCCCATCGATCACACCGAGAGTGTACCAACCCGAGTGCCCACATGGAACACACCGAGTGTGTACCAGCCCGAGAGCCCCCATCAATCACACCGACTGTGTACCAGCCCGAGTGTCCCCTTCGATCACACCACGTGTGTACCAGCCCGAGGGGCCGATCGATCACACCAAAAGTGTACCAGCCCGAGTGTCCCCATCGATCACACCGAGTGCGTACCAGCACCAATGATCCGATCGATCACACCGAGTGTGTACCAGCCCAAATGTCCCCATCGATCACACCGAGTGTGTACCAGCCCAAGCGCCCCCATCGATCACTCCGAGTGTGTACCAGCCCGAGTGCCCCCATCGATCACACCGAGTGTGTACCAGCAGCAATGCCCCCATCGATCACACCGAGTGTGTACCAGCCCGAGTGTCCCCATCGATCACACCGAGTGTGTACCAGCCCGAGTGTTCCAATCGATCACACCGAGTGTGTATCAGCACCAATGCCCCCATCGATCACACAGAGTGTGTACCAGCCCGAGTGTTCCAATCGATCACACCGAGTGTGTATCAGCACCAATGCCCCCATCGATCACACCGAGTGTGTACCAGCCCGAGTGCCCCCATTGATCACACCGAGTGTGTACCAGCCCGAGTGCCCCCATCGATCACACCGAGTTTGTTCCAGCCCGAGTGGCACAATCGATCACACCGGGTGTGTACCAGCCCGAGTACACCCATCGATCACACCAAGTGTACACAAGCCCGAGTGTCCCCATCGATCACACCGAGTGTGTCCCAGCCCCAGTGTCCCCATCCATCACACCGAGTGTGTACCAGCACCAATGTACCCATCGATCACACCGAGTGTGTACCAGCACAAATGTCCGCATCAATCACACCGACTGTGTACCAGCACCAATGTCCCCATCGATCACACCGAGTGTACACCAGCCCGAGTGTCTCCATCGATCACACCGAGTGTGTCCCAGCCCCAGTGTCCCCATCCATCACACCGAGTGTGTACCAGCACCAATGTACCCATCGATCACACCGAGTGTGTACCAGCCCGAGTGTCCCCATCCATCACATGGAGTGTGTACCAGCCCGACTGCCCCAATTGATCACACCGAGTGTGTACCAGCCCGAGTGCCCCCATCGATCACACCGAGTGTGTACCAGCCCGAGAGCCCCCATCAATCACACCGAGTGTGTACCAGCCCGAGTGTCCCCATCGATCACACCACGTGTGTACCAACCCGAGTGACCGATCGATCACACCGAAAGTGTACCAGCCCGAGTGTCCCCATCGATCACACCGAGTGTGTACCAACCCGAGTGCCCACATCTAACACACCGAGTGTGTACCAGCCCGAGAGCCCCCATCAATCACACTGACTGTGTACCAGCCCGAGTGTCCCCTTCGATCACACCGAGTGCGTACCAGCACCAATGATCCGATCGATCACACCGAGTGTGTACCAGCCCAAATGTCCCCATCGATCACACCGAGTGTGTACCAGCCCAAGCGCCCCCATCGATCACTCCGAGTGTGTACCAGCCCGAGTGCCCCCATCGATCACACCGAGTGTGTACCAGCAGCAATGCCCCCATCGATCACACCGAGTGTGTACCAGCCCGAGTGTCCCCATCGATCACACCGAGTGTGTACCAGCCCGAGTGTTCCAATCGATCACACCGAGTGTGTATCAGCACCAATGCCCCCATCGATCACACAGAGTGTGTACCAGCCCGAGTGCCCCCATTGATCACACCGAGTGTGTACCAGCCCGAGTGCCCCCATCGATCACACCGAGTGTGTACCAGCCCGAGTGCCCCCATCGATCACACCGAGTGTACACCAGCCCGAGTGTCCCCATCGATCACACCGAGTGTGTACCAGCACCAATGTACCCATCGATCACACCGAGTGTGTACCAGCACAAATGTCCGCATCTATCACACCTAGTGTGTACCAGCACCAATTCCCAATCGATCACACCGAGTGTGTACCAGCACCAATGTCCCCATCGATCACAGAGATTGTGTGCTAGCACCAATGACACCATCGATCACATCGAGTGAGTACCAGCCCAAGTGTCCCCATCGATCACACAGTGTGTACCAGCCCGAGTGCCCCCATGGATCACACCAAGTGTGTACCAGCACCAATGTCCCCATCGATCACATTGAGTGTGTACCCGCCCGAGTGTACACATCGATCACACCGAGTGTGTACAAGCACCAATGACCCCATCGATCACACAGAGTGCGTACCAGCCCGAGTGCCCCCATCGATCACACCGAGTGTGTACCAGCCCGAGTGCCCCCATCGATCACACCGAGTGTACACCAGCCCGAGTGTCCCCATCGATCACACCGAGTGTGTACCAGCACCAATGTACCCATCGATCACACCGAGTGTGTACCAGCACAAATGTCCGGATCAATCACACCGAGTGTGTCCCAGCACCAATGCCCCATCGATCACACCGAGTGTGTACCAGCACCAATGTCCCCATCGATCCCACAGTGTGTACCAGCCCGAGTTTCCCCATCCATCACACCGAGTGTGTACCAGCCCCAGTGCCCCCATCGATCACACCAAGTGTGTACTGGCACCAATGTACCCATCGGTCACACCGAGTGTGTTCCAGCACCAATGTGCCCATTGATCACACCGTGTGTACCAGCCCGAGTGCCCCCATGGATCACACCGACTGTGTACCAGTACCAATGTCCCCATCGATCACACTGTGTACCAGCCCGAGTGTACCCATCGATCACACCGAGCGTGTACAAGCTCCAATGACCCCATCGATCACACAGAGTGTGTACCAGCCCGAGTGCCCCCATCGATCACACCGAGTGTGTTCCAGCCCGATAGCCCCCATCAATCACACCGAGTGTGTACCAGCCCGAGTGTCCCCATCGATCACACCACGTGTGTACCAACCCGAGTGACCGATCGATCACACCGAAAGTGTACCAGCCCGAGTGACCCCATCGATCACACCAAATGTGTACCAGCACCAATGTCCTCTTCAATCACACCGAGTGTCTGCCAGCACCAATGTCCCCATCGATCAGACCGAGTGTGTACCACCACCAATGTCGCCAATGATCACACCGAGTGTGTACCAGCCCGAGTGCCGCCATCAATCACACAGAGTGTGTGCCAGCACCAATGTACCCATCGATCACACCGAGTGTGTACCAGCCCGAGTGCCCCCATGAATAACACAGAGTGTGTACCAGCCCGAGTGTCCGCATCGATCACAACGAGTGTATACCAGCACCAATGTCCCCGTCGATCACACAGAGTGTGTACCAGACCGAGTGTCCCCATCAATCACACCGAGCGTTTACCAGCCCGAGTGTCCCCATCGATCACACCGAGTGTGTACCAGCCCGACTGCCCCAACTGATCACACCGAGTGTGTACCAGCCCGAGTGCCCCCATCGATCACACTGAGTGTGTACGAGCCCGAGTGCCCCCATCGATCACACTGAGTGTGTACCAGCGCCAATGACCCCATAGATCACTCCGAGTGTGTATCAGCCCGACTGCCCCAATTGATCACACCGAGTGTGTAACAGCGCCAATGACCCCATAGATCACACCGAGTGTGTACCAGCCCGACTGCCCCAATTGATCACACCGAGTGTGTACCAGCCCGAGTGCCCCCATCGATCACACTGAGTGTGTACCAGCCCGAGTGCCCCCATCGATCACACCGAGTGTGTACCAGCCCGAGAGCCCCCATCAATCACACCGAGTGTGTACCAGCCCGAGTGTCCCCATCGATCACACCACGTGTGTACCAACCCGAGTGACCGATCGATCACACCGAAAGTGTACCAGCCCGAGTGTCCCCATCGATCACACCGAGAGTGTACCAACCCGAGTGCCCACATGGAACACACCGAGTGTGTACCAGCCCGAGAGCCCCCATCAATCACACCGACTGTGTACCAGCCCGAGTGTCCCCTTCGATCACACCACGTGTGTACCAGCCCGAGGGGCCGATCGATCACACCAAAAGTGTACCAGCCAGAGTGTCCCCATCGATCACACCGAGTGCGTACCAGCACCAATGATCCGATCGATCACACCGAGTGTGTACCAGCCCAAATGTCCCCATCGATCACACCGAGTGTGTACCAGCCCAAGCGCCCCCATCGATCACTCCGAGTGTGTACCAGCCCGAGTGCCCCCATCGATCACACCGAGTGTGTACCAGCAGCAATGCCCCCATCGATCACACCGAGTGTGTACCAGCCAGAGTGTCCCCATCGATCACACCGAGTGTGTACCAGCCCGAGTGTTCCAATCGATCACACCAAGTGTGTATCAGCACCAATGCCCCCATCGATCACACAGAGTGTGTACCAGCCCGAGTGTTCCAATCGATCACACCGAGTGTGTATCAGCACCAATGCCCCCATCGATCACACCGAGTGTGTACCAGCCCGAGTGCCCCCATTGATCACACCGAGTGTGTACCTGCCCGAGTGCCCCCATCGATCACACCGAGTTTGTTCCAGCCCGAGTGGCACAATCGATCACACCGGGTGTGTACCAGCCCGAGTACCCCCATCGATCACACCAAGTGTACACAAGCCCGAGGGTCCCCATCGATCACACCGAGTGTGTCCCAGCCCCAGTGTCCCCATCCATCACACCGAGTGTGTACCAGCACCAATGTACCCATCGATCACACCGAGTGTGTTCCAGCACAAATGTCCGCATCAATCACACCGACTGTGTACCAGCACCAATGTCCCCATCGATCACACCGAGTGTGTACCAGCACCAATGTCCCCATCGATCACAGAGATTGTGTACCAGCCCGAGTTTCCCCATCCATCACACCGAGTGTGTACCAGCCCCAGTGCCCCCATCGATCACAGCAAGTGTGTACTGGCACCAATGTACCCATCGGTCACACCGAGTGTGTTCCAGCACCAATGTGCCCATCGATCACACCGTGTGTACCAGCCTGAGTGACCCATCGATCACACCGAAAGTGTACCAGCCCGAGTGTCGCCATCAATCACACCGAGTGCGTACCAGCCCGAGTGTCCCCATCGATCACACGGAGTGTGTACCAGCCCAAGCGCCCCCATTGATCACACCGAGTGCGTTCCAGCCCGAGTGCCCCCATTGTACACACCGAGTGTGTACCAGCCCGAGTGTTCCCATCGATCACACCGAGTGTACACCAGCCCGAGTGTCTCCATCGATCACACCGAGTGTGTCCCAGCCCCAGTGTCCCCATCCATCACACCGAGTGTGTACCAGCACCAATGTACCCATCGATCACACCGAGTGTGTACCAGCCCGAGTGTCCCCATCGATCACATGGAGTGTGTACCAGCCCGACTGCCCCAATTGATCACACTGAGTGTGTACCAGCCCGAGTGCCCCTATCGATCACACTGAGTGTGTACCAGCCCGAGTGCCCCCATCGATCACACCGAGTGTGTACCAGCCCGAGAGCCCCCATCAATCACACCGAGTGTGTACCAGCCCGAGTGTCCCCATCGATCACACCACGTGTGTACCAACCCGAGTGACCGATCGATCACACCGAAAGTGTACCAGCCCGAGTGTCCCCATCGATCACACCGAGTGTGTACCAACCCGAGTGCCCACATCTAACTCACCGAGTGTGTACCAGCCCGAGAGCCCCCATCAATCACACCGACTGTGTACCTGCCCGAGTGTCCCCTTCGATCACACCACGTGTGTACCAGCCCGAGTGGCCGATCGATCACACCAAAAGTGTACCAGCCCGAGTGTCCCCATCGATCACACCGAGTGCGTACCAGCACCAATGATCCGATCGATCACACCGAGTGTGTACCAGCCCAAATGTCCCCATCGATCACACCGAGTGTGTACCAGCCCAAGCGCCCCCATCGATCACTCCGAGTGTGTACCAGCCCGAGTGCCCCCATCGATCACACCGAGTGTGTACCAGCAGCAATGCCCCCATCGATCACACCGAGTGTGTACCAGCCCGAGTGTCCCCATCGATCACACCGAGTGTGTACCAGCCCGAGTGTTCCAATCGATCACACCGAGTGTGTATCAGCACCAATGCCCCCATCGATCACACAGAGTGTGTACCAGCCCGAGTGCCCCCATTGATCACACCGAGTGTGTACCAGCCCGAGTGCCCCCATCGATCACACCGAGTGTGTACCAGCCCGAGTGCCCCCATCGATCACACCGAGTGTACACCAGCCCGAGTGTCCCCATCGATCACACCGAGTGTGTACCAGCACCAATGTACCCATCGATCACACCGAGTGTGTACCAGCACAAATGTCCGCATCTATCACACCTAGTGTGTACCAGCACCAATTCCCAATCGATCACACCGAGTGTGTACCAGCACCAATGTCCCCATCGATCACAGAGAGTGTGTGCTAGCACCAATGACACCATCGATCACATCGAGTGAGTACCAGCCCAAGTGTCCCCATCGATCACACCGAGTGTTTACCAGCCCAAGTGCCCCCATCGATCACACCGAGTGTGTACAAGCCCGAGTGCCCCCATTGATCACACCGAGTTTGTACCAGACCAAGTGCCCCCATCGATCACACTGAGTGTGTACCAGCGCCAATGTCCCCATAGATCACTCCGAGTGTGTATCAGCACCAATGGCCGCATTGATCACACCGAGTGTGTACCAGCCCGAGTTTCCCCATCCATCACACCGAGTGTGTACCAGCCAGAGTGCCCCCATCGATCACACCAAGTGTGTACCAGAACCAATGTACCCATCGAACACACCGAGTGTGTTCCAGCACCAATGTGCCCATCGATCACACAGTGTGTACCAGCCCGAGTTCCCCCATGGATCACACCAAGTGTGTACCAGCACCAATGTCCCCATCGATCACATTGAGTGTGTACCCGCCCGAGTGTACACATCGATCACACCGAATGTGTACAAGCACCAATGACCCCATCGATCACACAGAGTGCGTACCAGCCCGAGTGCCCCCATCGATCACACCGAGTGTGTACCAGCCCGAGTGCCCCCATCGATCACACCGAGTGTACACCAGCCCGAGTGTCCCCATCGATCACACCGAGTGTGTACCAGCACCAATGTACCCATCGATCACACCGAGTGTGTACCAGCACAAATGTCCGCATCAATCACACCGACTGTGTACCAGCACCAATGTCCCCATCGATCACACCGAGTGTGTACCAGCACCAATGTCCCCATCGATCACAGAGAGTGTGTACCAGCCCGAGTTTCCCCATCCATCACACCGAGTGTGTACCAGCCCCAGTGCCCCCATCGATCACACCAAGTGTGTACTGGCACCAATGTACCCATCGGTCACACCGAGTGTGTTCCAGCACCAATGTGCCCATTGATCACACCGTGTGTACCAGCCCGAGTGCCCCCATGGATCACACCGACTGTGTACCAGTACCAATGTCCCCATCGATCACACTGTGTACCAGCCCGAGTGTACCCATCAATCACACCGAGCGTGTACAAGCTCCAATGACCCCATCGATCACACAGAGTGTGTACCAGCCCGAGTGCCCCCATCGATCACACCGAGTGTGTTCCAGCCCGATAGCCCCCATCAATCACACCGAGTGTGTACCAGCCCGAGTGTCCCCATCGATCACACCACGTGTCTACCAACCCGAGTGACCGATCGATCACACCGAAAGTGTACCAGCCCGAGTGACCCCATCGATCACACCAAATGTGTACCAGCACCAATGTCCTCTTCAATCACACCGAGTGTCTGCCAGCACCAATGTCCCCATCGATCAGACCGAGTGTGTACCACCACCAATGTCGCCAATGATCACACCGAGTGTGTACCAGCCCGAGTGCCGCCATCAATCACACAGAGTGTGTGCCAGCACCAATGTACCCATCGATCACACCGAGTGTGTACCAGCCCGAGTGCCCCCATGAATAACACAGAGTGTGTACCAGCCCGAGTGTCCGCATCGATCACAACGAGTGTATACCAGCACCAATGTCCCCGTCGATCACACAGAGTGTGTACCAGACCGAGTGTCCCCATCAATCACACCGAGCGTTTACCAGCCCGAGTGTCCCCATCGATCACACCGAGTGTGTACCAGCCCGACTGCCCCAACTGATCACACCGAGTGTGTACCAGCCCGAGTGCCCCCATCGATCACACTGAGTGTGTACGAGCCCGAGTGCCCCCATCGATCACACTGAGTGTGTACCAGCGCCAATGACCCCATAGATCACTCCGAGTGTGTATCAGCACCAATGGCCGCATCGATCACACCGAGTGTGTACCAGCCCGAGTTTCCCCATCCATCACACCAAGTGTGTACCAGCACCAATGTACCCATCAAACACACCGAGTGTGTTCCAGCACCAATGTGCCCATCGATCACACCGTGTGTACCAGCCCGAGTGCCCCCATGGATCACACCAAGTGTGTACCAGCACCAATGTCCCCATCGATCACACCGAGTGTGTACCAGCCCGAGTGTACACATCGATCACACCGAGTGTGTACGAGCCCGAGTGCCCCCATCGATCAAACCAAGTGTGTACTGGCACCAATGTACCCATCGATCACATCGAGTGTGTTCCAGCTCCAATGTCCCCATCGATCACACTGTGTACCAATCCGAGTGTACCCATCGATCACTCCGAGTGTGTACAAGCTCAATGACCCCATCGATCACACAGAGTGTGTACCAACCCGAGTGCCCCCATCGATCACACCGAGTGTGTACCAGCCCGAGTGCCCCCATCGATCACACCGAGTGTACACCAGCCCGAGTGTCCCCATCGATCACACCGAGTGTGTACCAGCACCAATGTACCCATCGATCACACCGAGTGTGTACCAGCACAAATGTCCGCATCAATCACACCGAGTGTGTACCAGCACCAATGTCCCCATCGATCACACCGAGTGTGTACCAGCACCAATTTCCCCATCGATCACAGAGAGTGTGTACCAGCCCGAGTTTCCCCATCCATCACACCGAGTGTGTACCAGCCCCAGTGCCCCCATCGATCACACCAAGTGTGTACTGGCACCAATGTACCCATCGGTCACACCGAGTGTGTTCCAGCACCAATGTGCCCATCGATCACACCGTGTGTACCAGCCCGAGTGCCCCCATGGATCACACCGACTGTGTACCAGTACCAATGTCCCCATCGATCACACTGTGTACCAGCCCGAGTGTACCCATCGATCACACCGAGCGTGTACAAGCTCCAATGACCCCATCGATCACACAGAGTGTGTACCAGCCCGAGTGCCCCCATCGATCACACCGAGTGTGTTCCAGCCCGATAGCCCCCATCAATCACACCGAGTGTGTACCAGCCCGAGTGTCCCCATCGATCACACCACGTGTGTACCAACCCGAGTGACCGATCGATCACACCGAAAGTGTACCAGCCCGAGTGACCCCATCGATCACACCAAATGTGTACCAGCACCAATGTCCTCTTCAATCACACCGAGTGTCTGCCAGCACCAATGTCCCCATCGATCAGACCGAGTGTGTACCACCACCAATGTCGCCAATGATCACACCGAGTGTGTACCAGCCCGAGTGCCGCCATCAATCACACAGAGTGTGTGCCAGCACCAATGTACCCATCGATCACACCGAGTGTGTACCAGCCCGAGTGCCCCCATGAATAACACAGAGTGTGTACCAGCCCGAGTGTCCGCATCGATCACAACGAGTGTATACCAGCACCAATGTCCCCGTCGATCACACAGAGTGTGTACCAGACCGAGTGTCCCCATCAATCACACCGAGCGTTTACCAGCCCGAGTGTCCCCATCGATCACACCGAGTGTGTACCATCCCGACTGCCCCAATTGATCACACTGATTGTGCACGAGCCCGAGTGTCCCCATCGATCACACGGAGTGTGTACCAGCCCGACTGCCCCAACTGATCACACCGAGTGCGTACCAGCCCGAGTGCCCCCATCGATCACACTGAGTGTGTACGAGCCCGAGTGCCCCCATCGATCACACTGAGTGTGTACCAGCGCCAATGACCCCATAGATCACTCCGAGTGTGTATCAGCACCAATGGCCGCATCGATCACACCGAGTGTGTACCAGCCCGAGTTTCCCCATCCATCACACCAAGTGTGTACCAGCACCAATGTACCCATCGAACACACCGAGTGTGTTCCAGCACCAATGTGCCCATCGATCACACCGTGTGTACCAGCCCGAGTGCCCCCATGGATCACACCAAGTGTGTACCAGCACCAATGTCCCCATCGATCACACCGAGTGTGTACCAGCCCGAGTGTACACATCGATCACACCGAGTGTGTACGAGCCCGAGTGCCCCCATCGATCAAACCAAGTGTGTACTGGCACCAATGTACCCATCGATCACATCGAGTGTGTTCCAGCTCCAATGTCCCCATCGATCACACTGTGTACCAATCCGAGTGTACCCATCGATCACTCCGAGTGTGTACAAGCTCAATGACCCCATCGATCACACAGAGTGTGTACCAACCCGAGTGCCCCCATCGATCACACCGAGTGTGTGCCAGCCCGAGTGCCCCCATCAATCACACCGAGTGTGTACCAGCCCGAGTGCCCCCAGCGATCACACCGAGCGTGTACCAGCCCGAGAGCCCCCATCAAACACACCGAGTGTGTACCAGCCCGAGGGTCCCCATCGATCACACCGCGTGTGTACCAGCCTGAGTGACCCATCGATCACACCGAAAGTGTTCCAGCCCGAGTGTCGCCATCAATCACACCGAGTGCGTACCAGCCCGAGTGTCCCCATCGATCACACGGAGTGTGTACCAGCCCAAGCGCCCCCATTGATCACACCGAGTGTGTTCCAGCCCGAGTGCCCCCATTGTACACACCGAGTGTGTACCAGCCCGAGTGTTCCCATCGATCACACCGAGTGTACACCAGCCCGAGTGTCTCCATCGATCACACCGAGTGTGTCCCAGCCCCAGTGTCCCCATCCATCACACCGAGTGTGTACCAGCACCAATGTACCCATCGATCACACCGAGTGTGTACCAGCCCGAGTGTCCCCATCGATCACACCGAGTGCGTACCAGCACCAATGATCCGATCGATCACACCGAGTGTGTACCAGCCCAAATGTCCCCATCGATCACACCGAGTGTGTACCAGCCCAAGCGCCCCCATCGATCACTCCGAGTGTGTACCAGCCCGAGTGCCCCCATCGATCACACCGAGTGTGTACCAGCAGCAATGCCCCCATCGATCACACCGAGTGTGTACCAGACCAAGTGTCCCCATCGATCACACCGAGTGTGTACCAGCCCGAGTGTTCCAATCGATCACACCGAGTGTGTATCAGCACCAATGCCCCCATCGATCACACCGAGTGTGTACCAGCCCGAGTGCCCCCATTGATCACACCGAGTGTGTACCAGCCCGAGTGCCCCCATCGATCACACCGAGTTTGTTCCAGCCCTAGTGGCACAATCGATCACACCGGGTGTGTACCAGCCCGAGTACCCCCATCGATCACACCAAGTGTACACAAGCCCGAGTGTCCCCATCGATCACACCGAGTGTGTCCCAGCCCCAGTGTCCCCATCCATCACACCGAGTGTGTACCAGCACCAATGTACCCATCGATCACACCGAGTGTGTACCAGCACAAATGTCCGCATCAATCACACCGACTGTGTACCAGCACAAATGTCCGCATCAATCACACCGACTGTGTACCAGCACCAATGTACCCATCGGTCACACCGAGTGTGTTCCAGCACCAATGTGCCCATCGATCACACCGTGTGTACCAGCCCGAGTGCCCCCATGGATCACACCGACTGTGTACCAGTACCAATGTCCCCTTCGATCACACTGTGTACCAGCCCGAGTGTACCCATCGATCACACCGAGCGTGTACAAGCTCCAATGACCCCATCGATCACACAGAGTGTGTACCAGCCCGAGTGCCCCCATCGATCACACCGAGTGTGTACCAGCCCGAGAGCCCCCATCAATCACACCGAGTGTGTACCAGCCCGAGTGTCCCCATCGATCAACCACGTGTGTACCAACCCGAGTGACTGATCGATCACACCGAAAGTGTACCAGCCCGAGTGTCCCCATCGATCACACCGAGTATGTACCAACCCGAGTGCCCCCATCGAACACGCCGAGTGTGTACCAGCCCGAGAGCCTCCATCAATCACACCGAATGTGTACCAGACCGAGTGTCCCCTTCGATCACACCACGTGTTTACCAGCCCGAGTGACCGATCGATCACACCGAAAGTGTACCAGCCCAAGTGTCCCCATCGATCACACCGAGTGCGTACCAGCACCAATGATCCGATCGATCACACCGAGTGTGTACCAGCCCAAATGTCCCCATCGATCACACCGAGTGTGTACCAGCCCAAGCGCCCCCATCGATCACTCCGAGTGTGTACCAGCCCCAGTGTCCCCATCGATCACACCGAGTGTGTACCAGCAGCAATGCACCGATCGATCACACCGAATGTGTACCAGCCCGAGTGTCCCCATCGATCACACCGAGTGTGTACCAGCCCGAGTGTTCCAATCGATCACACCGAGTGTGTATCAGCACCAATGCCCCCATCGATCACACCGAGTGTGTACCAATCCGAGTGTACCCATCGATCACAGCGAGTGTGTACAAGCTCCAATGACCCCATCGATCACACAGAGTGTGTACTAGCCCGAGTGCCCCCATCGATCACACCGAGTGTGTACCAGCACCAATGTCCCCATCGATCACAGAGAGTGTGTACCAGCCCGAGATTCCCCATCCTTCACACCGAGTGTGTACCAGCCCCAGTGCCCCCATCGATCACACCAAGTGTGTACTGGCACCAATGTACCCATCGATCACACCGAGTGTGTTCCAGCACCAATGTGCCCATCGATCACACCGTGTGTACCAGCCCGAGTGCCCCCATGGATCACACCGAGTGTGTACCAGTACCAATGTCCCCATCGATCACACTGTGTCCCAATCCGAGTGTACCCATCGATCACAGCGAGTGTGTACAAGCTCCAATGACCCCATCGATCACACAGAGTGTGTACCAGCCCGAGTGTCCACATCGATCACACTGAGTGTGTACCAGCCCGAGTGCCCCCATCAATCACACCGAGTGTGTACCAACCCGAGTGCCCCCATCGAACACACCGAGCGTGTACCAGCCCGAGAGCCCCCATCAAACACACCGAGTGTGTACCAGCCCGAGTGTCCCCATCGATCACATCGCGTGTGTACCAGCCCGAGTGACCCATCGATCACACCGAAAGTGTACCAGCCCGAGTGTCCCCATCGATCACACCGAGTGCGTACCAGCCCGAGTGTCCCCATTGATCACACGGAGTGTGTACCAGCCCAAGCGCCCCCATTGATCACACTGAGTGTGTTCCAGCCCGAGTGCCCCCATTGTTCACACCGAGTGTGTACCAGCCCGAGTGTTCCCATCGATCACACCGAGTGTACACCAGCCCGAGTGTCTCCATCGATCACACCGAGTGTGTCCCAGCCCCAGTGTCCCCATCCATCACACCGAGTGTGTACCAGCACCAATGTACCCATCGATCACACCGAGTGTGTACCAGCCCGAGTACCCCCATCGATCACACCGAGTGTACACAAGCCCGAGTGTCCCCATCGATCACACCGAGTCTGTCCCAGCCGCAGTGTCCCCATCCATCACACCGAGTGTGTACCAGCACCAATGTACCCATCGATCACACCGAGTGTGTACCAGCACAAATGTCCGCATCAATCACACCGACTGTGTACCAGCACCAATGTCCCCATCGATCACACCGAGTGTGTACCAGCTCCAATGTCCCCATCGATCACAGAGAGTTTGTACCAGCCCGAGTTTCCCCATCCATCACACCGAGTGTGTACCAGCCCCAGTGCCCCCATCGATCACACCAAGTGTGTACTGGCACCAATGTACCCATCGGTCACACCGAGTGTGTTCCAGCACCAATGTGCCCATCGATCACACCGTGTGTACCAGCCCGAGTGCCCCCATGGATCACACCGACTGTGTACCAGTACCAATGTCCCCATCGATCACACCGAAAGTGTACCAGCCCGAGTGTCCCCATCGATCACACCGAGTGTGTACCAACCCGAGTTCCCCCATCGAACACACCGAGTGTGAACCAGCCCGAGAGCCCCCATCAATCACACCAAGTGTGTACCAGCCCGAGTGTCTCCATCGATCACACCACGTGTGTACCAGCCCGAGTGACCGATCGATCACACCGAAAGTGTACCAGCCCGAGTGTCCCCATCGATCACACCGAGTGCGTACCAGCACCAATGATCCGATCGATCACACCGAGTGTGTACCAGCCCAAATGTCCCCATCGATCACACCGAGTGTGTACCAGCCCAAGCGCCCCCATCGATCACTCCGAGTGTGTACCAGCCCGAGTGCCCCCATCGATCACACCGAGTGTGTACCAGCAGCAATGCCCCCATCGATCACACCGAGTGTGTACCAGACCAAGTGTCCCCATCGATCACACCGAGTGTGTACCAGCCCGAGTGTTCCAATCGATCACACCGAGTGTGTATCAGCACCAATGCCCCCATCGATCACACCGAGTGTGTACCAGCCCGAGTGCCCCCATTGATCACACCGAGTGTGTACCAGCCCGAGTGCCCCCATCGATCACACCGAGTTTGTTCCAGCCCTAGTGGCACAATCGATCACACCGGGTGTGTACCAGCCCGAGTACCCCCATCGATCACACCAAGTGTACACAAGCCCGAGTGTCCCCATCGATCACACCGAGTGTGTCCCAGCCCCAGTGTCCCCATCCATCACACCGAGTGTGTACCAGCACCAATGTACCCATCGATCACACCGAGTGTGTACCAGCACAAATGTCCGCATCAATCACACCGACTGTGTACCAGCACCAATGTCCCCATCGATCACACCGAGTGTGTACCAGCACCAATGTCCCCATCGATCACAGAGATTGTGTACCAGCCCGAGT
The DNA here is from genome assembly GCA_026770705.1 of Isurus oxyrinchus. Classification (NCBI taxonomy): domain Eukaryota; kingdom Metazoa; phylum Chordata; class Chondrichthyes; order Lamniformes; family Lamnidae; genus Isurus; species Isurus oxyrinchus. Next base: position 114,775 of record JANJGN010000277.1, on the reverse strand, counting down.
TTCCCCATCCATCACACCGAGTGTGTACCAGCCCCAGTGCCCCCATCGATCACACCAAGTGTGTACTGGCACCAATGTACCCATCGGTCACACCGAGTGTGTTCCAGCAACAATGTGCCCATCGATCACACCGTGTGTACCAGCCTGAGTGACCCATCGATCACATCGAAAGTGTACCAGCCCGAGTGTCGCTATCAATCACACCGAGTGCGTACCAGCCCGAGTGTCCCCATCGATCACACGGAGTGTGTACCAGCCCAAGCGCCCCCATTGATCACACCGAGTGTGTTCCAGCCCGAGTGCCCCCATTGTACACACCGAGTGTGTACCAGCCCGAGTGTTCCCATCGATCACACCGAGTGTACACCAGCCCGAGTGTCTCCATCGATCACACTGAGTGTGTCCCAGCCCCAGTGTCCCCATCCATCACACCGAGTGTGTACCAGCACCAATGTACCCATCGATCACACCGTGTGTGTACCAGCCCGAGTGTCCCCATCGATCACATGGAGTGTGTACCAGCCCGACTGCCCCAATTGATCACACCGAGTGTGTACCAGCCCGAGTGCCCCCATCGATCACACTGAGTGTGTACCAGCCCGAGTGCCCCCATCGATCACACCGAGTGTGTACCAGCCCGAGAGCCCCCATCAATCACACCGAGTGTGTACCAGCCCGAGTGTCCCCATCGATCACACCACGTGTGTAACAACCCGAGTGACCGATCGATCACACCGAAAGTGTACCAGCCCGAGTGTCCCCATCGATCACACCGAGTGTGTACCAACCCGAGTGCCCACATCGAACACACCGAGTGTGTACCAGCCCGAGAGCCCCCATCAATCACACCGACTGTGTACCAGCCCGAGTGTCCCCTTCGATCACACCACGTGTGTACCAGCCCGAGGGGCCGATCGATCACACCAAAAGTGTACCAGCCCGAGTGTCCCCATCGATCACACCGAGTGCGTACCAGCACCAATGATCCGATCGATCACACCGAGTGTGTACCAGCCCAAATGTCCCCATCGATCACACCGAGTGTGTACCAGCCCAAGCGCCCCCATCGATCACTCCGAGTGTGTACCAGCCCGAGTGCCCCCATCGATCACACCGAGTGTGTACCAAGAGCAATTCCCCCATCGATCACACCGAGTGTGTACCAGCCCGAGTGTCCCCATCGATCACACCGAGTGTGTACCAGCCTGAGTGTTCCAATCGATCACACCGAGTGTGTATCAGCACCAATGCCCCCATCGATCACACAGAGTGTGTACCAGCCCGAGTGCCCCCATTGATCACACCGAGTGTGTACCAGCCCGAGTTCCCCCATCGATCACACCGAGTGTGTACCAGCCCGAGTGCCCCCATCGATCACACCGAGTGTACACCAGCCCGAGTGTCCCCATCGATCACACCGAGTGTGTACCAGCACCAATGTACCCATCGATCACACCGAGTGTGTACCAGCACAAATGTCCGCATCTATCACAACTAGTGTGTACCAGCACCAATTCCCCATCGATCACACCGAGTGTGTACCAGCACCAATGTCCCCATCGATCACAGAGAGTGTGTGCTAGCACCAATGACACCATCGATCACATCAAGTGAGTACCAGCCCAAGTGTCCCCATCGATCACACCGAGTGTTTACCAGCCCAATTGCCCCCATCGATCACACCGAGTGTGTACAAGCCCGAGTGCCCCCATTGATCACACCGAGTGTGTACCAGACCAAGTGCCCCCATCGATCACACTGAGTGTGTACCAGCGCCAATGTCCCCATAGATCACTCCGAGCGTGTATCAGCACCAATGGCCGCATTGATCACACCGAGTGTGTACCAGCCCGAGTTTCCCCATCCATCACACCGAGTGTGTACCAGCCAGAGTGCCCCCATCGATCACACCAAGTGTGTACCAGAACCAATGTACCCATCGAACACACCGAGTGTGTTCCAGCACCAATGTGCCCATCGATCACACAGTGTGTACCAGCCCGAGTGCCCCCATGGATCACACCAAGTGTGTACCAGCACCAATGTCCCCATCGATCACATTGAGTGTGTACCCGCCCGAGTGTACACATCGATCACACCGAGTGTGTACAAGCACCAATGACCCCATCGATCACACAGAGTGCGTACCAGCCCGAGTGCCCCCATCGATCACACCGATTGTGTACCAGCCCGAGTGCCCCCATCAATCACAGCGAGTGTGTACCAACCCGAGTGCCCCCATCGAACACACCGAGTGTGTACCAGCCCGAGAGCCCCCATCAATCACACCGAATGTGTACCAGCCCGAGTGTCCCCATCGATCACACCACGTGTGTAACAACCCGAGTGAGCGATCGATCACACCGAAAGTGTACCAGCCCGAGTGTCCCCATCGATCACACCGCGTGTGTACCAACCCGAGTTCCCCCATCGAACACACCGAGTGTGAACCAGCCCGAGAGCCCCCATCAATCACACCAAGTGTGTACCAGCCCGAGTGTCTCCATCGATCACACCACGTGTGTACCAGCCCGAGTGACCGATCGATCACACCGAAAGTGTACCAGCCCGAGTGTCCCCATCGATCACACCGAGTGCGTACCAGCACCAATGATCCGATCGATCACACCGAGTGTGTACCAGCCCAAATGTCCCCATCGATCACACCGAGTGTGTACCAGCCCAAGCGCCCCCATCGATCACTCCGAGTGTGTACCAGCCCGAGTGCCCCCATCGATCACACCGAGTGTGTACCAGCAGCAATGCCCCCATCGATCACACCGAGTGTGTACCAGACCAAGTGTCCCCATCGATCACACCGAGTGTGTACCAGCCCGAGTGTTCCAATCGATCACACCGAGTGTGTATCAGCACCAATGCCCCCATCGATCACACCGAGTGTGTACCAGCCCGAGTGCCCCCATTGATCACACCGAGTGTGTACCAGCCCGAGTGCCCCCATCGATCACACCGAGTTTGTTCCAGCCCTAGTGGCACAATCGATCACACCGGGTGTGTACCAGCCCGAGTACCCCCATCGATCACACCAAGTGTACACAAGCCCGAGTGTCCCCATCGATCACACCGAGTGTGTCCCAGCCCCAGTGTCCCCATCCATCACACCGAGTGTGTACCAGCACCAATGTACCCATCGATCACACCGAGTGTGTACCAGCACAAATGTCCGCATCAATCACACCGACTGTGTACCAGCACAAATGTCCGCATCAATCACACCGACTGTGTACCAGCACCAATGTACCCATCGGTCACACCGAGTGTGTTCCAGCACCAATGTGCCCATCGATCACACCGTGTGTACCAGCCCGAGTGCCCCCATGGATCACACCGACTGTGTACCAGTACCAATGTCCCCTTCGATCACACTGTGTACCAGCCCGAGTGTACCCATCGATCACACCGAGCGTGTACAAGCTCCAATGACCCCATCGATCACACAGAGTGTGTACCAGCCCGAGTGCCCCCATCGATCACACCGAGTGTGTACCAGCCCGAGAGCCCCCATCAATCACACCGAGTGTGTACCAGCCCGAGTGTCCCCATCGATCAACCACGTGTGTACCAACCCGAGTGACTGATCGATCACACCGAAAGTGTACCAGCCCGAGTGTCCCCATCGATCACACCGAGTATGTACCAACCCGAGTGCCCCCATCGAACACGCCGAGTGTGTACCAGCCCGAGAGCCTCCATCAATCACACCGAATGTGTACCAGACCGAGTGTCCCCTTCGATCACACCACGTGTTTACCAGCCCGAGTGACCGATCGATCACACCGAAAGTGTACCAGCCCAAGTGTCCCCATCGATCACACCGAGTGCGTACCAGCACCAATGATCCGATCGATCACACCGAGTGTGTACCAGCCCAAATGTCCCCATCGATCACACCGAGTGTGTACCAGCCCAAGCGCCCCCATCGATCACTCCGAGTGTGTACCAGCCCCAGTGTCCCCATCGATCACACCGAGTGTGTACCAGCAGCAATGCACCGATCGATCACACCGAATGTGTACCAGCCCGAGTGTCCCCATCGATCACACCGAGTGTGTACCAGCCCGAGTGTTCCAATCGATCACACCGAGTGTGTATCAGCACCAATGCCCCCATCGATCACACCGAGTGTGTACCAATCCGAGTGTACCCATCGATCACAGCGAGTGTGTACAAGCTCCAATGACCCCATCGATCACACAGAGTGTGTACTAGCCCGAGTGCCCCCATCGATCACACCGAGTGTGTACCAGCACCAATGTCCCCATCGATCACAGAGAGTGTGTACCAGCCCGAGATTCCCCATCCTTCACACCGAGTGTGTACCAGCCCCAGTGCCCCCATCGATCACACCAAGTGTGTACTGGCACCAATGTACCCATCGATCACACCGAGTGTGTTCCAGCACCAATGTGCCCATCGATCACACCGTGTGTACCAGCCCGAGTGCCCCCATGGATCACACCGAGTGTGTACCAGTACCAATGTCCCCATCGATCACACTGTGTCCCAATCCGAGTGTACCCATCGATCACAGCGAGTGTGTACAAGCTCCAATGACCCCATCGATCACACAGAGTGTGTACCAGCCCGAGTGTCCACATCGATCACACTGAGTGTGTACCAGCCCGAGTGCCCCCATCAATCACACCGAGTGTGTACCAACCCGAGTGCCCCCATCGAACACACCGAGCGTGTACCAGCCCGAGAGCCCCCATCAAACACACCGAGTGTGTACCAGCCCGAGTGTCCCCATCGATCACATCGCGTGTGTACCAGCCCGAGTGACCCATCGATCACACCGAAAGTGTACCAGCCCGAGTGTCCCCATCGATCACACCGAGTGCGTACCAGCCCGAGTGTCCCCATTGATCACACGGAGTGTGTACCAGCCCAAGCGCCCCCATTGATCACACTGAGTGTGTTCCAGCCCGAGTGCCCCCATTGTTCACACCGAGTGTGTACCAGCCCGAGTGTTCCCATCGATCACACCGAGTGTACACCAGCCCGAGTGTCTCCATCGATCACACCGAGTGTGTCCCAGCCCCAGTGTCCCCATCCATCACACCGAGTGTGTACCAGCACCAATGTACCCATCGATCACACCGAGTGTGTACCAGCCCGAGTACCCCCATCGATCACACCGAGTGTACACAAGCCCGAGTGTCCCCATCGATCACACCGAGTCTGTCCCAGCCGCAGTGTCCCCATCCATCACACCGAGTGTGTACCAGCACCAATGTACCCATCGATCACACCGAGTGTGTACCAGCACAAATGTCCGCATCAATCACACCGACTGTGTACCAGCACCAATGTCCCCATCGATCACACCGAGTGTGTACCAGCTCCAATGTCCCCATCGATCACAGAGAGTTTGTACCAGCCCGAGTTTCCCCATCCATCACACCGAGTGTGTACCAGCCCCAGTGCCCCCATCGATCACACCAAGTGTGTACTGGCACCAATGTACCCATCGGTCACACCGAGTGTGTTCCAGCACCAATGTGCCCATCGATCACACCGTGTGTACCAGCCCGAGTGCCCCCATGGATCACACCGACTGTGTACCAGTACCAATGTCCCCATCGATCACACCGAAAGTGTACCAGCCCGAGTGTCCCCATCGATCACACCGAGTGTGTACCAACCCGAGTTCCCCCATCGAACACACCGAGTGTGAACCAGCCCGAGAGCCCCCATCAATCACACCAAGTGTGTACCAGCCCGAGTGTCTCCATCGATCACACCACGTGTGTACCAGCCCGAGTGACCGATCGATCACACCGAAAGTGTACCAGCCCGAGTGTCCCCATCGATCACACCGAGTGCGTACCAGCACCAATGATCCGATCGATCACACCGAGTGTGTACCAGCCCAAATGTCCCCATCGATCACACCGAGTGTGTACCAGCCCAAGCGCCCCCATCGATCACTCCGAGTGTGTACCAGCCCGAGTGCCCCCATCGATCACACCGAGTGTGTACCAGCAGCAATGCCCCCATCGATCACACCGAGTGTGTACCAGACCAAGTGTCCCCATCGATCACACCGAGTGTGTACCAGCCCGAGTGTTCCAATCGATCACACCGAGTGTGTATCAGCACCAATGCCCCCATCGATCACACCGAGTGTGTACCAGCCCGAGTGCCCCCATTGATCACACCGAGTGTGTACCAGCCCGAGTGCCCCCATCGATCACACCGAGTTTGTTCCAGCCCTAGTGGCACAATCGATCACACCGGGTGTGTACCAGCCCGAGTACCCCCATCGATCACACCAAGTGTACACAAGCCCGAGTGTCCCCATCGATCACACCGAGTGTGTCCCAGCCCCAGTGTCCCCATCCATCACACCGAGTGTGTACCAGCACCAATGTACCCATCGATCACACCGAGTGTGTACCAGCACAAATGTCCGCATCAATCACACCGACTGTGTACCAGCACCAATGTCCCCATCGATCACACCGAGTGTGTACCAGCACCAATGTCCCCATCGATCACAGAGATTGTGTACCAGCCCGAGTTTCCCCATCCATCACACCGAGTGTGTACCAGCCCCAGTGCCCCCATCGATCACACCAAGTGTGTACTGGCACCAATGTACCCATCGGTCACACCGAGTGTGTTCCAGCAACAATGTGCCCATCGATCACACCGTGTGTACCAGCCTGAGTGACCCATCGATCACATCGAAAGTGTACCAGCCCGAGTGTCGCTATCAATCACACCGAGTGCGTACCAGCCCGAGTGTCCCCATCGATCACACGGAGTGTGTACCAGCCCAAGCGCCCCCATTGATCACACCGAGTGTGTTCCAGCCCGAGTGCCCCCATTGTACACACCGAGTGTGTACCAGCCCGAGTGTTCCCATCGATCACACCGAGTGTACACCAGCCCGAGTGTCTCCATCGATCACACTGAGTGTGTCCCAGCCCCAGTGTCCCCATCCATCACACCGAGTGTGTACCAGCACCAATGTACCCATCGATCACACCGTGTGTGTACCAGCCCGAGTGTCCCCATCGATCACATGGAGTGTGTACCAGCCCGACTGCCCCAATTGATCACACCGAGTGTGTACCAGCCCGAGTGCCCCCATCGATCACACTGAGTGTGTACCAGCCCGAGTGCCCCCATCGATCACACCGAGTGTGTACCAGCCCGAGAGCCCCCATCAATCACACCGAGTGTGTACCAGCCCGAGTGTCCCCATCGATCACACCACGTGTGTAACAACCCGAGTGACCGATCGATCACACCGAAAGTGTACCAGCCCGAGTGTCCCCATCGATCACACCGAGTGTGTACCAACCCGAGTGCCCACATCGAACACACCGAGTGTGTACCAGCCCGAGAGCCCCCATCAATCACACCGACTGTGTACCAGCCCGAGTGTCCCCTTCGATCACACCACGTGTGTACCAGCCCGAGGGGCCGATCGATCACACCAAAAGTGTACCAGCCCGAGTGTCCCCATCGATCACACCGAGTGCGTACCAGCACCAATGATCCGATCGATCACACCGAGTGTGTACCAGCCCAAATGTCCCCATCGATCACACCGAGTGTGTACCAGCCCAAGCGCCCCCATCGATCACTCCGAGTGTGTACCAGCCCGAGTGCCCCCATCGATCACACCGAGTGTGTACCAGCAGCAATTCCCCCATCGATCACACCGAGTGTGTACCAGCCCGAGTGTCCCCATCGATCACACCGAGTGTGTACCAGCCCGAGTGTTCCAATCGATCACACCGAGTGTGTATCAGCACCAATGCCCCCATCGATCACACAGAGTGTGTACCAGCCCGAGTGCCCCCATTGATCACACCGAGTGTGTACCAGCCCGAGTTCCCCCATCGATCACACCGAGTGTGTACCAGCCCGAGTGCCCCCATCGATCACACCGAGTGTACACCAGCCCGAGTGTCCCCATCGATCACACCGAGTGTGTACCAGCACCAATGTACCCATCGATCACACCGAGTGTGTACCAGCACAAATGTCCGCATCTATCACAACTAGTGTGTACCAGCACCAATTCCCCATCGATCACACCGAGTGTGTACCAGCACCAATGTCCCCATCGATCACAGAGAGTGTGTGCTAGCACCAATGACACCATCGATCACATCGAGTGAGTACCAGCCCAAGTGTCCCCATCGATCACACCGAGTGTTTACCAGCCCAATTGCCCCCATCGATCACACCGAGTGTGTACAAGCCCGAGTGCCCCCATTGATCACACCGAGTGTGTACCAGACCAAGTGCCCCCATCGATCACACTGAGTGTGTACCAGCGCCAATGTCCCCATAGATCACTCCGAGCGTGTATCAGCACCAATGGCCGCATTGATCACACCGAGTGTGTACCAGCCCGAGTTTCCCCATCCATCACACCGAGTGTGTACCAGCCAGAGTGCCCCCATCGATCACACCAAGTGTGTACCAGAACCAATGTACCCATCGAACACACCGAGTGTGTTCCAGCACCAATGTGCCCATCGATCACACAGTGTGTACCAGCCCGAGTGCCCCCATGGATCACACCAAGTGTGTACCAGCACCAATGTCCCCATCGATCACATTGAGTGTGTACCCGCCCGAGTGTACACATCGATCACACCGAGTGTGTACAAGCACCAATGACCCCATCGATCACACAGAGTGCGTACCAGCCCGAGTGCCCCCATCGATCACACCGATTGTGTACCAGCCCGAGTGCCCCCATCAATCACAGCGAGTGTGTACCAACCCGAGTGCCCCCATCGAACACACCGAGTGTGTACCAGCCCGAGAGCCCCCATCAATCACACCGAATGTGTACCAGCCCGAGTGTCCCCATCGATCACACCACGTGTGTAACAACCCGAGTGAGCGATCGATCACACCGAAAGTGTACCAGCCCGAGTGTCCCCATCGATCACACCGAGTGTGTACCAACCCGTGTGCCCCCATCGAACACACCGAGTGTGAACCAGCCCGAGAGCCCCCATCAATCACACCGAGTGTGTACCAGCCCGAGTGTCTCCATCGATCACACCACGTGTGTACCAGCCCGAGTGACCGATCGATCACACCGAAAGTGTACCAGCCCGAGTGTCCCCATCGATCACACCGAGTGCGTACCAGCACCAATGATCCGATCGATCACACCGAGTGTGTACCAGCCCAAATGTCCCCATCGATCACACCGAGTGTGTACCAGCCCAAGCGCCCCCATCGATCACTCCGAGTGTGTACCAGCCCGAGTGCCCCCATCGATCACACCGAGTGTGTACCAGCAGCAATGCCCCCATCGATCACACCGAGTGTGTACCAGCCCAAGTGTCCCCATCGATCACACCGAGTGTGTACCAGCCCGAGTGTTCCAATCGATCACACCGAGTGTGTATCAGCACCAATGCCCCCATCGATCACACCGAGTGTGTACCAGCCCGAGTGCCCCCATTGATCACACCGAGTGTGTACCAGCCCGAGTGCCCCCATCGATCACACCGAGTTTGTTCCAGCCCGAGTGGCACAATCGATCACACCGGGTGTGTACCAGCCCGAGTACCCCCATCGATCACACCAAGTGTACACAAGCCCGAGTGTCCCCATCGATCACACCGAGTGTGTCCCAGCCCCAGTGTCCCCATCCATCACACCGAGTGTGTACCAGCACCAATGTACCCATCGATCACACCGAGTGTGTACCAGCACAAATGTCCGCATCAATCACACCGACTGTGTACCAGCACAAATGTCCGCATCAATCACACCGACTGTGTACCAGCACCAATGTACCCATCGGTCACACCGAGTGTGTTCCAGCACCAATGTGCCCATCGATCACACCGTGTGTACCAGCCCGAGTGCCCCCATGGATCACACCGACTGTGTACCAGTACCAATGTCCCCTTCGATCACACTGTGTACCAGCCCGAGTGTACCCATCGATCACACCGAGCGTGTACAAGCTCCAATGACCCCATCGATCACACAGAGTGTGTACCAGCCCGAGTGCCCCCATCGATCACACCGAGTGTGTACCAGCCCGAGAGCCCCCATCAATCACACCGAGTGTGTACCAGCCCGAGTGTCCCCATCGATCAACCACGTGTGTACCAACCCGAGTGACTGATCGATCACACCGAAAGTGTACCAGCCCGAGTGTCCCCATCGATCACACCGAGTATGTACCAACCCGAGTGCCCCCATCGAACACGCCGAGTGTGTACCAGCCCGAGAGCCTCCATCAATCACACCGAATGTGTACCAGACCGAGTGTCCCCTTCGATCACACCACGTGTTTACCAGCCCGAGTGACCGATCGATCACACCGAAAGTGTACCAGCCCAAGTGTCCCCATCGATCACACCGAGTGCGTACCAGCACCAATGATCCGATCGATCACACCGAGTGTGTACCAGCCCAAATGTCCCCATCGATCACACCGAGTGTGTACCAGCCCAAGCGCCCCCATCGATCACTCCGAGTGTGTACCAGCCCCAGTGTCCCCATCGATCACACCGAGTGTGTACCAGCAGCAATGCACCGATCGATCACACCGAATGTGTACCAGCCCGAGTGTCCCCATCGATCACACCGAGTGTGTACCAGCCCGAGTGTTCCAATCGATCACACCGAGTGTGTATCAGCACCAATGCCCCCATCGATCACACCGAGTGTGTACCAATCCGAGTGTACCCATCGATCACAGCGAGTGTGTACAAGCTCCAATGACCCCATCGATCACACAGAGTGTGTACTAGCCCGAGTGCCCCCATCGATCACACCGAGTGTGTACCAGCACCAATGTCCCCATCGATCACAGAGAGTGTGTACCAGCCCGAGATTCCCCATCCTTCACACCGAGTGTGTACCAGCCCCAGTGCCCCCATCGATCACACCAAGTGTGTACTGGCACCAATGTACCCATCGATCACACCGAGTGTGTTCCAGCACCAATGTGCCCATCGATCACACCGTGTGTACCAGCCCGAGTGCCCCCATGGATCACACCGAGTGTGTACCAGTACCAATGTCCCCATCGATCACACTGTGTCCCAATCCGAGTGTACCCATCGATCACAGCGAGTGTGTACAAGCTCCAATGACCCCATCGATCACACAGAGTGTGTACCAGCCCGAGTGTCCACATCGATCACACTGAGTGTGTACCAGCCCGAGTGCCCCCATCAATCACACCGAGTGTGTACCAACCCGAGTGCCCCCATCGAACACACCGAGCGTGTACCAGCCCGAGAGCCCCCATCAAACACACCGAGTGTGTACCAGCCCGAGTGTCCCCATCGATCACATCGCGTGTGTACCAGCCCGAGTGACCCATCGATCACACCGAAAGTGTACCAGCCCGAGTGTCCCCATCGATCACACCGAGTGCGTACCAGCCCGAGTGTCCCCATTGATCACACGGAGTGTGTACCAGCCCAAGCGCCCCCATTGATCACACTGAGTGTGTTCCAGCCCGAGTGCCCCCATTGTTCACACCGAGTGTGTACCAGCCCGAGTGTTCCCATCGATCACACCGAGTGTACACCAGCCCGAGTGTCTCCATCGATCACACCGAGTGTGTCCCAGCCCCAGTGTCCCCATCCATCACACCGAGTGTGTACCAGCACCAATGTACCCATCGATCACACCGAGTGTGTACCAGCCCGAGTACCCCCATCGATCACACCGAGTGTACACAAGCCCGAGTGTCCCCATCGATCACACCGAGTCTGTCCCAGCCGCAGTGTCCCCATCCATCACACCGAGTGTGTACCAGCACCAATGTACCCATCGATCACACCGAGTGTGTACCAGCACAAATGTCCGCATCAATCACACCGACTGTGTACCAGCACCAATGTCCCCATCGATCACACCGAGTGTGTACCAGCTCCAATGTCCCCATCGATCACAGAGAGTTTGTACCAGCCCGAGTTTCCCCATCCATCACACCGAGTGTGTACCAGCCCCAGTGCCCCCATCGATCACACCAAGTGTGTACTGGCACCAATGTACCCATCGGTCACACCGAGTGTGTTCCAGCACCAATGTGCCCATCGATCACACCGTGTGTACCAGCCCGAGTGCCCCCATGGATCACACCGACTGTGTACCAGTACCAATGTCCCCATCGATCACACCGATCGTGTACAAGCTCCAATGACCCCATCAATCACACAGAGTGTGTACCAGCCCGAGTGCCCCCATCGATCACACCGAGTGTGTTCCAGCCCGAGAGCCCCCATCAATCACACCGAGTGTGTACCAGCCCGAGTGTCCCCATCGATCACACCACGTGTGTACCAACCCGAGTGACCGATCGATCACACCGAAAGTGTACCAGCCCGAGTGACCCCATCGATCACACCAAATGTGTACCAGCACCAATGTCCTCTTCAATCACACCGAGTGTCTGCCAGCACCAATGTCCCCATCGATCAGACCGAGTGTGTACCACCACCAATGTCGCCAATGATCACACCGAGTGTGTACCAGCACCAATGTACCCATCGATCACACCGAGTGTGTACCAGCCCGAGTGCCCACATGAATAACACAGAGTGTGTACCAGCCCGAGTGTCCGCATCGATCACAACGAGTGTATACCAGCACCAATGTCCCCGTCGATCACACAGAGTGTGTACCAAACCGAGTGTCCCCATCAATCACATCGAGCGTTTACCAGCCCGAGTGTCCCCATCGATCACACCGAGTGTGTACCATCCCGACTGCCCCAATTGATCACACCGATTGTGCACGAGCCCGAGTGTCCCCATCGATCACACGGAGTGTGTACCAGCCCGACTGCCCCAACTGATCACACCGAGTGTGTACAAGCTCAATGACCCCATCGATCACACAGAGTGTGTACCAACCCGAGTGCCCCCATCGATCACACCGAGTGTGTACCAGCCCGAGTGCCCCCATCAATCACACCGAGTGTGTACCAACCCGAGTGCCCCCAGCGATCACACCGAGCGTGTACCAGCCCGAGAGCCCCCATCAAACACACCGAGTGTGTACCAGCCCGAGTGTCCCCATCGATCACACCGCGTGTGTACCAGCCTGAGTGACCCATCGATCACACCGAAAGTGTACCAGCCCGAGTGTCGCCATCAATCACACCGAGTGCGTACCAGCCCGAGTGCCCCCATCGATCACACTGAGTGTGTACCAGCCCGAGTGCCCCCATCGATCACACCGAGTGTGTACCAGCCCGAGAGCCCCCATCAATCACACCGAGTGTGTACCAGCCCGAGTGTCCCCATCGATCACACCACGTGTGTACCAACCCGAGTGACCGATCGATCACACCGAAAGTGTACCAGCCCGAGTGTCCCCATCGATCACACCGAGTGTGTACCAACCCGAGTGCCCACATCGAACACACCGAGTGTGTACCAGCCCGAGAGCCCCCATCAATCACACCGACTGTGTACCAGCCCGAGTGTCCCCTTCGATCACACCACGTGTGTACCTGCCCGAGTGTCCCCATCGATCACACCGAGTGCGTACCAGCACCAATGATCCGATCGATCACCCCGAGTGTGTACCAGCCCAAATGTCTCCATCGATCACACCGAGTGTGTACCAGCACCAATGTCCCCATCGATCACAGAGAGTGTGTACCAGCCCGAGTTTCCCCATCGATCACACCGAGTGTGTACCAGCCCGAGTGCCCCCAACAATCACACCAAGTGTGTACTGGCACCAATGTACCCATCGATCACACCGAGTGTGTTCCAGCACCAATGTGCCCATCGATCACACCGTGTGTACCAGCCTGAGTGCCCCCATGGATCACACCGAGTGTTTACCAGTACCAATGTCCCCATCGATCACACTGTGTACCAATCCGAGTGTACCCATCGATCACAGCGAGTGTGTACCAGCTCCAATGACCCCATCGATCACACAGAGTGTGTACCAGCCCGAGTGTCCACATCGATCACACTGAGTGTGTACCAGCCCGAGTGCCCCCATCAATCACACCGAGTGTATACCAACCCGAGTGCCCCCATCGAACACACCGAGCGTGTACCAGCCCGAGAGCCCCCATCAAACACACCGAGTGTGTACCAGCCCGAGTGTCCCCATCGATCACACCGCGTGTGTACCAGCCCGAGTGACCCATCGATCACACCGAAAGTGTACCAGCCCGAGTGTCCCCATCGATCACACCGAGTGCGTACCAGCCCGAGTGTCCCCATTGATCACACGGAGTGTGTACCAGCCCAAGCGCCCCCATTGATCACACCGAGTGTGTTCCAGCCCGAGTGCCCCCATTGTTCACACCGAGTGTGTACCAGCCCGAGTGTACACATCGATCACACCGAGTGTGTACAAGCACCAATGACCCCATCGATCACACAGAGTGCGTACCAGCCCGAGTGCCCCCATCGATCACACCGATTGTGTACCAGCCCGAGTGCCCCCATCAATCACAGCGAGTGTGTACCAACCCGAGTGCCCCCATCGAACACACCGAGTGTGTACCAGCCCGAGAGCCCCCATCAATCACACCGAATGTGTACCAGCCCGAGTGTCCCCATCGATCACACCACGTGTGTAACAACCCGAGTGAGCGATCGATCACACCGAAAGTGTACCAGCCCGAGTGTCCCCATCGATCACACCGAGTGTGTACCAACCCGTGTGCCCCCATCGAACACACCGAGTGTGAACCAGCCCGAGAGCCCCCATCAATCACACCGAGTGTGTACCAGCCCGAGTGTCTCCATCGATCACACCACGTGTGTACCAGCCCGAGTGACCGATCGATCACACCGAAAGTGTACCAGCCCGAGTGTCCCCATCGATCACACCGAGTGCGTACCAGCACCAATGATCCGATCGATCACACCGAGTGTGTACCAGCCCAAATGTCCCCATCGATCACACCGAGTGTGTACCAGCCCAAGCGCCCCCATCGATCACTCCGAGTGTGTACCAGCCCGAGTGCCCCCATCGATCACACCGAGTGTGTACCAGCAGCAATGCCCCCATCGATCACACCGAGTGTGTACCAGCCCAAGTGTCCCCATCGATCACACCGAGTGTGTACCAGCCCGAGTGTTCCAATCGATCACACCGAGTGTGTATCAGCACCAATGCCCCCATCGATCACACCGAGTGTGTACCAGCCCGAGTGCCCCCATTGATCACACCGAGTGTGTACCAGCCCGAGTGCCCCCATCGATCACACCGAGTTTGTTCCAGCCCGAGTGGCACAATCGATCACACCGGGTGTGTACCAGCCCGAGTACCCCCATCGATCACACCAAGTGTACACAAGCCCGAGTGTCCCCATCGATCACACCGAGTGTGTCCCAGCCCCAGTGTCCCCATCCATCACACCGAGTGTGTACCAGCACCAATGTACCCATCGATCACACCGAGTGTGTACCAGCACAAATGTCCGCATCAATCACACCGACTGTGTACCAGCACAAATGTCCGCATCAATCACACCGACTGTGTACCAGCACCAATGTACCCATCGGTCACACCGAGTGTGTTCCAGCACCAATGTGCCCATCGATCACACCGTGTGTACCAGCCCGAGTGCCCCCATGGATCACACCGACTGTGTACCAGTACCAATGTCCCCTTCGATCACACTGTGTACCAGCCCGAGTGTACCCATCGATCACACCGAGCGTGTACAAGCTCCAATGACCCCATCGATCACACAGAGTGTGTACCAGCCCGAGTGCCCCCATCGATCACACCGAGTGTGTACCAGCCCGAGAGCCCCCATCAATCACACCGAGTGTGTACCAGCCCGAGTGTCCCCATCGATCAACCACGTGTGTACCAACCCGAGTGACTGATCGATCACACCGAAAGTGTACCAGCCCGAGTGTCCCCATCGATCACACCGAGTATGTACCAACCCGAGTGCCCCCATCGAACACGCCGAGTGTGTACCAGCCCGAGAGCCTCCATCAATCACACCGAATGTGTACCAGACCGAGTGTCCCCTTCGATCACACCACGTGTTTACCAGCCCGAGTGACCGATCGATCACACCGAAAGTGTACCAGCCCAAGTGTCCCCATCGATCACACCGAGTGCGTACCAGCACCAATGATCCGATCGATCACACCGAGTGTGTACCAGCCCAAATGTCCCCATCGATCACACCGAGTGTGTACCAGCCCAAGCGCCCCCATCGATCACTCCGAGTGTGTACCAGCCCCAGTGTCCCCATCGATCACACCGAGTGTGTACCAGCAGCAATGCACCGATCGATCACACCGAATGTGTACCAGCCCGAGTGTCCCCATCGATCACACCGAGTGTGTACCAGCCCGAGTGTTCCAATCGATCACACCGAGTGTGTATCAGCACCAATGCCCCCATCGATCACACCGAGTGTTTACCAATCCGAGTGTACCCATCGATCACAGCGAGTGTGTACAAGCTCCAATGACCCCATCGATCACACAGAGTGTGTACTAGCCCGAGTGCCCCCATCGATCACACCGAGTGTGTACCAGCACCAATGTCCCCATCGATCACAGAGAGTGTGTACCAGCCCGAGATTCCCCATCCTTCACACCGAGTGTGTACCAGCCCCAGTGCCCCCATCGATCACACCAAGTGTGTACTGGCACCAATGTACCCATCGATCACACCGAGTGTGTTCCAGCACCAATGTGCCCATCGATCACACCGTGTGTACCAGCCCGAGTGCCCCCATGGATCACACCGAGTGTGTACCAGTACCAATGTCCCCATCGATCACACTGTGTCCCAATCCGAGTGTACCCATCGATCACAGCGAGTGTGTACAAGCTCCAATGACCCCATCGATCACACAGAGTGTGTACCAGCCCGAGTGTCCACATCGATCACACTGAGTGTGTACCAGCCCGAGTGCCCCCATCAATCACACCGAGTGTGTACCAACCCGAGTGCCCCCATCGAACACACCGAGCGTGTACCAGCCCGAGAGCCCCCATCAAACACACCGAGTGTGTACCAGCCCGAGTGTCCCCATCGATCACACCGCGTGTGTACCAGCCCGAGTGACCCATCGATCACACCGAAAGTGTACCAGCCCGAGTGTCCCCATCGATCACACCGAGTGCGTACCAGCCCGAGTGTCCCCATTGATCACACGGAGTGTGTACCAGCCCAAGCGCCCCCATTGATCACACTGAGTGTGTTCCAGCCCGAGTGCCCCCATTGTTCACACCGAGTGTGTACCAGCCCGAGTGTTCCCATCGATCACACCGAGTGTACACCAGCCCGAGTGTCTCCATCGATCACACCGAGTGTGTCCCAGCCCCAGTGTCCCCATCCATCACACCGAGTGTGTACCAGCACCAATGTACCCATCGATCACACCGAGTGTGTACCAGCCCGAGTACCCCCATCGATCACACCGAGTGTACACAAGCCCGAGTGTCCCCATCGATCACACCGAGTCTGTCCCAGCCGCAGTGTCCCCATCCATCACACCGAGTGTGTACCAGCACCAATGTACCCATCGATCACACCGAGTGTGTACCAGCACAAATGTCCGCATCAATCACACCGACTGTGTACCAGCACCAATGTCCCCATCGATCACACCGAGTGTGTACCAGCTCCAATGTCCCCATCGATCACAGAGAGTTTGTACCAGCCCGAGTTTCCCCATCCATCACACCGAGTGTGTACCAGCCCCAGTGCCCCCATCGATCACACCAAGTGTGTACTGGCACCAATGTACCCATCGGTCACACCGAGTGTGTTCCAGCACCAATGTGCCCATCGATCACACCGTGTGTACCAGCCCGAGTGCCCCCATGGATCACACCGACTGTGTACCAGTACCAATGTCCCCATCGATCACACCGATCGTGTACAAGCTCCAATGACCCCATCGATCACACAGAGTGTGTACCAGCCCGAGTGCCCCCATCGATCACACCGAGTGTGTTCCAGCCCGAGAGCCCCCATCAATCACACCGAGTGTGTACCAGCCCGAGTGTCCCCATCGATCACACCACGTGTGTACCAACCCGAGTGACCGATCGATCACACCGAAAGTGTACCAGCCCGAGTGACCCCATCGATCACACCAAATGTGTACCAGCACCAATGTCCTCTTCAATCACACCGAGTGTCTGCCAGCACCAATGTCCCCATCGATCAGACCGAGTATGTACCACCACCAATGTCGCCAATGATCACACCGAGTGTGTACCAGCCCGAGTGCCGCCATCAATCACACAGAGTGTGTGCCAGCACCAATGTACCCATCGATCACACCGAGTGTGTACCAGCCCGAGTGCCCACATGAATAACACAGAGTGTGTACCAGCCCGAGTGTCCGCATCGATCACAACGAGTGTATACCAGCACCAATGTCCCCGTCGATCACACAGAGTGTGTACCAGACCGAGTGTCCCCATCAATCACATCGAGCGTTTACCAGCCCGAGTGTCCCCATCGATCACACCGAGTGTGTACCATCCCGACTGCCCCAATTGATCACACCGATTGTGCACGAGCCCGAGTGTCCCCATCGATCACACGGAGTGTGTACCAGCCCGACTGCCCCAACTGATCACACCGAGTGTGTACAAGCTCAATGACCCCATCGATCACACAGAGTGTGTACCAACCCGAGTGCCCCCATCGATCACACCGAGTGTGTACCAGCCCGAGTGCCCCCATCAATCACACCGAGTGTGTACCAACCCGAGTGCCCCCAGCGATCACACCGAGCGTGTACCAGCCCGAGAGCCCCCATCAAACACACCGAGTGTGTACCAGCCCGAGTGTCCCCATCGATCACACCGCGTGTGTACCAGCCTGAGTGACCCATCGATCACACCGAAAGTGTACCAGCCCGAGTGTCGCCATCAATCACACCGAGTGCGTACCAGCCCGAGTGCCCCCATCGATCACACTGAGTGTGTACCAGCCCGAGTGCCCCCATCGATCACACCGAGTGTGTACCAGCCCGAGAGCCCCCATCAATCACACCGAGTGTGTACCAGCCCGAGTGTCCCCATCGATCACACCACGTGTGTACCAACCCGAGTGACCGATCGATCACACCGAAAGTGTACCAGCCCGAGTGTCCCCATCGATCACACCGAGTGTGTACCAACCCGAGTGCCCACATCGAACACACCGAGTGTGTACCAGCCCGAGAGCCCCCATCAATCACACCGACTGTGTACCAGCCCGAGTGTCCCCTTCGATCACACCACGTGTGTACCTGCCCGAGGGGCCGATCGATCACACCAAAAGAGCACCAGCCCGAGTGTCCCCATCGATCACACCGAGTGCGTACCAGCACCAATGATCCGATCGATCACACCGAGTGTGTACCAGCCCAAATGTCTCCATCGATCACACCGAGTGTGTACCAGCACCAATGTCCCCATCGATCACAGAGAGTGTGTACCAGCCCGAGTTTCCCCATCGATCACACCGAGTGTGTACCAGCCCGAGTGCCCCCATCAATCACACCAAGTGTGTACTGGCACCAATGTACCCATCGATCACACCGAGTGTGTTCCAGCACCAATGTGCCCATCGATCACACCGTGTGTACCAGCCTGAGTGCCCCCATGGATCACACCGAGTGTGTACCAGTACCAATGTCCCCATCGATCACACTGTGTACCAATCCGAGTGTACCCATCGATCACAGCGAGTGTGTACAAGCTCCAATGACCCCATCGATCACACAGAGTGTGTACCAGCCCGAGTGTCCAGATCGATCACACTGAGTGTGTACCAGCCCGAGTGCCCCCATCAATCACACCGAGTGTATACCAACCCGAGTGCCCCCATCGAACACACCGAGCGTGTACCAGCCCGAGAGCCCCCATCAAACACACCGAGTGTGTACCAGCCCGAGTGTCCCCATCGATCACACCGCGTGTGTACCAGCCCGAGTGACCCATCGATCACACCGAAAGTGTACCAGCCCGAGTGTCCCCATCGATCACACCGAGTGCGTACCAGCCCGAGTGTCCCCATCAAACACACCGAGTCTGTACCAGCCCGAGTGTTCCCATCGATCACACCGAGTGTAAACCAGCCCGAGTGTCTCCATCGATCACACCGTGTGAGTCCCAGCCCCAGTGTCCCCATCCATCACACCGAGTGTGTACCAGCACCAATGTACCCATCGATCACACCGAGTGTGTACCAGCCCGAGTATCCCCATCGAACACAGGGAGTGTGTACCAGCCCGACTGCCCCAATTGATCACACCAAGTGTGTACCAGCCCGAGTGCCCCCATCGATCACACTGAGTGTGTACCAGCCCGAGAGCCCCCATCGATCACAGCGAGTGTGTACCAGCACGAGTGCCCCCATCGATCACACTGAGCGTGTACCAGAACGAGAGCCCCCATCGATCACGCAGAGGGTGTACCAGCCCGAGTGACCCCATCGATCACACCGAATGTGTACCAGCACCAATGTCCTCATCGATCACACCAAGTGTGTACCAGCCTGAGTGCCCCCATCGCTCCCACAGAGTGCGTACCAGCCCGAGTGTCCCCATCCATCACACCGAGTGTGTACCAGCACCAATGTCCCAATCTATCACAGCGAGTGTGCACAAGCCCGATTGCCCCCATCGATCACACCGAGTGTGTACCAGCACCAGTGTCCCCATCAATCAGACCGAGTGTGTACCAGCACCAATGTCCCCAACGATCACACCGAGTGTGTACCAGCCCGAGTGTCCCCATCGATCACACCGAGTGTGTACCAGCCCGTGGGCCCTCATAGATCACACCAAGTGTGTACCAGCCCGAGTGCCCCCATCAATCACCCAGAGTGTGTACCAGCACCAATGTACCCATCGAACGCACCGAATGTGTACCAGCCCGAGTGTCCCCATCGATCACACCGAGTGTGTACCAGCACCAATGTCCCCATCGATCACTCCGTGTGTGTACCAGCCCGAGTGCCCCCATCGATCACACCAAGTGTGTACCAGCATTAATGTCCCCAACGATCTCAGCAAGTGTGTACCAGCACGAATGTCCCCATCGATCACACTACGTTTGTACCAGCCCGAGTGTCCCCATCGATCACACCGAGACTGTACCAGCACCAATGTCCGCATCGATCACACTAAGAGTGTACAAGCACCATTGTGCCCATCGATCACACCGAGTGTGTACCAGCCCGAGTGCCCCCATCGATCACACAGAGTGTGTACCAGCCCGAGTGCCCCCATCGATCAAACCGACTGTGTACCAGCACCAATGTCCTCATCGATCACACCGAGTGTGTACCAGCCCGAGTGCCCCCATCGATCACACCGAGTGTGTACCAGCTCCAATGTCCCCATCGATCACACCGATTGTGTACCAGCCCGAGTGTCCCCATCGATCATACCGAGTGTGTAACCGCCCGAGTGCCCGCATCGATCACGCAGTGTGTGTACCAGCCCGAGTGCCCCCATCGATCACACTGAGTGTGTACCAGCCGGAGTAACCCCATCGATCACACAGAGGGTGTACCAGCCAGAGTGATGCCATCGATCACACCGTATGTGTACCAGCACCAATGTCCTCATCGATCACACCGAGTGTGTACCAGCCTGTGTGCCCCAACGAGCACACAGACTGTGTATCACCCCGAGTGCCCCCATCAATCACACCGAGTGTGTACCAGCACCAATGTCCGAATCGATCACACAGAGTTTGTACCAACCCGAGAACCCCCATCGATCACACCGAGTGTGTACCAGCACCAATGTCCCCATCGATCACACCGAGTGTGTACCAGCCCGAGAGCCCCCATCAATCACACAGTGTGTACCAGCCCGAGTGTCACCATCAATCACACAGAGTGTGTACCAGCACCAATGTAGCCATCGATCGCACCAAATTTGTACCAGCCCGAGTGTCCCCATCGATCACACCGAGTGTGTACAAGAACCAATGTCCCCATCGATCACACGGATTGTGTACCAGCCCGACTGCCCCAATTGATCACACCGTGTGTGTACCAGCCCGAGTGCCCCCATCGATCACACTGAGTGTGTACCAGCCCGATTGCCCCCATCGATCACACCGAGTGTGTACCAGCACGAGTGCCCCCATCGATCACACTGAGCGTGTACCAGCACGAGTGCCCCCATCGATCACACAGAGGGTGTACCAGCCCGAGGGACCCCATCGATCACACCGAATGTGTACCAGCACCAATGTCCTCATCGATCACACCGAGTGTGTACCAGCACGAGTGCCCCCATCGATCACACAGAGGGTGTACCAGCCCGAGTGACCCCATCGATCACACCGAATGTGTACCAGCACCAATGTCCTCATCGATCACACCGAGTGCGTACCTCCCCGAGTGTCCCCATCGATCACAGCGAGTGTGCACAAGCCCGAATGCCCCCATCGATCGCACCGAGTGTATACCAGCACCAGTGTCCCCATCGATCAGACCGAGTGTGTACCAGCACCAATGTCCACAACGATCACACCGAGTGTGTACCAGCCCGAGTGTCCCCATCGATCACACCGAGTGTGTCCCAGCCCGTGGGCCCTCATAGATCACACCGAGTGTGTACCATCCCGAGTGCCCCCATCAATCACATAGAGAGTGTACCAGCACCAATGTACCCATCGAACGCACCGAATGTGTACCAGCCCAACTGTCCCCATCGATCACACCGAGTGTGTACCAGCACCAATGTCCCATCGAACACTCCGTGTGTGTACCAGCCCGAGTGCCCCCATTGATCACACCAATTGTGTACCAGCATCAATGGCCCCAACGATCTCACCAAGTGTGTACCAGCACCAATGTCCCCATCGATCACACCGAGTGTGTACCAGCCCGAGTGTCCCCATCGATCACACCGTGTGTATCAGCGCGAGTGCCCCCATCGATCACACCGAGTGTGTACCAGCCCGAGTGCCCCCATCGATCACACCGAGTGTGTCCCAGCCCCAGTGTCCCCATCCATCACACCGACTGTGTACCAGCACCAATGTACCCATCGATCACACCGAGTGTGTACCAGCACAAATGTCCGCATCAATCACACCGTATGTGTACCAGCACCAATGTCCCAATCGATCACACTGAGTGTGTACCAGCACCAATGTCCCCATCGATCACAGAGAGTGTGTACCAGCCCGAGTTTCCCCATCCATCACACCGAGTGTGTACCAGCCCGAGTGCCCCCATCCATCACACCAAGTGTGTACTGGCACCAATGTACCCATCGATCACACCGAGTGTGTTCCAGCACCAATGTGCCCATCGATCACACCGTGTGTACCAGCCCGAGTGCCCCCATGGTTCACACCGACTGTGTACCAGTACCAATGTCCCCATCGATCACACTGTGTACCAGACCGAGTGTACCCATCGATCACACAGAGTGTGTACAAGCTCCAATGACTCCATCGATCACACAGAGTGTGGACCAGCCCGAGTGGCCCCATCGATCACACCGAGTGTGTAGCTGCCCGAGTGCCCACATCAATCACACCGAGCGTGTACCAGCCGGAGATCCCCCATCAATCACACCGAGTGTGTACCAGCCCGAGTGTCCCCATCGATCACACCACGTGTGTACCAGCCCGAGTTACCAATCAATCACACCAAAAGTGTACCAGCCCGAGTGTCCCCATCGATCACACCGAGTGTGTACCAACCCGAGTGCCCCCATCGAACACATCGAGTGTGTACCAGCCCAAGCGCCCCCATCGATCACTCCGAGTGTGTACCAGCCCGAGTGCCCCCATCGATCACACCGAGAGTGTACCAGCAGCAATGCCCCCATCGATCACACTGAGTGTGTACCATCCCAAATGTCCCCATCGATCACACTAAGAGTGTACAAGCACCATTGTGCCCATCGATCACACCGAGTGTGTACCAGCCCGAGTGCCCCCATCGATCACACAGAGTGTGTACCAGCCCGAGTGCCCCCATCGATCAAACCAACTGTGTACCAGCACCAATGTCCACATCGATCACACCGAGTGTGTACCAGCCTGAGTGTCCTCATCGATCACACCGAGTGTGTACCAGCACCAATGTCCCCATCGATCACACAGAGTGTGTACCAGCCCGAGTGTCCCCATCAATCACACTGAGTGTGTACCAGCCCGAGTGTCCCCATCGATCACACCGTATGTGTACCAGCCCGACAGCCCCAATTGATCGCACCGAGTGTGTACCAGCCCGAGTGTCCCCATCGATGACACAGAGTGTGTACCAGCCCGACTGCCCCAATTGATCACACCGAGTGTGTACCAGCCCGAGTGCCCCCATCGATCACACCGAGTGTGTACCAGCTCCAATGTCCCCATCGATCACACCGATTGTGTACCAGCCCGAGTGTCCCCATCGATCATACCGAGTGTGTAACCGCCCGAGTGCCCCCATCGATCACGCAGAGTGTGTACCAGCCCGAGTGCCCCCAACGATCACACTGAGTGTGTACCAGCCCGAGTAACCCCATCGATCACACAGAGGGTGTACCAGCCAGAGTGACGCCATCGATCACACCGTATGTGTACCAGCACCAATGTCCTCATCGATCACACCGAGTGTGTACCAGCCTGTGTGCCCCCAATGAGCACAGAGACTGTGTATCACCCCGAGTGCCCCCATCAATCACACCGAGTGTGTACCAGCACCAATGTCCGATTCGATCACACAGAGTTTGTTCCAACCCGAGAACCGCCATCGATCACACCGAGTGTGTACCAGCACCAATGTCCCCATCGATCACACCGAGTGTGTACCAGCCCGAGAGCCCCCATCGATCGCACTGAATTTGTACCAGCCCGAGTGTCCCCATCGATCACACCGAGTGTGTACAAGAACCAATGTCCCCATCGATCACACCAAGTGTGTACCAGCCAGAGTGTCCCCATCGATCACACGGATTGTGTACCAGCCCGAGTGCCCCAATCGATCACACCGAGTGTGTACCAGCCCGAGTGCCCCCATCGATCACACTGAGTGTGTACCAGCCCGAGTGCCCCCATCGATCACACCGAGTGTGTACCAGCACGAGTGCCCCCATCGATCACACTGAGCGTCTACCAGCACGAGTGCCCCCATCAATCACATAGAGAGTGTACCAGCACCAATGTACCCATCGATCACACCGATTGTGTACCAGCCCGAGTGTCCCCATCGATCATACCGAGTGTGTACCCGCCCGAGTGCCCGCATCGTTCACAACGAGGGTATACCAGCACCAGTGTCCCCATCGATCAGACCGAGTGTGTACCAGCACCAATGTCCCCAACGATCACACCGAGTGTGTACCAGCCCGAGTGTCCCCATCGATCACACCGAGTGTGTACCAGCCCGTGGGCCCTCATAGATCACACCGAGTGTGTACCAGCACAAGTGCCCCCATCAATCACATAGAGAGTGTACCAGCACCAATGTACCCATCGAACGCACCGAATGTGTACCAGCCCGAGTGTCCCCATCGATCACACCGAGTGTGTACCAGCACCAATGTCCCATCGATCACTCCGTGTGTGTACCAGCCCGAGTGCCCCCATTGATCAAACCATGTGTGTACCAGCATCAATGTCCCCAACGATCTCACCAAGTGTGTACCAGCACCAATGTCCCCATCGATCACACCGAGTGAGTACCAGCCCGAGTGTCCCCATCGATCACACCGTGTGTATCAGCGCGAGTGCCCCCATCGATCACACCGAGTGTGTACCAGCACAAATGTCCGCATCAATCACACCGAATGTGTACCAGCACCAATGTCCCAATCGATCACACCGAGTGTGTACCAGCACCAATGTCCCCATCGATCACAGAGAGTGTGTACCAGCCCGAGTTTCCCCATCCATCACACCGAGTGTGTACCAGCCCGAGTGCCCCCATCAATCACACCAAGTGTGTACTGGCACCAATGTACCCATCGATCAAACCGAGTGTGTTCCAGCACCAATGTGCCCATCGATCACACCGTGTGTACCAGCCCGAGTGCCCCCATGGTTCACACCGACTGTGTACCAGTACCAATGTCCCCATCGATCACACTGTGTACCAGACCGAGTGTACCCATCGATCACACAGAGTGTGTACAAGCTCCAATGACCCCATCGATCACACAGAGTGTGGACCAGCCCGAGTGGCCCCATCGATCACACCGAGTGTATAGCTGCCCGAGTGCCCCCATCAATCACACCGAGCGTGTACCAGCCGGAGAGCCCCCATCAATCACACCGAGTGTGTACCAGCCCGAGTGTCCCCATCGATCACACCACGTGTGTACCAGCCCGAGTTACCAATCAATCACACCAAAAGTGTACCAGCCCGAGTGTCCCCATCGATCACACCGAGTGTGTACCAACCCGAGTGCCCCCATCGAACACATCGAGTGTGTACCAGCCCGAGAGCCCCCATCAATCACACCGAGTGTGTACCAGCCCGAGTGTCCCCATCGATCACACCACGTGTGTACCAGCCCGAGTGACCCATCGATCACACCGAAAGTGTACCAGCCCGAGTATCCCCATCGATCACACCGAGGGCGTACCAGCACCAATGATCCGATCGATCACACCGAGGGTGTACCATCCCAAATGTCCCCATCGATCACACTGAGTGTGTACCAGCCCAAGCGCCCCCATCGATCACTCCGAGTGTCTACCAGCCCGAGTGCTCCCATCGATCACACCGAGAGTGTACCAGCAGCAATGCCCCCATCGATCACACCGAGTGTGTACCAGCCCGAATGTCCCCATCGATCACACCGAGTGTGTACCAGCCCGAGTATTCCAATCGATCACACCGAGTGTGTATCAGCACCAATGCCCCCATCGATCACACCGAGTGTGTACCAGTCCGAGTGCCCCCATTGATCACACCGAGTGTGTACCAGCCCGAGTGCCCCCATCGATCACACCGAGTTTGTACCAGCCCAAGTGCCACCATCGATCACACCGAGTGTGTACCAGCCCGAGTACCCCCATCGATCACACCGAGTGTACACAAGCCCGAGTGTCCCCATCGATCACACCGAGTCTGTCCCAGCCGCAGTGTCCCCATCCATCACACCGAGTGTGTACCAGCATCAATGTACCCATCGATCACACCGAGTGTGTACCAGCACAAATGTCCGCATCAATCACACCGAGTGTGTACCAGCACCAATGTCCCCATCGATCAAACCGAGTGTGTACCAGCTCCAATGTCCCCATCGATCACAGAGAGTGTGTACCAGCCCGAGTTTCCCCATCCATCACACCGAGTGTGTACCAGCCCCAGTGCCCCCATCGATCACACCAAGTGTGTACTGGCACCAATGTACCCATCGGTCACACCGAGTGTGTTCCAGCACCAATGTGCCCATCGATCACACCGTGTGTACCAGCCCGAGTGCCCCCATGGATCACACCGACTGTGTACCAGTACCAATGTCCCCATCGATCACACCGATCGTGTACAAGCTCCAATGACCCCATCGATCACACAGAGTGTGTACCAGCCCGAGTGCCCCCATCGATCACACCGAGTGTGTTCCAGCCCGAGAGCCCCCATCAATCACACCGAGTGTGTACCAGCCCGAGTGTCCCCATCGATCACACCACGTGTGTACCAACCCGAGTGACCGATCGATCACACCGAAAGTGTACCAGCCCGAGTGACCCCATCGATCACACCAAATGTGTACCAGCACCAATGTCCTCTTCAATCACACCGAGTGTCTGCCAGCACCAATGTCCCCATCGATCAGACCGAGTGTGTACCACCACCAATGTCGCCAATGATCACACCGAGTGTGTACCAGCCCGAGTGCCGCCATCAATCACACAGAGTGTGTGCCAGCACCAATGTACCCATCGATCACACCGAGTGTGTACCAGCCCGAGTGCCCCCATGAATAACACAGAGTGTGTACCAGCCCGAGTGTCCCCATCGATCACACCGAGACTGTACCAGCACCAATGTCCGCATCGATCACACTAAGAGTGTACAAGCACCATTGTGCCCATCGATCACACCGAGTGTGTACCAGCCCGAGTGCCCCCATCGATCACACAGAGTGTGTACCAGCCCGAGTGCCCCCATCGATCAAACCGACTGTGTACCAGCACCAATGTCCTCATCGATCACACCGAGTGTGTACCAGCCCGAGTGCCCCCATCGATCACACCGAGTGTGTACCAGCTCCAGTGTCCCCATCGATCACACCGATTGTGTACCAGCCCGAGTGTCCCCATCGATCATACCGAGTGTGTAACCGCCCGAGTGCCCGCATCGATCACGCAGTGTGTGTACCAGCCCGAGTGCCCCCATCGATCACACTGAGTGTGTACCAGCCGGAGTAACCCCATCGATCACACAGAGGGTGTACCAGCCAGAGTGACGCCATCGATCACACCGTATGTGTACCAGCACCAATGTCCTCATCGATCACACCGAGTGTGTACCAGCCTGTGTGCCCCAACGAGCACACAGACTGTGTATCACCCCGAGTGCCCCCATCAATCACACCGAGTGTGTACCAGCACCAATGTCCGAATCGATCACACAGAGTTTGTACCAACCCGAGAACCCCCATCGATCACACCGAGTGTGTACCAGCACCAATGTCCCCATCGATCAAACCGAGTGTGTACCAGCCCGAGAGCCCCCATCAATCACACAGTGTGTACCAGCCCGAGTGTCACCATCAATCACACAGAGTGTGTACCAGCACCAATGTAGCCATCGATCGCACCAAATTTGTACCAGCCCGAGTGTCCCCATCGATCACACCGAGTGTGTACAAGAACCAATGTCCCCATCGATCACACCAAGTGTGTACCAGTCCGAGTGTCCCCATCGATCACACGGATTGTGTACCAGCCCGACTGCCCCAATTGATCACACTGAGTGTGTACCAGCCCGAGTGCCCCCATCGATCACACTGAGTGTGTACCAGCCCGAGTGCCCCCATCGATCACACCGAGTGTGTACCAGCACGAGTGCCCCCATCGATCACACTGAGCGTGTACCAGCACGAGTGCCCCCATCGATCACACAGAGGGTGTACCAGCCCGAGTGACCCCATCAATCACACCGAATGTGTACCAGCACCAATGTCCTCATCGATCACACCGAGTGTGTACCAGCACGAGTGCCCCCATCGATCACACAGAGGGTGTACCAGCCCGAGTGACCCCATCGATCACACCGAATGTGTACCAGCTCCAATGTCCTCATCGATCACACCGAGTGCGTACCTCCCCAAGTGTCCCCATCGATCACAGCGAGTGTGCACAAGCCCGAATGCCCCCATCGATCACACCGAGTGTATACCAGCACCAATGTCCACAACGATCACACCGAGTGTGTACCAGCCCGAGTGTCCCCATCGATCACACCGAGTGTGTCCCAGCCCGTGGGCCCTCATAGATCACACCGAGTGTGTACCATCCCGAGTGCCCCCATCAATCACATAGAGAGTGTACCAGCACCAATGTACCCATCGAACGCACCGAATGTGTACCAGCCCAAGTGTCCCCATCGATCACACCGAGTGTGTACCAGCACCAATGTCCCATCGAACACTCCGTGTGTGTACCAGCCCGAGTGCCCCCATTGATCACACCAATTGTGTACCAGCATCAATGGCCCCAACGATCTCACCAAGTGTGTACCAGCATCAATGGCCCCAACGATCTCACCAAGTGTGTACCAGCACCAATGTCCCCATCGATCACACCGAGTGTGTACCAGCCCGAGTGTCCCCATCGATCACACCGTGTGTATCAGCGCGAGTGCCCCCATCGATCACACCGAGTGTGTACCAGCCCGAGTGTCCCCATCGATCACACCGAGTGTGTCCCAGCCCCAGTGTCCCCATCCATCACACCGACTGTGTACCAGCACCAATGTACCCATCGATCACACCGAGTGTGTACCAGCACAAATGTCCGCATCAATCACACCGTATGTGTACCAGCACCAATGTCCCAATCGATCACACCGAGTGTGTACCAGCACCAATGTCCCCATCGATCACAGAGAGTGTGTACCAGCCCGAGTTTCCCCATCCATCACACCGAGTGTGTACCAGCCCGAGTGCCCCCATCCATCACACCAAGTGTGTACTGGCACCAATGTACCCATCGATCACACCGAGTGTGTTCCAGCACCAATGTGCCCATCGATCACACCGTGTGTACCAGCCCGAGTGCCCCCATGGTTCACACCGACTGTGTACCAGTACCAATGTCCCCATCGATCACACTGTGTACCAGACCGAGTGTACCCATCGATCACACAGAGTGTGTACAAGCTCCAATGACCCCATCGATCACACAGAGTGTGGACGGGCCCGAGTGGCCCCATCGATCACACCGAGTGTGTAGATGCCCGAGTGCCCCCGTCAATCACACCGAGCGTGTACCAGCCCGAGAGCCCCCATCAATCACACCGAGTGTGTACCAGCCCGAGTGTCCCCATCGATCACACCACGTGTGTACCAGCCCGAGTTACCAATCAATCACACCAAAAGTGTACCAGCCCGAGTGTCCCCATCGATCACACCGAGTGTGTACCAACCCGAGTGCCCCCATCGAACACATCGAGTGTGTACCAGCCCAAGAGCCCCCATCAATCACACCGAGTGTGTACCAGCCCGAGTGTCCCCATCGATCACACCACGTGTGTACCAGCCCAAGTGACCCATCGATCACACCGAATGTGTACCAGCCCGAGTGTCCCCATCGATCACACCGAGTGCGTACCAGCAATAATGATCCGATCGATCACACCGAGTGTGTACCATCCCAAATGTCCCCATCGATCACACTGAGTGTGTACCAGCCCTAGCGCCCCCATCGATCACTCCGAGTGTGTACCAGCCCGAGTGCCCCCATCGATCACACCGAGAGTGTACCAGCAGCAATGCCCCCATCGATCACACCGAGTGTGTACCAGCCCGAATGTCCCCATCGATCACACCGAGTGTGTACCAGCCCGAGTGTTCCAATCGATCACACCGAGTGTGTATCAGCACCAATGCCCCCATCGATCACACCGAGTGTGTACCAGTCCGAATGCCCCCATTGATCACACCGAGTGTGTACCAGCCCGAGTGCCCCCATTGATCACACCGAGTTTGTACCAGCCCAAGTGCCACCATCGATCACACCGAGTGTGTACCAGCCCGAGTACCCCCATCGATCACACCGAGTGTACACCAGCCCGAGTGTCCCCATCGATCACACCGAGTGTGTCCCAGCCCCAGTGTCCCCATCCATCACACCGACGGTGTACCAGCACCAATGTACCCATCGATCACACCGAGTGTGTACCAGCACAAATGTCCGCATCAATCACACCGAGTGTGTACCAGCACCAATGTCCCCATCGATCACATCGAGTGTGTACCAGCACCAATGTCCCCATCGATCACAGAGAGTGTGTACCAGCTCGAGTTTCCCCATCCATCACAACGAGTGTGTACCAGCCTGAGTGCCCCCATCGATCACACCAAGTGTGTATTGGCACCAATGTACCCATCGATCACACCGAGTGTGTTCCAGCACCAATGTGCCCATCGATCACACCGTGTGTACCAGCCCGAGTGCCCCCATGGATCACACCGAGTGTGTACCAGTACCAATGTCCCCATCGATCACACTGTGTACCAATCCGAGTGTACCCATCGATCACACCGAGTGTGTACAAGCTCCAATGACCCCTTCGATCACACAGAGTGTGTACCAGCCCGAGTGCCCCCATCGATCACACCGAGTGTGTTCCAGCCCGAGTGCCCCCATCGTTCACACCGAGTGTGTACCAGCCCGAGTGTTCCCATCGATCACACCGTGTGAGTCCCAGCCCCAGTGTCCCCATCCATCACACCGAGTGTGTACCAGCACCAATGTACCCATCGATCACACCGGGTGTGTACCAGCCCGAGTATCCCCATCGAACACAGGGAGTGTGTACCAGCCCGACTACCCCAATTGATCACACCGTGTGTGTACCAGCCCGAGTGCCCCCATCGATCACACTGAGTGTGTACCAGCCCGAGAGCCCCCATCGATCACACCGAGTGTGTACCAGCACGAGTGCCCCCATCGATCACACTGAGCGTGTACCAGAACGAGAGCCCCCATCGATCACACAGAGGGTGTACCAGCCCGAGTGACCCCATCGATCACACCGAATGTGTACCAGCACCAATGTCCTCATCGATCACACCAAGTGTGTACCAGCCTGAGTGCCCCCATCACTCCCACAGAGTGCGTACCAGCCCGAGTGTCCCCATCCATCACACCGAGTATGTACCAGCACCAATGTCCCAATCGATCACAGCGAGTGTGCACAAGCCCGACTGCCCCCATCGATCTCACCGAGTGTGTACCAGCACCAGTGTCCCCATCGATCAGACCGAGTGTGTACCAGCACCAATGTCCCGAACGATCACACCGAGTGTGTACCAGCCCGAGTGTCCCCATCGATCACACCGAATGTGTACCAGCCCGTGGGCCCTCATAGATCACACCAAGTGTGTACCAGCCCGAGTGCCCCCATCAATCACCCAGAGTGTGTACCAGCACCAATGTACCCATCGAACGCACCGAATGTGTACCAGCCCGAGTGTCCCCATCGATCACACCGAGTGTGTACCAGCACCAATGTCCCCATCGATCACTCCGTGTGTGTACCAGCCCGAGTGCCCCCATCGATCACACCAAGTGTGTACCAGCATCAATGTCCCCAACGATCTCAGCAAGTTTGTACCAGCACCAATGTCCCCACCGATCACACCAAGTGTGTACCAGCCCGAGTGTCCCCATCGATCACACCGAGTCTGTACCAGCACCAATGTCCGCATCGATCACACTAAGAGTGTACAAGCACCATTGTGCCCATCGATCACACCGAGTGTGTACCAGCCCGAGTGCCCCCATCGATCACACAGAGTGTGTACCAGCCCGAGTGCCCCCATCGATCAAACCAACTGTGTACCAGCACCAATGTCCACATCGATCACACCGAGTGTGTACCAGCCTGAGTGTCCTCATCGATCACACCGAGTGTGTACCAGCACCAATGTCCCCATCGATCACACAGAGTGTGTACCAGCCCGAGTGTCCCCATCAATCACACTGAGTGTGTACCAGCCCGAGTGTCCCCATCGATCACACCGTATGTGTACCAGCCCGACAGCCCCAATTGATCGCACCGAGTGTGTACCAGCCCGAGTGTCCCCATCGATGACACAGAGTGTGTACCAGCCCGACTGCCCCAATTGATCACACCGAGTGTGTACCAGCCCGAGTGCCCCCATCGATCACACCGAGTGTGTACCAGCTCCAATGTCCCCATCGATCACACCGATTGTGTACCAGCCCGAGTGTCCCCATCGATCATACCGAGTGTGTAACCGCCCGAGTGCCCCCATCGATCACGCAGAGTGTGTACCAGCCCGAGTGCCCCCATCGATCACACTGAGTGTGTACCAGCCCGAGTAACCCCATCGATCACACAGAGGGTGTACCAGCCAGAGTGACGCCATCGATCACACCGTATGTGTACCAGCACCAATGTCCTCATCGATCACACCGAGTGTGTACCAGCCTGTGTGCCCCCAACGAGCACACAGACTGTGTATCACCCCGAGTGCCCCCATCAATCACACCGAGTGTGTACCAGCACCAATGTCCGAATCGATCACACAGAGTTTGTTCCAACCCGAGAACCGCCATCGATCACACCGAGTGTGTACCAGCACCAATGTCCCCATCGATCACACCGAGTGTGTACCAGCCCGAGAGCCCCCATCAATCACACAGAGTGTGTACCAGCCCGAGTGTCACCATCAATCACACAGAGTGTGTACCAGCACCAATGTAGCCATCGATCGCACTGAATTTGTACCAGCCCGAGTGTCACCATCGATCACACCGAGTGTGTACAAGAACCAATGTCCCCATCGATCACACCAAGTGTGTACCAGCCAGAGTGTCCCCATCGATTACACGGATTGTGTACCAGCCCGAGTGCCCCAATTGATCACACCGAGTGTGTACCAGCCCGAGTGCCCCCATCGATCACACTGAGTGTGTACCAGCCCGAGTGCCCCCATCGATCACACCGAGTGTGTACCAGCACGAGTGCCCCCATCGATCACACTGAGCGTCTACCAGCACGAGTGCCCCCATCAATCACATAGAGAGTGTACCAGCACCAATGTACCCATCGATCACACCGATTGTGTACCAGCCCGAGTGTCCCCATCGATCATACCGAGTGTGTATTGGCACCAATGTACCCATCGATCACACCGAGTGTGTTCCAGCACCAATGTGCCCATCGATCACACCGTGTGTACCAGCCCGAGTGCCCCCATGGATCACACCGAGTGTGTACCAGTACCAATGTCCCCATCGATCACACTGTGTACCAATCCGAGTGTACCCATCGATCACACCGAGTGTGTACAAGCTCCAATGACCCCTTCGATCACACAGAGTGTGTACCAGCCCGAGTGCCCCCATCGATCACACCGAGTGTGTACCAGCCCAAGCGCCCCCATTGATCACACCGAGTGTGTTCCAGCCCGAGTGCCCCCATCGTTCACACCGAGTGTGTACCAGCCCGAGTGTTCCCATCGATCACACCGTGTGAGTCCCAGCCCCAGTGTCCCCATCCATCACACCGAGTGTGTACCAGCACCAATGTACCCATCGATCACACCGGGTGTGTACCAGCCCGAGTATCCCCATCGAACACAGGGAGTGTGTACCAGCCCGACTACCCCAATTGATCACACCGTGTGTGTACCAGCCCGAGTGCCCCCATCGATCACACTGAGTGTGTACCAGCCCGAGAGCCCCCATCGATCACACCGAGTGTGTACCAGCACGAGTGCCCCCATCGATCACACTGAGCGTGTACCAGAACGAGAGCCCCCATCGATCACACAGAGGGTGTACCAGCCCGAGTGACCCCATCGATCACACCGAATGTGTACCAGCACCAATGTCCTCATCGATCACACCAAGTGTGTACCAGCCTGAGTGCCCCCATCACTCCCACAGAGTGCGTACCAGCCCGAGTGTCCCCATCCATCACACCGAGTATGTACCAGCACCAATGTCCCAATCGATCACAGCGAGTGTGCACAAGCCCGACTGCCCCCATCGATCTCACCGAGTGTGTACCAGCACCAGTGTCCCCATCGATCAGACCGAGTGTGTACCAGCACCAATGTCCCGAACGATCACACCGAGTGTGTACCAGCCCGAGTGTCCCCATCGATCACACCGAATGTGTACCAGCCCGTGGGCCCTCATAGATCACACCAAGTGTGTACCAGCCCGAGTGCCCCCATCAATCACCCAGAGTGTGTACCAGCACCAATGTACCCATCGAACGCACCGAATGTGTACCAGCCCGAGTGTCCCCATCGATCACACCGAGTGTGTACCAGCACCAATGTCCCCATCGATCACTCCGTGTGTGTACCAGCCCGAGTGCCCCCATCGATCACACCAAGTGTGTACCAGCATCAATGTCCCCAACGATCTCAGCAAGTTTGTACCAGCACCAATGTCCCCACCGATCACACCAAGTGTGTACCAGCCCGAGTGTCCCCATCGATCACACCGAGTCTGTACCAGCACCAATGTCCGCATCGATCACACTAAGAGTGTACAAGCACCATTGTGCCCATCGATCACACCGAGTGTGTACCAGCCCGAGTGCCCCCATCGATCACACAGAGTGTGTACCAGCCCGAGTGCCCCCATCGATCAAACCAACTGTGTACCAGCACCAATGTCCACATCGATCACACCGAGTGTGTACCAGCCTGAGTGTCCTCATCGATCACACCGAGTGTGTACCAGCACCAATGTCCCCATCGATCACACAGAGTGTGTACCAGCCCGAGTGTCCCCATCAATCACACTGAGTGTGTACCAGCCCGAGTGTCCCCATCGATCACACCGTATGTGTACCAGCCCGACAGCCCCAATTGATCGCACCGAGTGTGTACCAGCCCGAGTGTCCCCATCGATGACACAGAGTGTGTACCAGCCCGACTGCCCCAATTGATCACACCGAGTGTGTACCAGCCCGAGTGCCCCCATCGATCACACCGAGTGTGTACCAGCTCCAATGTCCCCATCGATCACACCGATTGTGTACCAGCCCGAGTGTCCCCATCGATCATACCGAGTGTGTAACCGCCCGAGTGCCCCCATCGATCACGCAGAGTGTGTACCAGCCCGAGTGCCCCCATCGATCACACTGAGTGTGTACCAGCCCGAGTAACCCCATCGATCACACAGAGGGTGTACCAGCCAGAGTGACGCCATCGATCACACCGTATGTGTACCAGCACCAATGTCCTCATCGATCACACCGAGTGTGTACCAGCCTGTGTGCCCCCAACGAGCACACAGACTGTGTATCACCCCGAGTGCCCCCATCAATCACACCGAGTGTGTACCAGCACCAATGTCCGAATCGATCACACAGAGTTTGTTCCAACCCGAGAACCGCCATCGATCACACCGAGTGTGTACCAGCACCAATGTCCCCATCGATCACACCGAGTGTGTACCAGCCCGAGAGCCCCCATCAATCACACAGAGTGTGTACCAGCCCGAGTGTCACCATCAATCACACAGAGTGTGTACCAGCACCAATGTAGCCATCGATCGCACTGAATTTGTACCAGCCCGAGTGTCCCCATCGATCACACCGAGTGTGTACAAGAACCAATGTCCCCATCGATCACACCAAGTGTGTACCAGCCAGAGTGTCCCCATCGATCACACGGATTGTGTACCAGCCCGAGTGCCCCAATCGATCACACCGAGTGTGTACCAGCCCGAGTGCCCCCATCGATCACACTGAGTGTGTACCAGCCCGAGTGCCCCCATCGATCACACCGAGTGTGTACCAGCACGAGTGCCCCCATCGATCACACTGAGCGTCTACCAGCACGAGTGCCCCCATCAATCACATAGAGAGTGTACCAGCACCAATGTACCCATCGATCACACCGATTGTGTACCAGCCCGAGTGTCCCCATCGATCATACCGAGTGTGTACCCGCCCGAGTGCCCGCATCGATCACACCGAGTGTGTACCAGCACCAGTGTCCCCATCGATCAGACCGAGTGTGCACCAGCACCAATGTCCCCAACGATCACACCGAGTGTGTACCAGCCCGAGTGTCCCCATCGATCACACCGAGTGTGTACCAGCCCGTGGGCCCTCATAGATCACACCGAGTGTGTACCAGCACAAGTGCCCCCATCAATCACATAGAGAGTGTACCAGCACCAATGTAGCCATCGATCGCACTGAATTTGTACCAGCCCGAGTGTCCCCATCGATCACACCGAGTGTGTACAAGAACCAATGTCCCCATCGATCACACCAAGTGTGTACCAGCCAGAGTGTCCCCATCAATCACACTGAGTGTGTACCAGCCCGAGTGTCCCCATCGATCACACCGTATGTGTACCAGCCCGACAGCCCCAATTGATCGCACCGAGTGTGTACCAGCCCGAGTGTCCCCATCGATGACACAGAGTGTGTACCAGCCCGACTGCCCCAATTGATCACACCGAGTGTGTACCAGCCCGAGTGCCCCCATCGATCACACCGAGTGTGTACCAGCTCCAATGTCCCCATCGATCACACCGATTGTGTACCAGCCCGAGTGTCCCCATCGATCATACCGAGTGTGTAACCGCCCGAGTGCCCCCATCGATCACGCAGAGTGTGTACCAGCCCGAGTGCCCCCATCGATCACACTGAGTGTGTACCAGCCCGAGTAACCCCATCGATCACACAGAGGGTGTACCAGCCAGAGTGACGCCATCGATCACACCGTATGTGTACCAGCACCAATGTCCTCATCGATCACACCGAGTGTGTACCAGCCTGTGTGCCCCCAACGAGCACACAGACTGTGTATCACCCCGAGTGCCCCCATCAATCACACCGAGTGTGTACCAGCACCAATGTCCGAATCGATCACACAGAGTTTGTTCCAACCCGAGAACCGCCATCGATCACACCGAGTGTGTACCAGCACCAATGTCCCCATCGATCACACCGAGTGTGTACCAGCCCGAGAGCCCCCATCAATCACACAGAGTGTGTACCAGCCCGAGTGTCACCATCAATCACACAGAGTGTGTACCAGCACCAATGTAGCCATCGATCGCACTGAATTTGTACCAGCCCGAGTGTCCCCATCGATCACACCGAGTGTGTACAAGAACCAATGTCCCCATCGATCACACCAAGTGTGTACCAGCCAGAGTGTCCCCATCGATCACACGGATTGTGTACCAGCCCGAGTGCCCCAATCGATCACACCGAGTGTGTACCAGCCCGAGTGCCCCCATCGATCACACTGAGTGTGTACCAGCCCGAGTGCCCCCATCGATCACACCGAGTGTGTACCAGCACGAGTGCCCCCATCGATCACACTGAGCGTCTACCAGCACGAGTGCCCCCATCAATCACATAGAGAGTGTACCAGCACCAATGTACCCATCGATCACACCGATTGTGTACCAGCCCGAGTGTCCCCATCGATCATACCGAGTGTGTACCCGCCCGAGTGCCCGCATCGATCACACCGAGTGTGTACCAGCACCAGTGTCCCCATCGATCAGACCGAGTGTGCACCAGCACCAATGTCCCCAACGATCACACCGAGTGTGTACCAGCCCGAGTGTCCCCATCGATCACACCGAGTGTGTACCAGCCCGTGGGCCCTCATAGATCACACCGAGTGTGTACCAGCACAAGTGCCCCCATCAATCACATAGAGAGTGTACCAGCACCAATGTAGCCATCGATCGCACTGAATTTGTACCAGCCCGAGTGTCCCCATCGATCACACCGAGTGTGTACAAGAACCAATGTCCCCATCGATCACACCAAGTGTGTACCAGCCAGAGTGTCCCCATCGATCACACGGATTGTGTACCAGCCCGAGTGCCCCAATCGATCACACCGAGTGTGTACCAGCCCGAGTGCCCCCATCGATCACACTGAGTGTGTACCAGCCCGAGTGCCCCCATCGATCACACCGAGTGTGTACCAGCACGAGTGCCCCCATCGATCACACTGAGCGTCTACCAGCACGAGTGCCCCCATCAATCACATAGAGAGTGTACCAGCACCAATGTACCCATCGATCACACCGATTGTGTACCAGCCCGAGTGTCCCCATCGATCATACCGAGTGTGTACCCGCCCGAGTGCCCGCATCGATCACACCGAGTGTATACCAGCACCAGTGTCCCCATCGATCAGACCGAGTGTGTACCAGCACCAATGTCCCCAACGATCACACCGAGTGTGTACCAGCCCGAGTGTCCCCATCGATCACACCGAGTGTGTACCAGCCCGTGGGCCCTCATAGATCACACCGAGTGTGTACCAGCACAAGTGCCCCCATCAATCACATAGAGAGTGTACCAGCACCAATGTACCCATCGAACGCACCGAATGTGTACCAGCCCGAGTGTCCCCATCGATCACACCGAGTGTGTACCAGCACCAATGTCCCATCGATCACTCCGTGTGTGTACCAGCCCGAGTGCCCCCATTGATCAAACCATGTGTGTACCAGCATCAATGTCCCCAACGATCTCACCAAGTGTGTACCAGCACCAATGTCCCCATCGATCACACCGAGTGAGTACCAGCCCGAGTGTCCCCATCGATCACACCGTGTGTATCAGCGCGAGTGCCCCCATTGATCACACCGAGTGTGTACCAGCACAAATGTCCGCATCAATCACACCGAATGTGTACCAGCACCAATGTCCCAATCGATCACACCGAGTGTGTACCAGCACCAATGTCCCCATCGATCACAGAGAGTGTGTACCAGCCCGAGTTTCCCCATCCATCACACCGAGTGTGTACCAGCCCGAGTGCCCCCATCAATCACACCAAGTGTGTACTGGCACCAATGTACCCATCGATCACACCGAGTGTG
Source organism: Isurus oxyrinchus (assembly GCA_026770705.1). NCBI lineage: Eukaryota > Metazoa > Chordata > Chondrichthyes > Lamniformes > Lamnidae > Isurus > Isurus oxyrinchus. Next base: position 74,778 of record JANJGN010000277.1, on the reverse strand, counting down.
TTCCAGCACCAATGTGCCCATCGATCACACCGTGTGTACCAGCCCGAGTGCCCCCATGGTTCACACCGACTGTGTACCAGTACCAATGTCCCCATCGATCACACTGTGTACCAGACCGAGTGTACCCATCGATCACACAGAGTGTGTACAAGCTCCAATGACCCCATCGATCACACAGAGTGTGGACGGGCCCGAGTGGCCCCATCGATCACACCGAGTGTGTAGATGCCCGAGTGCCCCCGTCAATCACACCGAGCGTGTACCAGCCCGAGAGCCCCCATCAATCACACCGAGTGTGTACCAGCCCGAGTGTCCCCATCGATCACACCACGTGTGTACCAGCCCGAGTTACCAATCAATCACACCAAAAGTGTACCAGCCCGAGTGTCCCCATCGATCACACCGAGTGTGTACCAACCCGAGTGCCCCCATCGAACACATCGAGTGTGTACCAGCCCAAGAGCCCCCATCAATCACACCGAGTGTGTACCAGCCCGAGTGTCCCCATCGATCACACCACGTGTGTACCAGCCCAAGTGACCCATCGATCACACCGAATGTGTACCAGCCCGAGTGTCCCCATCGATCACACCGAGTGCGTACCAGCAATAATGATCCGATCGATCACACCGAGTGTGTACCATCCCAAATGTCCCCATCGATCACACTGAGTGTGTACCAGCCCTAGCGCCCCCATCGATCACTCCGAGTGTGTACCAGCCCGAGTGCCCCCATCGATCACACCGAGAGTGTACCAGCAGCAATGCCCCCATCGATCACACCGAGTGTGTACCAGCCCGAATGTCCCCATCGATCACACCGAGTGTGTACCAGCCCGAGTGTTCCAATCGATCACACCGAGTGTGTATCAGCACCAATGCCCCCATCGATCACACCGAGTGTGTACCAGTCCGAATGCCCCCATTGATCACACCGAGTGTGTACCAGCCCGAGTGCCCCCATTGATCACACCGAGTTTGTACCAGCCCAAGTGCCACCATCGATCACACCGAGTGTGTACCAGCCCGAGTACCCCCATCGATCACACCGAGTGTACACCAGCCCGAGTGTCCCCATCGATCACACCGAGTGTGTCCCAGCCCCAGTGTCCCCATCCATCACACCGACGGTGTACCAGCACCAATGTACCCATCGATCACACCGAGTGTGTACCAGCACAAATGTCCGCATCAATCACACCGAGTGTGTACCAGCACCAATGTCCCCATCGATCACATCGAGTGTGTACCAGCACCAATGTCCCCATCGATCACAGAGAGTGTGTACCAGCTCGAGTTTCCCCATCCATCACAACGAGTGTGTACCAGCCTGAGTGCCCCCATCGATCACACCAAGTGTGTATTGGCACCAATGTACCCATCGATCACACCGAGTGTGTTCCAGCACCAATGTGCCCATCGATCACACCGTGTGTACCAGCCCGAGTGCCCCCATGGATCACACCGAGTGTGTACCAGTACCAATGTCCCCATCGATCACACTGTGTACCAATCCGAGTGTACCCATCGATCACACCGAGTGTGTACAAGCTCCAATGACCCCTTCGATCACACAGAGTGTGTACCAGCCCGAGTGCCCCCATCGATCACACCGAGTGTGTTCCAGCCCGAGTGCCCCCATCGTTCACACCGAGTGTGTACCAGCCCGAGTGTTCCCATCGATCACACCGTGTGAGTCCCAGCCCCAGTGTCCCCATCCATCACACCGAGTGTGTACCAGCACCAATGTACCCATCGATCACACCGGGTGTGTACCAGCCCGAGTATCCCCATCGAACACAGGGAGTGTGTACCAGCCCGACTACCCCAATTGATCACACCGTGTGTGTACCAGCCCGAGTGCCCCCATCGATCACACTGAGTGTGTACCAGCCCGAGAGCCCCCATCGATCACACCGAGTGTGTACCAGCACGAGTGCCCCCATCGATCACACTGAGCGTGTACCAGAACGAGAGCCCCCATCGATCACACAGAGGGTGTACCAGCCCGAGTGACCCCATCGATCACACCGAATGTGTACCAGCACCAATGTCCTCATCGATCACACCAAGTGTGTACCAGCCTGAGTGCCCCCATCACTCCCACAGAGTGCGTACCAGCCCGAGTGTCCCCATCCATCACACCGAGTATGTACCAGCACCAATGTCCCAATCGATCACAGCGAGTGTGCACAAGCCCGACTGCCCCCATCGATCTCACCGAGTGTGTACCAGCACCAGTGTCCCCATCGATCAGACCGAGTGTGTACCAGCACCAATGTCCCGAACGATCACACCGAGTGTGTACCAGCCCGAGTGTCCCCATCGATCACACCGAATGTGTACCAGCCCGTGGGCCCTCATAGATCACACCAAGTGTGTACCAGCCCGAGTGCCCCCATCAATCACCCAGAGTGTGTACCAGCACCAATGTACCCATCGAACGCACCGAATGTGTACCAGCCCGAGTGTCCCCATCGATCACACCGAGTGTGTACCAGCACCAATGTCCCCATCGATCACTCCGTGTGTGTACCAGCCCGAGTGCCCCCATCGATCACACCAAGTGTGTACCAGCATCAATGTCCCCAACGATCTCAGCAAGTTTGTACCAGCACCAATGTCCCCACCGATCACACCAAGTGTGTACCAGCCCGAGTGTCCCCATCGATCACACCGAGTCTGTACCAGCACCAATGTCCGCATCGATCACACTAAGAGTGTACAAGCACCATTGTGCCCATCGATCACACCGAGTGTGTACCAGCCCGAGTGCCCCCATCGATCACACAGAGTGTGTACCAGCCCGAGTGCCCCCATCGATCAAACCAACTGTGTACCAGCACCAATGTCCACATCGATCACACCGAGTGTGTACCAGCCTGAGTGTCCTCATCGATCACACCGAGTGTGTACCAGCACCAATGTCCCCATCGATCACACAGAGTGTGTACCAGCCCGAGTGTCCCCATCAATCACACTGAGTGTGTACCAGCCCGAGTGTCCCCATCGATCACACCGTATGTGTACCAGCCCGACAGCCCCAATTGATCGCACCGAGTGTGTACCAGCCCGAGTGTCCCCATCGATGACACAGAGTGTGTACCAGCCCGACTGCCCCAATTGATCACACCGAGTGTGTACCAGCCCGAGTGCCCCCATCGATCACACCGAGTGTGTACCAGCTCCAATGTCCCCATCGATCACACCGATTGTGTACCAGCCCGAGTGTCCCCATCGATCATACCGAGTGTGTAACCGCCCGAGTGCCCCCATCGATCACGCAGAGTGTGTACCAGCCCGAGTGCCCCCATCGATCACACTGAGTGTGTACCAGCCCGAGTAACCCCATCGATCACACAGAGGGTGTACCAGCCAGAGTGACGCCATCGATCACACCGTATGTGTACCAGCACCAATGTCCTCATCGATCACACCGAGTGTGTACCAGCCTGTGTGCCCCCAACGAGCACACAGACTGTGTATCACCCCGAGTGCCCCCATCAATCACACCGAGTGTGTACCAGCACCAATGTCCGAATCGATCACACAGAGTTTGTTCCAACCCGAGAACCGCCATCGATCACACCGAGTGTGTACCAGCACCAATGTCCCCATCGATCACACCGAGTGTGTACCAGCCCGAGAGCCCCCATCAATCACACAGAGTGTGTACCAGCCCGAGTGTCACCATCAATCACACAGAGTGTGTACCAGCACCAATGTAGCCATCGATCGCACTGAATTTGTACCAGCCCGAGTGTCACCATCGATCACACCGAGTGTGTACAAGAACCAATGTCCCCATCGATCACACCAAGTGTGTACCAGCCAGAGTGTCCCCATCGATTACACGGATTGTGTACCAGCCCGAGTGCCCCAATCGATCACACCGAGTGTGTACCAGCCCGAGTGCCCCCATCGATCACACTGAGTGTGTACCAGCCCGAGTGCCCCCATCGATCACACCGAGTGTGTACCAGCACGAGTGCCCCCATCGATCACACTGAGCGTCTACCAGCACGAGTGCCCCCATCAATCACATAGAGAGTGTACCAGCACCAATGTACCCATCGATCACACCGATTGTGTACCAGCCCGAGTGTCCCCATCGATCATACCGAGTGTGTATTGGCACCAATGTACCCATCGATCACACCGAGTGTGTTCCAGCACCAATGTGCCCATCGATCACACCGTGTGTACCAGCCCGAGTGCCCCCATGGATCACACCGAGTGTGTACCAGTACCAATGTCCCCATCGATCACACTGTGTACCAATCCGAGTGTACCCATCGATCACACCGAGTGTGTACAAGCTCCAATGACCCCTTCGATCACACAGAGTGTGTACCAGCCCGAGTGCCCCCATCGATCACACCGAGTGTGTACCAGCCCAAGCGCCCCCATTGATCACACCGAGTGTGTTCCAGCCCGAGTGCCCCCATCGTTCACACCGAGTGTGTACCAGCCCGAGTGTTCCCATCGATCACACCGTGTGAGTCCCAGCCCCAGTGTCCCCATCCATCACACCGAGTGTGTACCAGCACCAATGTACCCATCGATCACACCGGGTGTGTACCAGCCCGAGTATCCCCATCGAACACAGGGAGTGTGTACCAGCCCGACTACCCCAATTGATCACACCGTGTGTGTACCAGCCCGAGTGCCCCCATCGATCACACTGAGTGTGTACCAGCCCGAGAGCCCCCATCGATCACACCGAGTGTGTACCAGCACGAGTGCCCCCATCGATCACACTGAGCGTGTACCAGAACGAGAGCCCCCATCGATCACACAGAGGGTGTACCAGCCCGAGTGACCCCATCGATCACACCGAATGTGTACCAGCACCAATGTCCTCATCGATCACACCAAGTGTGTACCAGCCTGAGTGCCCCCATCACTCCCACAGAGTGCGTACCAGCCCGAGTGTCCCCATCCATCACACCGAGTATGTACCAGCACCAATGTCCCAATCGATCACAGCGAGTGTGCACAAGCCCGACTGCCCCCATCGATCTCACCGAGTGTGTACCAGCACCAGTGTCCCCATCGATCAGACCGAGTGTGTACCAGCACCAATGTCCCGAACGATCACACCGAGTGTGTACCAGCCCGAGTGTCCCCATCGATCACACCGAATGTGTACCAGCCCGTGGGCCCTCATAGATCACACCAAGTGTGTACCAGCCCGAGTGCCCCCATCAATCACCCAGAGTGTGTACCAGCACCAATGTACCCATCGAACGCACCGAATGTGTACCAGCCCGAGTGTCCCCATCGATCACACCGAGTGTGTACCAGCACCAATGTCCCCATCGATCACTCCGTGTGTGTACCAGCCCGAGTGCCCCCATCGATCACACCAAGTGTGTACCAGCATCAATGTCCCCAACGATCTCAGCAAGTTTGTACCAGCACCAATGTCCCCACCGATCACACCAAGTGTGTACCAGCCCGAGTGTCCCCATCGATCACACCGAGTCTGTACCAGCACCAATGTCCGCATCGATCACACTAAGAGTGTACAAGCACCATTGTGCCCATCGATCACACCGAGTGTGTACCAGCCCGAGTGCCCCCATCGATCACACAGAGTGTGTACCAGCCCGAGTGCCCCCATCGATCAAACCAACTGTGTACCAGCACCAATGTCCACATCGATCACACCGAGTGTGTACCAGCCTGAGTGTCCTCATCGATCACACCGAGTGTGTACCAGCACCAATGTCCCCATCGATCACACAGAGTGTGTACCAGCCCGAGTGTCCCCATCAATCACACTGAGTGTGTACCAGCCCGAGTGTCCCCATCGATCACACCGTATGTGTACCAGCCCGACAGCCCCAATTGATCGCACCGAGTGTGTACCAGCCCGAGTGTCCCCATCGATGACACAGAGTGTGTACCAGCCCGACTGCCCCAATTGATCACACCGAGTGTGTACCAGCCCGAGTGCCCCCATCGATCACACCGAGTGTGTACCAGCTCCAATGTCCCCATCGATCACACCGATTGTGTACCAGCCCGAGTGTCCCCATCGATCATACCGAGTGTGTAACCGCCCGAGTGCCCCCATCGATCACGCAGAGTGTGTACCAGCCCGAGTGCCCCCATCGATCACACTGAGTGTGTACCAGCCCGAGTAACCCCATCGATCACACAGAGGGTGTACCAGCCAGAGTGACGCCATCGATCACACCGTATGTGTACCAGCACCAATGTCCTCATCGATCACACCGAGTGTGTACCAGCCTGTGTGCCCCCAACGAGCACACAGACTGTGTATCACCCCGAGTGCCCCCATCAATCACACCGAGTGTGTACCAGCACCAATGTCCGAATCGATCACACAGAGTTTGTTCCAACCCGAGAACCGCCATCGATCACACCGAGTGTGTACCAGCACCAATGTCCCCATCGATCACACCGAGTGTGTACCAGCCCGAGAGCCCCCATCAATCACACAGAGTGTGTACCAGCCCGAGTGTCACCATCAATCACACAGAGTGTGTACCAGCACCAATGTAGCCATCGATCGCACTGAATTTGTACCAGCCCGAGTGTCCCCATCGATCACACCGAGTGTGTACAAGAACCAATGTCCCCATCGATCACACCAAGTGTGTACCAGCCAGAGTGTCCCCATCGATCACACGGATTGTGTACCAGCCCGAGTGCCCCAATCGATCACACCGAGTGTGTACCAGCCCGAGTGCCCCCATCGATCACACTGAGTGTGTACCAGCCCGAGTGCCCCCATCGATCACACCGAGTGTGTACCAGCACGAGTGCCCCCATCGATCACACTGAGCGTCTACCAGCACGAGTGCCCCCATCAATCACATAGAGAGTGTACCAGCACCAGTGTACCCATCGATCACACCGATTGTGTACCAGCCCGAGTGTCCCCATCGATCATACCGAGTGTGTACCCGCCCGAGTGCCCGCATCGATCACACCGAGTGTGTACCAGCACCAGTGTCCCCATCGATCAGACCGAGTGTGCACCAGCACCAATGTCCCCAACGATCACACCGAGTGTGTACCAGCCCGAGTGTCCCCATCGATCACACCGAGTGTGTACCAGCCCGTGGGCCCTCATAGATCACACCGAGTGTGTACCAGCACAAGTGCCCCCATCAATCACATAGAGAGTGTACCAGCACCAATGTAGCCATCGATCGCACTGAATTTGTACCAGCCCGAGTGTCCCCATCGATCACACCGAGTGTGTACAAGAACCAATGTCCCCATCGATCACACCAAGTGTGTACCAGCCAGAGTGTCCCCATCGATCACACGGATTGTGTACCAGCCCGAGTGCCCCAATCGATCACACCGAGTGTGTACCAGCCCGAGTGCCCCCATCGATCACACTGAGTGTGTACCAGCCCGAGTGCCCCCATCGATCACACCGAGTGTGTACCAGCACGAGTGCCCCCATCGATCACACTGAGCGTCTACCAGCACGAGTGCCCCCATCAATCACATAGAGAGTGTACCAGCACCAATGTACCCATCGATCACACCGATTGTGTACCAGCCCGAGTGTCCCCATCGATCATACCGAGTGTGTACCCGCCCGAGTGCCCGCATCGATCACACCGAGTGTATACCAGCACCAGTGTCCCCATCGATCAGACCGAGTGTGTACCAGCACCAATGTCCCCAACGATCACACCGAGTGTGTACCAGCCCGAGTGTCCCCATCGATCACACCGAGTGTGTACCAGCCCGTGGGCCCTCATAGATCACACCGAGTGTGTACCAGCACAAGTGCCCCCATCAATCACATAGAGAGTGTACCAGCACCAATGTACCCATCGAACGCACCGAATGTGTACCAGCCCGAGTGTCCCCATCGATCACACCGAGTGTGTACCAGCACCAATGTCCCATCGATCACTCCGTGTGTGTACCAGCCCGAGTGCCCCCATTGATCAAACCATGTGTGTACCAGCATCAATGTCCCCAACGATCTCACCAAGTGTGTACCAGCACCAATGTCCCCATCGATCACACCGAGTGAGTACCAGCCCGAGTGTCCCCATCGATCACACCGTGTGTATCAGCGCGAGTGCCCCCATTGATCACACCGAGTGTGTACCAGCACAAATGTCCGCATCAATCACACCGAATGTGTACCAGCACCAATGTCCCAATCGATCACACCGAGTGTGTACCAGCACCAATGTCCCCATCGATCACAGAGAGTGTGTACCAGCCCGAGTTTCCCCATCCATCACACCGAGTGTGTACCAGCCCGAGTGCCCCCATCAATCACACCAAGTGTGTACTGGCACCAATGTACCCATCGATCAAACCGAGTGTGTTCCAGCACCAATGTGCCCATCGATCACACCGTGTGTACCAGCCCGAGTGACCCATGGTTCACACCGACTGTGTACCAGTACCAATGTCCCCATCGATCACACTGTGTACCAGACCGAGTGTACCCATCGTTCACACAGAGTGTGTACAAGCTCCAATGACCCCATCGATCACACAGAGTGTGGACCAGCCCGAGTGGCCCCATCGATCACACCGAGTGTATAGCTGCCCGAGTGCCCCCATCAATCACACCGAGCGTGTACCAGCCGGAGAGCCCCCATCAATCACACCGAGTGTGTACCAGCCCGAGTGTCCCCATCGATCACACCACGTGTGTACCAGCCCGAGTTACCAATCAATCACACCAAAAGTGTACCAGCCCGAGTGTCCCCATCGATCACACCGAGTGTGTACCAACCCGAGTGCCCCCATCGAACACATCGAGTGTGTACCAGCCCGAGAGCCCCCATCAATCACACCGAGTGTGTACCAGCCCGAGTGTCCCCATCGATCACACCACGTGTGTACCAGCCCGAGTGACCCATCGATCACACCGAAAGTGTACCAGCCCGAGTATCCCCATCGATCACACCGAGGGCGTACCAGCACCAATGATCCGATCGATCACACCGAGGGTGTACCATCCCAAATGTCCCCATCGATCACACTGAGTGTGTACCAGCCCAAGCGCCCCCATCGATCACTCCGAGTGTCTACCAGCCCGAGTGCTCCCATCGATCACACCGAGAGTGTACCAGCAGCAATGCCCCCATCGATCACACCGAGTGTGTACCAGCCCGAATGTCCCCATCGATCACACCGAGTGTGTACCAGCCCGAGTATTCCAATCGATCACACCGAGTGTGTATCAGCACCAATGCCCCCATCGATCACACCGAGTGTGTACCAGTCCGAGTGCCCCCATTGATCACACCGAGTGTGTACCAGCCCGAGTGCCCCCATCGATCACACCGAGTTTGTACCAGCCCAAGTGCCACCATCGATCACACCGAGTGTGTACCAGCCCGAGTACCCCCATCGATCACACCGAGTGTACACAAGCCCGAGTGTCCCCATCGATCACACCGAGTCTGTCCCAGCCGCAGTGTCCCCATCCATCACACCGAGTGTGTACCAGCACCAATGTACCCATCGATCACACCGAGTGTGTACCAGCACAAATGTCCGCATCAATCACACCGAGTGTGTACCAGCACCAATGTCCCCATCGATCACACCGAGTGTGTACCAGCTCCAATGTCCCCATCGATCACAGAGAGTGTGTACCAGCCCGAGTTTCCCCATCCATCACACCGAGTGTGTACCAGCCCCAGTGCCCCCATCGATCACACCAAGTGTGTACTGGCACCAATGTACCCATCGGTCACACCGAGTGTGTTCCAGCACCAATGTGCCCATCGATCACACCGTGTGTACCAGCCCGAGTGCCCCCATGGATCACACCGACTGTGTACCAGTACCAATGTCCCCATCGATCACACCGATCGTGTACAAGCTCCAATGACCCCATCGATCACACAGAGTGTGTACCAGCCCGAGTGCCCCCATCGATCACACCGAGTGTGTTCCAGCCCGAGAGCCCCCATCAATCACAACGAGTGTGTACCAGCCCGAGTGTCCCCATCGATCACACCACGTGTGTACCAACCCGAGTGACCGATCGATCACACCGAAAGTGTACCAGCCCGAGTGACCCCATCGATCACACCAAATGTGTACCAGCACCAATGTCCTCTTCAATCACACCGAGTGTCTGCCAGCCCCAATGTCCCCATCGATCAGACCGAGTGTGTACCACCACCAATGTCGCCAATGATCACACCGAGTGTGTACCAGCCCGAGTGCCGCCATCAATCACACAGAGTGTGTGCCAGCACCAATGTACCCATCGATCACACCGAGTGTGTACCAGCCCGAGTGCCCCCATGAATAACACAGAGTGTGTACCAGCCCGAGTGTCCGCATCGATCACAACGAGTGTATACCAGCACCAATGTCCCCGTCGATCACACAGAGTGTGTACCAGACCGAGTGTCCCCATCAATCACATCGAGCGTTTACCAGCCCGAGTGTCCCCATCGATCACACCGAGTGTGTACCATCCCGACTGCCCCAATTGATCACACCGATTGTGCACGAGCCCGAGTGTCCCCATCGATCACACGGAGTGTGTACCAGCCCGACTGCCCCAACTGATCACACCGAGTGTGTACAAGCTCAATGACCCCATCGATCACACAGAGTGTGTACCAACCCGAGTGCCCCCATCGATCACACCGAGTGTGTACCAGCCCGAGTGGCCCCATCAATCACACCGAGTGTGTACCAACCCGAGTGCCCCCAGCGATCACACCGAGCGTGTACCAGCCCGAGAGCCCCCATCAAACACACCGAGTGTGTACCAGCCCGAGTGTCCCCATCGATCACACCGCGTGTGTACCAGCCTGAGTGACCCATCGATCACACCGAAAGTGTACCAGCCCGAGTGTCGCCATCAATCACACCGAGTGCGTACCAGCCCGAGTGTCCCCATCGATCACACGGAGTGTGTACCAGCCCAAGCGCCCCCATTGATCACACCGAGTGTGTTCCAGCCCGAGTGCCCCCATTGTACACACCGAGTGTGTACCAGCCCGAGTGTTCCCATCGATCACACCGAGTGTACACCAGCCCGAGTGTCTCCATCGATCACACCGAGTGTGTCCCTGCCCCAGTGTCCCCATCCATCACACCGAGTGTGTACCAGCACCAATGTACCCATCGATCACACCGAGTGTGTACCAGCCCGAGTGTCCCCATCGATCACATGGAGTGTGTACCAGCCCGACTGCCCCAATTGATCACACCGAGTGTGTACGAGCCCGAGTGCCCCCATCGATCACACTGAGTGTGTACCAGCCCGAGTGCCCCCATCGATCACACCGAGTGTGTACCAGCCCGAGAGCCCCCATCAATCACACCGAGTGTGTACCAGCCCGAGTGTCCCCATCGATCACACCACGTGTGTACCAACCCGAGTGACCGATCGATCACACCGAAAGTGTACCAGCCCGAGTGTCCCCATCGATCACACCGAGTGTGTACCAACCCGAGTGCCCACATCGAACACACCGAGTGTGTACCAGCCCGAGAGCCCCCATCAATCACACCGACTGTGTACCAGCCCGAGTGTCCCCTTCGATCACACCACGTGTGTACCAGCCCGAGGGGCCGATCGATCACACCAAAAGAGCACCAGCCCGAGTGTCCCCATCGATCACACCGAGTGCGTACCAGCACCAATGATCCGATCGATCACACCGAGTGTGTACCAGCCCAAATGTCTCCATCGATCACACCGAGTGTGTACCAGCCCAAGCGCCCCCATCGATCACTCCGAGTGTGTACCAGCCCGAGTGCCCCCATCGATCACACCGAGTGTGTACCAGCCCGAGTGCCCCCATTGATCACACCGAGTGTGTACCAGCCCGAGTGCCCCCATCGATCACACCGAGTGTGTACCAGCCCGAGTGCCCCCATCGATCACACCGAGTGTACACCAGCCCGAGTGTCCCCATCGATCACACCGAGTGTGTACCAGCACCAATGTACCCATCGATCACACCGAGTGTGTACCAGCACAAATGTCCGCATCTATCACACCTAGTGTGTACCAGCACCAATTCCCCATCGATCACACCGAGTGTGTACCAGCACCAATGTCCCCATCGATCACAGAGAGTGTGTGCTAGCACCAATGACACCATCGATCACATCGAGTGAGTACCAGCCCAAGTGTCCCCATCGATCACACCGAGTGTTTACCAGCCCAAGTGCCCCCATCGATCACACCGAGTGTGTACAAGCCCGAGTGCCCCCATTGATCACACCGAGTGTGTACCAGACCAAGTGCCCCCATCGATCACACTGAGTGTGTACCAGCGCCAATGTCCCCATAGATCACTCCGAGTGTGTATCAGCACCAATGGCCGCATTGATCACACCGAGTGTGTACCAGCTCGAGTTTCCCCATCCATCACACCGAGTGTGTACCAGCCAGAGTGCCCCCATCGATCACAACAAGTGTGTACCAGAACCAATGTACCCATCGAACACACCGAGTGTGTTCCAGCACCAATGTGCCCATCGATCACACAGTGTGTACCAGCCCGAGTGCCCCCATGGATCACACCAAGTGTGTACCAGCACCAATGTCCCCATCGATCACATTGAGTGTGTACCCGCCCGAGTGTACACATCGATCACACCGAGTGTGTACAAGCACCAATGTACCCATCGATCACACCGAGTGTGTTCCAGCACCAATGTGCCCATCGATCACACCGTGTGTACCAGCCCGAGTGCCCCCATGGATCACACCGAGTGTGTACCAGTACCAATGTCCCCATCGATCACACTGTGTACCAATCCGAGTGTACCCATCGATCACACCGAGTGTGTACAAGCTCCAATGACCCCTTCGATCACACAGAGTGTGTACCAGCCCGAGAGCCCACATCGATCACACCGAGTGTGTACCAGCCCAAGCGGCCCCATTGATCACACCGAGTGTGTTCCAGCCCGAGTGCCCCCATCGTTCACACCGAGTGTGTACCAGCCCGAGTGTTCCCATCGATCACACCGTGTGAGTCCCAGCCCCAGTGTCCCCATCCATCACACCGAGTGTGTACCAGCACCAATGTACCCATCGATCACAGCGGGTGTGTACCAGCCCGAGTATCCCCATCGAACACAGGGAGTGTGTACCAGCCCGACTGCCCCAATTGATCACACCAAGTGTGTACCAGCCCAAGTGCCCCCATCGATCACACTGAGTGTGTACCAGCCCGAGAGCCCCCATCGATCACACCGAGTGTGTACCAGCACGAGTGCCCCGATCGATCACACTGAGCGTGTACCAGAACGAGAGCCCCCATCGATCACACAGAGGGTGTACCAGCCCGAGTGACCCCATCGATCACACCGAATGCGTACCAGCACCAATGTCCTCATCGATCACACCAAGTGTGTCCAGCCTGAGTGCCCCATCACTCCCACAGAGTGCGTACCAGCCCGAGTGTCCCCATCCATCACACCGACTAATGACCAGCACCAATGTCCCAATCGATCACAGCGAGTGTGCACAAGCCCGACTGCCCCCATCGATCACACCGAGTGTGTACCAGCACCAGTGTCCCCATCGATCAGACCGAGTGTGTACCAGCACCAATGTCCCCAACGATCACACCGAGTGTGTACCAGCCCGAGTGTCCCCTTCGATCACACCAAGTGTGTACCACCCCGTGGGCCCTCATAGATCACACCAAGTGTGTACCAGCCCGAGTGCCCCCATCAATCACCCAGAGTGTGTACCAGCACCAATGTACCCATCGAACGCACCGAATGTGTACCAGCCCGAGTGTCCCCATCGATCACACCGAGTGTGTACCAGCACCAATGTCCCCATCGATCACTCCGTGTGTGTACCAGCCCGAGTGCCCCCATCGATCACACCAAGTGTGTACCAGCATCAATGTCCCCAACGATCTCAGCAAGTGTGTACCAGCACCAATGTCCCCACGGATCACACCAAGTGTGTACCAGCCCGAGTGTCCCCATCGATCACACCGAGACTGTACCAGCACCAATGTCCGCATCGATCACACTAAGAGTGTACAAGCACCATTGTGCCCATCGATCACACCGAGTGTGTACCAGCCCGAGTGCCCCCATCGATCACACAGAGTGTGTACCAGCCCGAGTGCCCCCATCGATCAAACCGACTGTGTACCAGCACCAATGTCCACATCGATCACACCGAGTGTGTACCAGCCCGAGTGTCCTCATCGATCACACCGAGTGTGTACCAGCACCAATGTCCCCATCGATCACACAGAGTGTGTACCAGCCCGAGTGTCCCCATCAATCACACTGAGTGTGTACCAGCCCGAGTGTCCCCATCGATCACACCGTATGTGTACCAGCCCGACAGCCCCAATTGATCGCACCGAGTGTGTACCAGCCCGAGTGTCCCCATCGATGACACAGAGTGTGTACCAGCCCGACTGCCCCAATTGATCACACCGAGTGTGTACCAGCCCGAGTGTCCCAATCGATCACACCGAGTGTGTACCAGCTCCAATGTCCCCATCGATCACACCGATTGTGTACCAGCCCGAGTGTCCCCATCGATCATACTGAGTGTGTAACCGCCCGAGTGCCCGCATCGATCACGCAGAGTGTGTACCAGCCCGAGTGCCCCCATCGATCACACTGAGTGTGTACCAGCCCGAGTAACCCCATCGATCACACAGAGGGTGTACCAGCCAGAGTGACGCCATCGATCACACCGTATGTGTACCAGCACCAATGTCCCCAACGATCACACCGAGTGTGTACCAGCCCGAGTGTCCCCATCGATCACACCGAGTGTGTACCAGCCCGTGGGCCCTCATAGATCACACCGAGTGTGTACCAGCACAAGTGCCCCCATCAATCACATAGAGAGTGTACCAGCACCAATGTACCCATCGAACGCACCGAATGTGTACCAGCCCGAGGGTCCCCATCGATCACACCGAGTGTGTACCAACACCAATGTCCCATCGATCACTCCGTGTGTGTACCAGCCCGAGTGCCCCCATTGATCAAACCATGTGTGTACCAGCATCAATGTCCCCAACGATCTCACCAAGTGTGTACCAGCACCAATGTCCCCATCGATCACACCGAGTGAGTACCAGCCCGAGTGTCCCCATCGATCACACCGTGTGTATCAGCACGAGTGCCCCCATCGATCACACCGAGTGTGTACCAGCACAAATGTCCGCATCAATCACACCGAATGTGTACCAGCACCAATGTCCCAATCGG
Organism: Isurus oxyrinchus; assembly: GCA_026770705.1. NCBI lineage: Eukaryota > Metazoa > Chordata > Chondrichthyes > Lamniformes > Lamnidae > Isurus > Isurus oxyrinchus. The sequence continues at coordinate 59,569 of JANJGN010000277.1, read as the reverse complement.
TCACACCGAGTGTGTACCAGCACCAATGTCCCCATCGATCACAGAGAGTGTGTACCAGCCCGAGTTTCCCCATCCATCACACCGAGTGTGTACCAGCCCGAGTGCCCCCATCAATCACACCAAGTGTGTACTGGCACCAATGTACCCATCGATCAAACCGAGTGTGTTCCAGCACCAATGTGCCCATCGATCACACCGTGTGTACCAGCCCGAGTGCCCCCATGGTTCACACCGACTGTGTACCAGTACCAATGTCCCCATCGATCACATTGTGTACCAGACCGAGTGTACCCATCGATCACACAGAGTGTGTACAAGCTCCAATGACCCCATCGATCACACAGAGTGTGGACCAGCCCGAGTGGCCCCATCGATCACACCGAGTGTGTAGCTGCCCGAGTGCCCCCATCAAACACACCGAGCGTGTACCAGCCGGAGAGCCCCCATCAATCACACCGAGTGTGTACCAGCCCGAGTGTCCCCATCGATCACACCACGTGTGTACGAGCCCGAGTTACCAATCAATCACACCAAAAGTGTACCAGCCCGAGTGTCCCCATCGATCACACCGAGTGTGTACCAACCCGAGTGCCCCCATCGAACACATCGAGTGTGTACCAGCCCGAGAGCCCCCATCAATCACACCGAGTGTGTACCAGCCCGAGTGTCCCCATCGATCACACCACGTGTGTACCAGCCCGAGTGACCCATCGATCACACCGAAAGTGTACCAGCCCGAGTATCCCCATCGATCACACCGAGGGCGTACCAGCACCAATGATCCGATCGATCACACCGAGGGTGTACCATCCCAAATGTCCCCATCGATCACACTGAGTGTGTACCAGCCCAAGCGCCCCCATCGATCACTCCGAGTGTCTACCAGCCCGAGTGCTCCCATCGATCACACCGAGAGTGTACCAGCAGCAATGCCCCCATCGATCACACCGAGTGTGTACCAGCCCGAATGTCCCCATCGATCACACCGAGTGTGTACCAGCCCGAGTATTCCAATCGATCACACCGAGTGTGTATCAGCACCAATGCCCCCATCGATCACACCGAGTGTGTACCAGTCCGAGTGCCCCCATTGATCACACCGAGTGTGTACCAGCCCGAGTGCCCCCATCGATCACACCGAGTTTGTACCAGCCCAAGTGCCACCATCGATCACACCGAGTGTGTACCAGCCCGAGTACCCCCATCGATCACACCGAGTGTACACCAGCCCGAGTGTCCCCATCGATCACACCGAGTGTGTCCCAGCCCCAGTGTCCCCATCCATCACACCGACTGTGTACCAGCACCAATGTACCCATCGATCACGCCGAGTGTGTACCAGCACAAATGTCTGCATCAATCACACCGAGTGTGTACCAGCACCAATGTCCCCATCGATCACATCGAGTGTGTACCAGCACCAATGTCCCCATCGATCACAGAGAGTGTGTACCAGCTCGAGTTTCCCCATCCATCACAACGAGTGTGTACCAGCCTGAGTGCCCCCATCGATCACACCAAGTGTGTATTGGCACCAATGTACCCATCGATCACACCGAGTGTGTTCCAGCACCAATGTGCCCATCGATCACACCGTGTGTACCAGCCCGAGTGCCCCCATGGATCACACCGAGTGTGTACCAGTACCAATGTCCCCATCGATCACACTGTGTACCAATCCGAGTGTACCCATCGATCACACCGAGTGTGTACAAGCTCCAATGACCCCTTCGATCACACAGAGTGTGTACCAGCCCGAGTGCCCCCATCGATCACACCAAGTGTGTACCAGCCCGAGTGCCCCCATCGATCACACTGAGTGTGTACCAGCCCGAGAGCCCCCATCGATCACACCGAGTGTGTACCAGCACGAGTGCCCCCATCGATCACACTGAGCGTGTACCAGAACCAGAGCCCCCATCGATCACACAGAGGGTGTACCAGCCCGAGTGACCCCATCGATCACACCGAATGCGTACCAGCACCAATGTGCTCATCGATCACACCAAGTGTGTACCAGTCTGAGTGCCCCCATCACTCCCACAGAGTGCGTACCAGCCCGAGTGTCCCCATCCATCACACCGAGTATGTACCAGCACCAATGTCCCAATCGATCACAGCGAGTGTGCACAAGCCCGACTGCCCCCATCGATCACACCGAGTGTGTACCAGCACCAGTGTCCCCATCGATCAGACCGAGTGTGTACCAGCACCAATGTCCCCAACGATCACACCAAGTGTGTACCAGCCCGAGTGTCCCCATCGATCACACCGAGTGTGTACCAGCCCGTGGGCCCTCATAGATCACACCAAGTGTGTACCAGCCCGAGTGCCCCCATCAATCACCCAGAGTGTGTACCAGCACCAATGTACCCATCGAACGCACCGAATGTGTACCAGCCCGAGTGTCCCCATCGATCACACCGAGTGTGTACCAGCACCAATGTCCCCATCGATCACTCCGTGTGTGTACCAGCCCGAGTGCCCCCATCGATCACACCAAGTGTGTACCAGCATCAATGTCCCCAACGATCTCAGCAAGTGTGTACCAGCACCAATGTCCCCACCGATCACACCAAGTGTGTACCAGCCCGAGTGTCCCCATCGATCACAGCGAGACTGTACCAGCACCGATGTCCGCATCGATCACACTAAGAGTGTACAAGCACCATTGTGCCCATCGATCACACCGAGTGTGTACCAGCCCGAGTGCCCCCATCGATCACACCGTGTGTATCAGCACGAGTGCCCCCATCGATCACACCGAGTGTGTACCAGCACAAATGTCCGCATCAATCACACCGAATGTGTACCAGCACCAATGTCCCAATCGGTCACACCGAGTGTGTACCAGCACCAATGTCCCCATCGATCACAGAGAGTGTGTACCAGCCCGAGTTTCCCCATCCATCACACCGAGTGTGTACCAGCCCGAGTGCCCCCATCAATCACACCAAGTGTGTACTGGCACCAATGTACCCATCGATCAAACCGAGTGTGTTCCAGCACCAATGTGCCCATCGATCACACCGTGTGTACCAGCCCGAGTGCCCCCATGTTTCACACCGACTGTGTACCAGTACCAATGTCCCCATCGATCACATTGTGTACCAGACCGAGTGTACCCATCGATCACACAGAGTGTGTACAAGCTCCAATGACCCCATCGATCACACAGAGTGTGGACCAGCCCGAGTGGCCCCATCGATCACACCGAGTGTGTAGCTGCCCGAGTGCCCCCATCAAACACACCGAGCGTGTACCAGCCGGAGAGCCCCCATCAATCACACCGAGTGTGTACCAGCCCGAGTGTCCCCATCGATCACACCACGTGTGTACGAGCCCGAGTTACCAATCAATCACACCAAAAGTGTACCAGCCCGAGTGTCCCCATCGATCACACCGAGTGTGTACCAACCCGAGTGCCCCAATCGAACACATCGAGTGTGTACCAGCCCGAGAGCCCCCATCAATCACACCGAGTGTGTACCAGCCCGAGTGTCCCCATCGATCACACCACGTGTGTACCAGCCCGAGTGACCCATCGATCACACCGAAAGTGTACCAGCCCGAGTATCCCCATCGATCACACCGAGGGCGTACCAGCACCAATGATCCGATCGATCACACCGAGGGTGTACCATCCCAAATGTCCCCATCGATCACACTGAGTGTGTACCAGCCCAAGCGCCCCCATCGATCACTCCGAGTGTCTACCAGCCCGAGTGCTCCCATCGATCACACCGAGAGTGTACCAGCAGCAATGCCCCCATCGATCACACCGAGTGTGTACCAGCCCGAATGTCCCCATCGATCACACCGAGTGTGTACCAGCCCGAGTATTCCAATCGATCACACCGAGTGTGTATCAGCACCAATGCCCCCATCGATCACACCGAGTGTGTACCAGTCCGAGTGCCCCCATTGATCACACCGAGTGTGTACCAGCCCGAGTGCCCCCATCGATCACACCGAGTTTGTACCAGCCCAAGTGCCACCATCGATCACACCGAGTGTGTACCAGCCCGAGTACCCCCATCGATCACACCGAGTGTACACCAGCCCGAGTGTCCCCATCGATCACACCGAGTGTGTCCCAGCCCCAGTGTCCCCATCCATCACACCGACTGTGTACCAGCACCAATGTACCCATCGATCACACCGAGTGTGTACCAGCTCAAATGTCCGCATCAATCACACCGAGTGTGTACCAGCACCAATGTCCCCATCGATCACATCGAGTGTGTACCAGCACCAATGTCCCCATCGATCACAGAGAGTGTGTACCAGCTCGAGTTTCCCCATCCATCACAACGAGTGTGTACCAGCCCGAGTGCCCCCATCGATCACACCAAGTGTGTATTGGCACCAATGTACCCATCGATCACACCGAGTGTGTTCCAGCACCAATGTGCCCATCGATCACACCGTGTGTACCAGCCCGAGTGCCCCCATGGATCACACCGAGTGTGTACCAGTACCAATGTCCCCATCGATCACACTGTGTACCAATCCGAGTGTACCCATCGATCACACCGAGTGTGTACAAGCTCCAATGACCCCTTCGATCACACAGAGTGTGTACCAGCCCGAGTGCCCCCATCGATCACACCAAGTGTGTACCAGCACGAGTGCCCCCATCGATCACACAGAGGGTGTACCAGCCCGAGTGACCCCATCGTTCACACCGAATGTGTACCAGCACCAATGTCCTCATCGATCACACCGAGTGTGTACCAGCACGAGTGCCCCCATCGATCACACAGAGGGTGTACCAGCCCGAGTGACCCCATCGATCACACCGAATGTGTACCAGCACCAATGTCCTCATCGATCACACCGAGTGCGTACCTCCCCGAGTGTCCCCATCGATCACAGCGAGTGTGCACAAGCCCGAATGCCCCCATCGATCACACCGAGTGCATACCAGCACCAGTGTCCCCATCGATCAGACCGAGTGTGTACCAGCACCAATGTCCACAACGATCACACCGAGTGTGTACCAGCCCGAGTGTCCCCATCGATCACACCGAGTGTGTCCCAGCCCGTGGGCCCTCATAGATCACACCGAGTGTGTACCATCGCGAGTGCCCCCATCAATCACATAGAGAGTGTACCAGCACCAATGTACCCATCGAACGCACCGAATGTGTACCAGCCCAAGTGTCCCCATCGATCACACCGAGTGTGTACCAGCACCAATGTCCCATCGAACACTCCGTGTGTGTACCAGCCCGAGTGCCCCCATTGATCACACCAATTGTGTACCAGCATCAATGGCCCCAACGATCTCACCAAGTGTGTACCAGCACCAATGTCCCCATCGATCACACCGAGTGTGTACCAGCCCGAGTGTCCCCATCGATCACACCGTGTGTATCAGCGCGAGTGCCCCCATCGATCACACCGAGTGTGTACCAGCCCGAGTGTCCCCATCGATCACACCGAGTGTGTCCCAGCCCCAGGGTCCCCATCCATCACACCGACTGTGTACCAGCACCAATGTACCCATCGATCACACCGAGTGTGTACCAGCACAAATGTCCGCATCAATCACACCGTATGTGTACCAGCACCAATGTCCCAATCGATCACACTGAGTGTGTACCAGCACCAATGTCCCCATCGATCACAGAGAGTGTGTACCAGCCCGAGTTTCCCCATCCATCACACCGAGTGTGTACCAGCCCGAGTGCCCCCATCCATCACACCAAGTGTGTACTGGCACCAATGTACCCATCGATCACACCGAGTGTGTTCCAGCACCAATGTGCCCATCGATCACACCGTGTGTACCAGCCCGAGTGCCCCCATGGTTCACACCGACTGTGTACCTGAACCAATGTCCCCATCGATCACACTGTGTACCAGACCGAGTGTACCCATCGATCACACAGAGTGTGTACAAGCTCCAATGACCCCATCGATCACACAGAGTGTGGACCAGCCCGAGTGGCCCCATCGATCACACCGAGTGTGTAGCTGCCCGAGTGCCTCCATCAATCACACCGAGCGTGTACCAGCCAGAGAGCCCCCATCAATCACACCGAGTGTGTACCAGCCCGAGTGTCCCCATCGATCACACCACGTGTGTACCAGCCCGAGTTACCAATCAATCACACCAAAAGTGTACCAGCCCGAGTGTCCCCATCGATCACACCGAGTGTGTACCAACGCGAGTGCCCCCATCGAACACATCGAGTGTGTACCAGCCCGAGAGCCCCCATCAATCACACCGAGTGTGTACCAGCCCGAGTGTCCCCATCGATCACACCACGTGTGTACCAGCCCGAGTGACCCATCGATCACACCGAAAGTGTACCAGCCCGAGTGTCCCCATCGATCACACCGAGTGCGTACCAGCACCAATGATCCGATCGATCACACCGAGTGTGTACCATCCCAAATGTCCCCATCGATCACACTGAGTGTGTACCAGCCCGAGTGCCCCCATCGATCACACCGAGAGTGTACCAGCAGCAATGCCCCCATCGATCACACCGAGTGTGTACCAGCCCGAATGTCCCCATCGATCACACCGAGTGTGTACCAGCCCGAGTGCCCCCATCGATCACACCGAGAGTGTACCAGCAGCAATGCCCCCATCGATCACACCGAGTGTGTACCAGCCCGAATGTCCCCATCGATCACACCGAGTGTGTACCAGCCCGAGTGTTCCAATCGATCACACCGAGTGTGTATCAGCACCAATGCCCCCATCGATCACACCGAGTGTGTACCAGTCCGAGTGCCCCCATTGATCACACCGAGTGTGTACCAGCCCGAGTGCCCCCATCGATCACACCGAGTTTGTACCAGCCCAAGTGCCACCATCGATCACACCGAGTGTGTACCAGCCCGAGTACCCCCATCGATCACACCGAGTGTACACCAGCCCGAGTGTCCCCATCGATCACACCGAGTGTGTCCCAGCCCCAGTGTCCCCATCCATCACACCGACGGTGTACCAGCACCAATGTACCCATCGATCACACCGAGTGTGTACCAGCACAAATGTCCGCATCAATCACACCGAGTGTGTACCAGCACCAATGTCCCCATCGATCACATCGAGTGTGTACCAGCACCAATGTCCCCATCGATCACAGAGAGTGTGTACCAGCTCGAGTTTCCCCATCCATCACAACGAGTGTGTACCAGCCTGAGTGCCCCCATCGATCACACCAAGTGTGTATTGGCACCAATGTACCCATCGATCACACCGAGTGTGTTCCAGCACCAATGTGCCCATCGATCACACCGTGTGTACCAGCCCGAGTGCCCCCATGGATCACACCGAGTGTGTACCAGTACCAATGTCCCCATCGATCACACTGTGTACCAATCCGAGTGTACCCATCGATCACACCGAGTGTGTACCAGCCCAAGCGCCCCCATTGATCACACCGAGTGTGTTCCAGCCCGAGTGCCCCCATCATTCACACCGAGTGTGTACCAGCCCGAGTGTTCCCATCGATCACACCGTGTGAGTCCCAGCCCCAGTGTCCCCATCCATCACACCGAGTGTGTACCAGCACCAATGTACCCATCGTTCACACCGGGTGTGTACCAGCCCGAGTATCCCCATCGAACACAGGGAGTGTGTACCAGCCCGACTGCCCCAATTGATCACACCAAGTGTGTACCAGCCCGAGTGCCCCCATCGATCACACTGAGTGTGTACCAGCCCGAGAGCCCCCATCGATCACACCGAGTGTGTACCAGCACGAGTGCCCCCATCGATCACACTGAGCGTGTACCAGAACGAGAGCCCCCATCGATCACACAGAGGGTGTACCAGCCCGAGTGACCCAATCGATCACACCGAATGTGTACCAGCACCAATGTCCTCATCGATCACACCAAGTGTGTACCAGCCTGAGTGCCCCCATCACTCCCACAGAGTGCGTACCAGCCCGAGTGTCCCCATCCATCACACCGAGTATGTACCAGCACCAATGTCCCAATCGATCACAGCGAGTGTGCACAAGCCCGACTGCCCCCATCGATCACACCGAGTGTGTACCAGCACCAGTGTCCCCATCGATCAGACCGAGTGTGTACCAGCACCAATGTCCCCAACGATCACACCGAGTGTGTACCAGCCCGAGTGTCCCCATCGATCACACCGAGTGTGTACCAGCCCGTGGGCCCTCATAGATCACACCAAGTGTGTACCAGCCCGAGTGCCCCCATCAATCACCCAGAGTGTGTACCAGCACCAATGTACCCATCGAACGCACTGAATGTGTACCAGCCCGAGTGTCCCCATCGATCACACCGAGTGTGTACCAGTACCAATGTCCCCATCGATCACTCCGTGTGTGTACCAGCCCGAGTGCCCCCATCGATCACACCAAGTGTGTACCAGCATCAATGTCCCCAACGATCTCAGCAAGTTTGTACCAGCACCAATGTCCCCACCGATCACACCAAGTGTGTACCAGCCCGAGTGTCCCCATCGATCACACCGAGTCTGTACCAGCACCAATGTCCGCATCGATCACACTAAGAGTGTACAAGCACCATTGTGCCCATCGATCACACCGAGTGTGTACCAGCCCGTGGGCCCTCATAGATCACACCAAGTGTGTACCAGCCCGAGTGCCCCCATCAATCACCCAGAGTGTGTACCAGCACCAATGTACCCATCGAACGCACCGAATGTGTACCAGCCCGAGTGCCCCCATCGATCAAACCAACTGTGTACCAGCACCAATGTCCACATCGATCACACCGAGTGTGTACCAGCCTGAGTGTCCTCATCGATCACACCGAGTGTGTACCAGCACCAATGTCCCCATCGATCACACAGAGTGTGTACCAGCCCGAGTGTCCCCATCAATCACACTGAGTGTGTACCAGCCCGAGTGTCCCCATCGATCACACCGTATGTGTACCAGCCCGACAGCCCCAATTGATCGCACCGAGTGTGTACCAGCCCGAGTGTCCCAATCGATGACACAGAGTGTGTACCAGCCCGACTGCCCCAATTGATCACACCGAGTGTGTACCAGCCCGAGTGCCCCCATCGATCACACCGAGTGTGTACCAGCTCCAATGTCCCCATCGATCACACCGATTGTGTACCAGCCCGAGTGTCCCCATCGATCATACCGAGTGTGTAACCGCCCGAGTGCCCCCATCGATCACGCAGAGTGTGTACCAGCCCGAGTGCCCCCATCGATCACACTGAGTGTGTACCAGCCCGAGTAACCCCATCGATCACACAGAGGGTGTACCAGCCAGAGTGACGCCATCGATCACACCGTATGTGTACCAGCACCAATGTCCTCATCGATCACACCGAGTGTGTACCAGCCTGTGTGCCCCCAACGAGCACACAGACTGTGTATCACCCCGAGTGCCCCCATCAATCACACCGAGTGTGTACCAGCACCAATGTCCGAATCGATCACACAGAGTTTGTTCCAACCCGAGAACTGCCATCGATCACACCGAGTGTGTACCAGCACCAATGTCCCCATCGATCACACCGAGTGTGTACCAGCCCGAGAGCCCCCATCAATCACACAGAGTGTGTACCAGCCCGAGTGTCACCATCAATCACACAGAGTGTGTACCAGCACCAATGTAGCCATCGATCGCACTGAATTTGTACCAGCCCGAGTGTCCCCATCGATCACACCGAGTGTGTACAAGAACCAATGTCCCCATCGATCACACCAAGTGTGTACCAGCCAGAGTGTCCCCATCGATCACACGGATTGTGTACCAGCCCGACTGCCCCAATCGATCACACCGAGTGTGTACCAGCCCGAGTGCCCCCATCGATCACACTGAGTGTGTACCAGCCCGAGTGCCCCCATCGATCACACCGAGTGTGTACCAGCACGAGTGCCCCCATCGATCACACTGAGCGTCTACCAGCACGAGTGCCCCCATCAATCACATAGAGAGTGTACCAGCACCAATGTACCCATCGATCACACCGATTGTGTACCAGCCCGAGTGTCCCCATCGATCATACCGAGTGTGTACCCGCGCGAGTGCCCGCATCGATCACACCGAGTGTATACCAGCACCAGTGTCCCCATCGATCAGACCGAGTGTGTACCAGCACCAATGTCCCCAACGATCACACCGAGTGTGTACCAGCCCGAGTGTCCCCATCGATCACACTGAGTGTGTACCAGCCCGTGGGCCCTCATAGATCACACCGAGTGTGTACCAGCACAAGTGCCCCCATCAATCACATAGAGAGTGTACCAGCACCAATGTACCCATCGAACGCACCGAATGTGTACCAGCCCGAGTGTCCCCATCGATCACACCGAGTGTGTACCAGCACCAATGTCCCATCGATCACTCCGTGTGTGTACCAGCCCGAGTGCCCCCATTGATCAAACCATGTGTGTACCAGCATGAATGTCCCCAACGATCTCACCAAGTGTGTACCAGCACCAATGTCCCCATCGATCACACCGAGTGAGTACCAGCCCGAGTGTCCCCATCGATCACACCGTGTGTATCAGCGCGAGTGCCCCCATCGATCACACCGAGTGTGTACCAGCACAAATGTCCGCATCAATCACACCGAATGTGTACCAGCACCAATGTCCCAATCGATCACACCGAGTGTGTACCAGCACCAATGTCCCCATCGATCACAGAGAGTGTGTACCAGCCCGAGTTTCCCCATCCATCACACCGAGTGTGTACCAGCCCGAGTGCCCCCATCAATCACACCAAGTGTGTACTGGCACCAATGTACCCATCGATCAAACCGAGTGTGTTCCAGCACCAATGTGCCCATCGATCACACCGTGTGTACCAGCCCGAGTGCCCCCATGGTTCACACCGACTGTGTACCAGTACCAATGTCCCCATCGATCACACTGTGTACCAGACCGAGTGTACCCATCGATCACACAGAGTGTGTACAAGCTCCAATGACCCCATCGATCACACAGAGTGTGGACCAGCCCGAGTGGCCCCATCGATCACACCGAGTGTATAGCTGCCCGAGTGCCCCCATCAATCACACCGAGCGTGTACCAGCCGGAGAGCCCCCATCAATCACACCGAGTGTGTACCAGCCCGAGTGTCCCCATCGATCACACCACGTGTGTACCAGCCCGAGTTACCAATCAATCACACCAAAAGTGTACCAGCCCGAGTGTCCCCATCGATCACACCGAGTGTGTACCAACCCGAGTGCCCCCATCGAACACATCGAGTGTGTACCAGCCCGAGAGCCCCCATCAATCACACCGAGTGTGTACCAGCCCGAGTGTCCCCATCGATCACACCACGTGTGTACCAGCCCGAGTGACCCATCGATCACACCGAAAGTGTACCAGCCCGAGTATCCCCATCGATCACACCGAGGGCGTACCAGCACCAATGATCCGATCGATCACACCGAGGGTGTACCATCCCAAATGTCCCCATCGATCACACTGAGTGTGTACCAGCCCAAGCGCCCCCATCGATCACTCCGAGTGTCTACCAGCCCGAGTGCTCCCATCGATCACACCGAGAGTGTACCAGCAGCAATGCCCCCATCGATCACACCGAGTGTGTACCAGCCCGAATGTCCCCATCGATCACACCGAGTGTGTACCAGCCCGAGTATTCCAATCGATCACACCGAGTGTGTATCAGCACCAATGCCCCCATCGATCACACCGAGTGTGTACCAGTCCGAGTGCCCCCATTGATCACACCGAGTGTGTACCAGCCCGAGTGCCCCCATCGATCACACCGAGTTTGTACCAGCCCAAGTGCCACCATCGATCACACCGAGTGTGTACCAGCCCGAGTACCCCCATCGATCACACCGAGTGTACACCAGCCCGAGTGTCCCCATCGATCACACCGAGTGTGTCCCAGCCCCAGTGTCCCCATCCATCACACCGACTGTGTACCAGCACCAATGTACCCATCGATCACACCGAGTGTGTACCAGCACAAATGTCCGCATCAATCACACCGAGTGTGTACCAGCACCAATGTCCCCATCGATCACATCGAGTGTGTACCAGCACCAATGTCCCCATCGATCACAGAGAGTGTGTACCAGCTCGAGTTTCCCCATCCATTACAACGAGTGTGTACCAGCCCGAGTGCCCCCATCGATCACACCAAGTGTGTATTGGCACCAATGTACCCATCGATCACACCGAGTGTGTTCCAGCACCAATGTGCCCATCGATCACACCGTGTGTACCAGCCCGAGTGCCCCCATGGATCACACCGAGTGTGTACCAGTACCAATGTCCCCATCGATCACACTGTGTACCAATCCGAGTGTACCCATCGATCACACCGAGTGTGTACAAGCTCCAATGACCCCTTCGATCACACAGAGTGTGTACCAGCCCGAGTGCCCCCATCGATCACACCGAGTGTGTACCAGCCCAAGCGGCCCCATTGATCACACCGAGTGTGTTCCAGCCCGAGTGCCCCCATCGTTCACACCGAGTGTGTACCAGCCCGAGTGTTCCCATCGATCACACCGTGTGAGTCCCAGCCCCAGTGTCCCCATCCATCACACCGAGTGTGTACCAGCACCAATGTACCCATCGATCACACTGAGTGTGTACCAGCCCGAGAGCCCCCATCGATCACACCGAGTGTGTACCAGCACGAGTGCCCCGATCGATCACACTGAGCGTGTACCAGAACGAGAGCCCCCATCGATCACACAGAGGGTGTACCAGCCCGAGTGACCCCATCGATCACACCGAATGCGTACCAGCACCAATGTCCTCATCGATCACACCAAGTGTGTCCAGCCTGAGTGCCCCCATCACTCCCACAGAGTGCGTACCAGCCCGAGTGTCCCCATCCATCACACCGAGTATGTACCAGCACCAATGTCCCAATCGATCACAGCGAGTGTGCACAAGCCCGACTGCCCCCATCGATCACACCGAGTGTGTACCAGCACCAGTGTCCCCATCGATCAGACCGAGTGTGTACCAGCACCAATGTCCCCAACGATCACACCGAGTGTGTACCAGCCCGAGTGTCCCCTTCGATCACACCAAGTGTGTACCACCCCGTGGGCCCTCATAGATCACACCAAGTGTGTACCAGCCCGAGTGCCCCCATCAATCACCCAGAGTGTGTACCAGCACCAATGTACCCATCGAACGCACCGAATGTGTACCAGCCCGAGTGTCCCCATCGATCACACCGAGTGTGTACCAGCACCAATGTCCCCATCGATCACTCCGTGTGTGTACCAGCCCGAGTGCCCCCATCGATCACACCAAGTGTGTACCTGCATCAATGTCCCCAACGATCTCAGCAAGTGTGTACCAGCACCAATGTCCCCACCGATCACACCAAGTGTGTACCAGCCCGAGTGTCCCCATCGATCACACCGAGACTGTACCAGCACCAATGTCCGCATCGATCACACTAAGAGTGTACAAGCACCATTGTGCCCATCGATCACACCGAGTGTGTACCAGCCCGAGTGCCCCCATCGATCACACAGAGTGTGTACCAGCCCGAGTGCCCCCATCGATCAAACCGACTGTGTACCAGCACCAATGTCCACATCGATCACACCGAGTGTGTACCAGCCCGAGTGTCCTCATCGATCACACCGAGTGTGTACCAGCACCAATGTCCCCATCGATCACACAGAGTGTGTACCAGCCCGAGTGTCCCCATCAATCACACTGAGTGTGTACCAGCCCGAGTGTCCCCATCGATCACACCGTATGTGTACCAGCCCGACAGCCCCAATTGATCGCACCGAGTGTGTACCAGCCCGAGTGTCCCCATCGATGACACAGAGTGTGTACCAGCCCGACTGCCCCAATTGATCACACCGAGTGTGTACCAGCCCGAGTGTCCCCATCGATCACACCGAGTGTGTACCAGCTCCAATGTCCCCATCGATCACACCGATTGTGTACCAGCCCGAGTGTCCCCATCGATCATACTGAGTGTGTAACCGCCCGAGTGCCCGCATCGATCACGCAGAGTGTGTACCAGCCCGAGTGCCCCCATCGATCACACTGAGTGTGTACCAGCCCGAGTAACCCCATCGATCACACAGAGGGTGTACCAGCCAGAGTGACGCCATCGATCACACCGTATGTGTACCAGCACCAATGTCCCCAACGATCACACCGAGTGTGTACCAGCCCGAGTGTCCCCATCGATCACACCGAGTGTGTACCAGCCCGTGGGCCCTCATAGATCACACCGAGTGTGTACCAGCACAAGTGCCCCCATCAATCACATAGAGAGTGTACCAGCACCAATGTACCCATCGAACGCACCGAATGTGTACCAGCCCGAGGGTCCCCATCGATCACACCGAGTGTGTACCAGCACCAATGTCCCATCGATCACTCCGTGTGTGTACCAGCCCGAGTGCCCCCATTGATCAAACCATGTGTGTACCAGCATCAATGTCCCCAACGATCTCACCAAGTGTGTACCAGCACCAATGTCCCCATCGATCACACCAAGTGAGTACCAGCCCGAGTGTCCCCATCGATCACACCGTGTGTATCAGCACGAGTGCCCCCATCGATCACACCGAGTGTGTACCAGCACAAATGTCCGCATCAATCACACCGAATGTGTACCAGCACCAATGTCCCAATCGGTCACACCGAGTGTGTACCAGCACCAATGTCCCCATCGATCACAGAGAGTGTGTACCAGCCCGAGTTTCCCCATCCATCACACCGAGTGTGTACCAGCCCGAGTGCCCCCATCAATCACACCAAGTGTGTACTGGCACCAATGTACCCATCGATCAAACCGAGTGTGTTCCAGCACCAATGTGCCCATCGATCACACCGTGTGTACCAGCCCGAGTGCCCCCATGGTTCACACCGACTGTGTACCAGTACCAATGTCCCCATCGATCACATTGTGTACCAGACCGAGTGTACCCATCGATCACACAGAGTGTGTACAAGCTCCAATGACCCCATCGATCACACAGAGTGTGGACCAGCCCGAGTGGCCCCATCGATCACACCGAGTGTGTAGCTGCCCGAGTGCCCCCATCAAACACACCGAGCGTGTACCAGCCGGAGAGCCCCCATCAATCACACCGAGTGTGTACCAGCCCGAGTGTCCCCATCGATCACACCACGTGTGTACGAGCCCGAGTTACCAATCAATCACACCAAAAGTGTACCAGCCCGAGTGTCCCCATCGATCACACCGAGTGTGTACCAACCCGAGTGCCCCCATCGAACACATCGAGTGTGTACCAGCCCGAGAGCCCCCATCAATCACACCGAGTGTGTACCAGCCCGAGTGTCCCCATCGATCACACCACGTGTGTACCAGCCCGAGTGACCCATCGATCACACCGAAAGTGTACCAGCCCGAGTATCCCCATCGATCACACCGAGGGCGTACCAGCACCAATGATCCGATCGATCACACCGAGGGTGTACCATCCCAAATGTCCCCATCGATCACACTGAGTGTGTACCAGCCCAAGCGCCCCCATCGATCACTCCGAGTGTCTACCAGCCCGAGTGCTCCCATCGATCACACCGAGAGTGTACCAGCAGCAATGCCCCCATCGATCACACCGAGTGTGTACCAGCCCGAATGTCCCCATCGATCACACCGAGTGTGTACCAGCCCGAGTATTCCAATCGATCACACCGAGTGTGTATCAGCACCAATGCCCCCATCGATCACACCGAGTGTGTACCAGTCCGAGTGCCCCCATTGATCACACCGAGTGTGTACCAGCCCGAGTGCCCCCATCGATCACACCGAGTTTGTACCAGCCCAAGTGCCACCATCGATCACACCGAGTGTGTACCAGCCCGAGTACCCCCATCGATCACACCGAGTGTACACCAGCCCGAGTGTCCCCAACGATCACACTGAGTGTGTCCCAGCCCCAGTGTCCCCATCCATCACACCGACTGTGTACCAGCACCAATGTACCCATCGATCACGCCGAGTGTGTACCAGCACAAATGTCCGCATCAATCACACCGAGTGTGTACCAGCACCAATGTCCCCATCGATCACATCGAGTGTGTACCAGCACCAATGTCCCCATCGATCACAGAGAGTGTGTACCAGCTCGAGTTTCCCCATCCATCACAACGAGTGTGTACCAGCCTGAGTGCCCCCATCGATCACACCAAGTGTGTATTGGCACCAATGTACCCATCGATCACACCGAGTGTGTTCCAGCACCAATGTGCCCATCGATCACACCGTGTGTACCAGCCCGAGTGCCCCCATGGATCACACCGAGTGTGTACCAGTACCAATGTCCCCATCGATCACACTGTGTACCAATCCGAGTGTACCCATCGATCACACCGAGTGTGTACAAGCTCCAATGACCCCTTCGATCACACAGAGTGTGTACCAGCCCGAGTGCCCCCATCGATCACACCAAGTGTGTACCAGCCCGAGTGCCCCCATCGATCACACTGAGTGTGTACCAGCCCGAGAGCCCCCATCGATCACACCGAGTGTGTACCAGCACGAGTGCCCCCATCGATCACACTGAGCGTGTACCAGAACGAGAGCCCCCATCGATCACACAGAGGGTGTACCAGCCCGAGTGACCCCATCGATCACACCGAATGCGCACCAGCACCAATGTGCTCATCGATCACACCAAGTGTGTACCAGTCTGAGTGCCCCCATCACTCCCACAGAGTGCGTACCAGCCCGAGTGTCCCCATCCATCACACCGAGTATGTACCAGCACCAATGTCCCAATCGATCACAGCGAGTGTGCACAAGCCCGACTGCCCCCATCGATCACACCGAGTGTGTACCAGCACCAGTGTCCCCATCGATCAGACCGAGTGTGTACCAGCACCAATGTCCCCAACGATCACACCAAGTGTGTACCAGCCCGAGTGTCCCCATCGATCACACCGAGTGTGTACCAGCCCGTGGGCCCTCATAGATCACACCAAGTGTGTACCAGCCCGAGTGCCCCCATCAATCACCCAGAGTGTGTACCAGCACCAATGTACCCATCGAACGCACCGAATGTGTACCAGCCCGAGTGTCCCCATCGATCACACCGAGTGTGTACCAGCACCAATGTCCCCATCGATCACTCCGTGTGTGTACCAGCCCGAGTGCCCCCATCGATCACACCAAGTGTGTACCAGCATCAATGTCCCCAACGATCTCAGCAAGTGTGTACCAGCACCAATGTCCCCACCGATCACACCAAGTGTGTACCAGCCCGAGTGTCCCCATCGATCACAGCGAGACTGTACCAGCACCAATGTCCGCATCGATCACACTAAGAGTGTACAAGCACCATTGTGCCCATCGATCACACCGAGTGTGTCCCAGCCCGAGTGCCCCCATCGATCACACCGTGTGTATCAGCACGAGTGCCCCCATCGATCACACCGAGTGTGTACCAGCACAAATGTCCGCATCAATCACACCGAATGTGTACCAGCACCAATGTCCCAATCGGTCACACCGAGTGTGTACCAGCACCAATGTCCCCATCGATCACAGAGAGTGTGTACCAGCCCGAGTTTCCCCATCCATCACACCGAGTGTGTACCAGCCCGAGTGCCCCCATCAATCACACCAAGTGTGTACTGGCACCAATGTACCCATCGATCAAACCGAGTGTGTTCCAGCACCAATGTGCCCATCGATCACACCGTGTGTACCAGCCCGAGTGCCCCCATGGTTCACACCGACTGTGTACCAGTACCAATGTCCCCATCGATCACATTGTGTACCAGACCGAGTGTACCCATCGATCACACAGAGTGTGTACAAGCTCCAATGACCCCATCGATCACACAGAGTGTGGACCAGCCCGAGTGGCCCCATCGATCACACCGAGTGTGTAGCTGCCCGAGTGCCCCCATCAAACACACCGAGCGTGTACCAGCCGGAGAGCCCCCATCAATCACACCGAGTGTGTACCAGCCCGAGTGTCCCCATCGATCACACCACGTGTGTACGAGCCCGAGTTACCAATCAATCACACCAAAAGTGTACCAGCCCGAGTGTCCCCATCGATCACACCGAGTGTGTACCAACCCGAGTGCCCCCATCGAACACATCGAGTGTGTACCAGCCCGAGAGCCCCCATCAATCACACCGAGTGTGTACCAGCCCGAGTGTCCCCATCGATCACACCACGTGTGTACCAGCCCGAGTGACCCATCGATCACACCGAAAGTGTACCAGCCCGAGTATCCCCATCGATCACACCGAGGGCGTACCAGCACCAATGATCCGATCGATCACACCGAGGGTGTACCATCCCAAATGTCCCCATCGATCACACTGAGTGTGTACCAGCCCAAGCGCCCCCATCGATCACTCCGAGTGTCTACCAGCCCGAGTGCTCCCATCGATCACACCGAGAGTGTACCAGCAGCAATGCCCCCATCGATCACACCGAGTGTGTACCAGCCCGAATGTCCCCATCGATCACACCGAGTGTGTACCAGCCCGAGTATTCCAATCGATCACACCGAGTGTGTATCAGCACCAATGCCCCCATCGATCACACCGAGTGTGTACCAGTCCGAGTGCCCCCATTGATCACACCGAGTGTGTACCAGCCCGAGTGCCCCCATCGATCACACCGAGTTTGTACGAGCCCAAGTGCCACCATCGATCACACCGAGTGTGTACCAGCCCGAGTACCCCCATCGATCACACCGAGTGTACACCAGCCCGAGTGTCCCCATCGATCACACCGAGTGTGTCCCAGCCCCAGTGTCCCCATCCATCACACCGACTGTGTACCAGCACCAATGTACCCATCGATCACACCGAGTGTGTACCAGCACAAATGTCCGCATCAATCACACCGAGTGTGTACCAGCACCAATGTCCCCATCGATCACATCGAGTGTGTACCAGCACCAATGTCCCCATCGATCACAGAGAGTGTGTACCAGCTCGAGTTTCCCCATCCATCACAACGAGTGTGTACCAGCCCGAGTGCCCCCATCGATCACACCAAGTGTGTATTGGCACCAATGTACCCATCGATCACACCGAGTGTGTTCCAGCACCAATGTGCCCATCGATCACACCGTGTGTACCAGCCCGAGTGCCCCCATGGATCACACCGAGTGTGTACCAGTACCAATGTCCCCATCGATCACACTGTGTACCAATCCGAGTGTACCCATCGATCACACCGAGTGTGTACAAGCTCCAATGACCCCTTCGATCACACAGAGTGTGTACCAGCCCGAGTGCCCCCATCGATCACACCAAGTGTGTACCAGCCCGAGTGCCCCCATCGATCACACTGAGTGTGTACCAGCCCGAGTGTCCCCATCGATCACACCGTATGTGTACCAGCCCGACAGCCCCAATTGATCGCACCGAGTGTGTACCAGCCCGAGTGTCCCATCGATGACACTGAGTGTGTACCAGCCCGAGTAACACCATCGATCACACAGAGGGTGTACCAGCCAGAGTGACGCCATCGATCACACCGTATGTGTACCAGCACCAATGTCCTCATCGATCACACCGAGTGTGTACCAGCCTGTGTGCCCCCAACGAGCACACAGACTGTGTATCACCCCGAGTGCCCCCATCAATCACACCGAGTGTGTACCAGCACCAATGTCCGAATCGATCACACAGAGTTTGTTCCAACCCGAGAACCGCCATCGATCACACCGAGTGTGTACCAGCACCAATGTCCCCATCGATCACACCGAGTGTGTACCAGCCCGAGAGCCCCCATCAATCACACAGAGTGTGTACCAGCCCGAGTGTCACCATCAATCACACAGAGTGGGTACCAGCAGCAATGTAGCCATCGATCGCACTGAATTTGTACCAGCCCGAGTGTCCCCATCGATCACACCGAGTGTGTACAAGAACCAATGTCCCCATCGATCACACCGAGTGTGTACCAGCCCGAGTGTCCCCATCGATCACACTGAGCGTGTACCAGCACGAGTGCCCCCATCGATCACACAGAGGGTGTACCAGCCCGAGTGACCCCATCGATCACACCGAATGTGTACCAGCACCAATGTCCTCATCGATCACACCGAGTGTGTACCAGCACGAGTTCCCCGATCGATCACACAGAGTGTGTACCAGCCCGAGTGACCCCATCGATCACACCGAATGTGTACCAGCACCAATGTCCCCATCGATCACAGAGAGTGTGTACCAGCACAAATGTCCGCATCAATCACACCGAATGTGTACCAGCACCAATGTCCCAATCGATCACACCGAGTGTGTACCAGCACCAATGTCCCCATCGATCACAGAGAGTGTGTACCAGCCCGAGTTTCCCCATCCATCACACCGAGTGTGTACCAGCCCGATTGCCCCCATCAATCACACCAAGTGTGTACTGGCACCAATGTACCCATCGATCAAACCGAGTGTGTTCCAGCACCAATGTGCCCATCGATCACACCGTGTGTACCAGCCCGAATGCCCCCATGGTTCACACCGACTGTGTACCAGTACCAATGTCCCCATCGATCACAATGTGTACCAGACCGAGTGTACCCATCGATCACA
The DNA here is from genome assembly GCA_026770705.1 of Isurus oxyrinchus. Lineage (NCBI taxonomy): Eukaryota > Metazoa > Chordata > Chondrichthyes > Lamniformes > Lamnidae > Isurus > Isurus oxyrinchus. The sequence goes on along the minus strand of JANJGN010000277.1, from coordinate 39,073 downwards.
CAGAGTGTGTACAAGCTCCAATGACCCCATCGATCACACAGAGTGTGTACCAGCCCGAGTGGCCCCATCAATCACACCGAGTGTGTAGCTGCCCGAGTGCCCCCATCAATCACACCGAGTGTGTACCAGCCCGAGAGCCCCCATCAATCACACCGAGTGTGTACCAGCCCGAGTGTCCCCATCGATCACACCACGTGTGTACCAGCCCGAGTTACCAATCAATCACACCAAAAGTGTACCAGCCCGAGTGTCGCCATCGATCACACCGAGTGTGTACCAACCCGAGTGCCCCCATCGAACACATCGAGTGTGTACCAGCCCGAAAGCCCCCATCAATCACACCGAGTGTGTACCAGCCCGAGTGTCCCCATCAATCACACCACGTGTGTACCAGCCCGAGTGACCCATCGATCACACCGAAAGTGTACCAGCCCGAGTGTCCCCATCGATCACACCGAGTGCGTACCAGCACCAATGATCCGATCGATCACACCGAGTGTGTACCATCCCAAATGTCCCCATCGATCACACTGAGTGTGTACCAGCCCAAGCGCCCCCATCGATCACTCCGAGTGTGTACCAGCCCGAGCGCCCCCATCGATCACACCGAGAGTGTACCAGCAGCAATGCCCCCATCGATCACACCGAGTGTGTACCAGCCCGAGTGTCCCCATCGATCACACCGAGTGTGTACCAGCCCGAGTGTTCCAATCGATCACACCGAGTGTGTATCAGCACCAATGCCCCCATCGATCACACCGAGTGTGTACCAGTCCGAGTGCCCCCATTGATCACACCGAGTGTGTACCAGCCCGAGTGCCCCCATCGATCACACCGAATTTGTACGAGCCCAAGTGCCACCATCGATCACACCGAGTGTGTACCAGCCCGAGTACCCCCATCGATCACACCGAGTGTACACCAGCCCGAGTGTCCCCATCGATCACACCGAGTGTGTCCCAGCCCCAGTGTCCCCATCCATCACACTGACTGTGTACCAGCACCAATGTACCCATCGATCACACCGAGTGTGTACCAGCACAAATGTCCGCATCAATCACACCGAGTGTGTACCAGCACCAATGTCCCCATCGATCACACCGAGTGTGTACCAGCACCAATGTCCCCATCGATCACAGAGAGTGTGTACCAGCTCGAGTTTCCCCATCCATCACAACGAGTGTGTACCAGCCCGAGTGCCCCCATCGATCACACCAAGTGTGTATTGGCAGCAATGTACCCATCGATCACACCGAGTGTGTTCCAGCACCAATGTGCCCATCGATCACACCGTGTGTACCAGCCCGAGTGCCCCCATGGATCACACCGAGTGTGTACCAGTACCAAAGTCCCCAGCGATCACACTGTGTACCAATCCGAGTGTATCCATCGATCACACCGAGTGTGTACAAGCTCCAATGACCCCTTCGATCACACAGAGTGTGTACCATCCCGAGTGCCCCCATCGATCACACCGAGTGTGTACCAGCCCAAGCGCCCCCATTGATCACACCGAGTGTGTTCCAGCCCGAGTGCCCCCATCGTTCACACCGAGTGTGTACCAGCCCGAGTGTTCCCATCGATCACACCGAGTGTGTACCAGCCCGAGTATCCCCATCGAACACAGGGAGTGTGTACCAGCCCGACTGCCCCAATTGATCACACCAAGTGTGTACCAGCCCGAGTGCCCCCATCGATCACACTGAGTGTGTACCAGCCCGAGAGCCCCCATCGATCACACCGAGTGTGTACCAGCACGAGTGCCCCCATCGATCACACTGAGCGTGTACCAGAACGAGAGCCCCCATCGATCACACAGAGGGTGTACCAGCCCGAGTGACCCCATCGATCACACCGAATGTGTACCAGCCCGTGGGCCCTCATAGATCACACCAAGTGTGTACCAGCCCGAGTGCCCCCATCAATCACCCAGAGTGTGTACCAGCACCAATGTACCCATCGAACGCACCGAATGTGTACCAGCCCGAGTGTCCCCATCGATCACACCGAGTGTGTACCAGCACCAATGTCCCCATCGATCACTCCGTGTGTGTACCAGGCCGAGTGCCCCCATCGATCACACCAAGTGTGTACCAGCATCAATGTCCCCAAAGATCTCAGCAAGTGTGTACCAGCACCAATGTCCCCATCGATCACACCAAGTGTGTACCAGCCCGAGTGTCCCCATCGATCACACCGAGACTGTACCAGCACCAATGTCCGCATCGATCACACTAAGAGTGTACAAGCACCATTGTGCCCATCGATCACACCGAGTGTGTACCAGCCCGAGTGCCCCCATCGATCACACAGAGTGTGTACCAGCCCGAGTGCCCCCATCAATCAAACCGACTGTGTACCAGCACCAATGTCCACATCGATCACACCGAGTGTGTACCAGCCCGAGTGTCCTCATCGATCACACCGAGTGTGTACCAGCACCAATGTCCCCATCGATCACACAGAATGTGTACCAGCCCGAGTGTCCCCATCAATCACACTGAGTGTGTACCAGCCCGAGTGTCCCCATCGATCACACCGTATGTGTACCAGCCCGACAGCCCCAATTGATCACACCGAGTGTGTACCAGCCCGAGTGTCCCAATCGATGACACAGAGTGTGTACCAGCCCGACTGCCCCAATTGATCACACCGAGTGTGTACCAGCCCGAGTGCCCCCATCGATCACACCAAGTGTGTATTGGCAGCAATGTACCCATCGATCACACCGAGTGTGTTCCAGCACCAATGTGCCCATCGATCACACCGTGTGTACCAGCCCGAGTGCCCCCATGGATCACACCGAGTGTGTACCAGTACCAAAGTCCCCAGCGATCACACTGTGTACCAATCCGAGTGTATCCATCGATCACACCGAGTGTGTACAAGCTCCAATGACCCCTTCGATCACACAGAGTGTGTACCAGCCCGAGTGCCCCCATCGATCACACCGAGTGTGTACCAGCCCAAGCGCCCCCATTGATCACACCGAGTGTGCTCCAGCCCGAGTGCCCCCATCGTTCACACCGAGTGTGTACCAGCCCGAGTGTTCCCATCGATCACACCGAGTGTGTACCAGCCCGAGTATCCCCATCGAACACAGGGAGTGTGTACCAGCCCGACTGCCCCAATTGATCACACCAAGTGTGTACCAGCCCGAGTGCCCCCATCGATCACACTGAGTGTGTACCAGCCCGAGAGCCCCCATCGATCACACCGAGTGTGTACCAGCACGAGTGCCCCCATCGATCACACTGAGCGTGTACCAGAACGAGAGCCCCCATCGATCACACAGAGGGTGTACCAGCCCGAGTGACCCCATCGATCACACCGAATGTGTACCAGCCCGTGGGCCCTCATAGATCACACCAAGTGTGTACCAGCCCGAGTGCCCCCATCAATCACCCAGAGTGTGTACCAGCACCAATGTACCCATCGAACGCACCGAATGTGTACCAGCCCGAGTGTCCCCATCGATCACACCGAGTGTGTACCAGCACCAATGTCCCCATCGATCACTCCGTGTGTGTACCAGGCCGAGTGCCCCCATCGATCACACCAAGTGTGTACCAGCATCAATGTCCCCAAAGATCTCAGCAAGTGTGTACCAGCACCAATGTCCCCATCGATCACACCAAGTGTGTACCAGCCCGAGTGTCCCCATCGATCACACCGAGACTGTACCAGCACCAATGTCCGCATCGATCACACTAAGAGTGTACAAGCACCATTGTGCCCATCGATCACACCGAGTGTGTACCAGCCCGAGTGCCCCCATCGATCACACAGAGTGTGTACCAGCCCGAGTGCCCCCATCAATCAAACCGACTGTGTACCAGCACCAATGTCCACATCGATCACACCGAGTGTGTACCAGCCCGAGTGTCCTCATCGATCACACCGAGTGTGTACCAGCACCAATGTCCCCATCGATCACACAGAATGTGTACCAGCCCGAGTGTCCCCATCAATCACACTGAGTGTGTACCAGCCCGAGTGTCCCCATCGATCACACCGTATGTGTACCAGCCCGACAGCCCCAATTGATCACACCGAGTGTGTACCAGCCCGAGTGTCCCAATCGATGACACAGAGTGTGTACCAGCCCGACTGCCCCAATTGATCACACCGAGTGTGTACCAGCCCGAGTGCCCCCATCGATCACACCGAGTGTGTACCAGCTCCAATGTCCCCATCGATCACAACGATTGTGTACCAGCCCGAGTGTCCCCATCGATCATACCGAGTGTGTAACCGCCCGAGTGCCCGCATCGATCACGCAGAGTGTGTACCAGCCCGTGTGCCCCCATCGATCACACTGAGTGTGTACCAGCCCGAGTAACCCCATCGATCACACAGAGGGTGTACCAGCCAGAGTGACGCCATCGATCACACCGTATGTGTACCAGCACCATTGTCCTCATCGATCACACCGAGTGTGTACCAGCCTGTGTGCCCCCAACGAGCACACAGACTGTGTATCACCCCGAGTGCCCCCATCAATCACACCGAGTGTGTACCAGCACCAATGTCCGAATCGATCACACAGAGTTTGTACCAACCCGAGAACCCCCATCGATCACACCGAGTGTGTAGCAGCACCAATGTCCCCATCGATCACACCGAGTGTGTACCAGCCCGAGAGCCCCCATCAATCACACAGAGTGTGTACCAGCCCGAGTGTCACCATCAATCACACAGAGTGTGTACCAGCACCAATGTAGCCATCGATCGCACCGAATTTGTACCAGCCCGAGTGTCCCCATCGATCACACCGAGTGTGTACAAGAACCAATGTCCCCATCGATCACACCGAGTGTGTACCAGCCCGAGTGTCCCCATCGATCACACGGATTGTGTACCAGCCCGACTGCCCCAATTGATCACACCGAGTGTGTACCAGCCCGAGTGCCCCCATCGATCACACTGAGTGTGTACCAGCCTGAGTGCCCCCATCGATCACACCGAGTGTGTACCAGCACGAGTGCCCCCATCGATCACACTGAGCGTGTACCAGCACGAGTGCCCCCATCGATCACACAGAGGGTGTACCAGCCCGAGTGACCCCATCGATCACACCGAATGTGTACCAGCACCAATGTCCTCATCGATCACACCGAGTGTGTACCAGCACGAGTGCCCCCATCGATCACACAGAGTGTGTACCAGCCCGAGTGACCCCATCGATCACACCGAATGTGTACCAGCACCAATGTCCTCATCGATCACACCGAGTGCGTACCTCCCCGAGTGTCCCCATCGATCACAGCGAGTGTGCACAAGCCCGATTGCCCCCATCGATCACACCGAGTGTATACCAGCACCAGTGTCCCCATCGATCAGACCGAGTGTGTACTAGCACCAATGTTCCCAACGATCACACCGAGTGTGTACCAGCCCGTGGGCCCTCATAGATCACACCGAGTGTTTACCAGCCCGAGTGCCCCCATCAATCACATAGAGAGTGTACCAGCACCAATGTACCCATCGATCACACCGATTGTGTACCAGCCCGAGTGTCCCCATCGATCATACTGAGTGTGTACCCACCCGAGTGCCCGCATCGATCACGCAGAGTGTCTACCAGCCCGAGTGCCCCCAGCGATCACACTGAGTGTGTACCAGCCCGAGTAACCCCATCGATCACACAGAGGGTGTACCAGCCAGAGTGACGCCATCGATCACACCGTATGCATACCAGCACCAATGTCCTCATCGATCACACCAAGTGTGTACCAGCCTGAGTGCCCCCAACGATCACACAGACTGTGTACCAGCCCGAGTGCCCCCATCAATCACACCGAGTGTGTACCAGCACCAATGTCCGAATCGATCACACAGAGTTTGCACCAGCCCGAGTACCCCCATCGATCACACTGAGTGTCTTCCAGCACCAATGTCCCCATCGATCACACCGAGTGTGTACCAGCCCGAGTGCCCCCATCGATCACACCAAGTGTGTACCAGCACCAATATCCGCATCGATCACACATAGTGTGTACCAGCCCACGAGCCCCCATCGATCACACCGAGTGTGTACCAGCCCAAGTGCCCCCATCGATCACACCGAGTGTGTACCAGCCCGAGTGTCCCACATCGATCACACCGAGTGTGTACCAGCAGAAGTGACCCCATCGATCACAGCGAATCTGTACCAGCCCGACTGTCCCCATCGATCAAACCGAGTGTGTACCAGCACCAATGTCCCCATCGATCAAAACGAGTGTGTACCATCCCGAGTGTCCCCATCGATCACACCGAATGCGTACCAGACCAAGTGCCCCCATCGATCACACCGAGTGCGTATCAGACCAAGTGCCCCCATCGATCACACCGAGTGCATACCAGACCAAGTGCCCCCATCGATCACACTGAGTGTGTACCAGCGCCAATGTCCCCATAGATCACTCCGAGTGTGTATCAGCCCGAGTGCCCCCATCGATCACACCGAGTGTGTACCACCTCCAATGTCCCCATAGATCACTCCGAGTGTGTACCAGCCCGAGTGCCTCCATCGATCACACCAAGTGTGTAATGGCACCAATGTACCCCTCGATCACACCAAGTGTGTACCAGCACCAATGTACCCATCGATCACACCGAGTGTGTTCCAGCACCAATGTGCCCATCGATCAGACCATGTGTACCAGCCCGAGTGCCCCCATGGATCACACCGACTGTGAACCAGTACCAATGTCCCCATCGATCACACTGTGTACCAGCCGAGTGTACCCATCGATCACACCAAGTGTGTACAAGCACCAATGACCCCATCGATCACACAGAGTGTGTACCAGCCCGAGTGCCCCCATCGATCACACAGAATGTGTACCAGCCCGAGTGCCCCCATCAATCACACCGAGTGTGTACCAACCCGAGTGCCCCCATCGAACACACCGAGTGTGTACCAGCCCGAGTGTCCCCATCGATCACACCGAGTGTGTACCAACCCGAGTGCCCCCATCGAAGACACCGAGTGTGTACCAGCCCAAGAGCCCCCATCAATCACACCGAGTGTGTACCAGCGTGAGTGTCCCCATCAATCACACCACGTGTGTACCAGCCCGAGTGACCGATCGATCACACCGAGTGTGTACCAGCCCAAGCGCCCCCATCGATCACTCCAAGTGTGCACCAGCCCGAGTGCCCCCATCGATCACACCGAGTGTGTACCAGCAGCAATGCCCCCATCGATCACACCGAGTGTGTACCAGCCCGAGTGTCCCCATCGATCACGCCGAGTGTGTTCCAGCTCGAGTTTTCCAATCGATCACACCGAGTGTGTACCAGCACCAATGCCCCCATCGATCACACCGAGTGTTTACCAGCCCGAGTGCCATCATCGATCACACCGAGTGTGTACCAGCCCGAGTACCCCCATCAATCACACCGAGTGTGCACCAGCCCGATTGTCCCCATCGATCACACCGAGTGTGTCCCAGCCCCAGTGTCCCCATCCATCATACCCAGTGTGTACCAGTACCAATGTACCCATCGATCACACCGAGTGTGTACCAGCACAAATGTCCGCATCAATCACACCGAGTGTGTACCAGCACCAATGTCCCCATCGATCACACCGAGTGTGTACCAGCACCAATGTCCCCATCGATCACAGAGAGTGTGTACCAGCCCGAGTTTCCCCATCCATCACACCGAGTGTGTACCAGCCCGATTGACCCCATCGATCACACCAAGTGTGTACTGGCACCAATGTACCCATCGATCACAACGATTGTGTTCCAGCACCAATGTGCCCATCGATCACACCGAGTGTGTTCCAGCACCAATGTGCCCATCGATCACACCATGTGTACCAGCCCGAGTGCCCCCATGGATCACACCGACTGTGTACCAGTACCAATGTCCCCATCGATCACACTGTGTGCCAGCCCGAGTGTACTCATCGATCACACCGAATGTTTACAAGCACCAATGATCCCATCGATCGCACCGAGTGTGTACCAGCCCGAGTGCCCCCATCGATCACACTGAGTGTGTACCAGCCCGAGTGCCCCCATCAATCACACCGAGTGTGTACCAACCCAAGAGCCCCAATCAAACACACCGAGTGTGTACCAGCCCGAGAGCCCCCATCAAACACACCGAGTGTGTACCAGCCCGAGTGTCCCCATCGATAACACCGCGTGTGTACCAGCCCGAGTGACCCATTGATCACACCGAAAGTGTACCAGCCCGACTGCCCCAATTGATCACACCGAGTGTGTACCAACTCGAGAGCCCCCATCAAACACACTGAGTGTGTACCAGCCCACGAGCCCCCATCAAACACACCGAGTGTGTACCAACCCAAGTTTCCCCATCGATCACACCGAGTGCGTACCAGCACCAATGATCCCATCGATCACACCGAGTGTGTACCAGCCCAAATGTCCCCATCGATTACACCGAGTGTCTTCCAGCCCGAGTGTTCCCATCGATCACACCGAGTGTGTACCAGCCCAAGTGCCCCCATCGATCACACCGAATGTGTACCAGCCCGAGTGCCCCCATCGATCACACTGAGTGTACACCAGCCCGAGTGCCCCCATCAATCACACTGAGTGTGTACCAGCACCAATGTCCCAATCGATCACACAGAGTGTGTACCAGCCCGAGGGCCCCCATCGATCACACTGAGAGTGTACCAGCCATAGTGCCCCCATCAATCACACTGAGTGTGTACCAGCCCTAGTGCCCCCATCGATCACACAGAGGGTGTACTAGCCCGAGTGACCCCATCGATCACACCGAATGTGTACCAGCAACAATGTCCTCATCGATCACACCGAGTGTGTACCAGCCTGAGTGCCCCCGTCGCTCACACAGAGTGCGTACCAGCCCGAGAGCCCCCATCGATCACACTGAGTGCGTACCAGAACCAGTGTCCCCATCGATCAGACCGAGTGTGTACCAGCACCAATGTCCCCAACGATAACACCGAGTGTGTACCAGCCCGAGTGCCCCCATCAATCACCCAGAGTGAGTACCAGCACCATTGTACCCATCGAACGCACCGAATGTGTACCAGCCCGAGTGTCCCCATCCATCACACCGAGTATGTACCAGCACCAATGTCCCAATCGATCACAGCGAGTGTGCACAACCCCGACTGCCCCCATCGATCACACCGAGTGTGTACCAGCACCAGTGTCCCAATCGATCAGACCGAGTGTGCACCAGCACCAATGTCCCCAACGATCACACCGAGTGTGTACCAGCCCGAGTGTCCCCATCGATCACACCGAGTGTGTACCAGCCCGTGGGCCCTCATAGATCACACCAAGTGTGTACCAGCCCGAGTGCCCCCATCAATCACCCAGAGTGTGTACCAGCACCAATGTACCCATCGAACGCACCGAATGTGTACCAGCCCGAGTGTCCCCATCTATCACACCGAGTGTGTACCAACCCGAGTGCCCCAATCGAAGACACCGAGTGTGTACCAGCCCAAGAGCCCCCATCAATCACACCGAGTGTGTACCAGCGCGAGTGTCCCCATCAATCACACCACGTGTGTACCAGCCCGAGTGACCGATCGATCACACCGAGTGTGTACCAGCCCAAGCGCCCCCATCGATCACTCCAAGTGTGCACCAGCCCGAGTGCCCCCATCGATCACACCGAGTGTGTACCAGCACCAATGCCCCCATCGATCACACCGAGTGTGTACCAGCCCGAGTGTCCCCATCGATCACGCCGAGTGTGTTCCAGCCCGAGTTTTCCAATCGATCACACCGAGTGTGTACCAGCACCAATGCCCCCATCGATCACACCGAGTGTTTACCAGCCCAAGTGCCATCATCGATCACACCGATTGTGTACCAGCCCGAGTACCCCCATCAATCACACCGAGTGTGCACCAGCCCGATTGTCCCCATCGATCACACCGAGTGTGTCCCAGCCCCAGTGTCCCCATCCATCATACCGAGTGTGTACCAGCACCAATGTACCCATCGATCACACCGAGTGTGTACCAGCACAAATGTCCGCATCAATCACACCGAGTGTGTACCAGCACCAATGTCCCCATCGATCACACCGAGTGTGTACCAGCACCAATGTCCCCATCGATCACAGAGAGTGTGTACCAGCCCGAGTTTCCCCATCCATCACACCGAGTGTGTACCAGCCCGATTGACCCCATCGATCACACCAAGTGTGTACTGGCACCAATGTACCCATCGATCACACCGATTGTGTTCCAGCACCAATGTGCCCATCGATCACACCGAGTGTGTTCCAGCACCAATGTGCCCATCGATCACACCATGTGTACCAGCCCGAGTGCCCCCATGGATCACACCGACTGTGTACCAGTACCAATGTCCCCATCGATCACACTGTGTGCCAGCCCGAGTGTACTCATCGATCACACCGAATGTTTACAAGCACCAATGATCCCATCGATCGCACAGAGTGTGTACCAGTCCGAGTGCCCCCATCGATCACACTGAGTGTGTACCAGCCCGAGTGCCCCCATCAATCACACCGAGTGTGTACCAACCCAAGAGCCCCAATCAAACACACCGAGTGTGTACCAGCCCGAGAGCCCCCATCAAACACACCGAGTGTGTACCAGCCCGAGTGTCCCCATCGATAACACCGCGTGTGTACCAGCCCGAGTGACCCATCGATCACACCGAAAGTGTACCAGCCCGACTGCCCCAATTGATCACACCGAGTGTGTACCAACTCCAGAGCCCCCATCAAACACACTGAGTGTGTACCAGCCCACGAGCCCCCATCAAACACACCGAGTGTGTACCAACCCGAGTTTCCCCATCGATCACACCGAGTGCGTACCAGCACCAATGATCCCATCGATCACACCGAGTGTGTACCAGCCCAAATGTCCCCATCGATTACACCGAGTGTCTTCCAGCCCGAGTGTTCCCATCGATCACACCGAGTGTGTATCAGCACCAATGCCCCCATCGATCACACCGAGTGTGTACCAGCCCAAGTGCCCCCATCGATCACACCGAATGTGTACCAGCCCTAGTGCCCCCATCGATCACACTGAGTGTACACCAGCCCGAGTGCCCCCATCAATCACACTGAGTGTGTACCAGCACCAATGTCCCAATCGATCACACAGAGTGTGTACCAGCACGAGTGCCCCCATCGATCACACTGAGCGTGTACCAGAACGAGAGCCCCCATCGATCACACAGAGGGTGTACCAGCCCGAGTGACCCCATCGATCACACCGAATGTGTACCAGCACCAATGTCCTCATCGATCACACCAAGTGTGTACCAGCCTGAGTGCCCCCATCACTCCCACAGAGTGCGTACCAGCCCGAGTGTCCCCATCCATCACACCGAGTATGTACCAGCACCAATGTCCCAATCGATCACAGCGAGTGTGCACAAGCCCGATTGCCCCCATCGATCACACCGAGTGTGTACCAGCCCGTGGGCCCTCATAGATCACACCAAGTGTGTACCAGCCCGAGTGCCCCCATCAATCACCCAGAGTGTGTACCAGGACCAATGTACCCATCGAACGCACCGAATGTGTACCAGCCCGAGTGTCCCCATCGATCACACCGAGTGTGTACCAGCACCAATGTCCCCATCGATCACTCCGTGTGTGTACCAGCCCGAGTGCCCCCATCGATCACACCAAGTGTGTACCAGCATCAATGTCCCCAAAGATCTCAGCAAGTGTGTACCAGCACCAATCTCCCCATCGATCACACCAAGTGTGTACCAGCCCGAGTGTCCCCATCGATCACACCGAGACTGTACCAGCACCAATGTCCGCATCGATCACACTAAGAGTGTACAAGCACCATTGTGCCCATCGATCACACCGAGTGTGTACCAGCCCGAGTGCCCCCATTGATCACACCGAGTGTGTACCAGCCCGAGTGCCCCCATCGATCACACCGAATTTGTACGAGCCCAAGTGCCACCATCGATCACACCGAGTGTGTACCAGCCCGAGTACCCCCATCGATCACACCGAGTGTACACCAGCCCGATTGTCCCCATCGATCACACCGAGTGTGTCCCAGCCCCAGTGTCCCCATCCATCACACTGACTGTGTACCAGCACCAATGTACCCATCGATCACACCGAGTGTGTACCAGCACAAATGTCCGCATCAATCACACCGAGTGTGTACCAGCACCAATGTCCCCATCGATCACACCGAGTGTGTACCAGCACCAATGTCCCCATCGATCACAGAGAGTGTGTACCAGCTCGAGTTTCCCCATCCATCACAACGAGTGTGTACCAGCCCGAGTGCCCCCATCGATCACACCAAGTGTGTATTGGCAGCAATGTACCCATCGATCACACCGAGTGTGTTCCAGCACCAATGTGCCCATCGATCACACCGTGTGTACCAGCCCGAGTGCCCCCATGGATCACACCGAGTGTGTACCAGTACCAAAGTCCCCAGCGATCACACTGTGTACCAATCCGAGTGTATCCATCGATCACACCGAGTGTGTACAAGCTCCAATGACCCCTTCGATCACACAGAGTGTGTACCAGCCCGAGTGCCCCCATCGATCACACCGAGTGTGTACCAGCCCAAGCGCCCCCATTGATCACACCGAGTGTGTTCCAGCCCGAGTGCCCCCATCGTTCACACCGAGTGTGTACCAGCCCGAGTGTTCCCATCGATCACACCGAGTGTGTACCAGCCCGAGTATCCCCATCGAACACAGGGAGTGTGTACCAGCCCGACTGCCCCAATTGATCACACCAAGTGTGTACCAGCCCGAGTGCCCCCATCGATCACACTGAGTGTGTACCAGCCCGAGAGCCCCCATCGATCACACCGAGTGTGTACCAGCACGAGTGCCCCCATCGATCACACTGAGCGTGTACCAGAACGAGAGCCCCCATCGATCACACAGAGGGTGTACCAGCCCGAGTGACCCCATCGATCACACCGAATGTGTACCAGCACCAATGTCCTCATCGATCACACCAAGTGTGTACCAGCCTGAGTGCCCCCATCACTCCCACAGAGTGCGTACCAGCCCGAGTGTCCCCATCCATCACACCGAGTATGTACCAGCACCAATGTCCCAATCGATCACAGCGAGTGTGCACAAGCCCGATTGCCCCCATCGATCACACCGAGTGTGTACCAGCCCGTGGGCCCTCATAGATCACACCAAGTGTGTACCAGCCCGAGTGCCCCCATCAATCACCCAGAGTGTGTACCAGCACCAATGTACCCATCGAACGCACCGAATGTGTACCAGCCCGAGTGTCCCCATCGATCACACCGAGTGTGTACCAGCACCAATGTCCCCATCGATCACTCCGTGTGTGTACCAGCCCGAGTGCCCCCATCGATCACACCAAGTGTGTACCAGCATCAATGTCCCCAAAGATCTCAGCAAGTGTGTACCAGCACCAATGTCCCCATCGATCACACCAAGTGTGTACCAGCCCGAGTGTCCCCATCGATCACACCGAGACTGTACCAGCACCAATGTCCGCATCGATCACACTAAGAGTGTACAAGCACCATTGTGCCCATCGATCACACCGAGTGTGTACCAGCCCGAGTGCCCCCATCGATCACACAGAGTGTGTACCAGCCCGAGTGCCCCCATCAATCAAACCGACTGTGTACCAGCACCAATGTCCACATCGATCACACCGAGTGTGTACCAGCCCGAGTGTCCTCATCGATCACACCGAGTGTGTACCAGCACCAATGTCCCCATCGATCACACAGAATGTGTACCAGCCCGAGTGTCCCCATCAATCACACTGAGTGTGTACCAGCCCGAGTGTCCCCATCGATCACACCGTATGTGTACCAGCCCGACAGCCCCAATTGATCACACCGAGTGTGTACCAGCCCGAGTGTCCCAATCGATGACACAGAGTGTGTACCAGCCCGACTGCCCCAATTGATCACACCGAGTGTGTACCAGCCCGAGTGCCCCCATCGATCACACCGAGTGTGTACCAGCTCCAATGTCCCCATCGATCACAACGATTGTGTACCAGCCCGAGTGTCCCCATCGATCATACCGAGTGTGTAACCGCCCGAGTGCCCGCATCGATCACGCAGAGTGTGTACCAGCCCGAGTGCCCCCATCGATCACACTGAGTGTGTACCAGCCCGAGTAACCCCATCGATCACACAGAGGGTGTACCAGCCAGAGTGACGCCATCGATCACACCGTATGTGTACCAGCACCAATGTCCTCATCGATCACACCGAGTGTGTACCAGCCTGTGTGCCCCCAGCGAGCACACAGACTGTGTATCACCCCGAGTGCCCCCATCAATCACACCGAGTGTGTACCAGCACCAATGTCCGAATCGATCACACAGAGTTTGTACCAACCCGAGAACCCCCATCGATCACACCGAGTGTGTAGCAGCACCAATGTCCCCATCGATCACACCGAGTGTGTACCAGCCCGAGAGCCCCCATCAATCACACAGAGTGTGTACCAGCCCGAGTGTCACCATCAATCACACAGAGTGTGTACCAGCACCAATGTAGCCATCGATCGCACCGAATTTGTACCAGCCCGAGTGTCCCCATCAATCACACCGAGTGTGTACAAGAACCAATGTCCCCATCGATCACACCAAGTGTGTACCAGCCCGAGTGTCCCCATCGATCACACGGATTGTGTACCAGCCCGACTGCCCCAATTGATCACACCGAGTGTGTACCAGCCCGAGTGCCCCCATCGATCACACTGAGTGTGTACCAGCCTGAGTGCCCCCATCGATCACACCGAGTGTGTACCAGCACGAGTGCCCCCATCGATCACACTGAGCGTGTACCAGCACGAGTGCCCCCATCGATCACACAGAGGGTGTACCAGCCCGAGTGACCCCATCGATCACACCGAATGTGTACCAGCACCAATGTCCGCATCGATCACACCGAGTGTGTACCAGCACGAGTGCCCCCATCGATCACACAGAGTGTGTACCAGCCCGAGTGACCCCATCGATCACACCGAATGTGTACCAGCACCAATGTCCTCATCGATCACACCGAGTGCGTACCTCCCCGAGTGTCCCCATCGATCACAGCGAGTGTGCACAAGCCCGATTGCCCCCATCGATCACACCGAGTGTATACCAGCACCAGTGTCCCCATCGATCAGACCGAGTGTGTACCAGCACCAATGTTCCCAACGATCACACCGAGTGTGTACCAGCCCGTGGGCCCTCATAGATCACACCGAGTGTTTCCCAGCCCGAGTGCCCCCATCAATCACATAGAGAGTGTACCAGCACCAATGTACCCATCGATCACACCGATTGTGTACCAGCCCGAGTGTCCCCATCGATCATACTGAGTGTGTACCCACCCGAGTGCCCGCATCGATCACGCAGAGTGTCTACCAGCCCGAGTGCCCCCAGCGATCACACTGAGTGTGTACCAGCCCGAGTAACCCCATCGATCACACAGAGGGTGTACCAGCCAGAGTGACGCCATCGATCACACCGTATGCATACCAGCACCAATGTCCTCATCGATCACACCAAGTGTGTACCAGCCTGAGTGCCCCCAACGATCACACAGACTGTGTACCAGCCCGAGTGCCCCCATCAATCACACCGAGTGTGTACCAGCACCAATGTCCGAATCGATCACACAGAGTTTGCACCAGCCCGAGTACCCCCATCGATCACACTGAGTGTCTTCCAGCACCAATGTCCCCATCGATCACACCGAGTGTGTACCAGCCCGAGTGCCCCCATCGATCACACCAAGTGTGTACCAGCACCAATATCCGCATCGATCACACATAGTGTGTACCAGCCCACGAGCCCCCATCGATCACACCGAGTGTGTACCAGCCCGAGTGCCCCCATCGATCACACCGAGTGTGTACCAGCCCGAGTGTCCCACATCGATCACACCGAGTGTGTACCAGCAGAAGTGACCCCATCGATCACAGCGAATCTGTACCAGCCCGACTGTCCCCATCGATCAAACCGAGTGTGTACCAGCACCAATGTCCCCATCGATCAAAACGAGTGTGTACCATCCCGAGTGTCCCCATCGATCACACCGAATGCGTACCAGACCAAGTGCCCCCATCGATCACACCGAGTGCGTATCAGACCAAGTGCCCCCATCGATCACACCGAGTGCATACCAGACCAAGTGCCCCCATCGATCACACTGAGTGTGTACCAGCGCCAATGTCCCCATAGATCACTCCGAGTGTGTATCAGCCCGAGTGCCCCCATCGATCACACCGAGTGTGTACCACCTCCAATGTCCCCATAGATCACTCCGAGTGTGTACCAGCCCGAGTGCCCCCATCGATCACACCAAGTGTGTAATGGCACCAATGTACCCCTCGATCACACCAAGTGTGTACCAGCACCAATGTACCCATCGATCACACCGAGTGTGTTCCAGCACCAATGTGCCCATCGATCAGACCATGTGTACCAGCCCGAGTGCCCCCATGGATCACACCGACTGTGAACCAGTACCAATGTCCCCATCGATCACACTGTGTACCAGCCGAGTGTACCCATCGATCACACCAAGTGTGTACAAGCACCAATGACCCCATCGATCACACAGAGTGTGTACCAGCCCGAGTGCCCCCATCGATCACACAGAATGTGTACCAGCCCGAGTGCCCCCATCAATCACACCGAGTGTGTACCAACCCGAGTGCCCCCATCGAACACACCGAGTGTGTACCAGCCCGAGTGTCCCCATCGATCACACCGAGTGTGTACCAACCCGAGTGCCCCCATCGAAGACACCGAGTGTGTACCAGCCCAAGAGCCCCCATCAATCACACCGAGTGTGTACCAGCGTGAGTGTCCCCATCAATCACACCACGTGTGTACCAGCCCGAGTGACCGATCGATCACACCGAGTGTGTACCAGCCCAAGCGCCCCCATCGATCACTCCAAGTGTGCACCAGCCCGAGTGCCCCCATCGATCACACCGAGTGTGTACCAGCAGCAATGCCCCCATCGATCACACCGAGTGTGTACCAGCCCGAGTGTCCCCATCGATCATGCCGAGTGTGTTCCAGCCCGAGTTTTCCAATCGATCACACCGAGTGTGTACCAGCACCAATGCCCCCATCGATCACACCGAGTGTTTACCAGCCCGAGTGCCATCATCGATCACACCGAGTGTGTACCAGCCCGAGTACCCCCATCAATCACACCGAGTGTGCACCAGCCCGATTGTCCCCATCGATCACACTGAGTGTGTCCCAGCCCCAGTGTCCCCATCCATCATACCCAGTGTGTACCAGTACCAATGTACCCATCGATCACACCGAGTGTGTACCAGCACAAATGTCCGCATCAATCACACCGAGTGTGTACCAGCACCAATGTCCCCATCGATCACACCGAGTGTGTACCAGCACCAATGTCCCCATCGATCACAGAGAGTGTGTACCAGCCCGAGTTTCCCCATCCATCACACCGAGTGTGTACCAGCCCGATTGACCCCATCGATCACACCAAGTGTGTACTGGCACCAATGTACCCATCGATCACAACGATTGTGTTCCAGCACCAATGTGCCCATCGATCACACCGAGTGTGTTCCAGCACCAATGTGCCCATCGATCACACCATGTGTACCAGCCCGAGTGCCCCCATGGATCACACCGACTGTGTACCAGTACCAATGTCCCCATCGATCACACTGTGTGCCAGCCCGAGTGTACTCATCGATCACACCGAATGTTTACAAGCACCAATGATCCCATCGATCGCACAGAGTGTGTACCAGCCCGAGTGCCCCCATCGATCACACTGAGTGTGTACCAGCCCGAGTGCCCCCATCAATCACACCGAGTGTGTACCAACCCAAGAGCCCCAATCAAACACACCGAGTGTGTACCAGCCCGAGAGCCCCCATCAAACACACCGAGTGTGTACCAGCCCGAGTGTCCCCATCGATAACACCGCGTGTGTACCAGCCCGAGTGACCCATTGATCACACCGAAAGTGTACCAGCCCGACTGCCCCAATTGATCACACCGAGTGTGTACCAACTCGAGAGCCCCCATCAAACACACTGAGTGTGTACCAGCCCACGAGCCCCCATCAAACACACCGAGTGTGTACCAACCCAAGTTTCCCCATCGATCACACCGAGTGCGTACCAGCACCAATGATCCCATCGATCACACCGAGTGTGTACCAGCCCAAATGTCCCCATCGATTACACCGAGTGTCTTCCAGCCCGAGTGTTCCCATCGATCACACCGAGTGTGTATCAGCACCAATGCCCCCATCGATCACACCGAGTGTGTACCAGCCCAAGTGCCCCCATCGATCACACCGAATGTGTACCAGCCCGAGTGCCCCCATCGATCACACTGAGTGTACACCAGCCCGAGTGCCCCCATCAATCACACTGAGTGTGTACCAGCACCAATGTCCCAATCGATCACACAGAGTGTGTACCAGCCCGAGGGCCCCCATCGATCACACTGAGAGTGTACCAGCCATAGTGCCCCCATCAATCACACTGAGTGTGTACCAGCCCTAGTGCCCCCATCGATCACACAGAGGGTGTACTAGCCCGAGTGACCCCATCGATCACACCGAATGTGTACCAGCAACAATGTCCTCATCGATCACACCGAGTGTGTACCAGCCTGAGTGCCCCCGTCGCTCACACAGAGTGCGTACCAGCCCGAGAGCCCCCATCGATCACACTGAGTGCGTACCAGCACCAGTGTCCCCATCGATCAGACCGAGTGTGTACCAGCACCAATGTCCCCAACGATAACACCGAGTGTGTACCAGCCCGAGTGCCCCCATCAATCACCCAGAGTGTGTACCAGCACCATTGTACCCATCGAACGCACCGAATGTGTACCAGCCCGAGTGTCCCCATCCATCACACCGAGTATGTACCAGCACCAATGTCCCAATCGATCACAGCGAGTGTGCACAACCCCGACTGCCCCCATCGATCACACCGAGTGTGTACCAGCACCAGTGTCCCAATCGATCAGACCGAGTGTGCACCAGCACCAATGTCCCCAACGATCACACCGAGTGTGTACCAGCCCGAGTGTCCCCATCGATCACACCGAGTGTGTACCAGCCCGTGGGCCCTCATAGATCACACCAAGTGTGTACCAGCCCGAGTGCCCCCATCAATCACACCGAGTGTGTACCAGCACCAATGTACCCATCGAACGCACCGAATGTGTACCAGCCCGAGTGTCCCCATCGATCACACCGAGTGTGTACCAACCCGAGTGCCCCCATCGAAGACACCGAGTGTGTACCAGCCCAAGAGCCCCCATCAATCACACCGAGTGTGTACCAGCGCGAGTGTCCCCATCAATCACACCACGTGTGTACCAGCCCGAGTGACCGATCGATCACACCGAGTGTGTACCAGCCCAAGCGCCCCCATCGATCACTCCAAGTGTGCACCAGCCCGAGTGCCCCCATCGATCACACCGAGTGTGTACCAGCAGCAATGCCCCCATCGATCACACCGAGTGTGTACCAGCCCGAGTGTCCCCATCGATCACGCCGAGTGTGTTCCAGCCCGAGTTTTCCAATCGATCACACCGAGTGTGTACCAGCACCAATGCCCCCATCGATCACACCGAGTGTTTACCAGCCCGAGTGCCATCATCGATCACACCGATTGTGTACCAGCCCGAGTACCCCCATCAATCACACCGAGTGTGCACCAGCCCGATTGTCCCCATCGATCACACCGAGTGTGTCCCAGCCCCAGTGTCCCCATCCATCATACCCAGTGCGTACCAGCACCAATGTACCCATCGATCACACCGAGTGTGTACCAGCACAAATGTCCGCATCAATCACACCGAGTGTGTACCAGCACCAATGTCCCCATCGATCACACCGAGTGTGTACCAGCACCAATGTCCCCATCGATCACAGAGAGTGTGTACCAGCCCGAGTTTCCCCATCCATCACACCGAGTGTGTACCAGCCCGATTGACCCCATCGATCACACCAAGTGTGTACTGGCACCAATGTACCCATCGATCACACCGATTGTGTTCCAGCACCAATGTGCCCATCGATCACACCGAGTGTGTTCCAGCACCAATGTGCCCATCGATCACACCATGTGTACCAGCCCGAGTGCCCCCATGGATCACACCGACTGTGTACCAGTACCAATGTCCCCATCGATCACACTGTGTGCCAGCCCGAGTGTACTCATCGATCACACCGAATGTTTACAAGCACCAATGATCCCATCGATCGCACAGAGTGTGTACCAGTCCGAGTGCCCCCATCGATCACACTGAATGTGTACCAGCCCGAGTGCCCCCATCAATCACACCGAGTGTGTACCAACCCAAGAGCCCCAATCAAACACACCGAGTGTGTACCAGCCCGAGAGCCCCCATCAAACACACCGAGTGTGTACCAGCCCGAGTGTCCCCATCGATAACACCGCGTGTGTACCAGCCCGAGTGACCCATCGATCACACCGAAAGTGTACCAGCCCGACTGCCCCAATTGATCACACCGAGTGTGTACCAACTCGAGAGCCCCCATCAAACACACTGAGTGTGTACCAGCCCACGAGCCCCCATCAAACACACCGAGTGTGTACCAACCCGAGTTTCCCCATCGATCACACCGAGTGCGTACCAGCACCAATGATCCCATCGATCACACCGAGTGTGTACCAGCCCAAATGTCCCCATCGATTACACCGAGTGTCTTCCAGCCCGAGTGTTCCCATCGATCACACCGAGTGTGTATCAGCACCAATGCCCCCATCGATCACACCGAGTGTGTACCAGCCCAAGTGCCCCCATCGATCACACCGAATGTGTACCAGCCCGAGTGCCCCCATCGATCACACTGAGTGTACACCAGCCCGAGTGCCCCCATCAATCACACTGAGTGTGTACCAGCACCAATGTCCCAATCGATCACACAGAGTGTGTACCAGCACGAGTGCCCCCATCGATCACACTGAGCGTGTGCCAGAACGAGAGCCCCCATCGATCACACAGAGGGTGTACCAGCCCGAGTGACCCCATCGATCACACCGAATGTGTACCAGCACCAATGTCCTCATCGATCACACCAAGTGTGTACCAGCCTGAGTGCCCACATCACTCCCACAGAGTGCGTACCAGCCCGAGTGTCCCCATCCATCACACCGAGTATGTACCAGCACCAATGTCCCAATCGATCACAGCGAGTGTGCACAAGCCCGATTGCCCCCATCGATCACACCGAGTGTGTACCAGCCCGTGGGCCCTCATAGATCACACCAAGTGTGTACCAGCCCGAGTGCCCCCATCAATCACCCAGAGTGTGTACCAGCACCAATGTACCCATCGAACGCACCGAATGTGTACCAGCCCGAGTGTCCCCATCGATCACACCGAGTGTGTACCAGCACCAATGTCCCCATCGATCACTCCGTGTGTGTACCAGCCCGAGTGCCCCCATCGATCACACCAAGTGTGTACCAGCATCAATGTCCCCAACGATCTCAGCAAGTGTGTACCAGCACCAATGTCCCCATCGATCACACCAAGTGTGTACCAGCCCGAGTGTCCCCATCGATCACACCGAGACTGTACCAGCACCAATGTCCGCATCGATCACACTAAGAGTGTACAAGCACCATTGTGCCCATCGATCACACCGAGTGTGTACCAGCCCGAGTGCCCCCATCGATCACACAGAGTGTGTACCAGCCCGAGTGCCCCCATCGATCAAACCGACTGTGTACCAGCACCAATGTCCACATCGATCACACTGAGTGTGTACCAGCCCGAGTGTCCTCATCGATCACACCGAGTGTGTACCAGCACCAATGTCCCCATCGATCACACAGAATGTGTACCAGCCCGAGTGTCCCCATCAATCACACTGAGTGTGTACCAGCCCGAGTGTCCCCATCGATCACACCGTATGTGTACCAGCCCGACAGCCCCAATTGATCACACCGAGTGTGTACCAGCCCGAGTGTCCCAATCGATGACACAGAGTGTGTACCAGCCCGACTGCCCCAATTGATCACACCGAGTGTGTACCAGCCCGAGTGCCCCCATCGATCACACCGAGTGTGTACCAGCTCCAATGTCCCCATCGATCACAACGATTGTGTACCAGCCCGAGTGTCCCCATCGATCATACCGAGTGTGTAACCGCCCGAGTGCCCGCATCGATCACGCAGAGTGTGTACCAGCCCCAGTGCCCCCATCGATCACACTGAGTGTGTACCAGCCCGAGTAACCCCATCGATCACACAGAGGGTGTACCAGCCAGAGTGACGCCATCGATCACACCGTATGTGTACCAGCACCAATGTCCTCATCGATCACACCGAGTGTGTACCAGCCTGTGTGCCCCCAACGAGCACACAGACTGTGTATCACCCCGAGTGCCCCCATCAATCACACCGAGTGTGTACCAGCACCAATGTCCGAATCGATCACACAGAGTTTGTACCAACCCGAGAACCCCCTTCGATCACACCGAGTGTGTAGCAGCACCAATGTCCCCATCGATCACACCGAGTGTGTACCAGCCCGAGAGCCCCCATCAATCACACAGAGTGTGTACCAGCCCGAGTGTCACCATCAATCACACAGAGTGTGTACCAGCACCAATGTAGCCATCGATCGCACCGAATTTGTACCAGCCCGAGTGTCCCCATCGATCACACCGAGTGTGTACAAGAACCAATGTCCCCATCGATCACACCAAGTGTGTACCAGCCCGAGTGTCCCCATCGATCACACGGATTGTGTACCAGCCCGACTGCCCCAATTGATCACACCGAGTGTGTACCAGCCCGAGTGCCCCCATCGATCACACTGAGTGTGTACCAGCCTGAGTGCCCCCATCGATCACACCGAGTGTGTACCAGCACGAGTGCCCCCATCGATCACACTGAGCGTGTACCAGCACGAGTGCCCCCATCGATCACACAGAGGGTGTACCAGCCTGAGTGACCCCATCGATCACACCGAATGTGTACCAGCACCAATGTCCTCATCGATCACACCGAGTGTGTACCAGCACGAGTGCCCCTATCGATCACACAGAGGGTGTACCAGCCCGAGTGACCCCATCGATCACACCGAATGTGTACCAGCACCAATGTCCTCATCGATCACACCGAGTGCGTACCTCCCCGAGTGTCCCCATCGATCACAGCGAGTGTGCACAAGCCCGATTGCCCCCATCGATCACACCGAGTGTATACCAGCACCAGTGTCCCCATCGATCAGACCGAGTGTGTACCAGCACCAATGTCCCCAACGATCACACCGAGTGTGTACCAGCCCGTGGCCCTCATAGATCACACCGAGTGTGTACCAGCCCGAGTGCCCCCATCAATCACATAGAGAGTGTACCAGCACCAATGTACCCATCGATCACACCGAGTGTGTACCCGCCCGAGTGCCCGCATCGATCACGCAGAGTGTCTACCAGCCCGAGTGCCCCCAGCGATCACACTGAGTGTGTACCAGCCCGAGTAACCCCATCGATCACACAGAGGGTGTACCAGCCAGAGTGACGCCATCGATCACACCGTATGCATACCAGCACCAATGTCCTCATCGATCACACCAAGTGTGTACCAGCCTGAGTGCCCCCAACGATCACACAGACTGTGTACCAGCCCGAGTGCCCCCATCAATCACACCGAGTGTGTACCAGCACCAATGTCCGAATCGATCACACAGAGTTTGCACCAGCCCGAGTACCCCCATTGATCACACTGAGTGTGTTCCAGCACCAATGTCCCCATCGATCACACCGAGTGTGTACCAGCCCGAGTGCCCCCATCGATCACACCAAGTGTTTACCAGCACCAATATCCGCATCGATCACACATAGTGTGTACCAGCCCGCGAGCCCCCATCGATCACACCGAGTGTGTACCAGCCCGAGTGCCCCCATCGATCACACCGAGTGTGTACCAGCCCGAGTGTCCCACATCGATCACACCGAGTGTGTACCAGCAGAAGTGACCCCATCGATCACACCGAGTGCGTATCAGACCAAGTGCCCCCATCGATCACACCGAGTGCATACCAGACCAAGTGCCCCCATCGATCACACTGAGTGTGTACCAGAGCCAATGTCCACATAGATCACTCCGAGTGTGTATCAGCCCGAGTGCCCCCATCGATCACACCGAGTGTGTACCAGCTCCAATGTCCCCATAGATCACTCCGAGTGTGTACCAGCCCGAGTGCCCCCATCGATCACACCAAGTGTGTACTGGCACCAATGTACCCCTCGATCACACCGTGTGTACCAGCAACAATGTACCCATCGATCACACCGAGTGTGTTCCAGCACCAATGTGCCCATCGATCAGACCATGTGTACCAGCCCGAGTGCCCCCATGGATCACACCGACTGTGTACCAGTACCAATGTCCCCATCGATCACACTGTGTACCAGCCCGAGTGTACCCATCGATCACACCGAGTGTGTACAAGCACCAATGACCCCATCGATCACACAGAGTGTGTACCAGCCTGACTGCCCCAATTGATCACACCGTGTGTGTACCAGCCCGAGTGCCCCCATCAATCACACCGAGTGTGTACCAACCCGAGTGCCCCCATCGAACACACCGAGTGTGTACCAGCCCGAGTGTCCCCATCGATCACACCGAGTGTGTACCAACCCGAGTGCCCCCATCGAAGACACCGAGTGTGTACCAGCCCAAGAGCCCCCATCAATCACACCGAGTGTGTACCAGCGTGAGTGTCCCCATCAATCACACCACGTGTGTACCAGCCCGAGTGACCGATCGATCACACCGAAAGTGTACCAGCCCGAGTGTCCCCATCGATCACACCGAGTGCGTACCAGCACCAATGATCCGATCGATCACACCGAGTGTGTACCAGCCCAAATGTCCCCATCGATCACACCGAGTGTGTACCAGCCCAAGCGCCCCCATCGATCACTCCGAGTGTGCACCAGCCCGAGTGCCCCCATCGATCACACCGAGTGTGTACCAGCAGCAATGCCCCCATCGATCACACCGAATGTGTACCAGCCCGAGTGTCCCCATCGATCACGCCGAGTGTGTTCCAGCCCGAGTGTTCCAATCGATCACACCGAGTGTGTACCAGCACCAATGCCCCCATCGATCACACCGAGTGTTTACCAGCCCGAGTGCCATCATCGATCACACCGAGTGTGTACCAGCCCGAGTACCCCCATCAATCACACAGAGTGTGCACCAGCCCGATTGTCCCCATCGATCACACCGAGTGTGTCCCAGCCCCAGTGTCCCCATCCATCATACCGAGTGTGTACCAGCACCAATGTACCCATCGATCACACCGAGTGTGTACCAGCACAAATGTCCGCATCAATCACACCGAGTGTGTACCAGCACCAATGTCCCCATCGATCACACCGAGTGTGTACCAGCACCAATGTCCCCATCGATCACAGAGAGTGTGTACCAGCCCGAGTTTCCCCATCCATCACACCGAGTGTGTACCAGCCCGAGTGACCCCATCGATCACACCAAGTGTGTACTGGCACCAATGTACCCATCGATCACACCGATTGTGTTCCAGCACCAATGTGCCCATCGATCACACCGAGTGTGTTCCAGCACCAATGTGCCCATCGATCACACCATGTGTACCAGCCCGAGTGCCCCATGGATCACACCGACTGTGTACCAGTACCAATGTCCCTATCGATCACACTGTGTGCCAGCCCGAGTGTACTCATCGATCACACCGAATGTTTACAAGCACCAATGATCCCATCGATCGCACAGAGTGTGTACCAGCCCGAGTGCCCCCATCGATCACACTGAGTGTGTACCAGCCCGAGTGCCCCCATCAATCACACCGAGTGTGTACCAACCCAAGAGCCCCAATCAAACACACCGAATGTGTACCAGCCCGAGAGCCCCCATCAAACACACCGAGTGTGTACCAGCCCGAGTGTCCCCATCGATAACACCGCGTGTGTACCAGCCCGAGTGACCCATCGATCACACCGAAAGTGTACCAGCCCGACTGCCCCAATTGATCACACCGAGTGTGTACCAACTCGAGAGCCCCCATCAAACACACTGAGTGTGTACCAGCCCACGAGCCCCCATCAAACACACCGAGTG
The DNA here is from genome assembly GCA_026770705.1 of Isurus oxyrinchus. Classification (NCBI taxonomy): domain Eukaryota; kingdom Metazoa; phylum Chordata; class Chondrichthyes; order Lamniformes; family Lamnidae; genus Isurus; species Isurus oxyrinchus. The sequence goes on along the minus strand of JANJGN010000277.1, from coordinate 12,965 downwards.
TGTACCAACCCGAGTTTCCCCATCGATCACACCGAGTGCGTACCAGCACCAATGATCCCATCGATCACACCGAGTGTGTACCAGCCCAAATGTCCCCATCGATCACATCGAGTGTGTTCCAGCCCGAGTGTTCCCATCGATCACACCGAGTGTGTATCAGCACCAATGCCCCCATCGATCACACCGAGTGTGTACCAGCCCAAGTGCCCCCATCGATCACACGGAATGTGTTCCAGCCCGAGTGCCCCCATCGATCACACTGAGTGTACACCAGCCCGAGTGCCCCCATCAATCACACTGAGTGTGTACCAGCACCAATGTCCCAATCGATCACACAGAGTGTGTACCAGCCCGAGGGCCCCCATCGATCACACTGAGAGTGTACCAGCCCGAGTGCCCCCATCAATCACACTGAGCATGTACCAGCCCTAGTGCCCCCATCGATCACACAGAGGGTGTACCAGCCCGAGTGACCCCATCGATCACACCGAATGTGTACCAGCACCAATGTCCTCATCGATCACACCGAGTGTGTACCAGCCTGAGTGCCCCCGTCGCTCACACAGAGTGCGTACCAGCCCAAGAGCCCCCATCGATCACACTGAGTGCGTACCAGCACCAGTGCCCCATCGATCAGACCGAGTGTGTACCAGCACCAATGTCCCCAACGATAACACCGAGTGTGTACCAGCCCGAGTGCCCCCATCAATCACCCAGAGTGTGTACCAGCACCAATGTACCCATCGAACGCACCGAATGTGTACCAGCCCGAGTGTCCCCATCGATCACACAGAGTGTGTACCAGCACCAATGTCCCCATCGATCACTCCATGTGTGTACCAGCCCGAGTGACCCATCGATCACACCAAGTGTGTACCAGCATCAATGTCGCCAACGATCTCACCAAGTGTGTACCAGCACCAATGTCCCCATCGATCACACCGTGTGTATCAGCGCGAGTGCCCCCATCGATCACACCAAATGTGTACCAGCCCGAGTGTCCCCATCGATCACACCGAGAGTGTACCAGTACCAATGTCCGCATCGATCACACTAAGTGTGTACAAGCACCAATGTGCCCACTGATCACACCGAATGTGTACCAGCCCGAGTGCCCCCATCGATCACACAGAGTGTGTACCAGCCCGAGTGCCCCCATCGATCAAACCGACTGTGTACCAGCACCAATGTCCCCATCGATCACACCGAGTGTGTTAAATCCCGAGTGTCCCCATCGATCACACCGAGTGTGTACCAGCACCAATGTCCCATCGATCACACAGAGTGTGTACCAGCCCGAGTGTCCCCATCAATCACACCGAGTGTGTACCAGCCCGAGTGTCCCCATCGATCACACCAAGTGTGTACCAGCCCGACAGCCCCAATTAATCACACCGAGTGTGTACCAGCACGAGTGTCCCCATCGATGACACAGAGTGTGTACCAGCCCGACTGCCCCAATTGATTACACCGAGTGTGTACCAGCCCGAGTGCCCCCATCGATCACACCGAGTGTGTACCAGCTCCAATGTCCTCATCGATCACAACGATTGTGTACCAGCCCGATTGCCCCCATCGATCATACTGAGTGTGTACCCGCCCGAGTGCCCGCATCGATGACGCAGAGTGTCTACCAGCCTGAGTGCCCCCAGCGATCACACTGAGTGTGTACCAGCCCGCGTAACCCCATCGATCACACAGAGGGTGTACCAGCCAGAGTGACGCCATCGATCACACCGTATGCATACCAGCACCAATGTCCTCATCGATCACACCGAGTGTGTACCAGCCCGAGTGCCCCCATCAATCACACCGAGTGTGTACCAGCACCAATGTCCGAATCGATCACACAGAGTTTGCACCAGCCCGAGTACCCCCACCGATCACACCGAGTGTGTACCAGCACCAATGACCCCATCGATCACACCGAGGGTGTACCAGCCCGAGTGCCCCCATCGATCACACCAAGTGTGTACCAGCACCAATATCCGCATCGATCACACGAAGTGTGTACCAGCCCGCGAGCCCCCATCGATCACACCGAGTGTGTACCAGCCCGAGTGCCCCCATCGATCACACCGAGTGTGTACCAGCCCGAGTGTCCCACATCGATCACACCGAGTGTGTACCAGCAGAAGTGACCCCATCGATCACACCGAGTCTGTACCAGCCCGAGTGCCCCCATCGATCAAACCGAGTGTGTACCAGCACCAATGTCCCCATCGATCAAAACGAGTGTGTACCATCCCGAGTGTCCCCATCGATCACACCGAGTGCGTACCAGACCAAGTGCCCCCATCGATCACACCGAGTGCGTATCAGACCAAGTGCCCCCATCGATCACACCGAGTGCGTACCAGACCAAGTGCCCCCATCGATCACACTGAGTGTGTACCAGCGCCAATGTCCCCATAGATCACTCTGAGTGTGTATCAGCCCGAGTGCCCCCATCGATCACACCGAGTGTGTACCAGCTCCAATGTCCCCATAGATCACTCCGAGTGTGTACCAGCCCGAGTGCCCCCATCGATCACACCAAGTGTGTACTGGCACCAATGTACCCATCGATCACACCAAGTGTGTACCAGCACCAATGTACCCATCGATCACACCGAGTGTGTTCCAGCACCAATGTGCCCATCGATCACACCATGTGTACCAGCCGGAGTGCCCCCATGGATCCCACCGACTGTGTACCAGTACCAATGTCCCCATCGATCACACTGTGTACCAGCCCGAGTGTACCCATCGATCACACCGAGTGTGTGCAAGCACCAATGACCCCATCGATCACACAGAGTGTGTAGCAGCCCGAGTGCCCCCATCGATCACACCGAGTGTGTACCAGCCCGAGTGCCCCCATCAATCACACCGAGTGTGTACCAACCCGAGTGCCCCCATCGAACACACCGAGTGTGTACCAGCCCGAGTGTCCCCATCGATCACACCAAGTGTGTACCAACCCGAGTGCCCCCATCGAAGACACCGAGTGTGCACCAGCCCGAGAGCACCCATCAATCACACCGAGTGTGTACCAGCCCGAGTGTCCCCATCGATCACACCACGTGTGTACCAGCCCGAGTGACCCATCGATCACACCGAAAGTGTACCAGCCCGAGTGTCCCCATCGATCACACCGAGTGCGTACCAGCACCAATGATCCGATCGATCACACCGAGTGTGTACCAGCCCAAACGTCCCCATCGATCACACCTAGTGTGTACCAGCCCGAGTGTCCCCATCGATCACGCCGAGTGTGTACCAGCCCGAGTGTTCCAATCGATCACACCGAGTGTGTACCAGCAGCAATACCCCCATTGATCACACCGAGTGTGTACCAGCCCGAGTGTCCCCATCGATCACGCCGAGTGTGTACCAGCCCGAGTGTTCCAATCGATCACACCGAGTGTGTACCAGCACCAATGCCCCCATCGATCACACCGAGTGTGTACCAGCCCGAGTGCCCCCATTGATCACACCAAGTGTGTACCAGCCCGAGTACCCCCATCGATCACACCGAGTGTACACCAGCCCGATTGTCCCCATCGATCCCACCGAGTGTGTCCCAGCCCCAGTGTCCCCATCCATCATTCCGAGTGTGTACCAGCACCAATGTACCCATCGATCACACCGAGTGTGTACCAGCACAAATGTCCGCATCAATCACACCGAGTGTGTACCAGCACCAATGTCCCCATCGATCACAGAGAGTGTGTACCAGCCCGAGTTTCCCCATCCATCACACCTAGTGTGTACCAGCCCGAGTGCCCCCATCGATCACACCAAGTGTGTACTGGCACCAATGTACCCATCGATCACACCGAGTGTGTTCCAGAACAATGTGCCCATCGATCACACCGAGTGTGTTCCAGCACCAATGTGCCCATCGATCACACCATGTGTACCAGCCCGAGTGCCCCCATGGATCACACCGACTGTGTACCAGTACCAATGTCCCCATCGATCACACTGTGTACCAGCCCGAGTGTACTCATCGATCACACCGAATGTGTACAAGCACCAATGACCCCATCGATCACACAGAGTGTGTACCAGCCCGAGTGCCCCCATCGATCACACCGAGTGTGTACCAGCGCGAGTGCCCCCATCAATCACACCGAGTGTGTACCAACCCAAGAGCCCCCATGAAACACACCGAGTGTGTACCAGCCCGAGAGCCCCCATCAAACACACCGAGTGTGTACCAGCCCGAGTGTTCCCATCGATAACACCGCGTGTGTACCAGCCCGAGTGACCCATCGATCACACCGAAAGTGTACCAGCCCGACTGCCCCAATTGATCACACCGAGTGTGTACCAACTCGAGAGCCCCCATCAAACACAGTGAGTGTGTACCAGCCCGAGAGCCCCCATCAAAGACACCGAGTGTGTACCAACCCGAGTGTCCCCATCGATCACACCGAGTGCGTACCAGCACCAATGATCCCATCGATCACACCGAGTGTGTACCAGCCCAAATGTCCCCATCGATCACACCGAGTGTGTTCCAGCTCGAGTGTTCCCATCGATCACACCGAGTGTGTATCAGCACCAATGCCCCCATCGATCACACCGAGTGTGTACCAGCCCGAGTGCCCCCATCGATCACACCGAGTGTGTACCAGCCCGAGTTCCCCCATCGGTCACACTGAGTGTACACCAGCCCGAGTGTCCCCATCGATCACACCGAGTGTGTCCCAGCACCAATGTACCCATCGATCACACCGAGTGTGTACCAGACCGAGTGTCCCCATCGATCTCACGGAATGTGTACCAGCCCGACTGCCCCAATTGATCACACCGAGTGTGTACCAGCCCGAGTGCCCCCATCTTTCACACTGAGTGTGTACCAGCACCAACGTGCCAATCGATCACACAGAGTGTGTACCAGCCCGAGGGCCCCCATCGATCACACTGAGTGCGTACCAGCCCGAGTGCCCCCATCAATCACACTGAGCGTGTACCAGCACGAGTGCCCCCATCGATCACACAGAGGGTGTACCAGCCCGAGTGACCCCATCGATCACACCGAATGTGTACCAGCACCAATGTCCTCATCGATCACACCGAGTGTGTACCAGCCTGAGTGCCCCCGTCGCTCACACAGAGTGCGTACCAGCCCGAGAGCCCCCATCGATCACACTGAGTGCGTACCAGCACCAGTGTCCCCATCGATCACACCGAGTGTGTACCAGCACCAATGTCCCCAACGATCACACCGAGTGTGTACCAGCCCGAGTGTCCCCATCGATCACACCGAGTGTGTACCAGCCCGTGGGCCCTCATAGATCACACCGAGTGTGTACCAGCCCGCGTGCCCCTATCAATCACACAGAGTGTGTACCAGAACCAATGTACCCATCGAACGCACCGAATGTGTACCAGCCCGAGTGTCCCCATCGATCACACCGAGTGTGTACCAGCACCAATGTCCCCATCGATCACTCCGTGTGTGTACCAGCCCGAGTGACCCATCGATCACACCAAGTGTGTACCAGCATCAATGTCCCCAACGATCTCACCAAGTGTGTACCAGCACCAATGTCCCCATCGATCACACCGTGTGTATCAGCGCGAGTGTCCCCATCGATCACACCAAGTGTGTACCAGCCCGAGTGTCCCCATCGATCACACCGAGAGTGTACCAGTACCAATATCCGCATCGATCACACTAAGTGTGTACAAGCACCAATGTGCCCTTCGATCACACCGAGTGTGTACCAGCACCAATGTCCCCATCGATCACACAGAGTGTGTACCTGCCCGAGTGCCCCCATCGATCAAACCGACTGTGTACCAGCCCGAGTGTCCCCATCGATCACACCGAATGTGTACCAGCCCGACAGCCCCAATTGATCACACCGAGTGTGTACCAGCACGAGTGTCCCCATCGATGACACACAGTGTGTTCCAGCCCGACTGCCCCAATTGATCACACCGAGTGTGTACCAGCCCGAGTGCCCCCATCGATCACACCGAGTGTGTACCAGCTCCAATGTCCTCATCGATCACACCGATAGTGTACCAGCCCGAGTGCCCCCATCGATCATACCGAGTGTGTACCCGCCCGAGTGCCCGCATCGATCACGCAGAGTGTCTACCAGCCCGAGTGCCCCCAGCGATCACACTGAGTGTGTACCAGCCCGAGTAACCCCATCGATCACACAGAGGGTGTACCAGCCAGAGTGACGCCATCGATCACACCGTATGTGTACCAGCACCAATGTCCTCATCGATCACACTGAGTGTGTACCAGCCTGAGTGCCCCCAACGATCACACAGACTGTGTACCAGCCCGAGTGCCCCCATCAATCACACCGAGTGTGTACCAGCACCAATGTCCGAATCAATGACAGAGTTTGCACCAGTCCGAGAACCCCCATCGATCACACCGAGTGTGTACCAGCACCAATGTCTCCATCGATCACACCGAGTGTGTACCAGCCCGAGTGTCCACATCGATCACACCGAGTGCGTACCAGCACCTATGCCCCCATCGATCACTCCGAGTGCGTACCAGCCCGAGTGCGCCCATCGATCACACCGAGTGTGTACCAGCCCGAGTGTCCCCATAGATCACTCCGAGTGTGTACCAGCACCAATGTCCCCATCGATCACACCGAGTGTGTACCAGCACCAATGTCCCCATCGATCACACCGAGTGTGTACCAGCACCAATGTCCCCATCGTTCACTCCGAGTGTGTACCAGCCCGAGTGCCCCCATCGATCACAATGAGTGTGTACCAGCCCGAGTGCCCCAATCGATCACACCGAGTGTGTACCAGCCCGAGTGTCCACATCGATAACACCGAGTGTATACAAGCACAAGTGTCCCCATTGATCACACCGTGTGCACCAGCACCAATGTCCCCATCGATCACACCGAGTGTGTACCAGCCCGAGTATCCCCATCGTTCACACCGAGTGTGTACCAGCACCAATGCCCCCATCGATCACACCGAGTGTGCACAAGCACCAATGTCCCCATCGATTACCCCGAGTGTGTACCAGACCGAGTGTCCCCGTGGATCACAAGGATTGTGTACCAGCACCAATGTCCCGATCGATCACGAGTGTGTACCAGCCCGATTGTCCCCAGCGATCACACCGACTGTGTACCAGCCCGAGTGTCCCCATCGATCACCCCGAGTGTGTACCAGACCGAGTGTCCCCATAGATCACAAGGAGTGTGTACCAGTACCAATGTCCCGATCGATCGCACCGAGTGGGTACTAGCCCGAGTGCCCCCATCGTTCACACCGAGTGTGTACCAGCCCGAGTGCCCCCATCGATCACACAGTGTGTACCAGCCCGACTGCCCCAATTGATCACACCGAGTGTGTACCAGCCCGAGTGCCCCCATCGATCACACCGAGTGTACCAGCTCCAATGTCCTCATCGATCACACCGATTGTGTACCAGCCCGAGTGCCCCCATCGATCATACCGAGTGTGTACCCGCCCGAGTGCCCGCATCGATCACGCAGAGTGTCTACCAGCCCGAGTGCCCCCAGCGATCACACTGAGTGTGTACCAGCCCGAGTAACCCCATCGATCACACAGAGGGTGTACCAGCCAGAGTGACGCCATCGATCACACCGTATGTGTACCAGCACCAATGTCCTCATCGATCACACCGAGTGTGTACCAGCCTGAGTGCCCCCAACGATCACACAGACTGTGTACCAGCCCGAGTGCCCGCATCAATCACACCGAGTGTGTACCAGCACCAATGTCCAAATCGATGACACAGAGTTTGCACCAGCCCGAGTACCCCCATCGATCACAGCGAGTGTGTACCAGCACCAATGTCTCCATCGATCACACCGAGTGTGTACCAGCCCGAGTGTCCACATCGATCACACCGAGTGCGTACCAGCACCAATGCCCCCATCGATCACACCGAGTGTGTACCAGCCCGAGTGCGCCCATAGATCACTCCAAGTGTGTACCAGCACCAATGTCCCCATCGATCGCACCGAGTGTGTACCAGCACCAATGTCCCAATCGATCACACCGAGTGTGTACCAGCACCAATGTCCCCATCGATCACACCGAGTGTGTACCAGCACCAATGTCCCCATCGATCACAATGTGTGTACCAGCCCGAGTGCCCCCATCGATCACACCGAGTGTGTACCAGCCCGAGTGTCCACATCGATAACACCGAGTGTATACAAGCACAAGTGTCCCCATTGATCACACCGTGTGCACCAGCACCAATGTCCCCATCGATCACACCGAGTGTGTACCAGCCCGAGTATCCCCATCGTTCACACCGAGTGTGTACCAGCACCAATGCCCCCATCGATCACACCGAGTGTGCACAAGCACCAATGTCCCCAGCGATCACACCGAGTGTGTACCAGCCCGAGTGTCCCCATCGATCACCCCGAGTGTGTACCAGACCGAGTGTCCCCGTGGATCACAAGGATTGTGTACCAGCACCAATGTCCCGATCGATCACGAGTGTGTACCAGCCCGAGTGTCCTCAGCGATCACACCGACTGTGTACTAGCCCGAGTGTCCCCATCGATCACCCCGAGTGTGTACCAGACCGAGTGTCCCCATAGATCACAAGGAGTGTGTACCAGTACCAATGTCCCGATCTATCGCACCGAGTGGGTACTAGCCCGAGTGCCCCCATCGTTCACACCGAGTGTGTACCAGCCCGAGTGCCCCCATCGATCACACAGTGTGTACCAGCCCGAGTGTCCCCATCGATCACACTGAGTGTGTAACAAGCACCAATGTGCCCATCGATCACAGCGAGTGTGTACCAGCCCCAATGTGCACATCGATCACACCGCGTGTGTACCAGCCCAAGTGCCCCTATCGATCACACCGAGTGTGTACCAGCCCGTGTGCCCCCTTGGTTCACACCAATGTGTACCAGCCCGCGTAGCCCCATCGATCACACCGAGTGTGTACCAGCACCAATGCCCCCATCGATCACACCGTGTGTGTACCAGCCCGACTGCCCCCATCGATCACACCGAGTGTGTACCATCCCGAGTGTCCCCATCAATCACACCGAGTTTGTACCAGCCCGAGTGTCCCCATCTATCACTCCGAGTGTGTACCAGCACCAATGCCCCCATCAATCACACCGAGAGTGTACCAGCCCGAGTGCGCCCATCGATCACACTGAGTGTGTACCAGCCCGAGTGTCCCCATAGATCACTCCGAGTGTGTACCAGCACCAATGCCCCCATCAATCACACCAAGAGTGTACCAGCCCGAGTGCGCCCATCGATCACACCGAGTGTGTACCAGCACGAGGGCCGCGATCGATCACATCGAGTGAGTACCAGCCCGAGTGTCCCCATCGATCACACCGAGTGTGTACCATCCTTAGCGCCCCAATCGATCACACCGAGAGCGTACGAGCCCGAGTGTCCCTATAGATCACACCGAGTGTGTACCAGCACCAATGTCCCCATCGATCACACCGAGTGTGTACCAAGACCAATGCCCCCATCGATCACACCGAGAGTGTACCAGCACCAATGGCCCCATCGATCATACCGAGTGTGAACCAGCACCAACGTACCCATCGATCACACCGAGTGTGTACCAGGACCAATGCCCCCATCGATCACCCCGAGTGTGTACCAGACCGAGTGTCCCCATAGATCACAAGGAGTGTGTACCAGTACCAATGTCCCGATCGATCACACCGAGTGTGTACCATCCCGAGTGTCCACATCGATCACACCGAGTGTGTACCAGCCCGAGTGTCCACATCGATCACACCGAGTGTATACCAGCCCGAGTGTCCACATCGATCACACCGAGTGTGTACCAGCCCGAGTGTCCACATCGATCACACCGAGTGTATACCAGCCCGAGTGTCCACATCGATCACACCGAGTGTGTACCAGCACCAATGCCCCCATCGATCACACAGTGTGTTCCAGCACCAATGCCCCCATCAATCACACCGAGAGTGTACCAGCCCGAGTGCACCCATCGATCACACCGAGTGTGTACCAGCACCAATGTCCCCATCGATCACACCTAGTGTGTACCAGCACCAATGTCCCCATAGATCACTCCGAGTGTGTACCCGCCCGAGTGCCCCCACCGTTCACACCGAGTGTGTACCAGCACCAATGTCCCCATCGATCACACCGAGTGTGTACCAGCTCCAATGTCCCCATCGATCACACCAAGAGTGTACCAGCCCGAGTGTCCCCATCGATCACGCCGTGTGTACCATCCCTAGCGCCCCAATTGATCGCACCGAGAGCGTACGAGCCCGAGTGTCCCTATAGATCACACCGAGTGTGTACCAGCACCAATGCCCCCATCGATCACACTGAGTGTGTACCAACACCAATGTCCCCATCGATCACACCGAGTGTGTACCAACACCAATGCCCCCATCGATCACACCGAGTGTGTACCAACACCAATGCCCCCATCGATCACACCGAGTGTGTACCAGCACCAATGGCCCCATCGATCACACCGAGTGTGTACCAGCACCAAGGTACCCATCGATCAAACCGAGTGTGTACCAGCCCGAGAATCCCCATTGATCACACCGAGTGTGTACCAGCCCGAGTGTCCCCATCGATCACACAGAGTGTGTACCAGCACCAATGCCCCCATCGATCACCCCGAGAGCGTACGAGCCCGAGTGCGCCCATCGATCACACAGTGTACCAGCACCAATGCCCCCATCGATCACACTGAGTGTGTACCAGCCCGAGTATCCCCATCGATCACACCGAGTGTGTACCAACACCAATGCCCCCATCGATCACACCGAGTGTGTACCAGCACCAATGGCCCCATCGATCACACCGAGTGTGTACCAGCACCAAGGTACCCATCGATCAAACCGAGTGTGTACCAGCCCGAGAATCCCCATTGATCACACCGAGTGTGTACCAGCCCGAGTGTCCCCATCGATCACACAGAGTGTGTACCAGCACCAATGCCCCCATCGATCACCCCGAGAGCGTACGAGCCCGAGTGCGCCCATCGATCACACAGTGTACCAGCACCAATGCCCCCATCGATCACACTGAGTGTGTACCAGCCCGAGTATCCCCATCGATCACACCGAGTGTGTACCAGCCCGAGTATCCCCATTGATCACACCGAGTGTGTACCAGCCCGAGTGTCCCCATCGATCACACAGAGTGTGTACCAGCACCAATGCCCCCATCGATCACCCCGAGAGTGTACGAGCCCGAGTGCGCCCATCGATCACACAGTGTGCACCAGCCCCAATGCCCCCATCAATCACACCGAGTGTGTACCAGCCCGAGGGCCGCGATCGATCACACCGAGTGTGTACCAGCCCGAGGGCCGCGATCGATCACACCGAGTGTGTACCAGCACCAATGTCCCCATCGATCACACTGAGTGTGTATCAGCACCAATGTCCCCATCGATCACACCAAGAGTGTACCAGCCCGAGTGTCCCCATCGATCACACCAAGAGTGTACCAGCCCGAGTGTCCCCATCGATCACACCGAGTGTGTACCAGCACCAATGTCCCAATCGATCACACCAAGAGTGTACCAGCCCGAGTGTCCCCATCGATCACACCAAGAGTGTACCATCCCTAGCGCCCCAACCGATCACACCAAGAGCGTACGAGCCCGAGTGTCCCTATAGATCACACCGAGTGTGTACCAGCACCAATGATCCCATCGATCACACTGAGAGTGTACCAGCACCAATGGCCCCATCGATCACACCGAGTGTGTACCAGCACCAACGTACCCATCGATCAAACCGAGTGGGTACCAGCCCGAGTATCCCCATCGATCACACCGAGTGTGTACCAGCACCAATGCCCCCATCGATCACACCGAGTGTGTACCAGCCCGAGCGTCCCCAGCGATCACACCGACTGTCCCCATCGATCACCCCGAGTGTGTACCAGCCCGAGTGTCCCCATCGATCACCCCGAGTGTGTACCAGCCCGAGTGTCCCCATCGATCACCCCGAGTGTGTACCAGCCCGAGCGTCCCCAGCGATCACACCGACTGTGTACCAGCCCGAGTGTCCCCATCGATCACCCCGAGTGTGTACCAGCCCGAGTGCCCCCATCGAACACAAGGAGTGTGTACCAGTACCATTGTCCCGATCGATCACCCCGAGTGTGTACCAGACCGAGTGCCCCCATCGATCACACCGAGTGTGTACCAGGCCGAGTGCCCCCATCGTTCACACCGAGTGTGTACCAGCCCGAGTGCCCCCATCGATCACACAGAGTGTGTACCAGCCCGAGTGTCCCCATCGATCACACTGAGTGTGTACCAGCCCGAGTGTCCCCATCGATCACACCGAGTGTGTACCAGCCCGAGTGCCCCCATCGAACACACCGAGTGTGTACCAGCCCGAGTGCCCCCATCGATCACACCGAGTGTATACCAGCCCGAGTGTCCACATCGATCACACCGAGTGTGTACCAGCACCAATGCCCCCATCGATCACACAGTGTGTTCCAGCACCAATGCCCCCATCAATCACACCGAGAGTGTACCAGCCCGAGTGCACCCATCGATCACACCGAGTGTGTACCAGCACCAATGCCCCCATCGATCACCCCGAGAGCGTACGAGCCCGAGTGCGCCCATCGATCACACAGTGTACCAGCACCAATGCCCCCATCGATCACACTGAGTGTGTACCAGCCCGAGTATCCCCATCGATCACACCGAGTGTGTACCAGCCCGAGTATCCCCATTGATCACACCGAGTGTGTACCAGCACCAATGTCCTCATCAATCACACCGAGTGTGTACCAGCCCGAGAGCCCCCATCGATCACACTGAGTGTGTACCAGCACCAATGCCCCCTTCGATCACATCGAGTGTGTACCAGCACCAATGTCCCCATCGATCACACCGAGTGTGTACCAGCACCAATGTCCCCATCGATCACACCGAGTGTGTACCAGCACCAATGCCCCCTTCGATCACACCGAGTGTGTACCAGC